>JBBDGP010000253.1:1610000-2810000 GCA_037952835.1 Lithobates septentrionalis
AGAAAAACACAAAACTAGCTCTGTAAGTGGAAAAGAGGATCAACAAAAACAATATGGTATCAACATACCATGCGCCCCAGGTACCAGCACACAGAAGTGGGCAGGTTCTTGCCCAGTACTGCACGGACAACACAGAGGCTTCTGGCGTGCAGGAGAAAAGAAGAGCGGTGATATCAGCAGTCATCGGACCACCCACAGAGGCTGCAAGCTCCCGCAGATGAGTGGGAGAGACCGGAGAACACTGACTGGACTTGATGAGTGAAAAATTTAAAAGGGGTCTGAATACTTTCCGTCCCCACTGTATGTAGAGATAGTCTCTATCAATGGTGAAACACAGTGGGGTTGATTTACTAAGACTGGATAGTGCAAAATCTGGTGCAGCTCTGCATAAAAAAAAAAAAAAAAAAACAATCGGCTTCTATGTTTTTTTTTTTTTTTTTTATGGCAAGGCTTAATTGCACAAGCTGATTGGCTATCATACACAGCTTTTGCACTTTCCAGTTTTAGTAAATCAACCCCAAAGTGTTTTTCAACAATATATCTTGTGATGGGAAAAACTTTCCGCCACTGATAGGGAGATATCCAAAAAAGCTGGGCATACAAAGTGTTTTTTTTTTTTTTGGGCGATCCACCACCAGGTCCAGGCAGTGAAGCAACTTGCACTTGTGGCCAGGCCCTGGTGTTCCGCCACCGTAGGCTATAGATGGGAGACATTGGTCGATAAACATGCATAAGGCGGCTGACTTCCCCCCCCCATGTATTACACCAGAAACCTTGTTCCCACTGTCAAATTACTGTTTTTAGGACTGCCTGTCATCTAGCAACCAGTGACATACAATATCTCACAAAAGTAAGTACACCCTCACATTTTTGTAAATATTTTATTATATCTTTTCATGTGACAACACTGAAGAAATGACACTTTGCTACAATGTAAAGTAGTGAGTGTACAGCTTGTATAACTGTGTAAATTAGCTGCCCCCTGAAAATAACTCAACACACAGCCATTAATGTCTAAACCGCTAGCAACAAAAGTGAGTACACCCCTAAGTGAAAATGTCCAAATTGGGCCCAATTAGCCATTTTTCCTCCCTGGTGGAGCAGGTGTATTAAATCTGGTGTTATTGCTCTCACTCTCTCTCATATTGGTCACTGGAAGTTCAACATAGCACCTCATGGCAAAGAACTATCTGAGGATCTGAAAAAAAAAAGAATTGTTGCTCTACATAATGATGGCCTAGGCTATAAGAAGTTTGCAAGAATTGAAAATAAAAAGAAAAACTGCGCTACAGAGCAAAAAGTCAAGGTAGAAGCTGCACATAAAATACACCAATATCTGTGTATACCATGGAAAATAAAAATAAATAAAGTGCGCTAACTGTGTGAGAATATACACATAAATGTGAATGCATATGGGTGGTAGTGAAAACCACAATCTACTGAGAGCAAAATGAATGACTCAATGAGTGGTGAAAAAATATGCGTGCCAATCATAAAAACTCAAATAAAAAGAAAAGAGTGTACATGTGAAGTACAACAATAATAATAACGTGAAAACATGATAATCAAACAGACTCAGTCCATGAGTTCAAACATAAAACGTTCATCAGTGAAAAAAATGCTTCCATCCACTATACAGCTTAGCAGCAACCAATCTCCCTATGAGTGCAACAACCTGAGGCTGCGAGGGATCCCAGAAGCTACAGAATCCGAGGACTTGGCGGTGACGGTCACAGCTATATTCCATCGGCTGCTGGAAACCCCACCACCTACCTTGGAGATTGACAGGGTCCATCGTGCGCTGGGGCCGAAGTCTACGGATCCTGAGAGGCTACGAGATGTCTTGTGCCGCCTGCATCGCTATGCCCAAAAAGAAGTCATCTTACGTGCGGCCTGGGAAAATGGCGATATTGAATTTGATGGCGCCCAAGTGCAGATATTACCGGATATCTCCAGAGCCACATTACAGAGACGAGCTATGCTGAGACCGGCACTGGAGGCCGCCAGACAACAAGGCTGCACGTACAGATGGGGATACCCCTTGGTAGTGATATTTCGCTCCAACCAATCCGCCTTCACGTTGAGATCACCATCGAACCTCCCTGCCTTCTTTACCTTCCTGGGGACGAACCCGGTTCCAGTACCGAATTGGCTAATGAAGATAACAAGGCCGACGGGCCGATCGGGCCCAGTGGCAGCGGGCCCTGGCCGGAATGCCCGCTCTCAGAGGCGCCGAGGAAGATCTTGATCCACCACGGATAGCAGGTCGCGTGAGTCGTAAACAAATATCAATCCTAGACTCTGTAATAAGCAGGGATGTATAAAGCTTCACCCATGAAGTATGTTAAGTGTTATCCCCCAGCGGTTATTTGTTTCCCACCGGAGTTATACCTGTTTTGGTTAAAAGACCCACCACCACGTCAAACTTAGTGATGATACCAAACGAGAGACAGTTACGCCTTCAACTAGATCTGGGTGGATTGTACTGCTGCTGAGCTGAAGCTGGCCTGAACTCCCTATTGATCATATGGTTCTACTGGAGGGAACTTCTACCCAGTCTGGGGGACAGTTCTGCTCCCTCGGTTGCACCTGATGGAGACACTAGAGTATTGGTGGGACACTGTTGCGGCTGCCTTTATTCCCTCTAACGAGACTTATGCTACCCGGTGAGGTCCCGAGAGGAGATGTGCCTGGCGAGGAGCCGTCTGGCGCATTCCCACCCCCTCCCCCTATTTAGCAAAATCTCCGGTGGCGACGGGTTATGAGCTCACCATCCTATGCACAAGCGATACTCCAGTCACTCCGAGAGCTCTGTTGCAACCCAAAACAAGGACTATGGACCTGGAAGACCATTCATAGCGAGCCTGGACTTACAAGACAAGAACACTCAGACGAAGTAGACCAGCCATTTATGGTCGTCGAGAACTTGCAGTGTCTGTAAATCAACACACTATTCACCAACAAAATGGACGTTTAAACACCTGTATGTCAGATGGTAAGGACGCTATGCACCGGCTTTATTCTGAATGACTTTTAGCTATGTAACTTCTACCAGGTTATATATACCAACACCCTTTACTCAGCGACCATAGACTGAGGTATACTGGAGGGGAGTGTACGTAGGGTATAAGAGCTAAACGCTTTAAACTAACAGTCCCTTCAGGGGAGGTCGGGTAGAACAATAAGCAGCAGTAGGGTGGAAGTCTATGAGGGGTGGTAAAAACCGGCATAACCCAGATACACCAGGGAGAGGGGTAGGTGAGAGATGCCAGGGACACGATACATGAGTACACCACAGCTCCTGCTACCAACTTCTACCTTGAAAGGGAACTACAAGGGTACACTGAGACCGCACAGCAGGCCTAAGGTCTTTTGTCTAAGAGGTACGGGTCGGGAACTGTTGGATTTAGTGGGGATAACACAATTTGCAGACCCTCCCTGCAGAGTTAACATGTTTGAAAGATTAATCGCAATAGAAATGTTGTTGAAGAATATGGTTTCTGTTTTCCTTTTTATTTGAAGAATTTTATCAGTAATTTCTATAAACTATTACCTGTTGAGCGTCTTATGCTCAGAACGGGCTGAGAGGAATCTGGTTGACACCCGGGAGCCTCCCAAGGCCCTTGCTGACCAAACTCCCACTTAGGCCTGCGCTCATCACTCAGGTTTCCCTGAAGAGAGTATAAGCAAAATTTTACTATTACCTTAGATTTCACTTAGGGTGACACACACCCTCCTATTTCATTTTTCATTCCCTTTGACTTTCTATCTTTTTCTAATTACCCCCTTCCCTTCCCCACCCCCCCTACTACATCACCCCCCCCTTTTCCCACCACGTCATCCGCGATCATGGACGAAATTACAATCGTCACCTTAAACGCAAAAGGCCTCAATGTCCCTGAAAAGCGCAGAATGCTACAAAATGACATGAAACGTATGAAGGCAGACATCGTCCTGCTACAGGAGACACACTTTAGGGAAAATGCTTTCCCTATTTTGAAAAATAGGTACTATCCGACAGTTTACCACTCAACGTATACGGAGGGCAAATCTAGAGGGGTTTCTATCCAGATTTCTGCCAGAATCCCATGGTCCATGATAGATATAAAGACAGACCCGATGGGTAGATTTCTTTTCCTTAAGGGAATGATAGGAGAGACTAAAGTGACTATCGCCAATCTGTACGCCCCAAACTGCCATCAAGAAGTCTTCATTAAGAAACATATGAAACTTCTCCAAACCTTCTCAGAAGGTCAACTTATTGTTGGTGGAGACCTTAATATCCCCCTTATTCCTATGGAAGATACCTCGACGGGAACATCCTCCACATCTCGAGGTACACACAAAATAATCCACTCAGTATTACATGACACACAATTGATAGATGCATGGCGCCTTTTCCATCCTGGAGAACGAGATTACACGTTCTTCTCCCGCCCACACCACTCGTATTTGCGAATAGACTACCTCATGATACCCCATGGACAATTACAGGCAATCAGAGATACTCACATAGGATCCATTACATGGTCTGACCATGCCCCGGTCACGATGCGATATGCTCTGACCGATTTTTACAGGGGACAAAGAAAACCTTGGAGACTGAATGAGAGTCTATTACAGGACCCGGAGATAGTAGCGGACGTGACAAAAGAAATTTCAAATTACTTTCAAGTAAACCACACCTCAGACTGCGACGCGGGCCTAGTATGGGAAGCGCACAAAGCTGTGATTCGGGGCATACTGATAAAACATGGGGCTAGACTGAAAAAATTACGGACGGAACAAATGACCGTGATGATTGATAAATTACAGACATTAGAACAAGCACATAAACAGAACCCTTCTAGACAACTAGGCGCCCAACTAGATATGACACACACGCAAATTATGGAATTACTTCAATTTAAAGCTAAAGCAGCGATGCAAATCTCAAGGAAGAAAATATATGAATCAGGAAACAAATGCAGTAGACTGCTAGCACAATCTCTACAAGTACAAAAGGCAGCATCCTATATACCACACGTAACCTCACAAGCGGGCCATAAAATATCCCTACCCCAACAAATTACAAACGAATTTAAATCCTACTACGAGAAACTATATAATATACCTACTTCACAGCCAACGACAGAACAGATGAGGGAATACCTGACTAAATCCCTCATGCCCACCCTGACGACTGATACAAGTGCATTATTAGAGGAACCCATTACATTGACAGAGCTACAAGTAGCAATTAAAAACACTAAGCCAGGGAAAGCCCCAGGTCCTGATGGCCTTACAATCCAATATTACAAGGCTCTTTTGCCGTCTCTGGGAGGTCACTTGACCGAACTGTTCAATGATCTTACAGAGGGGGGTTTGTTTCATAGATCCACACTGCAGGCTCAGATATCGGTCATTCCGAAAGAAGGGAAAGATCCGGCCCAATGTGGGAGCTACCGCCCAATCTCCCTGCTTAATACTGACCTCAAACTATTTACAAAAATAATAGCGACCAGACTACAACAACACCTTCCCCATTTAATACACCTGAATCAGGTGGGCTTTGTACCAGGTAGAGAGGCGAGAGACAACACCATCAAGGTCTTGAATCTACTACACGCAACTAACCTCACCAAAACACCGAGTGTATTTATAAGTACCGATGCCGAAAAGGCGTTTGATCGTGTAAACTGGTCCTTCATGTTTGAAACACTCCGACACGCGGGAATAGGCGATAACGTGATGCGTTGGATAAAAGCGATCTACACAGCACCGACGGCCAGGGCCAGGGTCAGGGCGAATGGCGTGGTCTCAGACCAGTTTCCAATCACTAACGGGACGAGGCAGGGGTGCCCTCTATCGCCCCTTCTTTTTGCACTCTCTCTCAAACCCTTCCTATGCCACATAAGGCTAAATCCAAACTTATCGGGAGTTACCATAAACCAGTCACAATATAAGGTATCTGCGTATGCAGATGACCTCATGTTCTCAATCACGAAACCAACGCTATCCCTCCCAAACCTATTTAGGAAATTTGACTTATACGGGTCCCTCTCAAATCTGAAGATCAATTTTACCAAATCAGAGGCCATGGGGGTGGGAATCCCTAAACTACAACACTCGCTTCTCCAATCTAGCTTCAATTTGAAATGGACTACGACTTCATTAAAATATCTAGGTACACACATTCCACAAACCTTGTCCAAACTATACGAGTTGAATTTCCCACCACTTTTTAAAAAAGGTCCAAGCACTTTTAAACCAATGGGGCACCCATCCCGGATTTGTCGCAGGCTAGACTGATTGAGAGACCTTGAGGGTAGAATGTTTTGACCTGTCGGGGGGGGGGGGGGCGGGGCGGTCAGTGGAGGGGAACATTCCTTTTTTCTTTTTTTCTTTTCTCTTTTTTTTTTGTCTTCCCCTTGCTGGTCCACCCCCCCTCCCTTCCCCCTCCCCTCTAGGGGGGGGGGGTTTGGGGTTGGGGGCTGTTTTCTTTGTGGTGGTGGGTGGCTTTGAGTCAAAGGTGTGGGTTGGGGGGGGTTGCTGATATTGTCGCTGATTGTTGTCTCTGCTGGGGGGTGGGGTGTGGGGGAGGGGGTAGGGGTGGAAAACTAGAGGCGGGTCCACCGGATTATTAGATATTAGGGATAAGTCACACCTCATACATTCTCTCCTGAAGGGGGGGAGTGTAGAAGCTAGAGCTTTCGCTGGAGCTCCACCCTAGGGAGGGAGTTCCATAGATTGGAATGGGAGAAGTTCCAAATCGGGGGACTCAGGGTGTAAATTTCACCATTGGTGGGGGGGAGGGGGAGTGGGCGGGATGGGGGGGTGGGTGGGAGTTGGGGGGGAGGGGGGGGTAAGGGGTACTGCAGGACGTGCTCGGAGGAGTTGGGGATATGACAAGAAGATCGGGCCTTCAGATATGCTGGAGCTTAGACTCATTTCGTACAACGTGAAAGGGCTAAACTCACCTAGTAAAAGACATAAAATATTAAGAGAACTGGAACAGCTGAGGGGAGACTTAATCTTTCTACAAGAGACACATCTGACTCTCGACACCAGAATAAGGCTCTTCTCCGCTAGGTTCCCCCAGTGGTTCTATGGAGACACTCCCGACAGGGGGTCGAGGGGAGTCACTATTGGACTTTCAAAGGTCACGAACTTCTCCCTAAGAGAAAGAATGATAGACCCAGACGGTCGTTTCATTTTCCTAAAAGGCAAACTGGGACCTAAATTGATTACCCTAGCAAACGTATATTGTCCTAATAAGAAGCCCACCGTTTTCTTGGGTCAGATATTGAAAAAATTGTCAGAGTTCGGAGAGGGGGAAGTGATCTTGGGGGGGGACTTAAACTTTTGCCTAGACCCAGAGCTGGATGGTACGTCCCGTGCCCAGGGGACAGGGAAGGTGTCTCTCAGGGCTATCAGGCGCAAGTTACATCACAGTCATTTAACGGATGTCTGGAGGCTCCAGCACCCTAATGAGAGAGATTACACCTTCTTCTCCCCTGTGCACGGGACCTACTCCAGACTGGACTATTTTTTTGTAGACCATAGTTTGCTGGATTGGGTTAAAGAAACAAAAATAGAAGTAATGACTCTGTCCGATCACTCCCCGATCGTGATGCGGATCAAAATACCAGATGCGCAAGGGCGACTCTGCTCATGGAAATTGAATGAGGATCTATTGAGGGATCCCGAAATAGTGGAGAGATTACAGGATGAGGTAGACTTTTTTTTTAAAACAAACGACACGGGGGATGTATCACCAGCTATATTATGGGACACACATAAAGCCTATATCAGGGGCATTCTGATATCAATAGGTGCAGGTTTGAAAAAAAAAGAAAAGAGAAGAAAGAGGAAAGTTGTTAGAGGAAATGTATTCCTTGGAACAAGCACACACAAAAACAATGGGCCAGGACCTAGACGGTTACCACCTATTGGTCGCCAAGAAGGAGGAGTTAAGAGATATGATGGATCTAGAGGCCAAGAGAGCTATAAATGCTATAACCAGGAACAACTACTTCTGGGCTAACAAGCCCAGCAAACATCTGGCCAGGATTATCAGGAAGAAGAGAAGTAGAAACTATGTAGAGAAAATACTCAGCAAAGGAGGGGCAGTGAGAGTGACCAGCAACGCCATAGCAGAAGAATTCAAAAAGTTTTATGGGGACCTATACTCGATAGGGCAACGGGGGTCAGGAGATACTGCTCGATCAGATAGGAGCAAGGAATTTCTGAAGGAAGCAGGACTAGGGGGCCTGTCAGCTGAGGAGAGTGACCTACTGGACAAACCCTTGGAAGAAGAGGAAATTTTGGTAGCTTTAAGGGAATCTCCGAAAGGGAAAAGTCCAGGCCCGGACGGCTTCACCTCTCTCTACTTAGAAAAAATGAAACATATCCTGGTCCCGAGGCTATGCCGATTTTGGAACGGTCTCGGTACAGGATGTGAAATGTCAATGGAAGCTTTAACCGCCACAATTACCCTAATTCAGAAGGAAGGGAAAGATGCTAGGCTGTGTTCTAGTTATAGACCAATCTCCCTTCTGAATGCAGACGTTAAGCTATACGCAAAAGTTTTAGCGAATAGGCTTAAAGAGAAAATGACAAACTTAGTACACCCGGACCAGGCAGGTTTTGTTAGTGGGAGACAGTGTAGGGACAATGGGGTTCGGGCGGTGTTATTATCAGAAGTATGTAAACAAGGGGGACCCCCAGCTCTATTCCTGTCAATTGATGCTGAAAAAGCTTTTGACAGGGTAGACTGGGGGTTCATGATGAACACTTTGGAGGCCCTGGGTTTCGGTCAGAGGTTTGTCTCCTGGGTCAGGGTCCTATATAGCAACCCGGCAGGGATGGTGAGAGTCAATGGGGTGACATCAAAGCCCTTCAGGATGTTCAATGGAACAAGGCAGGGTTGCCCCCTCTCCCCTCTTCTGTTTGTTCTGACCCTTGAGCCGCTGTTGTCCGCCATTCGGAATAACTCGGACTGCAGCGGCATAAGGGTCGGAACAGAGGAGCACAAACTAGCGGCTTTTGCCGACGACATTGTGTTCTTCATTACAAACCCTAGAATAACCCTCCCCAATTTATTGCAGATTATTAGAAAATATGGAGAAGTTTCGAATTTTAAAATAAATTCCAGCAAATCCGAATGCTTGAACATTAATATAAGTAAGCAAGAAAAAAATCACTTGGCTGCTGTCTTCCCCTTCCCTTGGAAGGAGGAGATGGAATATCTGGGGATTAAATTAGCCAATACCTTTAATAGATTATTCATAAAAAACTTCATTCCTATGTTGGACAACACCAGGCGAGAAGTGAGAAGACTTCAGGCCAGACCCCTATCGTGGTTTGGGCGAGTCAACGCGATAAAAATGAGTCTAATGCCCAGGATCCTGTTCAAATTCCAGATGCTACCCATTCCTTTACCTGGATACTATTTAAAAGCCCTTAGGAGGCTTATAAGCGAGGCTGTTTGGGGGGGCAAAAAACCACGCATTGCCTTTACAGTATTAAGTAGGGGGAAGAAAAAAGGCGGTATTGCTTTACCAGACTTTAATAGATATTACAGTGCAGTTGTGCTGTCTAGGATCACAGAATGGAATAAAAAAAGACACGGATAAACGCTGGGTTCACATTGAGCACTTTTTGAGCAACACGAATTTAGGACAGGCACTCTGGAACCCCCCAAAATTTAGAGCACTGAGCACTCACACATCTTTATTAACGCTTAACACATTTAAACATTGGGATACGACACACTACAAGAATAAATGGTCATACAACTCACCACTGATACACATGAAAGATAATGTTTTTTTTGAACCAGGGAGGAGGGAGGTGGGAGGGAATTGGCTGAAGGGCGACACTGTACAATTGAAACACTTTCTAAATAAGGGGCAAATTCACACTTTCTCAGAATTAAGTATAGAACCTAACCTTTGGGTAACTAATAGATGGAGGTACCTCCAGCTCTCCCACTTTATTGAAAGACTCCCGAAACCACTCAGGAGCATGGAGGAGCTCAGACCGTTCGAGCAGCTCTGTGTAAAGGAACAAGCAGGAAGGGTAATAACGCAAATATATAAGATCCTGGGAACCGTGGAGGAACTGGAGGTACCCCCTTATATTAAAAAGTGGGAACAGGAACTGGGATCTCAATGTAGTGAAACTGTGATAGATAAGATCTTGAGGATGGTCCACCACGTAGCAGTTGACTCCAGAAGATCAGAAAGCCACTTTAAATGCCTTGCGAGATGGTATGCCACCCCAGATAGGGTTAGCAAAATGGATAGGACTAAATCAAATACTTGCTGGAGGGGTTGTTCTACCCCAGGAACTATGGCCCACATTTGGTGGGAGGGTCCTATTATAAAAATCTTCTGGAAAAAAATATTAAGTTTGATAAAAGTTATCACAGGGAAAGTAATAGCAGAGGACCCATGGGTTTGCCTTTTCCATGGGACCCTGGACTCGGTAAAGAACTATAAAACCTCCCTGATCCCTATTATGCTAGATGAGGCTAAGAGACAGATATCGTTGAACTGGCTGAACGTCTCGAGTCCCTGTACTCGAGAATGGTTGTACAGCCTCAATGAGGTATACAACGTTGAGCGTTTAGACAAGGGAGGAGCCGAATTTGAAGAGGAGCACTCAGGGAAATGGGCAGCCTGGATTAAGTTTAAAGGGACCTGGGATTATCTGAAGGAGATTGTCGGCCCAGCATAATAGCATAATTACACAATTGTGTAAACACTATCTTCTCGATGAGCATGGTCCTGAGGGGAGGGGGAAGGGGAGGGGGAAGGGGTGAGGGGGAAGGGGTGGTAGGAGGGGATAACTTGTTATAAGATTTTAAAATGGCTATGTTTGAAGATTTATCCCCGTAGGGAAATGTATTGTTATTCATAAAAAACAATAAATAAAGAATTAAAAAAAACAAAAACAATGGGGCACAGGGCTACACTCATGGCTGGGACGCTGCAACATACTAAAGATGTCCATACTACCTAAATTCCTTTACCTTATGCAGGCTCTACCTGTCGCGATACCTTCGGCTTATTTCAAGAAAGTACAATCGTTTTTTACGACATTTTTTTGGGCCAAACAAAGACCACGACTTTCTAACAAAATATTAGTCCTCCCCAAACAATATGGCGGACTAGCACTCCCTGATGTGCGCACATACTATCGGGCAATACACCTAGGAAGGTTGATAGATTGGTGCCGTCATTCTGATACCAAACTTTGGACCCAGATAGAACAGAAACAAAGTATAGTTCCACTCCGGAGAGCCCCTTGGTGTTGCCCAGCAGTTCCGATAGAGATTAAGAAACATCCTCTAATAGGAAACACCATACAGGTCTGTGCTCGTCTTCTACCCCGTGCATCCCTGTCCTCACCAAACTCTCCCTTGTACCCAGTACTGGGAAACCCTTTGTTTGCGCCAGGCTTACAAGATGCAGTCTTTGAGAGACTGGTTGGGGAGGGTTTTCACCAAGCCTCCCACTTTAGCGTTGGGGGGGTGGAGGACGAGCGCAGAACTTGCTGCATCTACAGGCCTTTACCACCTGGATTTCCTGAGGGCTCTCCAATTGAGCCATTTCCTCAAATCCATTCAGCCTCCCTCGAATGCCTTACCACCTACCACATTTGAAGACCTGTGCTCGACACCGGGGGTATTACAGCATACACTCTCTCTGACATATACCTTACTGAACACTCCCACACTAGACTTCGTACCACCAGGCTTACTTAAATGGGAGAAATAAATAAACTGTAATTTTAACAGTACCAAAAGACAGCAAATTATTAGATTCACACACAAATCCTCGATATGCGCCAAGACTCAAGAAACGAACTACAAAATTTTATTACATTGGTATAGAACCCCAACACTCTTGCACAAATACTTCCCAAGGACACCTGAACTCTGCTGGAGATGCCAAGCAGAAAAAGGGACATTATTACACATATTCTGGTCGTGCCCTAAACTGACGAACTTCTGGCATACAATACGGACGACAATACAGAAATTTACAGACTATAACATTACTAATGACCCGGCATTTTTTCTCTTACATGCATCCAATATACCCACCAAAATATATAAAAAAGTCTGTGCTCCGTCATCTTCTGGACGCAGCTAAAGCCTGCATACCGCTCCACTGGAAATCCGACACCCCCAACTCTAGGCTTGTGGATCAAAAAAGTAGAAGAAATCAAAAGAATGGAAGACCTTATACACACCGCTCAAAACAGACAGGAAAAATTCTCTAAGACATGGCAGTTGTGGAATATGTTCATTTATTCTAGCGAGGGCCAATCCCTGCTGGAAACCTGAATAACCCACTAATTAACCACATGGTAAATTACTTAATGAGACACACATCTGTGTCACAAGTTAAATGTGCTTACAGTCATGCCTCGGAGAGTTCTTTGAATACTCCGTGATCGCGGAGTACGTGTCCACTCCCCCCCACATCCTATCCCCTACCTCTCTACCCCTACTCTCGCTCTTTCTCTTTTCCTAATCCTATGACTCTAATGTAATAATGGTAGGGAGGGAGCCCGATAGACTGCAACACTTAACACACTATACCATACAGAATACGTAGAATATCCCTCTCTCGGTTTTATATTCTCTTTTGTTCTATATTCTATTTGTTACCAAAGCGGAGAGACGCCAGATGTTAAACAGAAAGAACTCACAGTCTTATATGTATACTGAATCATATAATTGTGCTCAATGCTATGACTGATAACGTGTTGATGTTCACTATTTGTATGTCGGTCCATGTGGGCCCCCTTGCCTGTTATAAATAAAAAATTAAAAAAAAACCCAAAAAAAACAAGCTGGCATATAAAAATCACAATAACCCGTGCATAACATGGGGCAATCGTGACGGCTTACAACGTAGCCACGCCCTACATGTTTCGTCATTAGTAGACGTCTACTAATGACGAAACATGTAGGGCGTGGCTACGTTGTAAGCCGTCACGATTGCCCCATGTTATGCACGGGTTATTGCGATTTTTATATGCCGGCTTGTTTTTAATTGTATTTCTACCTCACGGAGCGTGCACTCTCCGTTGCGGTCTGTACTTTTATTTAATAAATCCTGAAACCTTTTACACTATTGGAGCTCCGCTCTTTTGTTTTTTCCTTTGCCACACTGGGAGCAAGAGAGTTGTCCTTCCCTCTCTTCAGGCGTTTCACTTGGACTAGCCCGGACCGGAGACAGCATTCCTGACAGCTGCTGGGGAGATCTTCTCATCACACGGTCCCTGCAGAGGGCAAAATCTGCATGCCTGATAGACCCTGCCAAGGAGGGGGTCCAACACGGAGGGTAAGAGTCCACCTTTACCACTTTTCTCACTTATTGGAGTCACCGCCAGTGGAATTGTACCATCCTGCACATCCCTCTCCTTTGTCGATCCACTCATAGGCAGATTGGTTGCTGCTAAGCTGTATAGTGGATGGAAGCATTTTTTCACTGATGAACGTTTTATGTTTGAACTCATGGACTGAGTCTGTTTGATTATCATGTTTTCACGTTATTATTATTGTTGTACTTCACATGTACACTCTTTTCTTTTTCTTTGAGTTTTTATGATTGGCACGCATATTTTTTCACCACTCATTGAGTCATTCATTTTGCTCTCAGTAGATTGTGGTTTTCACTACCACCCATATGCATTCACATTTATGTGTATATTCTCACACAGTTAGCGCACTTTATTTATTTTTATAAGAAGTTTGCGAAGAACCTGAAACTGAGCTGCAGCATGTTGGCCAAGACCATACAGCGACTTAACAGGACAGGTTCCACTCAGAACAGGCCTCGCCATGGTCGACCAAAGAAGTTGAGTGCACGTGCTCAGCGTCATATCCAGAGGTTGTCTTTGGGAAATAGACGTATGAGTGCTGCCAGCATTGCTGCAGAGGTTGAAGGGGTCAGCCTGTCAGTGCTCAGACCATACGCCACCACTGCATCAAATTGGTCTTTATGGCTGTTGTCCCAGAAGGAAGCTTCTTCTAAAGATGATGCACAAGAAAGCCCAAAAACAATTTGCTGAAAACAAGCAGAATAAGGACATGGATTACTGGAACCATGTCCTGTGGTCTGATGAGACCAAGATAAACTTATTTGGTTCAGATGGTGTCAAGCGTGTGTGACGGCAACCAGGTGAGGAGCCTACAGTCAAGCATGGTGGTAGGAGTGTCATGGTCTGCATAAATGCTGCCGGCACTGGGGAGCTACAGTTCGTTGGGGGAACCATGAATGCCAACATGTACTGTGACATACTGATGCAGAGCATGATCCCCTCCCTTCGGAGACTGGGCAGCAGGGCAGTATTCCAAAGTGACAACGACCCCAAACACACCTCCAAGACAGCCACTGCCTTGCTAAAGAAGCTGAAGGTAAAGGTGATGGACTGGCCAAGCATGTCTCCAGACCTAAACCCTATTGAGCACCTGTGGGGCATCCTCAAACGGAAGGTGGAGGAGCACAAAGTCTCTAACATCCACCAGCTCAGTGATGTTGTCATGGAGGAGTGGAAGAGGACTCCAGTGACGACCTATGAAGCTCTGGTGAACTCCATGCCCAAGGGGGTTAAGGCAGTGCTGGAAAATAATGGTGGCCACACAAAATATTGACACTTTGGGCCCAATTTGGACATTTTCACTTAGGGTTGTACTCGCTTTTGTTGCCAACGGTTTAGACATTATTGGCTGTGTGTTGTTAATTTGAGGGGACAGCAAATTTACACTGCTATACAAGCTGTACACTCACTACTTTACATTGTAGCAAAGTGTCATTTCTTCAGTTGTCACATGAAAAGATATAAAATATTTACAAAAATGTGAGGGGTGTACTCACTTTTGTGAGATACTGTATATGCAAAGGCCACAGCATTCATAGTGAAGGAGGAGTATGCAAGTTCCTCCTCCGCCTCAACCACCTCCTCCAGCTTCTGCTGCCTCCTGCTGCCAAGGGAACTGCTTGATAGTATTAGGTGAGGTCAGTGGAGGAACTGTCAAGCTGTCTTGACATCTTTTCTCTCTTTCTCACCCCCTTCTCCTCCTCTTCTCTCAATGTAATTATTAATATATCTATCTATCTATCTATCTATCTATCTATCTATCTATATATATATATATATATATATATATATATATATATATATATATATATATATATATATACACATATATACACACATACATACTTTTTTTATGCTTGCATTGTATTTTTATTTCTCTAAAAAGCCCTACCAAAAAAATCCTCAGGACCAGGCCCTACATACAGTATTCTTTATCTTTGAAGGGTATGCGGTGCACATACACTGTCATAGATGCTGTATACTCTGAGACTGCATGCCCTCTGAAATTCTTTTACACTGCATCTCTTTCCATGTATGCATAATTTTCTTTCATCTGTCTCTAGAATTTTTTTTTTTGATTTGTTGACTTTACAGGATACATTGTTGTATGTTTCCTGACACTGTAATGCCTCATTTACAGGGGTGTGCAGATCTGAACATCTATGCCAACGGCCTTTTTTACATGCATGGGATAAAGACAGGCAGTCTGTCAGGGAACCAGTACTTGTGCAATGCTCATGTGCCAGTACATACACAGACTCTGGCTATTTATCTGGGTGCACAGACATACATTTGTGCGCACCAGTGCACACTGGCATGCCTCATAACATTGGCACACACCTGTGTACGTCCATTCACCGTAATGTCATCAAGCTGCCTGTTTAAGGGAGGTCCTTACGTGTGATGATTGCTCATTTGTGTATAACACTGGCCTGGCTCCTAATAGCCAACTGTGTATGACCTTGGCTCCAGTTTCCAGACTATGGGGGTTATTTACGAAAGGCAAATCCACTTTGAACTGCAAGTGCACTTGGAAGTGCAGTCACTCTAACCGAGGGGTAGATCTGAAATGAGGTGAAGCTCTGCTGATTTTATCATCCAATCATGTGCAAGATAAAATGCTGTTTTTTATTTTTCTTGCATGTCCCCCTCAGATCTACGGCGACTGCACTTCCAAGTGCACTTGCAGTGCAAAGTGGATTTTCCTTTAGTAAATAACCCCCTATGTCTTTCTGCCTTCATCTTCAGAACCTGGTTGACAGATCTGTCTTCTGGACCCTGTCTGGCATTTCCACATAATCAGTGCATGGACTGTGTAACACTCCTGATCGTGAGGTGCTCTCTCATCTGCAATAACCACCATTCCTGCAGATCATCTCCACTTATCACCTACCATTTAGGTCCCAGCACCCATGCTTCTCTGAACCTTGCACACCTGTTCCCGCTTTCAGGTGTATTTTGACCAAAGCTGCAAGGGAAGCCCTCTCACCATTTCATTCTATAAAAAGGTATGTGACAGTGTACTTTAATGTGTTTCCCTATCATTATGTGAGCTTCCTATCTAATGCTATAACAGCACTTAGGATGAATGCTCATCAGACATTCATAGAAATCTTTCTATTTTATGAATGAAGGCTTTCTCTGATTGATTCCTGTGTAGAGGCGGGAGGATGATATCACAATTCTCACCTCTGTCGATCAGAATAAAGTTCCTACAAAAAAGTAAGCAGGGCTTAGTCAAATGTATTTTTTTATGTTAGTAGACATGAAGTCCATCTAATGCTAAAAGTAGAAAAAGATTTAAAAAGTATCATCTAATCATTTAATTTCAACATGCATATTACAACTTCAATTTTTGCTTAAAATGACTTGATTACATTACAGAGCATAATGGGCATTTCTCTAACACACAAGTGTTGATATGCCAAAAAATAATGCTATTTTTTTCTGTATAAATTTTATGGCAATTTTTATACCCGTTTGACTCTGGAGGTACTTTCGTTGAAGTCATCTGTCTCTTCGCGTATTCTGCAAAGGTCATGTAAATCATCTGCGCAAAAGAAATGTAGAAAAAAAAGTAAATAAATAGAATTAAAACAAAATGACATTAGTTCATACATTTTTTTGTTCCCTTTGCATCTACTAAGCACTCATTATAATGAAAATTTGAAAAATGTATCTTGTTGCTGACTGCTATTCTTGAACTATTTACATTTATATTTCAAGTGTTGTGCAGAGGATAATGCGGCCTTGTCATTTTAAGGCATAATTGCAAAAGTGCTTATTCATTTTGTATCTAAATGCAGATGTATTGTTTTTAAATTGAGACATGAACATTGCTGTATTAGCATGCTCTGCATTTATAGCCATGGCCCATTAGTATCAATCAATCTGCACGACTCAAAAAGAATTATAGTATAAGATAAGACCAGGCCTAACACTTTTTGTTTACAAGTAAAAATGTTTTTCTTGTAATAAAATTATTTAGCACCACCAAACATTTTATAGATAATTTTTAACCAGAGTACATGGAGAATATAATGTTGTTTGTTGCAATTTTTTATATCACTTGGTATTTGCGCAGCGGTTCTTTAACCACTTCCCACCCGGCCACTGCACATAAACGGCCGGGTGGGTGCTCTCTCCTGAGTGGCTGTTCAGGAACGTCCCTCAGAAGGAGTGGGATCGTGCCCGCGCAGCGGCGCGATCCCGATGCGCTCGTGTCACCCGGACACGGCACATCTCCGATCGGCAGGAGGGCTCTGCGATTGGCCCTCCTGATCACATGATGGCCGTGTCGAATCACAGCCGTCATGTGATGTAAACACAGAGCCGGTTGCTAGGCAATCTGCTCTGCTCTCCTCACACGGAAGTTGTCAGTGAGGAGAGGAGAGCGGATCGCTGCAGCCGGCTGGTGATCAGTGAGTATGAGCTGTTTTTTACAGCTTTTTACTCACTGATCACCAGTCTAGTGACCCCACACAATGTAAAAACACAAAACAAACACTAAGTAAACACACAATGTCCCCAAAACACATGTCCCCACATATGTCCCAGTAAAATCACATGTGCCAATGATTATCTGCACACATCTGTACATGATCAATTGCGCACGTGTCCGTGATCACACAAACCAATTAGTATACATTTAACGGGATTTTATTTACCAAAAACATGTAGCAGAATACGTTTTGGCTTAAATTTATGACAAAATTTGATTTTATTGGATTTGTTTTAAAATAGAAAGAAGAAAATATTGTTTTTTTTTCCAAATTTCCACTCTTTTTTCGCTTATATCGCAAAAAATTAAAAACGGAGTCGTGAATAAATACCACCAAAAGAAAGCTATATTTATGCGAACAAAATAATAAAAATTCAATTTGGGTACAGCATAGCATGACCGCGCAATTGTCATTGAAATTGTGAGAGCGCTGAAAGCTGAAAATTGGTCTGGGAAGGAGGGGGGCGAAAGTGCCCAGTATTGAGGTGGTTAAACTTCTTTTTTTGTGTGAAAAATTCACTCTTCTGGTGGTACGGGATTGCATAGGAAGGCATAGAAACTGGCAGAAGGGTGGGGTCGACCCCTCCTGCCACTTGTAAAAGCAATCCAGCTGCTATGATTGAGTTTAAACACAGGGCATTACCCACTTAAAGCAGGATTCCGGCCATAAAAAAAAAAAAAATTAAAAGTCAGCAGCTACAAACACTGTAGCTGCTGACTTTAAATAAGTACTTACCTGTCCTGGGTGCCCGCGATGTCGGCCGCCCGAGGCCGACCCGTCCCTCTGCTCTCGGTTCCCGGCACCGCCATCCTAGGTAAGGGAAACAGGCAGTGGAGCCTTGCGGCTTCATTGCCAGTTTCCTACGGCGCGGCGCTCTGTGAATGGCCATGTGGTGTTCTGCGAACACACACAGTTCCCAGAAGACAACGGGGCCGCTCACCGAGGAGCAGAACACGCTGCGGAATAGGAAGAGGCAGATTAGGAAGACTGCCTAGCAACAAGGGTTTAGGTAAGTTTAAAAAAAATTTTTTTTCAAATTTTTTTTTTTTAATTGCTTTTAGGATTTTTGGTGATTTTTTTTTTTTTTAGGGTAGCCCTCTACTTTAAAAAAAACATACTGGGATGATGCCTGCAGCTCCAGGCTTTCTCCACCAAGGTAGTAAAAGCTGAGACTTTCACACTGGGGTGCTTTTCAGGCATTTTAGCGCTAAAAATAGCGCCTGTAAAGCGCCTGAAACCTGCCTCTCATGCCTCCCCAGTGTAAGAGCCAGAGTGCTTTCACACGGGGTGGTGTGCTTGCAGGACGGGAAAACAAGTCCTGCAAGCAGCATCTTTGGGGCGGTGCGGGAGCGATGTATACACCGATCCTAAACCGTCCTGCCAATGAGTTCTATGTGTCTTATGGAAGTATACAGCAGCGGCTCGGGAGCGAGCATGCACCAGTGCCCCTAGAGCAAGCGGCTAGTAAAAAAAATAAATAAAAATGCCATAAATCTTTTCCATAGTTTGTAGACGCTATACCTTTTGCACAAACCAATCAATATACGCTTATTGCGATTTTTTTTTTTTTTTTTTACAAAAAATATGTAGAAGCATATATATTGGCCTAAACTGAAATTAGTTAATTTTTTTTTTTTTTTACATTTGGGGGATATTTTTTCTAGCAAAAAGTAAAAAAATATTGTTTTTTTTTTTTTTTTTAAATTGTCGCTTTTTTTTTGTTTATAGCGCAAAAAATAAAAACCACCAAAAGAAAGCTCTATTTGTGGGAAAAAAGGATGCAAATTTCGTTTTTGGTACACCATTGCATGACCGCGTAATTGTCAGTTAAAGAGACGCAGTGCCAAATTGTAAAAAGTGCTCTGGTCAGGAAGGGGGTAAAATCTTCCGGGGCTGAAGGGATTAAGTTGAAAACACATTTTTTTTTTTTTATTTGTTGTACTGCTGTGCAGAACTGGTGTGTTTAAACCTTTTGTATGTGTAAATTTCAATGTAATTGTTATGAAATACAAACATACAAAGTAAAGCTACAAAATGCACAGTACTTTTTGTTGAACCATTGAGCACAATCTTATAACTCTCTAAAAACCCTATTAATGTACACACACACATACATATACATTCAGATATAACTTCCAAACATCTTAACATCTCTACAAAACAGAGGACTTCCGGCTGACCCTCCCTGTGTTTTTTTTTTTATGACCCCACTTACCTGAAGGTGGTATCTGCACATTTTAGAGACTCACCCATCCAGTGGATCCAGTGTTGTCCCATTGTGCCACTCACGCCCGGCCACAGCTCCATCTTTGGCCGCCATGTTCAGTCTGATCTCTCGAGAGGCCCGCCGCCTCTTCCAGGTTCAGCAGGTGGGCCTCTTGATAACACGTCAATAGGCCCCGCCCCTCCCTCTTTCTTTGAATGGATAGCTAAGCCTCTCAGGGTATGTGACGTGCATATCCGGGGGGGAGAGGCACAGCTGGCAGGGTGAGCGTCAATCGCTTAAGGTAAATGACACACATAGGGAGGAAGGGCCAAATCTTTTTTCTAAAGAAAAAAAAAAAGAAAAAAAAAAAAAAAGGTAAAAAGTTAAAACAAAAAAACAAAAGCCTGATACTGCCGAAGGATGGGAGGAGGGACTGAATAAAAGAAACTTGAGGAAGAGGGTCAAGGTCCAATTAAATATACACATTACATTTCACACTGACAAATATTACATACCACTTTCTTAAAGAATTGTTTTCGCTATTTCAAAGCGACTTTCATTAACTTTACTGAAGGAACTATCAGATTCTATTTCTTTTTTTTTCTATGATCAGCTCTGCAAACTAAATAAAAATTTTCCATCATAATGCTAGAATTTTTTTTTAAAATAACAAATTATTATTTGAATGTTCAATGTATATTTATTATTTATTTTGTGGGGTCTTTAACATTAAATTTTAAAAATATGTTTATTTATGGTCATTTGGAGTTATTAGGAACACTGTTTTACACAGAGCATGGACATGCAGTGATAATTTAAACAGTCTATTTGTAAATTAACATTGAATGTGTAGGTGGTAGTTTCTTTGTAATGTGCACTCCTTTGTTAGTATGTAGTTCCTCAACTTTTTGGTGCCGATTATTATAACCAAAAAAAACTAACTACAACAATAAATGTAAAATAAAAGGATTAAGAAGTCCATCATTTTTTTTTTATTACAATTAGTTTTCTTTAGCATTCACTTATCGAGTACACTTACAATTAGTGTCCAGTGATGAATTTGATTAGCAGAGTCAATCAACATATTGCATTCCAAAATATTATCCTATAGTTACATAAACTGCAATTAATTAACACATATTGTGATTTTATATGAAGTCATTAAATAAAAAATTCAAGGTGTTCTTTTGTCAACATTAGAAAACTTTTTTTTTTATACCCGAAATGGATTGTATTTTCTTCCTTGCCACATTGAGGTCATTTGATGTGTCAATAATATTTATTTTTTTGTTTGTTCTTCAGTGCGCTTGGACAATTCCTGAAGATAGGCATTTATTATCTGAAATACATTGTTACTCACTGTTAATGTAAACAGTACATTAAAATAGAACACTTTTCTAGATGTTAAAAATCAAAGTTATGAGAATAAACTGCAAATATGTTGCATCATACTGCAATAAAATTCCCAATATCACAGTTAAAGTGTTACTAAACCCACACCAGTAAAATCAGTCTGTATATGCAGTAAAACATGCTTGTTATACTCACTGTGGGACCTAAGGGGTTAATCCTGCGCATTGTGTGAAAGGCTGTTTGATCCTGTCTTCTCTGATCCTCCCCTTCTTCCACAGTCCCCAATCCATCTGTTGATAGAACAGAGCCTCGGGGGCACTCTGCGCATGCTCAGTTTGGTGTGTATTTCTAGACTTTTTCTTTTCCTGAGGGTGCATGTGATCATCACAGGGCCAATCAGCACTGTCCAGACAGAGGGTCAGGGGTCATGTAGCCTCATAGGACAGTTAGAGGAAAATGAAAACTCCTCCTACAAGATTTAACCAGTGATCAGTGGGACATTGATAGAAGTCACAAAACTGCTATATATTGCTGATGAGAAAAAGGTATTTAGCAGTTTAAATTTACTAAAATAATTGCATTTCCATGTTCTGTGTACTGTGGGAGACCAGATAAAGCGAATGCAGGGTCCTGGGTTTACTAACACTTTAACATTTTTATACAATTGTTAAAGTTGATACACTACCTTGCTTGCAAGCTCCATTCCTGGCTGTAATATTTGTAGGTCTATATCAAAAATTTTATAGGGGCCAATTTTTGTCCGAAGTATGTGGGCAATTTCATTGTTCCATGCTTTTTAAATATCTGATGGATTTTAGAAATTAATTAGCTTTGTTATAAATCAATAATATAAATAAATACTTTTAAAATAAATGTGATTTATATAAATATTATGTAACTACCATTAATTATTGCCGTGGAACATTTGTAGTCTACCTTTTCTGAAATCTTGGCTGTGTCAGCAGTGTTATTTCTGCCAGACAATGACGTATCTCTTTCATTGTTTTCAACAATCATATCTGATGTTAACTGTAATTGTACTGTCCACGATACAATCTCTTTCAGAATGTGGAGATATTGCAGACGTGAATATTTTCTTCAATCACCTGATGGTTTTGTCCTCTCACTCATCAGTGGTTAGTGGGTAGCTTTTGTGTTCACCTTGTTAATTTTTTTTTTACATGGTCTGTATGAACTTTTTTTCTTTTTTTTTTTATGGCTTTCAACTGTTGCAAGTTTTCCGCAAACATCGATTATTTTAAATGGACCTTCAAAATCGGGCTGTCATTTGTCCCCTTTTCTCTCCCTGCTTTTGATGTTGACCACTAAAACATCATCACCTTTTTAAACAATTCTCCACTATCTATTTTTCTTTTACGTTTCTCATTTTTCGAGATAGATTTTTTAACTTTTTTTGTACAATATCAATCATTTTATTTTTTCATAATTAGCTCCTCGTGCATTATTTCATCTCCCAACATCCCTTCGATGCCATACTCTTCACAGAAAAAAATATACTCTGCACTAAAATGTATCCTATAATGTGTCTAATACCATTGATTTCATAATATTTGTATAAAAGAAATATAAAAAAAAGGCTTTACATATAACATGCAATAGTTGGCTATAACAAGTTTAGAAACACTTACTCTACAAACAGTACTGTAAAATGTTCATTGTTATACTTAAAAACAATATGTTCATTTCATGTGCAGCTCGCCATAGCTATACGGTTAGATTTAAATTAACCACTTGCTACCCAGGCCAATTCTGACACTTCGCTGCTACATGTAAAAATCTTTTTTTTTTTGCTAGAAAATTACTCAGAACCCCAAACATTATATATTTTTTTTTAGCAGAGACCCTAGGGAATAAAATGGTGGTCGTTGCAACTTGTCAACAGTTTGCACAGCGCTTTACAACATGAGGGCAGACAGTACACTTACAATACAAATCAATACAGGAGGGATCAGAAGGCCCTGCTCGTTACAGCTTACAATCTAGAAGGGAGGGTCAAGTGGAACAAAAGGTAATAACTGTGGGGGGGTGAGCTGATGGAGAAAATTAAAATACAGTTGTTAGGTGTGGGTAGGGTAGGCGTCTCCGAAGAGAAGGGTTTACAGGGATCGTCTAAAACAGTGGTTCTCAACCTAGGGGGTCGGGCCCCTCTGGGGGGGTCAAATGATGATTTGCCAGGGGTCGCCAAATCCTTGGATGTTTCTGAAGCCTGCACCACTCTCCCAGCCTTTTTGCGGCCACCCAGCAGGGCTGTCCCTGGAGCCTCTTCGCAGCTGTCCATTCAGTTCACGGCATGGCTGGGGGGCAAAGACTAGAGGTCAGCCGACTGGTGAGGAATGTGAAGTGGGAGGGGCTGAAGGAGACCCTATCTCCTGATTTCGGCATAGGTGTCACTGCTACGAGACACCACAAAGTCGGAGACACAGTGAAGCCGGTGACACAGTGAGTAACACTACCTGTGATTATAGCTGCCATTAAAAGTCCCCACTACAGTTCTCAGATCAGGAGATGACCTTGATCAAGAGCACCTAAATTGGCTGATCAGAACTCCCTGCCAGCGCTGCCACTCATCCCATTCCCCCAAAAAGAGAATACATGGAAGGGAGAGGAAAAGAGGAGGCGGAACAAAGAAAAAGGGAGAGAAAGAATAAGAGAAAGAACAAGAAAGACGGCTAAAAAGAGGGATGGGGGGAAAAAAAAGAAATTAGGATAGAGAGAGGTAAAAGGGAAAGAAAAGAGAACAAAGAGAAAGAGTGGTACATCCTAAAATGTATCATAAGGGGTTTTAATACTGTACGAGTGGAAGGGACTCAGGGAGCGCTAAATGTCCATGGGTTAGGGGCGCAAATTACTTGTCTTGCCTTGGGTGCTGATAACCCATGCTATGAAAATAATTTTACGGTTAGGGGTCTCCACAACTTGGGAAATTTTATTAAGGGGTCACGGAACTAGGGGGGTTGAGAACCACTGGTCTAAAAGCTAATAGAGTAAGAGATAAGCGGACAGATTGGGGTAAGGCATTCCATAGGATTGGAGAGGCTCCTGGAGGTGAGCATGGGAGGAGGTGACAAGGGAGCTCGAGAGCAGAAGGTCTTGAGAGGAATGAAGGGAACGAGTAGGTTGGTATTTAGAGACTAGGCTAGTGATGTAGCTGGGGGCTAAATTGTGGATGGCTTTGTAAGTAGTTGTTAGTATTTTGAATTTAATTTGTTGGGTGAGTGGAAGCCAGTGGAGGGATTGACAGAGAGGGGTAGCTGACACAGAGCGATTGGTAAGGTCGATGAGTCTGGCAGCAGCATTCATGATGGATTGAAGAGGTATTAGACTATGTAGAGGTAAGCCAATGAGAAGGGAGTTGCAGTAGTCAAGGTGAGAGATGAATTAGGAATTTTGTTGTGTCATTGGTTAGAAAGGGGTGTATTTTTGAGATGTTGCGGGGGTTGAGGCGGCAAGATTGGACAGTAATTGGACGTGGTGCTTAAACGAGAGTTCAGAGTCCATGACTACACCTAAAACCTTGGCACGCGGGGATGGGCTTATAGTTGTGCCATCGATTTTGACAGAGAGATCAGGGGAAGGGAAAGGGGCATATAGGGGAGGAAAAATTTTAAGTTCGGTTTTGGATAGATTGAGTTTGAGGAAGTGGTGTGACATCCAGACTGCAAGATCTGTCAGTAAATTAGTGATACATGAAGAGATAGAGGGAGTGAACTGAGGGGTAGAGAAATAGATTTAGGTGTCGTCAGCATAGAGATGGCATTGGAAGCCATGGGAGGCTATCAGCTGACCCAGGGAGGAGGTGTAGATTGAAAATAGGAGACGTCCAAGAACAGAACCTTGGGGGACCCAAACAGAGAAAGGTAGAGGAGAGGAGACAGAGTTGTAAGAAACGCTAAAGGTGCGGTTGGATAAGTAGAAAGAGAACCAGCGAAGAATACAGTCACGGAGACCAAAGGCGTGGAGTTTTTTGAGGAGGAGGGGGTGGTCAACCGTATCAAAGGCAGCAGAGAGGTCCAGGAGTAGGAGTACAGAATAATGTCGATTGGTTTTGGCCGTTAGTAGATCGTTTGTTAGTTTTAGGAGAGCAGTTTCTGTGGAGTGTTGAGGAGGAAATCCAGACTGAAGGGGACCAAGAAGGCTATTATCAGCAAGATGGACGCTCAGTCGGTTGTAGACCAGGAGTTTGGATAAGAAGGGGAGCAGGGAGATGGGGCGTAGGTTGTTAAGATTGGATGGGTCCAATCTTTTATTACAATCTTTTATTCCTATTACAAGGCATGTAATGGCTGCTGTCATTGGAGCAATCTGCTCTGCATCGTCGGTAAGAGCCCGACTGGGGGGTTTGTGTGGTCCTTTTGCCCCCACCCCAGTTTGGGGGTGTTTGCTGTCAATAAGCGCACACATTCTGGCTTGAGATCGAAATCACACAAACGCACCCTTAGCAAGCGGCTTGCTATGAGGGCGCTCAGAGGGGAGGGGGGAGTCAGGACCCCAGAAGAGAGAATTGTTGATGCTCTTTGCAGAACTATTACACACAGTAGGTAAGTAGGACCTTTTTATTATTTAAAAATCAAATTTCTACTTTTACAATCACTTACATGTAAAACACACACCCCTATCTGTTCTCTTACCCTAATCCCTAAACAAATGAATGAACTCCTTCACAGATCCAGCATTCCCCCTGCTGCAGAAAGCTCTTCTCTCTCTCTCTCTCTCTCTCTCTCTATTTTTATTAGAGAATGGCTGCTGTACTGATAAATCGCTGTGTGGGTGTCTATGGGTGCACATAGGTCAGAACAGAAGCACGGGCACCAAACTGGCACATTGCTTTGAAAGGGGGAAGAGGGAGCAGACAGGTCCAGCGAGGGATTACCAAAGAGTTGTGAAATGACTTTTCTGTACAAAATTCTTGCACAGAAACAGTTAGTATAACATCTTTTATTACACAAAAAAATAATAGCTTTAATGTCTTCTTAAAGTCCTCAGTATTATTACAGGAATACACAATATAAAGATACATTCTATATCAATCTCACCATTGTAATTCAGAACTCCCCAAAAATATAAAGCTTAGAAAATTCTAACATAAATATGTTTTAAGCTCAAAAAACTAAACTAGTAATTACTGTAGATGATGCCTATGTCCTTTTAAATATTAATATATTTATTTAAAATTGTTAATTTTGCTACATTGTTCAAAATTGTGTGTGCCTTAAATTATTTTCCAGTTCTCATAATTAACACAAAAAAAAAACATTTTGTTGTCACTTACATTAAAAGCATTTGGCACTTCCACTGGAGATCTGGCTTCTCTGCCATATAAACAGAAAAAATGGGGAATATTTGGGTGTGAATTTTTTCCCCAAAACAATACAGCATCAAGATATTTGTCCTAATTATCTGTTTGTTCATTCACCAGTTAATTAATGCCCTTTAAAAATAAAAAATAACAGTTCATCTTTCCTTTGATATTTTATGACTGAAGAAGCAAAATATAAAATTGTATTCTGAAATACATTTTAAATAAAATTATTCCATTACAAATAAGAAAGAAATTATATTTTTCAAATTTGCTTAATAAATTTATTGGTTAGAAATGTCAATTGAATATTAAAATTTTAATATAACATTGATTAACACGCTAAAAATATGATGCATCCATGTCCTATCTATGTCATCTTAAGAAAACATCGGCTTCACCAAAAAAAGAATTCTTACCTTGGAATGGTGCGATTCATGTTTTCCACAAGACCGTTTGCAGATGGTAGGGCGCTGCAAACTTTCTTTCAGTTCCAAAAAATCACATAGTTAACTATTTAACTATACTAAAAATAAATAATGAAATTAGAACAGAGCTAATGAAAAAGTTAGAATAAATTCTTTAAAATTTTATTACCGTATTTATCGGCGTATAACACACACTTTTTTCCCCTTAAAATCAGGGGTGCGTGTTATACGCCGATCCCCTGCGATCTGGAGCTGCCAGATCTTCAAAATCGACGATTGCAGCCTTCGATCCTGTGATCCCGGACCCCTGCCATCCTGGGCTTCAAAATCGCCGATCGCGATTTGAATATGGCGCCGCCGGCGCCGAAATACACAGAGCCAGTCCTCGGCTCTTCTCGGCCACTTTCGGCTTCACTCGAGTGCCGCCCGAACCTAGCCGAGTGTACTCGGCTAGGTTCGGATAGCTCCAAACATAGTCACGCCCATCCCGGGCGGGACTACGAGTGGAGCCGAAAGTGAACGAGAGCCGCCGAGAAGAGCCGAGGACCGGCTCTGTATTTCGGCGCCGGCGGCGCCATTTTCAAATCGCGATTGGCGATTTTGAAGCCCAGGATGGCAGGGGTCCGGGATCACAGGATCGAAGGCTGCACTGGGGCAAGGCTGCACTGGGGCAAGGCTGCACTGACAAGGCTGCACTGGGGCAAGGCTGCACTGGGGCAAGGCTGCACTGACAAGGCTGCACTGGGGCAAGGCTGCACTGACAAGGCTGCACTGGGGCAAGGCTGCACTGACAAGGCTGCACTGGGGCAAGGCTGCACTGACAAGGCTGCACTGACAAGGCTGCACTGGGGAAGGCTGCACTGGGGAAGGCTGCACTGGGGAAGGCTGCACTGACATGGCTGCACTGACATGGCTGCACTGGGACAAGGCTGCACTGACATGGCTGCACTGGGACAAGGCTGCACTGGGACAAGGCTGCACTGAGAAGGCTGCACTGAGAAGGCTGCAATGATGGGCATTTAAATGTAAGTTTTTTTTCCTTCAACTTCCCTCCTAAAAGTTTTTTTTCCCTTAAAATTCCCTCCTAAATTGGGGTGCGTATTATACGCCGGTGCGTGTTATACGCCGATAAATACGGATATAGAATTGGTAGGTAAAAAAGAGCAAGTAGAAAGGTAGAGGGAAAAAGTGAGAGACAGAGAAAATAAAGAAGGAATTCTTTAATTAATTAACCACTTAAGCCCCGAAATGATTTACCCCTTTCCTGACCAGGCCACTTTTTGCGATACAGCACTGCGTCACTTTAACTGACAATTGTGCGGTCGTGCAACGTTGTACCCAAATAAAATTGATGTCCTTTTTTTCCCACAAATAGAGTGTTGTATTGGTGGTATATAAACACCTCTGCGGTTTTTATTTTTTGCTCTATAAACAAAAAAAAAGGCGCCGATGAAGAGAACATTTGATCACAGGCTGGTTGTACACAAGTTGATCGGTAGATCGAATAGCATACAAGCAGCCTACCCATACATTCATGTAAATTAGTCCAGTCCCTGCGGAACTGAGAAAATGTTGATTAATCTACTGGCAGGTTTACAACATCAATAGCGGTTTTAAAAAGCTGATGGCAGACACAACAACATGCAGATCACATACCCTGCTCTATCTTGTAATAGCTGCATGGCTGTGTTACCTGACAAGAACGCACACATATACGATCCAAAGCTGTTGCATAATTGACACTTGTGATTGATCTAATTTTATTAGAGCACCACCACAAATATAAGTGACAAATACTGTTTTGGTGGAACACAGCCACCATAAGGCGAGTATAAATTGTCTAGTCAGGGTGATTTGTTGTGAACCATTTATTTATTTTAACGCTTCAGCCGCAGAAGATTTGGCTGTTGAATGACCAGGCCATTTTTTGCAATTCGGCACTGCGTCGTTTAAATGACAATTGCACGGTCATGCGATGTTGCACCCAAACAAAATTGATCTCCTTTTTTTCCCACAAATAGAGCTTTCTTTTGGTGGTATTTGATCATCTCTGCGGTTTTTAATTTTTGCGCTATAAACAAAAAAAGGAGCGCCAAAAAAAAAAAAAAAAAAAAAAAAAAAAAAAAACCACACAATATTTTGTACTTTTTGCTATAATAAATATCACACTATGTACTGTTCTAAAACATTTCTTTTACATAAGCACGGCTTAATGTAATTTAAAAAAACAACAAGTAATATCCTTTAACCAGTTAAGGACCAGCCGCCGCAGTTGTACTGCGGTAGGCTGGCTCTCCTCGGCGAATCGCCGTCATTGTATGTTGGCCACTTTAAGACCACTAGGGGGGGGTGCAGGCGCGGCACTACACCGAAGCCGATGTGCATGGCCGCAATGTCCGCCGGCCACCCGCGATCGCTCCTGAGAGAGACAGAACAGGGATCAATGTAAACAGACAGATACCTGTTCTGTCAGGGGAGGACAGACAGATCTGCTGTTCCTAGTATTCAGGAACAGCGATCTGTCTCCTCCTCCAGTCACTACACTGCCCCCACAGTTAGAAATACCGCCCTACGGAACACTTAACCCCTTGATCGCCCCCTAGTGCCATCCCCTTCCCTGCCAGTGACATTTATACAGTAATCAGTGGCTATTTTTAGCTCTGATCGCTGTATAAAATGTCAATGGTCCCAAAGAAGTGTCAAAAGTGTCCGATCTGTCGCAGTCCCACAAAAAAAAACGCTGATCACTGCCATTACTAGTAAAAAAAAAAATAACAAAAATGTCATAAATCTATCCCCTATTTTGTAGATGCTATAACTTTTGTGCAAACCAATCAATATACACTTATTTTGATTTTTTTTTTACCAAAAATATGTAGAAGAATACATATCGGCCTAAACTGATGAAGACATTTTTTTTTTACTTTTTTTTGGATATTTATTATAGCAAAAAGTAAAAAATATTGGTTTTTTTTTTTCAAAATTGTCGGTCTTTTTTTGTTTATGCGCAAAAAATACCACCAAAAGAAAGCTCTATTTGTGGGGGAAAAAAAGGACGTAAATTTTGTTTGGGTACAACGTTGCACGACCACGCAATTGTCAGTTAAAGCGACGCAGTGCCAGTCATTAAGGGGGCAAATCCTTTCAGTCCTTAAGTGGTTAAAGCAAAATACCTACAGAAAGAGTATTTGAATACTTAATTGTAATAAAAATAATGTAAATTATAAATAACAGAATAGAACTAAAAAATATAAAAGGAAAGAGTACAATATTCATATGTAGTTGTAATTTAATGTTATGTTATTTAGCAAGTGCTAGGGATGCAGTCTGGGTTCTGAGCATGTAAACACAATAAAGGGATAGATTATTGTGGCTATTATTAAATATTTAAATCATTAGACCCTTTTACTCCATACACTGTAGTCTGTGTCTAGTAGGGCCTCTGCTTTAAAATATATATATTATATATATATAAGGTTTTGGGGTTCTAAGTAATTTTCTAGCAAAAAAAATGCTGATATATGTGAGAAGTGTCAGAATAGGCCGGGTGTTCAAGTGGTTAACAAGCAAATATTGAAAAAAGCTCCGTCATGAAGAGGTTAATGTCTCAGCCGAGGACTTGATGTTTCCCAAGTGTCTGACCAGTTGTAGCAGGCATTTGGGATATATACAGTATAAGGGAAGCAAGGTTTTAAAATAAAGTTTAAATGTCCTTTAAATTTTTTGTATTTTATGTAACCATTTGACTCCTGGCCTTGGCATATGCCTCACTAACCTTTCGCTGCCAGGTCTGTACATCTTATGAACCTGATCTGAAAAGGTCAGTGAAAGGTGGTTCTACAAAGTATTGACTCAGGGGAGCTGAATACAAATGCACGTCACACATATTTTCACATATTTATTAGTAAAAAATTTTGACAACCATTTATCATTTTCCTTCCACTTCACAATTATGTGCGACTTTGTGTTGGTCTATCACATAAAATCCCAATAAAATACATTCATATTTTTGGTTGTAACATGACAAAATGTGGAAAATTTCAAGGGGTATGAATAATTTTTTCAAGGCACTCTATAAGGGAAGCAAGGGTTTAAAATTGTTTAATTGTCCTTTAAATTTTTGTATTTTATTTAACCATTTTTCTCCTGGCCTTGGCGTATGCCTCATTAATCCTTTCGCTGCCAGGTCCATACATCTTATGAACCTGACCTGACAGCTGGGGGTTTTAGACACAAACCAGTGGCTGCAGCCAATGAAATTGTGTGTAAAACTGACAGACAGACTCCTGCCTGTCAGGTGGAAGAATTCGCACAGCCCCCTGATTGCTTTCATGCACATCCCCAGTCCGTGGCGGCTGGTGCTCAAAATTTTTTGGAGGGTGCAAACAAACTGAAAAATTAAACTGTTAGTAATGCAGGACTGTAAATAGCCATTTATCGGGTGATTATGTATCATTACTGCTAGATAAACCGGTGCCCATCAATTGCAGCCTCACTGTACCCATCATTTGCAGCCTCACTGTGCCCATCAATTGCAGCCTCACTGTGCCCATCAATTGCAGCCTCACTGTGCCCATCAATTGCAGCCTCACTGTGCCCATCAATTGCAGCCTCACTGTGCCCATCATTGCTAGATAAAATGGTGCCCATCAATTGCAGCCTCACTGTGCCCATCATTGCTAGATAAGACAGTGCCCATCAATTGCAGCCTCACTGTGCCCATCATATGCAGCCTCACTGTGCCCATCATTGCTAGATAAGACGGTGCCCATCAATTGCAGCCTCACTCTGCCCATCATATTCAGCCTCACTGTGCCCATCACAGTAGTCCAATCACATCCACATTTCAAATAAAACCACTTAACATAAGGATTCCTCATCAGAGTCCCCTTTTGCATCAGGTGTCCTAATCAGAGTCCCCCTTTACAGCAGGTGCTCCCCTTTACATCAAGTGTCCCAATCAGGGTCCCCCTTTACATCAGGTGTCCCCATCAGAGTCCCCTTATACATCAGATGTCCCCATCAGAGTCTCCATATACATCAGATGTCCCATCAGAGTCCCTCTTTACAGACGTCCCCATCAGAGTCCCCCTATATATCAGATGTCCCCATCAGAGTCCCTCTTTACATCAGGCGTCCTCATCAGAGTCCTCATTTAAATCAGGCGTTCCCTTCAGAGTCCCTTTTTACATCAGGTGTCCCCATGAGAGTCCCCCTTTACATCAGGTGTCCCTATGTCTATACACCTGCTGGCTGCTGTGCCCATTATGAGGGATTCCCACCGTCCCTTTGCTGAGTTCCTGGGTCTGTACACCTGCTGTGCCGTTATGTGGGGTTCCCACATCCCTGTGCTGAGTTCCCAGGTCTGTACAGCTGCTGTGCCAATATGAGGGGTTCCCATCATCCCTATGCCGAGTTCCCAGATCTGGACCCCTGCTGTGCCATTATGAGGGGATGCAACACACAGGGACTGAGTCAGTCAGGGACAGCGTGACTGGCCGCTCCTGGTGCCCAGTCTGCAGTCCACAACCAGCTAACACAGTCAGACATATCTATGAACTAAGCCCAACTTGCCCAAGAAACCACTCTTCCCTTCCTGTGTCTAGCAGCAGCCAGCAGTTGTTTCAGCAGTGAGTGCCCACTCAGTTTGCAGTCCACCGCAGGCTAACCCACCACATCTTCCCATATCATCGCTGCTGCCAGTGCTTACTGGTCCGGCCGAGACCTGGAGAGGAGGCACTGCTCGGGCCTTGCATTCCATCCAGTGCCAGGGGGAAACCGGACGTGATGCCGCAGCTCCGCGAAAGGCACTGCCCACGTCCTAAGGGCCGCGCCAATCACAATCCCCACAGGCAGAATTACACTAGAGTGGTGGAGTGTTCGGGTCGCATTGACGTCACGCTTTCCATAGACAGCTGTGTGTCCGGTGCCCCGTACACACTTAAAGGGCCACATTTTTTTTTAAATAACTAGCTTGGGGGGCAGCGCCCCTGCATCCCCTATGGATGGGCTGTTACTGCCACCAGTACCGCAGCACCCTCTGCCATGTATTCCGGGCTCTGCTTGCCCATCTGCGGGCCCGAAGCCGACATGGTGGGTCTCGGCGGGGTGGAGGGGAAGGAGAAGAGCTTCCCCTGGGCATTTACTTTGTGCAACCTCATCTTTTATATTTTCCCAAAAGTGTGGGTAGTTTATTGCATTTGCTTGCCCTAAAATTCACCTTAATGTGTTTTATACTGAAATTTTGACCTTTGATAATATCAAAGTTAGGTAATATCGTGAGACAAAAAAAAATTGGAACTACCACTTTTTGGTAGTGTATATAGTAGGGGGCAGAGCCTAAAGTGAGAAGTTGCTAGGGATGCTAGGGACATCATTTTTTTACTTATAGAATATTTAAGACATCAGACTTTGGGGGGGGGGGTAGGGGGAATGGGGCGGAGTGAAACATGTTGGGGGCGTGGCCTGGTCAGAGTCCATTCATTGCAGCAGAACATCATAGATGTGCGACTTCCAGGGGTCACCCGTCCTTCCTTGAACCTTTGCAGGAGCAAGGATAGTCTCCATCCCGTCAGCACTCTAGCAGCAGCTGCAGATGCACAGTCCACATACCCCCTCCCTATCGTGCCTGAGTGGCCCACATACTTTTCCCAGGTTACATAGTAAAGTTGGCCGGTGATTAAGCCGTTCATTGCCAACAGCCTGCTTGTCTCCCTGCTCTGATGATAATGCAGGCAGTGATATTTTGTATCCCTCTCAACGTCTCCTCTAATGATAATACATGCCATAATATACTGTATCCCCTCTTAGGCCTCTTGCACACTGCAGCTTGAGCCCCGGTTCACATATATGCGATGCAGGAACCAGCACGATTCCAGTGCCAGTACTGCATTGTATCTCCTTCGCAGGCAATTCACACTGCCCTCTGCGAGTCGCTGCAGGTGTCAATACAAAGTTAATGACAAACCCGGATCTGGCAGGAGTCGAATTGCATGATGTGAACACCCATACACCCATGCGATCCGATTCCAGTGGGGGGGGGGGGGTCCCTGCACCTTTTTTGTGCGAATCCAATGCGAGTTCAGCCATACAACTGTATGGCTGAATTCACATTGCACAGACATTGTATGTGATCGGCACAGCAGTGCGGTGTGAATCATATGTAATGTCTCCGTTCGCATGTGTGTGAACCCAGGCTGAAAAAGCTCAGTACAGCTTTTTTTTTACTGAGCTAAAATATGGCCCATTAGTTGTAAAGTGCCTATGCACACGTGCGTGTAAATAAGCACTGTGCATTCTTCAGTGTAAAAAAAAAAAAAAAAAAAAGAAAATAGAAAAACTGCTTTTTTGGTCAGTAATTTAGACCTCATGCACGCAAATGGTAATTTACGTATTGCGCAGATCGAGAACCAATTTTCACGCATTTGCGCAAAAAGGCGCACAAAAATTTGCAAAACGCACATGTGCGAATATGCATGTAAATATGCGCAAATACATACGAAAGAAAAAAAGTCTGAAAAAGTAGATGCTCAATGGCAAAGTCATACAGAAGTGGGAACCTGTCAAAACCAGGTCCCCCCCCCCCCCCCCGAAAGGTGCCAAATGTGGCAGCAGAGGGGGGAGGCAAATAAGCAAAGCTTCCCCTTTTGGGTGGAGCTCCCCTTTAATCCAGCCTATGTGCCTTGCTGACCACTCAGGGTGTAAGGGGTTAATTTATCTAAGATACCTGTTCTGCTGCAGCAGCTCTGCTTGTTTTGCCTCCTATCTCACAGGATTAGTGTACAGATCCTTTTCACAGATAACAAAAAAAGGAATAGGAAGTCCATCACACAGCAATAACACTATGGATCCCAAAATTGTACTTGACAAGTTCACATGGTCTTTCAGGAGCTCACGTGACTCGCTGTCACATGACATACACTTCTAAACTCGGATCTGCTCGGCGCTTTTATATGATGTCACCACTTGGGAAAGTAAAGTAAAGATGGCTCCTGCAGAATAGTTTATCTTTGTTTTGCCCTCAGCCAAGATGGTGGGTGACTTCCGGGCGATGTTGTGTCTGCAGTAAGCTTGTACCTCCCCCTGGCTGTCATGGCTTCCTCCCTGAGCGGAATGTTCTCCGGTCAGCCAACCGGTCCCCCTCCTCCTATGCAGCCGGGGGGCGCCTCCGGGCTCCTGTCCACCCCGCCTGGGGCGAAGAACCCCGGGAACAGCACGCTGGTGGACGAGCTGGAGTCCTCATTTGAGGTATGGTGGAGGGATGAGTACAGTCCCCTCTGTATGTATGGGATACTCAGTACCTGAGACGGTGTGCGGGGCCCTCTCCCTCACCCCTCCCTCCCCTCTCCGGCCTGTCTGCTGTGATCTCTAAAACATAGACACTTAACCGCTTGTCTTCTGGATCACTTCTCACATTTCTCTCACATGTTAACCATCTCAATACCGGGCACTTTTACCCCCTTCCTGCCCAGGCCATTTTTAAGCGCTGTCACATTTTGAATGACAATTGTGCGGTCATGCTACACTGTAACACGTGAAATTGTTATAGTTTTCTTCACATAAATAGAGCTTTCTTTTGGGGGTATTTAAAGCGGAGTTCCACCCATCGGATTCCCCCCCCCCCCCCCCCCGGTGTCACAATTGGCAGCTTTCAGGGGGGGGGGGGGGCGGTGCAGATACTTGTATAATACAGGTATCTGCACCCACTTCCGGGAATAGCTAGCCGCAAATGCCCGCCCACCCCCCCGTTGTGTTGTGGGAAATACACAGTTCCCACAACACAACGGGGACCAGTGTAGACGCGCAGCGCGAGTCGCGCATGCGCAGTAAGGAACCGGGCAGTGAAGCCGCAACGCTTCACTTCCTGATTACCTCACTGAGAATGGCGGTGGCAGCACCCGAGGATCGAAGGACGGTTTGGTCTCGGGTGCCGACAACGCTGGACCCCGGGACAGGCGAGTGTCCTTATTTTAAAAGTCAGCAGCTGCAGTATTTGCAGCTGCTGACATCTAAAAAAAAATTTTTGCGAAACTCCGCTTTAATCACTCCTGAGTTTTTTTTTGTTTTTTTTTCCCAAAAAAAAAAGACCAAAAATTTTGAAGAAAAAAGTTTTTCATTCTGTCGGTAATTTTTCTCCTTCGCTGATGAGGCGGCGCTGATGGGCAATGATGAGGAGGCATGAATATGCTGCACTTATGGGCACTTATAGGCAGCACTGACTGGCATCACTAATGGCCACTGATTGCTGGAACTTGTGGGCACTGATTGGCAATTGTGGGCACTGGTTGACACTGATTGCTGGCAGTAGTGGGTGATCATTGCTGGCACTGGTGGGCACTTAATTGTATTCAGGTCACTGATGATCAGTGCCCTGATTACATACCTAGATGTCCTCTGTGAGGTGATGCCGCTGATCAGCTGTCCTCTACTCATACCGGCATCTCCGTGTTTACATGTGACCGGCTGTGATTGGACACAGCCAATCACATGGTTAAAGAGCCGCGGCTATTTACACAGATCGGGGTTGCACCGTGTCCTAGCAACACAGCGTGGCCGTTCTGGGAAGCCGTCATATGATGGTGGGCGGGCAGCAAGTGTGGTTTTTTTTTTGGCTAAAAAAGTGACTTGAAACCCCCAAACATGATATATATTTTCAAAGCTGAGACCCTAGATCAGGGATATGCAATTAGCGCACCTCCAGCTGTTGCAAAACTACAAGTCCCATCATGCCTCTGACTCTGGGTATCATGCTTGTGGCTGTCAGAGTCTTGCTATGCCTCATGGGACTTGTAGTTCTGCAACAGCTGGAGGTCCGTTAATTGCATATCCCTGCCCTAGAGAATAAAATGGTGGTTGTTGCAATTATTTTATGTCACAGCCATTTATCAAATGCAAATTTTCAGGAAAAAAATATACTTAAAGGGGTTGTAAACCCACATTTTTTTTCTTTATTTTAAAAATAACAAATATGACTATTCTTACCTGCTCTGTGCAATCGTTTTACACACAGCAGCGCCCACCGTCTTTTTCTGGGGTCCCCTGCTGCCCCTCCAGGCCCCTCCTCTTCATCGGGTACCCCCAGGGAAAGCCGCTTTCCATGGGAGCACCTGTGCAGGCTCACTCCAGAGTCCCACTGCTTTGTCTATTGACACAGACAGTGGGCGCCCACCCTCCACCCATGTTTCTGGGTTTGATTGACAGCTTTGGGAGCCAATGGCTATCGCTGCTATCAATATGTCCAATGAGGATAGAGACAGCGGCTGGAGCCGTTGGGCTCATGCACATCGCTAGATTGGATCGGGGCTCAGGTAAGAAAAAGCTGCAGCACAGGATTTTCACCTTAATGTATTAAGGTGAAAAACCTTGAGGGTTTATAACCACTTTAAGTGAATGTTTGTGCACAAAAACACAACATAATACCCAATTTTTGGTAAAATATAAAAGATGAGGTTGTGTCGAGTAAACACCAAACATGTAAAAATGAAAAATTTTACATTCCTGTGAAATGGCGACAAACTACGACACGAAATCATCTGTAAGTGACGCTTTACATGTTACCAGTTCCACTGGAATTATTTCTCTCACTCTGATGTTTTTGCGACAATATCTCTTGTGATAGCTTGGGCAGTGACGGGTTCTCTTTATGGAGAGATCAGGAGTCTGTTGGACCCCTGATCCCTCCTCTGCCCACCAAGACAGCCAATAAAACTGATATTGGCTGAGCACCAGCCAGGTAAATGCAGAACTGGAAGTGGTGAAATTGTCTTCTCTTCCCGTTTCATTCATCATAGAGTTGAGAGGTAGAATGGATGATTTACTGCTCCTCTTTGAGCAGCTGGCCCAACAGTTTGTAGCAGTCCCAGGCTCCCTAGTAGAAAGTTAGTCCAGGAACAGCAGCGGGAGGGGAGCCTCTTTCCCAGCCCTGTAAAATTGATTGAGGGACTCTAGAGACACTCGGCTAACTTTTACTGGCACTTTTTGTTCACATCTAAACCCCAAAATATATATATATATTTTTTTTTTAGGATAAAGGAGGCCCTAGCGAATAATTTGGTGGGTTTTGCCATTTTTTTTTTTTTTATGTCACACTATTTGCGCAGTGTTTTTTTTTTGTTTAGGAAAATATACACTTTGTTTTTTAATACAAACAACAATACATAACACAATTTTTTCGTAAAATATAAAAGACCATGTTACATCGAGTAAATAGATACCAAACATGTCACACTTTATAATTGTGCACACCAGCGACAAACTACATAATTTTACTAAAAGCCTTTACAGGTTACTACTTTAGATTTACAAAAGAGGGTCTAGTACAGGAATTACTGCTCACAATCTGACGTTCATGGTGATACCTCACGTGTGGAACGATTGCTGCTTATGCACGTGCAGGACTGGCACATGCTTTCACCTGTGCACGCGGGGCGCTTTTCATTTTTTATTTTATGCCATTGCTTTGCTTCTTTTTTTTTTTTTCTTTTTTACCGCTCTTATTGCTGTCACAAGGAATGTAAACATTCTTGTGACAGCAATAAGCTTGTGACAGGTACTCTTTATGGAGCCTATCCCTCTTCTGCACTTAAATGCATTCAAAACACCATGATTGTTTTTTTTTATGCTTTTGAGTTTTTAAAAATGGCGTGGTATACATCCGGGTAACCCAGCAGTGATGTCAGAGCATCGCTTCCAGGTTACTATAGTGGAGAGCCATTCCCAGTGGAATGGGAGAGCCCGAACAAGTGGACGTCCCCTCCCGCTGCTTGTAATGGCAATCGAGCAGTTAGTTGGCTGCTAGGATTGCTATTACAAGAGAGCCGACCACCAGCTCTAAAAAAAAAAAAAACTGTACCAGGGTGATCCCGGTACAACCATTAAACCCAGTAATATGAAATATCCCCCCCACAGTGCCCACAGCTTATAAATCTTCTTTTTACATTAAAATATTGCCACTATATACATTTTTGGATGATCTGTATACCACGGTCAGTGATAAATTGCACAGTTTCTCCAGTGCTGAGAGTTCAGATGGGAGGAGATTTCCACTGCAGCCTGTATACATGCCCACATGTGTGATGCCAATATAATGTCACCTGGCTATCTCTGAGAACAAGTAAGACCCCTTTCACACCGAGGGCGTTTTGCAGGCGCTATAGCATTGAAAATAGCGCCTGCAATCCGCCCTCAAACAGCTGCAGCATTGTCTCCAGTGTGAAAGCCCGAGGGCTTTCGCGCCGGAGCGCTGCACTGGCAGGACGTCAGGAAAAGTCCTGCCAGCAGCTTCTTTGGAGCAGTGAAGGAGCAGTGTGTTTACCGCTCCTCCACCGCTGCTCCCCATTGAAATCAATGGGGCAGTGCTGGGATACCGCTGGCAAAACACCGCAATTGCGGCGCATTGCCGGCGGTTTTAACCCTTTAAAAGCGCCCCGCTAGCGGCCGAAATGCGCTGCTAAGCCGACGGTAAAACGGCGCTAAGAATAGCGCCGTTTTACCGCCGACGCTATGGGCGGCCCGGTGTGAAAGTGCTCTTAATGTTCTCTCCAGCATAAAAGACAACTGAGCATGTGCAGTTTGGATACTCTGCCTGTGTTAGCTGACCATCCCCAGATAGACAGTGCAGGACGGGGAGGATCGATGCATACAGGATAAAACAGCCTTTTTACACAATAATAACCCCTTAAGTTCCACAGTGAGTATAACAAGCATGCTATTCTGCATATACAGACTGATTTTACTGCTGTGGGTTTAGTAACACTTTAACCACTTGACGACCGCCTCATGCCGAATTGCATCGGCAAGGTGGCACGGACAGGCAGAATCACGTACATATACGTGATCTGCCTTCCGCGGGTGGGGGGTCCGATCGGACCCCCCCCCCCCCCGGTGCCCGAGGCGGTCGCCTATTGTACAGTTGCGATCGGAGATGAGGGGGAGACCATCCGTTCGTGGCCCCCCCCCCTCGCGATCGCCGCCGGCCAATAGAATCATTCCTCTGCTGCTGTATGCTAAACAGCAGCAAAGGAAATGATGTCATCTCTCCTCGGCTCGGTATTTTCCGTTCCGGCGCCAGGAGAGAAGACTGCAATGTGAGTGCACAAACACTACACAAACAGTAGAACATGCCAGGCACACAAAACACCCCCCGATCACCCCCCAATCACCCCTCCCCATCCCCTGTCACACTGACACCAAGCAGTTTTTTTTTTTTTCTGATTACTGCATGGTGTCAGTTTGTGACAGTTACTGTGTTAGGGCAGTTACTGTTGGCCCCCTTTAGGTCTAGGGTACCCCCCCCCCCCCTAATAAAGTTTTAACCCCTTGATCACCCCCTGTCACCATTGTCGCTAAGCGATCATTTTTCTGATTGTTGTATTAGTGTCGCTGGTGACGCTAGTTAGGTAAATATTTAGGTTCGCCGTCAGCGTTTTATAGCGACAGGGACCCCCATATACTACTTAATAAATGTTTTAACCCCTTGATTGCCCCCTAGTTAACCCTTTCACCACTGATCACCGTATAACTGTTACCCGTGACGCTGGTTAGTTTGTTTATTTTTTAGTGTCAGGGCAGCCACCGTTTATTACCGAATAAAGGTTTAGCCCCCTGATCGCCCGGCGGTGATATGCGTCACCCCAGGCAGCGTCAGATTAGCACCAGTACCGCTAACACCCACGCACGCAGCATACGCCTCCCTTAGTGGTATAGTATCTGAACGGATCAATATCTGATCTGATCAGATCTATACTAGCGTCCCCAGCAGTTTAGGGTTCCCAAAAACGCAGTGTTAGCGGGATCAGCCCAGATACCTGCTAGCACCTGCGTTTTGCCCCTGCGCTCGGCCCAGCCCAGCCCACCCAAGTGCAGTATCGATCGATCACTGTCACTTACAAAACACTAAACACATAACTGCAGCGTTTGCAGAGTCAGGCCTGATCCCTGCGATCGCTAACCGTTTTTTTGGTAGCGTTTTGGTGAACTGGCCAGCGGCCTAGTACACCCCAGTCGTAGTCAAACCAGCACTGCAGTAACACTTGGTGACGTGGCAAGTCCCATAAGTGCAGTTCAAGCTGGTAAGGTGGCAAGTAGTGTCTCGCTGCCACCAAGAAGAAGACAAACAGGCCTGTCGTGCCCATAATGCCCTTCCTGCTGAATTCGCCAATCCTAATTGGGAACCCACCACTTCTGCAGCGCCCGTACTTCCCCCATTCACATCCCCAACCAAATGCAGTCGGCTGCATGAGAGGCATTTCCTTTATGTCCTCCCGAGTACCCCTACCCAGCGAACCCCCCCCCCCCCCAAAAAAAATGTTGTGTCTGCAGCAAGCGCGGATATAGGCGTGACACCCGCTATTATTGTCCCTCCTGTCCTGACAATCCTGGTCTTTGCATTGGTGAATGTTTTGAACGCTACCATTCACTAGTTGAGTATTAGTGTAGGGTACAGCATTGCACAGACTAGGCACACTTTCACAGGGTCTCCCAAGATGCCATCGCATTTTGAGAGACCCGAACCTGGAACCGGTTACAGTTATAAAAGTTAGTTACAAAAAAAGTGTAAAAAAAAATATATAAAATAAAAAAAAATAGTTGTCGTTTTATTGTTCTCTCTCTCTCTATTGTTCTGCTCTTTTTTACTGTATTCTATTCTGCAATGTTTTATTATTATGTTTTATCATGTTTGTTTTTCAGGTATGCAATTTTTTATACTTTACCGTTTACTGTGTTTTATTGTTAACCATTTTTTTGTCTTCAGGTACGCCATTCACGACTTTGAGTGGATATACCAGAATGATGCCTGCAGGTTTAGGTATCATCTGGGTATCATTCTTTTCAGCCAGCGGTCGGCTTTCATGTAAAAGCAATCCTAGTGGCTAATTAGCCTCTAGACTGCTTTTACAAGCCGTGGGAGGGAATGCCCCCCCCCCCCACCGTCTTCCGTGTTTTTCTCTGGCTCTCCTGTCTCAACAGGGAACCTGAGAATGCAACCGGTGATTCAGCCAGCTGACCATAGAGCTGATCATAGACCAGAGTGGCTCCAAACATCTCTATGGCCTAAGAAACCGGAAGCTACGAGCATTTCATGACTTAGATTTCGCCGGATGTAAACAGCGCCATTGAGAAATTGGGAAAACATTTTATCACACCGATCTTGGTGTGGTCAGATGCTTTGAGGGCAGAGGAGAAATCTAGGGTCTAATAGACCCCAATTTTTTCAAAAAAGAGTACGTGTCACTACCTATTGCTATCATAGGGGATATTTACATTCCCTGAGATAACAATAAAAATGATAAAAAAAAAAAAAAATGAAAGAACAGTTTAAAAATAAGATAAAAAAGCAAAAAAATAATAAAGAAAAAAAAAGCACCCCTGTCGCCCCCTGCTCTCGCGCTAAGGCGAACGCAAGCGGCAGTCTGTCGTCAAACGTAAACAGCGATTGCACCATGCATGTGAGGTATCACCGCGAAGGTCAGTTCGAGGGCAGTAATTTTAGCAGTAGACCTCCTCTGCAAATCTAACGTGATAACCTTTAAAGGCTTTTAAAAATGTATTTATTTTGTTGCCACTGCACATTTGTGCGCAATTGTAAAGCATGTCATGTTTGGTATCCATGTACTCGGCCTAAGATCATCTTTTTTATTTCATCAAACATTTGGGCAATATAGTGTGTTTTAGTGCATTAAAATTTAAAAAAGTGTGTTTTTTTTCCCAAAAAAACGCGTTTGAAAAATCGCTGCGCAAATACTGTGTGAAAAAAAAAATGAAACACCCACCATTTTAATCTGTAGGGCATTTGCTTTAAAAAATATATGTTTGGGGGTTCAAAGTAATTTTCTTGCAAAAAAAATAATTTTTTTATTTAAACAAAAAGTGTCAGAAAGGGCTTTGTCTTCAAGTGGTTAGAAGAGTGGGTGATGTGTGACATAAGCTTCTAGATGTTGTGCATAAAATGCCAGGACAGTTCAAACCCCCCCCCCAAATGACCCCATTTTGGAAAGTAGACACCCCAAGCTATTTGCTGAGAGGTATAGTGAGTATTTTGCAGACCTCACTTTTTGTCACAAAGTTTTGAAAATTGAAAAAAGAAAAAAAAAATGTTTTTTCTTGCCTTTCTTCATTTTCAAAAACAAATGAGAGCTGCAAAATACTCACCATGCCTCTCAGCAAATAGCTTGGGGTGTCTACTTTCCAAAATGGGGTCATTTGGGGGGGTTTTGTGCCATCTGGGTTTTTTATGGCCTTCAAAACTGTGATGGGTAGTGAGGAGTGAAATCAAAAATGTATGCCCTTAGAAATCCTGAAGGCGGTGCTTGGTTTTCGGGGCCCCGTACGTGGCTAGGCTCCCAAAAAGTCCCACACATGTGGTATCCCCATACTCAGGAGAAGCAGCTAAATGTATTTTGGGGTGCAATTCCACATATCCCCATGGCCTGTGTGAGCAATATATCATTTAGTGACAACTTTGTGCAAAAAAAAAAATAAAAAAATTGTCACTTTCCCGCAACTTGTGTCAAAATATAAAATATTCCATGGACTCAACATGCCTCAAAGCAAATAGCTTGGGGTGTCTACTTTCCAAAATGGGGTCATTTGGGGGGGGGGGGGGGGGGGTTGTGTCATCTGGGCATTTTATGGCCTTCAAAACTGTGATAGGTAGTGAGGAGTGAAATCAAAAATTTACGCCCTTAGAAATCCTGAAGGCGGTGATTGGTTTTCGGGGCCCCCGTACGCAGCTAGGCTCCCAAAAAGTCCCACACATGTGGTATCCCCGTACTCAGGAGAAGCAGCTGAATGTATTTTGGGGTGCAATTCCACATATGCCCATGGCCTGTGTGAGCAATATATCATTTAGTGACAACTTTTTGTAAAATTTTTTTTTTTTTTTTTTTGTCATTATTCAATCACTTGGGACAAAAAAATAAATATTCAATGGGTTCAACATGCCTCTCAACAATTTCCTTGGGGTGTCTACTTTCCAAAATGGGGTCATTTGGGGGGGTTTTGTACTGCCCTGCCATTTTAGCACCTCACGACATGACATAGGCAGTCATAAACTAAAAGCTGTGTAAATTACAGAAAATGTACCCTAGTTTGTAGACGCTATAACTTTTGCGCAAACCAATAAATATACGCTTATTGACATTTTTTTTACCAAAGACATGTGGCCGAATACATTTTGGCCTAAATGTATAGCTAAAATTGAGTTTATTGAAATCTTTTTATTACAAAAAGTAGAAAATATCATTTTTTTTCAAAATTTTCGGTCTTTTTCTGTTTATAGCGCTAAAAATAAAAACCGCAGAGGTGATCAAATACCATCAAAAGAAAGGTCTATTTGTGGGAAGAAAAGGACGCAAATTTCATTAGGGTACAGCATTGCATGACCGCGCAATTAGCAGTTAAAACGACGCAGTGCCAAATTGGAAAAAGTCCTCTGGTCCTTAGAGCCCTTGCACACTGGGGCGGTTTGCAGGCGCTATTGCGCTAATAATAGCGCCTGCAAACCGCCCAGAAAGTGCCGCTCCTTGCATTCCAGTGTGAAAGCCCCGAGGGCTTGCACACTGGAGCGATGCGCTGGCAGGACGGAAAAAAAAGTCCTGCTAGCCGCATCTTCGGAGCGGTGAAGGAGCGGTGTGTATACCGCTCCTTTACCGCTCCTGCCCATTGAAATCAATGGGACGGCGCGGCTATACCGCCGGCAAAGCGCCTCTGCAGAGGCGCTTTGCGGTGGTTTTTAACCCCTTCTCGGCCGCTAGCGGGGGGTAAAACCGCCCCGCTAGCGGCCGCATACCGGCGGTAAAACGCCGCTAATAATAGCGGCGTTTTACCGCCGATGCCGCCCCAGTGTGCAAGGGCTCTTAGGCAGCATAATGGTCCGGGGCTAAAGTGTTTAAAGACTGGTGACGTACATGACTGGTTGGCAAGTGGTTGGGTAGATCCTCATATTACCTATTTTTGGTAACTCCAAAGTTGATTGCATGGAGATTGTGTACAGTCAAATTGTATCCATTAAGCTGGCCATACACTAGTAGAATTTAGTTATGTTAGTTTACTTGCCGACCGGCCGCCGCGGTTACACAGCAGCAGGTTGGCACGGCTGCGCGAATCGCCGTCGTATGTCTGCTCTTTAAATCGATATGGCAGGTGCGCGCGCTCCTGCAGCATGTTCCCGGAGCCAATGCACGTGGCAGGGGGGCGCAATGTCACCCACGATCGCTCCTAACAGAGCCAGAACAAGGATCTGTGTGTGTAAACACACACATACCGGTTCTGTCAGGGAAGTACAGACAGATCGTGTGTTCCTACTAAGTAGGAACAGCGATATTTCTCGCCCCCCCCCCCCCCAGTCAGTCCCATCCCCCCACAGTTAGCGCACACAGTGAGGGAACATATTTAACCCCTTGATCGCCCCCTAGTGTTAACCCCTTCCCTGCCAGTGACATTTAGACAGTAATCAGTGGCTATTTTTAGCTCTGATCGCTGTATAAATGTCAAAGGTCCCAAAAAAGTGTCAGATCTGTCCGCCGGAATGTCGCAGTCCCGATAAATATCGCTGATCACCGCCATTACTAGTAAAAAAATAATAATTATAAAAATGCCCTAAATACATCCCCTATTTTGTAGAAGCTATAACTTTTGGGCAAACCAATCAATATACGCTTATTACGATTTATTTTTTTGTTTTTATTTATTTTTACCAAAAATATGTAGAAGAATACATATTAGAGCTGCACAATTAATCTTCAAGAATCACAATTTTTTCTATGCAAGGAATTCTCTCTGCTCTCCTGAAGCCACAGCCATCAAAAGAAAGGAAGAAAAAAACTGAGCAGTCTGCCAAGAATCACAACATTCTTTATCAGTTGAACTTGAGTATAAACATTGTAACAGCCCCGAGTGTGTCACTTACCACCGTCGCCTGCCACACGTTGCAAATTGTCACTTGCCTGCTACCAGATGCAGATTGTCACTTGCTACGTCACCTGCCACACATTGCGAATTGTCACTTGCCGCGTCACCTGCCGCACCTTGCGGATTGTCACCTGCCGCACCTTGCGGATTGTCACCTGCCGCACCTTGCGGATTGTCACCTGCCGCACCTTGCGGATTGTCACCTGCCACCTCACCTGCCACCTCACGGATTGTCACCTGCCACGTCACCTGCCACACCTTGCAGATTGTCACCTGCCACGTCACCTGCCACCTCACGGATTGTCACCTGCCACGTCACCTGCCACACCTAGCTGATTGTCACCTGCCTGCTAAGGTGGTGTTTTGCTTGTTTCTTGCCGTGTCCCAAACTCCCAGAGTCAGGCAGCAGTGAGATAATGTAATCTCTCTGCTGCCCACGCTGCCTGCACAGTGAGGGCTTAAGTTACTGCACGGATGCAGGGCGGTGAGAGATGATCTCATCTCTCTGCCCCCCGGCTAGCTAATTGGGCAGCTGCGTGCTCACGCCGAGCTGCCCACACACTGATGAGGCAGCCTGGCCCGCCCGCCCGCAAACCACGCCATCCGCGGAGAGACCCGCGGAGCCGCTTGCGGAGCAGCCCGCTCTCTCATCTGCCCAGCCCACAACAAATATCTCGGGGGTGGCAATTGCCCCATTGCCCCCCCCCCCCCCCTGGATCTGCCCCTGGGTTTTTGCAGTATTTTATGTCACACTGTATTTGCGCAGCGGTCTTTCAAATGCAATTTTTTTTTTCGAAAAAAATTACTTTTTTTTTAAAAACTAACCAGTAAAGTTAGCCCATTTTTTTTTTTTTTATTTTTTTTTTTTGTATAATGTGAAAGATTTTACGTCGCGAGACTCGTGATCTTTTTATTCTAAGCAAAAAAATTGTGATTCTCATTTTGGCCAGAATCGTGCAGCTCTAATACATATCTGCCTAAACTTATGAAGAAATAAGTAAATCCTTGCAGGAATTTTACTGAGGAATCATCCAGTATATCCCCTAGATCAATGCCTTTTTGATCCCTGACTGCGAAGCTGAGGATCCAATAATTTTGGTGAGTGGGGACACCAAAGGGGGAGCCACTTCACCGATTCAGAAGTTTTGGAGCACCGTTGCACTTTTCACAGAAGCACCTGAGCACTTTAGATTCTATGTTTTTGTTTTCTTTCAACATTGATGCATTAGGCACTGTTTATTAGGATGTATATTGCTTGATATACGCTGCTAGTGCTATTTTATATATTTTTTGTATTGCCTTAAAGGATAAGACCACCTTTGGGAACATGTTACGTGTTCCACCCGTTTTTAGGGTGTAACATGTAACATGTTCCTGCAGCCTGCAACCAGAAGAGGGTGCCAGAGCTCCACTCTCCCCGATGAATTATGGCCAATTCAATGTTGGTTTGCAGAACATTGTAAGAAATGTTAGGATGTGACAGCCAATTGTTCAATTTCAAATGGAACTTTACATGAGACTACAGACTCAGCAATAGCATGCAATGACAAGATGCAGCAACCTGTGGTTGAAAGACAGAAATTTGCATAATTTATGGCCTGCTTTGGTCATTAGACCTCACAGAGATCCCAGTCTCTTAGATGCAGCTCTCAATAATATCTTTTTCATGGCAAAATATGCAGTATTTTTTTTTTAATTTTATTCTTAAACTGCTGTGATTGTGACTTGTCAGGAGTTTGTTAATGCAAATTCATAGTTGCTGATATGTCCACTTTAAGGTCTCATGCACACTGGGTGTTTTTACAACTGATGTTTTGGGCATCAGACTTTTTTTTTTTTTTTTTCTGTCTCTAAACTCCCCTGCATGTTATCCTATGTGTTCATACACACATAGGCTTTTATCAGCATTTTTTGGCAGGAGCATTTAGTGGCAGAAAAAATCCCTCTGCCAGTGCATTTTGGACCAGCAGTATGGCATAAAAATGCTGACAACTCCTAAACTCTGCTAAATGCCAGTAGCCAGCGTTTAGCAGAGGTGTGTGTGTGTGTGTGTGTGTGTGTGTGTGTGTGTGTGTGTGTGTGTGTGTGTGTGTGTGTGTGTGTGTGTGTTTTTTTTTTTTTTTTATAAATGGTGTCAGTCGGAGTCCTTAACCAGTGAATAGATGGTTGTTAAGAATCGGGCTGGAAAGCTAGCCGCCGCGGCATCCTTAACAAAGGGTTCCCTGCTGACAGCTGAATTAAAAAAAAAACGGAAAAAAAATCCAATCCATACCAGGCCTTTTGGATCTGGCATGGATTTTATGGGGAACCCAAAATAAGAAAAGTGTTCCCCACCCCCCCCCAGTTTAAAAATGGTGTGGGGTCCCAGCCAAAATCCATACCAGACACTTAGCCCAGCAGGCAGCTTGGTAGAGCAGGCCAGGATAGGGCGGGGGGGACGGGACAAGCAGGGGCAAGGGCCTCTTCCCCACAACCCCGGCTTATCATAATCTGAAAACCCACTTTAGCAAGGGGGACCCCCAGATCCTGACACCCCCCCCCCCCCCCCCATGTGAAGGAGTATAGGGTACATATTGCAAATAACACATGTTTTTGACAAGTTCTTTATTAAGAAAAAAAAAAAGAGAAAAGTCCCCCTGTGTAGATCCATCGTCAATGGTGACGTCCGCCACCACCATTGGCCCAAAAAAAATAAAAATTCCGGTCCTGATGAAGACTCCCGCCGTCTGACAGCTCTAAAGGGTGGGGGCCACCCAGTGATGTTATCAGGTGGCACCGCTTTCTTGTGGCACCATCGACCGAGGGCATGTTGAGTCGGTGACGTCACAAGACCGCTGCAGCCGTTTTCCCGGCCTGCTCCTTAACCAACTATTCACTAGTCCTTAAGGACTCCAGCGGCCCCTCTCCTTAATGCTGAAGCTACTAAATGTAGCTTACACAATAGGCTAAACACTGCCAAAAAATGCTAAAACATTTTTTGTTTAGCAATCCTAAAGCAGTTTTTAGCTTTCAGGACTAAAATCAACATACATGGTTTTGATAGATTTCAGACAGATTGTACAGTGATTATGCAACCAGATTGTAATGTGGATGGCTACTTTAAGGGCTAGGTTTAGGTGATAAAGGTCACGGTAAATGTTTAAAGGAGTTTTGAAGTCTCTAAGTTTTTCACCTTAACCACTAGCCGACCAGCTCATGCAGATGTACTGCTGCAGGTCCGCTCTCCTGCGTAAATTGCCGTACCTGCTGGGGGAGCGTGCCCGTGGGTAGGCAGAATGGGGATCTGCCAGTGTAAACAAGGCGGATCCCCCTTCTGACAGGGGACATGTCAGAGATCTACTGTTCCCAGTGATCAGGAACAGTGATCTGTCATGTCCCAGTGAGCCCTTGCTCCCTACAGTTAGAATACACCTGGGGAACACACTTAACCCCTTGATCGCCCCTAGTGCTAAACACTTCCCTGCCAGTGTCATTTTTACATTAATCAGTGCATTTTTATAGCACTGATCCATGTAATGTCACTGGTCCCCAAAAAGTGTAATTTGGGGTCAGATTTGTCTGCCGTAGTGTTGCAGTCCCTTTAAAAATCGCTGGTTGCCGCCATTACTAGTAAAAGTCATAAATAAAAGTCCCTAAATCTATCTCATAGTTTGTAGACACAAAAACTTTTGCGCAAACCAGGGTGGATAGAAATCAAGAAAAAGAAAAAACAAAGTACCCCAATCCCCGTCTGGAGCCTAACACCTCGGGGGATGATGGCAAGGTCCTTAGATTTCAGAGGACTTATGTACACCCGTTGCACGTTTTTGTGTTGCACTCTGTGTGTGCACTTTTTTGGCACCGGGAAGCTTTTGGAGTGTGTTCACAAACCACTGACTTTCAAAAAAAGATTTAAAAAAAAAACAAAAAACGCTGTTTTACTAACCTGACAGCTTATTATTCTCAGGCCCCTTTCACACGGACGATCCGTATGTCCGTTTTTCATCCTTCCGTTTTCGGATGAATAACGGACATACATTCATCCCTATGGAGCGTCGGATGTCAGCGGTGACATGTCCGCTGACATCCGACCCGCTCCGATCCGAAATGTGTAACGGAGGAAAAACCTACTTTTCCATCCGTTATCGGATCGGGTGACGACGGACACTACGGACCGTCATCATCCGATCCCCCCCATAGGGGAGAGCGGCGCTCTGACAGGTCCGTCGCTGCAAGCGGATGTTCACGGGGCGGATCATGACTGATCTGCCCCGTGTGAAAGAGGCCTCAATAGGAAACCTTCATTTTGTTTGCAAATATTAAAGATTCTAACTACCAGCAAGAATGAGTCCTTACTTTTAAAGAGCACCTGTCATTTCAGATCCATCATGGCAGCGCCTGTTAGCGGCATCCACTCACCTGCTGTTACCAAGTCCCTCACCTTGTTGTGTCACTGCCGCATTACCAGCCATACCATTAAAGTGAATGGGACTGTCGGTGAGTCAACAGCGGGTCAGAGGAGGAGCCACTGTAGGACAGAGGGCAGTTGCTCTTTAAAAATCATGATTTCAATCAACTTGATTTAAATCAAATCCACCTTAGCGCAAACCAATCAATATATGCCTATTGCAATTTTTATTTTTTTTTCCTACCAAAACTATGTAAAAGAATATATATCGGCCTAAACCGATTTATTTTTTTATTTTATATATAGATATATATATATATATATATATATATATATATATATATATATATATATATATATATATATATATATATATATAATTTTTTGGATGTGTATTATAGCAAAAAAAAGTTTTTTTCTTCGAAATTGACGCTCTTTGTTTATAACACAAAAAATGAAAACCGCAGAGGTGATCAAATACCACCAAAAAAAAGCTCTATTTGTGGGGAGAAAAAAGGACGTCAACCTTGTTTGGGTACAGCGTCACACGACCGCGCAATTGTCAGTTAAAGTGATGCAGTGCCGTATCGCAAAAAAATGGCCTGGTCATTAAGGGGGAAAATCCTTCCGGGGCTGAACTGGTTAATGCATTCTATGCATTAAGGTGAAAAACCTTTTTGTGGTGGTGCTGCCCCTCAGAGTCCCCCTTTTACTTACCTGAACCCAATCTTTCCAGCGACGAGCGAGCCCAGCAGCTCCAGCCACTGTCTCGGCTCCTTATTGGATAGATTGGTAGCAGCAGGAGCCATTGGCTCCTGCTGCTGTAAATAAAATCCAGTGACACGGGAGGGGTGGGGCCCAGTCCTGCTGTCTGTGTCAATGGACACAGCAGCAGGACTCAGGAGCGCACCCGCACGAGTGCCCCCATGGAATGCAGCTCTCCGTGGGGGCACTCGATGTGACAGAGGAGCCAGGAACGCTGCCGGGGGACACCAGAAAAGGAGGATTGGGGCCGCTCTGTGCAAAACTCTTTGCAGAGCAGGTAAGTATAGGCATGTTTGTTATTTCAAAAAACAAGCCTTTACAATCACTTTAAGGGAGTGATCATTTTAAGTATTGAGGTAAGTGTTTATCTTGAATAGTTTTAGAAGTATAGTTGGTGCAAGGGTCTGGGGTTATGTTGAAGTTGAGAGTATATTGGTAAGTTAAACTTCAGGGTTTTTTTTTCACCTACTTAATGTATGTTTCTTCTTTCAGGCCTGCTTTGCTTCTCTTGTGAGCCAGGACTATGTGAATGGGACAGATCAGGAAGAGATTCGAACTGGTAAGAGCCATTAAGAAGAATATAGGCTCATGCATATGGGTTAAGGTTGCTAGGACGTAGGCAGACTTTGTTGCCCAGCATTCTTTTGGTATTTGAGGCCAATAGTGTTCATTTACACTAAACCAATGTACACATGTAAATTTTAGCACAAACATTTTCATGCATACAATGTTAAATATGGACTGGGCGCAGTTAAAGTTGTTGCAAATTTTTGTAGATGAATTGTACCTATCAGTAAGCCTATAATGAGCCTATAAACGTGCACCATTTAGGAGATATTTACTGTATATGTAGTTGGTGACGTAATTGACGCATGTGCTCTGAAGGAACGGCCACCCGTGCCGTTCCTTCAGAGCCCTGTGCAGTAACCGGCGGCTCCCGCACGCACGCGAGGGAGTGGCGTCACCTGGCTCCGGACAGTCACACAGCCGGAGTCTGCGGACCTGGAAGAAAGACGGGTGAAGATGCATGTGGCCTCCAGTGGTGACCACGCATCGGTGGAGGGCTTTGTTTGCAGGTAAGTTTCTCATAACGTGTCCTCCATTCATGTGCCATTGTGTACTATTGTGATAGTTGTGTGATAGTTGTGGCTACAGCTATCAAAGGGTACAGGTCTGCTGTGATTGGCCCTGCATCATGTGATCTCTGTGACCAATCACAGAGATCATCACAATGAGACAACAATCTGGTAACTCTGAAAGGTGCCGCTGCAACACAGCAAGGGAACTTTATTGAAGAAATTTGGTGATTGCAACTACACTAAAATGCACTGAGAGGACACATTCAACATCTAAAGACACTAGCGAAGAACTGAGGATTGTTGGTAGAAGGAGGGGTTATATGGGGATTCTCATCGCTTTTTTTTTTTTTGTGTGTCTGTGTCCAATCTCCCGAAGATACCTGCCTATTACCCAGTCATCTCTGAATATGACTGTCTTCTGTACTGTATGGCCAAGAAAAGGGGCCTTGTGACAGGATGTCTGGCCTGTTTGGAAGAGGCCAAGGCTCATTTGCTTGGAATATGAGTATTTCTTTGTACCAAGTTCTCCAGAGCCAATATGGTCTAGTCTTTGGCTCAAATGTTTACTAAGTTTTACCAGGTGGACCTTCAGGCTGCATTCACACCTGGCATTGTTTTTTCCCCTTTCGTCTTTCAGGACAGCCACCATGAGAGATAGTCTCCTCCTCTTCCTCTTAGGAAACACTGCGCCAGCCCATAAATTCTCACTTCCCCCTGCCAGACCTCTGTATTAGTGTTTCCTCCGGTGGGGAGACACTGTGCAAGGAACCAGGCTCTTCAGTCAGGGGACTGTGGCCGTTATTTTTTGTGAGCCTGTAAATGGGAGCAGGGGCTTCCTAGGGGCTTGGGGGGGACTTACCCCTCGTTCGGTGGCCACCACTTCCTAGCTGAGCGCAGCTTCAGGCTGTGGGGGTTCCCTATCGCAGTCACAGGGCTGCAGCAGGCTGGCGTCCGCCCTTCCTGTATACTTTACAGGCCGCTCTCTTTTTGGAACTAGGCGGGCCGGACGACGGGCGACGTCATTTCCGGCGGAGGGGCGGAGGCTTGCCTTTGACCCGCGGCTTCCGGTTCCGGGTCGCAGGGCTGATAGGGAAGCCAGGCACAGGCTGGAGACGAGTCTGGGACGCGCACAGGCAGCGTTGGACTCGGTAGCAGCAACCACCTGCAAGTCATGTCGGAAGCGGATGCTCAACCAACGGACACTACCTCCAGCCTTCCTAAGGTAAGAGTGCCTTGGGGAAAAGTACTCCTTACCTAGGATTGTCCCTCCATGTATGGTTCCTGTCATGGGGGGGCAGATCCCCTGGGTGGTCAGGGGAGGGAGGCTCAGATCCCCATAGATTAAGGAGGGTCTAGTGCACTCCCAGGGTTGTATCCTTGTTTTTTAAAAAAAAAAAAAAAAAAAAAAGTGACAAAATTTTTTTGTTTTTTCCTTTCTTGTATTTCAGAAAGCTACAGAAAAATCTAAGTCTACCCATAGCTCTAAGAGGAGGTGTGCCTCTTGCAGGGACACATTAGGGGAGGCATGGACAAAGGTCTTGTGTAGGGAGTGTATAGACTCCCTTGTTAAGGAGAGGGACTCTGAACAGGAGTCAGGACTTGCAGCCTCAGTAAAGGAGCTCTCGTCCACCTTTTCTTCATTTAAAACCTTATTTGAAAGGTTTCAACCTCCCATTAGTCCAGCTCCCCAGGATACAACCCCGCCTCAGGCGCAGGGCTCTGCTCCTGCCCAACCTGCAGCGTCAGTTAGGGCAGAGGAAGCTCCAGGGCCTTCCGGAGTGGAACTAAGACAGCCAGATAGTTCCTCCTCCGATTCCCAGGATGGTTCAGAGGGGGAGGACCAGGACGGGGAGTCCAAGAGATCCTCCAGATATAAATTATCCCTAGAGGAGGTAGAGGACCTCTTAGGGGCTATTTATACAACCCTCGGTATTCAGGAGGACAGGAAACCCCTGACCCTGCATGACCAGATGTACAGAGGCTTGGGGGAACAAAAGAGAGAGGTTTTTCCAGTTCACGAAGTACTGGTTGAAACTATCAAAAAGGAGTGGCAGGATCCTGAAAGGAAACCCTTTTTTTCTAGATCCTTAAAAAGGAGATTTCCATTTTCGGATGATCCTACATCTATCTGGAATAAAAATCCCAAGTTAGATGCTGCTTTCTCCCAGGTTTCCAGACACACTGACCTGGCATTTGAGGACATGGGGGCCCTGGTGGATGTCATGGATAAGAGAATAGACTCTCTCCTTAAAAAGACGTGGGATTCAACAATTGGTAATTTGAAACCTGAGTTGGCTGTCACAGTAGTGGCTCGCAATCTGGAGCACTGGCTCTCTAAGATTCAAGAGCATATTGAGGCTGGAACGGCAAAAGAAACCATTCTGTCTTCTTTCCCTACGATTCTGCGGGGTATCGCCTACATAGCTGATGCCTCGGCAGAGTCAGTACGTATGACGGCCAGATCAGCGGCTCTGGCCAATTCGGCCAGGAGAGCCCTCTGGCTAAAAACCTGGCCGGGCGATAGCGCCTCTAAAGTCAAATTGTGCGGTATACCGTTAACGGGAGACCTTCTCTTCGTCCCAGGCTTAGAGACTGTCCTAGACCGCACAGCTGACAGGAAGAAATCCTTCCCGGTTAAGCGGAAAACCCCTGCACCTACAAAGAAGGGGTTTCGTCCGCAAAAGCGTAAGGAGACTCCAAAGCCGGAAGGGCAAAGGAAGCTCTGGGGGAAAGGCAAGGGCAGAGGAGGGGCGATTTTTCGCCCTCCTGAACAGCCCCGTAAAAGTCAATGACTCCCCAACCAGGGTGGGGGGAAGATTGGGGGCCTTTCTCCCACAGTGGGAAGCAATATCCCCCAATCGCTTTGTCCTAGGGATTATAAGAAGGGGGTACCATATCGATTTCACAAATCTTCCTCCTCGGAGATTTTTGGTCACGCACCTACCCAGGTGTACGACAAGAGCCGAGGCTCTGTTGGAAGCACTAAGAGATCTGGTAGATCAGAATGTGGTTCTAAGAGTTCCAAAAGCCGAGGAGGGAGAGGGGTTTTATTCACACATCTTCGTAGTGAAGAAACCCACAGGGAAATTCAGACTAATTCTGAATCTAAAGCCCCTGAACAAGGCAGTGACATACAGGAGATTCCGTATGGAAACAATTTTCACGGTGAGAACACTGTTGCCCCGCAACTGCTTTATGGTATCCCTGGACCTAAAGGACGCGTATCTACACGTTCCCATAGCAGAAGCCTCACAGAGGTTTCTCCGGCTAGCGGTAGATCTAGGTGGAACAAAGGTACATCTACAGTTTCAGGCGCTGCCTTTCGGGCTATCCTCCTCGCCCCGCATCTTCACCAAGGTCTTGGCGGAGGTGATGGCTTTTCTTCGGCTCCAGGGAGTATCAGTGATAGCATACCTGGACGATCTGCTCCTGTTTGCAGCGTGCCCACTGCAGTTAGTCAGGGATCTAGAACTTACAAAAAGAGTTCTTACAGGTCTAGGGTGGCTAATGAACTTGGAGAAATCCAGTTTGATTCCCTCCCAGCGCATTACCTACTTGGGGTACCAGTTGGACTCAACACTACTGAGAGTGTTTCTTCCAACAGAAAAAATACTAAAGCTGGACAGGGCGGTGGCTGGTCTCCAGTGCAGCAGTCGGGTCTCCATAAGAGTTCTGATGTCGGCCCTGGGTCTTTTGACCGCGACCCTCCCAGCAGTGCAATGGGCAGGTCTGCACTTTCGTCCCTTACAGTCCTTTGTCCTAAGGGTGTGGGATCACAGCCAGAGAAATCTGGATGCCTTGGTTCAGGTCCCATCCCAAGTAAAGAGATCCCTCTGGTGGTGGAGGAGGGTCTCAAACTTGTCGCAGGGTCGTCTGTGGTTCATCCCAGTCTCTCAGGTGGTAACCACAGACGCAAGCGGCAGAGGTTGGGGGGCGCATCTGGGTTCCCTTGTAGCACAGGACACCTGGGAGGGAGACGAACTCAGAAGGTCGTCCAATTGGAAGGAGCTGAAGGCAATTGGGCTAGCACTCAGGTTCTTCAAAAAGGAACTACAGGGTCACCATGTTCAGGTGCAGTCAGACAACTCGTCCGCCGTAGCCTATGTGAACAAGCAGGGAGGCACAAGGAGCGGAGTACTGTTGGCATTGGCATCAGACATTCTGAGATGGGCCGAGACTCACATTCTCTCACTTTCAGCAGTATACCTGAGAGGAGAAGAGAATGTGAAAGCAGACTTTCTCAGCCGAACCAAGCTGAGAGAGGGCGACTGGATCCTCAACCAGGAGGTTTTCAGTCTCATCTCAGAGAAGTGGGGTCCTCCGGAGGTGGATCTGTTCGCGTCAAGAAGCAACGCGAAAGCCCCTTGTTTTTTCTCCCTAAACAGAGGGGAGGGAGCGCGAGGGGTCGACGCGTTGATCCAGGACTGGCAGTTCAGAATCTGCTATGCCTTCCCGCCCCCAGCGTTACTACCAGCAGTTCTCAGGAAGTTTCAGATGGAAAACACGTCCCTGATTCTGGTAGCACCACATTGGCCAAAGAGGGCTTGGTTCTCAGTACTCAAGCAGCTAGCGGTCGAACCTCCCTTATTCCTGCCACCTCGAGAGGATCTCCTCTCACAGGGCCCAGTCCTCTGTCCACAGGTTCACCAATGGCAGTTAGCGGCCTGGCTACTGAGGAGGGTATGCTGAGAGCTAGGGGTTTTTCTGAGAAATTAATCTCCACCCTCCTCAGTAGCAGGAAGAAGGAAACGCGCCAGATATATAAAAAAATCTGGGTACGTTTCAATAAATGGTGTGCAGAAGGCTCCTTTGCGGTACATAGTCCCACAGCTGTGTTAGAATTCCTTCAGTGCGGGGCAGACAGGGGTTTATCCATAAGTACCCTTAAGGGTCAGGTGTCAGCACTCAGTGCTTATTTAGAGAAACATCTGGCCACCAACCCCTGGGTGGTCAGATTCTTTAAGGCTCTGTCTAGACAAAGACCGGTTCAAGGTCCTCCCTTTCCCAAGTGGGACCTATCGTTAGTTTTGCAGGGCCTGACGGGAATCCCCTTTGAACCTTTAGAGGAATGTCTACTAAAGGATCTTACGTTAAAAACAGTTTTTTTGGTAGCAGTGACAACTGCCAGGAGAGTCAGCGAGATTGAGGCCCTATCTGTTAGACCTCCCTTTTGTGTTATTTTTCCAGATCGGATCATCCTTAAGACCGATCCAGCATTTTTACCTAAAGTTGCTTCTGGTTTCCACAGAAGTCAGGAGGTAATTTTACCCTCATTTTGTCCCAACCCCTCGGGGGAAAGGGAATTAAAATTTCATTCTTTGGATGTAAGGAGATGTATCCTTAGATACCTAGAACTGACCAAGATGTTTAGAAAGTCAGACTCTTTATTTGTTTTGTTTTCTGGGGCCAGAAAGGGATGCAAAGCGTCTCGACGCACTATTGCCAGATGGCTCAGAGTAGCCATTGGCCAGGCCTATACATTGGCAGGGAAAGAAATCCCAATGGGTATAAGAGCACACTCTACTAGAGCTATGGCAGCTTCGCAGGCAGAAAGGGCTGGAGCAACGCCAGAGCAAATATGCAGGGCTGCAACATGGTCCAGCTACTCCACTTTTGTAAAGCACTACAGAGTGGACCTGGTGTCGGCTAGTGAGCAAGCCTTTGGGCGAAAGGTGTTGCAAGCTGTAGTCCCACCCTAAACTGGTAAGTGCTCGTTTATCCTCTCATGGTGGCTGTCCTGAAAGACGAAAGGGGAAAATTAGAGTTACGTACCGGTAACGTCTTTTCCAGTAGTCTTTCAGGACAGCCCTAGTTACCCACCCGAAATTTTTTGGGGGGTCTTACAAAAGACCAGAACGCAGCATGATAATGATTTGGAATAGTATGTTATTAATGTGTTCTTGTGTCTCCCCAGCTGACCGGAGGTAATCTCGGAATATACTGAGGTCTGGCAGGGGGAAGTGAGAATTTATGGGCTGGCGCAGTGTTTCCTAAGAGGAAGAGGAGGAGACTATCTCTCATGGTGGCTGTCCTGAAAGACTACTGGAAAAGACGTTACCGGTACGTAACTCTAATTTTTCAGGCAGAAAGTCATGCGTTTTTGCGGCGATTTTGTGCTGGTCAAAAGGTCACCAATGTAAAAAGCAGAAAAACGCCTATAATCTGCCTAAAAAGAAGCTCATGTACTTTTTTGAGCTTCATGCGTTTTTGTTTCAGGTGACAAAACGCTCAGATGTAAACAGGTGCCATTGAAATGAATGGGATTTTGCTTGTTGGGCGTTTTTTCAGGTGTGTGTGTTTTTTTTTTTTTTTTTGGGTGTTTTACAAGCTGAAAATTCTCAGGTGTGAATGCAGCCTCAAGCCTCAGCTGATTTTGTATTTTTGTGAGGTGCATTTTGGCTGATTTTTTTTTTTTTTTTTTTTTTGTAACCCTCCCCTCTTTGGTCTTACTTAGGGACATCCCAGTAATCTCTGAATCTCCCTGTGTCCTGTATGATCAAGAAAATGTGTTCTTCGACTTACCTCTATCACATCAATTTCTTGGAATACAGTAGAGGACACATTCCACCCTCCCTTCTGTGGTAATTGGTTGCTACAGAGCTCAGGATTGCTGGGAGTAGTCCTGCTTCCTTTTTCACTTTAGGTGGCTCAGACAGCTAAATTCCAGGGCTTAAATAATTAAGCGAATAGTGCGCTAATTCCACTTGTACATAAATCAAAACTCCCACTCCCGTTAGCATACAAGCTAATAATAACGTAGGAAATATATAGTACACAATGGTGATAAATAATTCCAGTGAAAATGTCCCACACAATTATAATACATATAGCAGTGGTTCTCAACTCCAGTCCTCAGGACCCACCAACAGGCCAGATTTTAAGTATTACCTTGGGGAGATGCAGACTGGAATACTGCAATCACTGAGCAGCAAATGATATCACCTGTGATGTATTTCAGTTATCTTGCAAACCTGGCCTGTTAGTGGGTCCTGAGGACCGGAGTTGAGAACCACTGACATATAGGATCCTTCCTAAGGCTTGATTCACATTTATGCATTTTTAGTGCTTTTTGCATTTTGCAGATTTGCACTACAGTCCATTTAACATGGTTTCCTATGGGACACGTTCTTTAGAGCAAATCTGAAAAATTCAAAAAGCGCTAAAAATGCATAGGTGGGAATCCAGCCTTAGACACACTTCTTCAGTACGTAGCTCCTAGTAATGAAATTCAGTGATATACAACCACCACCTTCACCGCCAGATGAATTTTCTTAGGAAAGGACCCCTCAGGGTCTGATCACGCCTTTGGTTTAATGGTCTTTGATAATCCTGAAAGAAAACACTGCTGTGTCTGGATCCCTTTGTATCTCCTCAAGCATGCTGGAAAGACTGCTTCTCTGAAGTGGCTCAGAGCAATATGGAGACTGCTGGTATCTGTGACTGCACAGACATCTTCTTCCTTAACAACCCCTCAACCTCTAAGGCTCAGTAATCCATGAACATCGGATGCAGGCCTCCACAAAACACACTCCTTCCTACTACATGAAATTCTGTCTAGTAGAAACCATGGATGATATTACCCGTCAAATCTGAACCAAAGCCTCAAACAAAGCTTGTTGTCAGCAGTGTTTTTTCTGGGGTGCTTTCCCAGCAAAGCTTTGCCAGTGTCCACTCGCCTAAAGCAGTGGCATATAACCCATGGTCTATGACTATTAATCCTGTGTTCTGTACTGTCCTGCAAGATGGATTTTACAGGTAATTCGTGTACCTGCAAAGCTTCAGGTCCTCTCCTGGCGCAGCTGGTGGGAGAAGATTTTTTTTTTTCTCCTCCTCGACAATGGATAGAGTAGTGAATGCCAGTGGACAACTTCACTGATCTATTCAATTTATCGGCCTCTCCAATACATAGAGGGCCTGGAGCTTTGCGGTCACATGTACATCCAAAAAAAATGGAATTTACACAGCAGTTTATGTTAAATGCATACATGGCCATGATGGGAATACAGGAGGAAATACTTAAATGTGAGTTTTAATAATTAGCATTTCCTTCTACTTTTAAATTGTAAGTGAATGTAAAGCTGTTAGTGCCGTTTGTAAAAAGTGGATTACTATTTTTTTTGTTCCAGGTGTTGATCAATGCATTCAGAAGTTCCTGGATGTTGCCAGGCAAACAGAATGTTTTTTCCTGCAAAAAAGATTACAACTTTCTGTACAAAAGCCAGAACAAGTTATTAAAGAGGTAAAAATACTTTTTTTTTTTTTTTTTTTGTGAGGGATGGAAAGTGGAGAATTTCAAGAGGAAAAAAATTAGTTTGATTCTTCATGCTCACCCAAACAGCTTTTTCACTGTTGCTAGAGTCCTCAGCGCCGGCATGTTAACTGTGGACAGCCAGCTGTGCTACCTTGCAGCTTCACAGCCGGCTTCCGACGATGCATGCATGACCCGCGCTATGCTTTGTGAGCAGTCCCTCAGCCTTCTGGGACCTGTGACATGTCTCAGAAGGTTGCAGGTGGGGGAGAGAACTTCTGGTGGATCGCTGTGCCGATTTGACTGGAAGTGGGAGCTTTTAAATTTCAGAACCAGGTATCGGCCCCCCTTCTCAAAAAATAAAAAAATAAAAAAGTGCCAGAAGGAGGGGGGTATAGGAGAGAGGAAGGAAGGAGTTCATAAAGTTGAATTTCCCCGTTAGGGTGAACTTCTGTGTGACGGGAGTCACTTTGGGCGGGGGGGGGGGGGCCGTGGAACCCAGAATCCCTTGGAGAGGCTGGGAAACCCTTGTTTCAGCTCCCCATGCACCTCCTTTGTCTAAGTTACCCTGTGTCTATTAGGGGCACAGGGTGACGGAGAATCTTAGTCTGATCTGTACTAATTGGACTCGCTGTACAACCACACTGGAATGTTTGTGTGTGTGATAAATATATATAGTCTCATACTATGGTATGCTCTCTGTTGGGTTATTTGGGGTGTGACTGTATTCAATTGTGTCTGTCTGCCTTGGGTATTATGGGATGTGTGTTTGCTGTGGGGAGGGAGGGGGGAATTCCTCCAACAGCTCTCGCTGCTGATTGGACAGTCTACCCCGCCCTGAATGCAAAGGGAAGGGGGGATTGTCCCGAGTGTTCTCTCTGTGTACCTATGTTTCAAGAAACAGTTCATGTTCAGCAACCAAAACGAGTACTGCCTAGTTTGTGGCTGCAAGCGTTTGGAAGATCTGATATGTATATTCAGACTGGAAGGAAGCGGTATATGACAAAAGCACTCGAGGAGTGTGGGATGTTTCGTTACATTCTGCCTTATAAATGTGTGAAGAATTGCATGGACTATTGACACCAGAAAATTGACTAGCCATCTAAGGTGTCAGTCTGTCCGTTGTACATGTGCAAACATGATCTGTGTGTGTGCACTATGATACTCTGACCAAAGCAGGGTCTACATGGACTTTAAAATGGCCAGTTCAGCAGAAACTGGCCATATGTCACTCAGTGTGCACTGCTGGATAACCAGCATTTGATCAGTGCATGATGCCAGTGTCTGCAATGCTGATCTGTGTATTCTGACAGGGAGGAGTCCCTGTCCCTGTGCTTAAGTGTACTGTCTTATGCTTATGAAGTCCAAGCACAGAAACAGTACAAAAAAATACCTCACTCCTGCCACAAATGCACTTGGCTCCTAATTTTCAACTTGTGGTTGGCAACACACTGCCTTCTCTGGACTGAAATTTTGAGAGCGTTTTTAACCATGTCTGTTGAGTTTAGCTAAACTACAGAATTTCTCCCACATTACGGGGGGGGGGGGGGGGGGGGTTGTAGAATGAGAAATAAGCTTGGAGTGCTAATTTAAGCCTCGTACACACGGTTCGATTGTTGGCAGGGGATTGTCTGACAGACTGTTGTCCTAAAATCTTACCGTTGGTACGCTCCTTTTGACAATTGTTGTCCAATTTTCGGCCAACTATTGTTGGATGACAGGCTAGTAAATTTTTGGCGGACAACAGCTTGACGTCTGATTTTCGTATGGTCAGTACACAAATCCGTCACACAAGTCGAAAGTACAAACACGCATGCTCGGAATTAATGCTCACCAAACACGAAATTAGCAGAAGGGGCCCAAAGGGTGGCGCTCAAGAGCTGAAATTCCTCGTAGTACGTCACTACGTTTGTGTTTGTGGCACGACAATTTGTGTAATGTTAGTATGCAAAACAAGATCCTGGCACACACCCTTTTGACAAAAATCAGACACTTGCTTGGCCAACAATTGTACCATGTGTACGAGGCTTTAGACTACAACTCTTTCAATGGTATGTTTAACAGACAAAAAAGAGTAAATGAGAGAAGTTCATTCTTGGGTTAAACATACACTTTAATCACTTGAGCTCCTGATGATTTTACCCCCCCCCCCCCCCCCTTTATGACCAGGACATTTTTGCTATTCGGAACTGCACTACTTTAACTGGTAATTGTTCGGTCGTGCAACACTGTACCCAGACAAAACTTATATAATTTGTTTAAGCTTTCTTTTGGCTGTATTTGATCACCACTGCATTTTTTATTTTTTGTGATATAAGCAATAAGACAGACCTTTTGAAAAAGAAAAAAACAATATTGGTTACGTTCTGCTATAAAACATATCCAAAAGAACGTTTTAAAAAAACAAATTTCTTCAAAAATTTTGGCCAAAATGTATTCTGCTAAGTGTATATTGATTAGTTTGTGTGAAAGTTAGTGTCTACAGACTATGGTGTGTGTATATATGTATGTATATATATATGTGTGTGTGTATGTGTATATATATATATATATATATATATATATAAATTTGGAATTTTATTTTTTTTCTACTAATGGCTGGGAAGGGGTAATATCTAGGGCGATCAAAGGGTTAAATGTGTGCCTGACTATGTGTAATGTCATATGTAGTCTGTGCTGCTTTTTACTACAGATCTTTGTTTATCTCTGTTTTACAGAGATAAGAAACACAGAAATACTTCCCTCTGTATAGAGCCCTGTGTTGATTGTCAATACAGGGATCTGGGCTGTGATTGCAAACAGCCCATCAGCAGGTCCTGACCGTGAATTATTGGCTGGGACTTGCTGACAGGCCCCTGCTGTGTACAATCACAGCCTGTGTCGGTGGGGAGTGCGCGTGGTGCGCCATAAACCCAGAAGCAGACATACGAGTATGTCGCTTTGCCTGTGCGGCTGCCTGTCCACAGTATATTGCAGGTGGGCGCTCCACAAAGGCACAGATTAAAAGATTAAAGGCACAGTTCACATTTATCAAAATACTCCCTATGCAGATAAGGTGTCTGTAGATAAAAACAAACTCTGCAGTTCTGAATAAAATTGAATAATGCCCTTGCTATAGGTGTAGGCCATTTACATACCTCATGAAGCCTGACTGCAAAACTCTGAGGATGTTGCTAAGAGAGGTCTAGCCATTACAGGAGTGAGCTCTTTCTCTGAGCCTAGGTTCACACTAATGCAGTGCGTGAAATCCCAGCGTTTTCCACACCGCTTTCAGATTGCACTGCCCTTGCAATCTGCAGTGAATGTCAGTGCAATCCTAACGACTCCCCAAATGAAAGTTGCAAATGCAGTGCGTTTGCCTGCACTGGATCAAATGGTACAAAAGTACCATGCAATCGGGTTGCAGTGCAGTTCCAAAATCGGGGCATGCACGACTTTGATGTGAAAATAAACGGGTTCAGATCGCATTGCACTGCATCAGTTTTGAGTTAAACAGGAATGCAGTCCCTGTACGGTTCATAGTTGAATTTTCTCTCCTCTGGTGCAGTAGCTCTGAGCTCGGCATTTGAAAGCTCACTCCTGTAATGGCGGAGGTGGAAAGTAAGAGCTGGGCCTCTTTAGCAACATCCTGGGATTTTTTCAGTCGGGCTTCATGAGGTATGTAAATGGCCTACACCCATAGCAAGGACATTATTCAACTTTAGTCAAAGCTCCACGGTTTGGTTTTATTCTACAGATACCTCTTACCTGCATAGGCAGTTTATTTGTAAAGGTGTGTGTGTGTAGGGGGGGGGGGGGGGGGTGGCTACATTTGAGATGCTTCTGAAATCCTTTCCATTAGCCTCTGGTTTTATTTTTCAACTTCATCAAGGTGCTTTTACATTCTGATTGACTTGTATGTTAAAGAAGTTCTCACATGATCAAATGCTTACACACAAAAGTCCAGTTAGTGATTGGACAATTCCTGCATCCCATTGCCTGATATATTTTCTATAATGAGAGACCCGATAACTGTAAATCAACTCTATCTGATAAGCCAGCTCCAGTCTTCACCTCTCTCTGTAGGCATGGGCATCAGTATAGACATACTCAAGCCTGATCTTTTTAAAATCTATTTTGGCACCAAGAATATATGTAATTCTTATTGCAGATATTTTAGTTCACTTTTTAGTATTTAAATTAAAGGTGGCCACACATATTACAGTATACATATCTATATATTTTCAAGTTCTACAATGATGTTTCCAGCACTGAATAACTTCTTAAAATCCATCCCCTTTTTTTATGGCAGGATGTGACAGAACTGAGAAGTGAGCTACAGAGAAAGGAAGGACTCATCCAGAAGCACCTAACTAAACTCCGCACCTGGCAGCAGGTTCTGGAAGACATTAATGGTGGCCAAAAGAAGCCAAATGAGATGCCCCAGGGACCACTTGCTTACCTGGAGCAAGCTTCTGCCAACATCCCGGCTCCTATGAAGCAGACATGACATCAGTGTAGAACTCACTCTGATGCATTTCTACACAAGGTGTTCAATAAGGACTAGAAAATGTTTTCTGTTTTTTTTATTTTTTTGTTACTGCATATTATAAGCTTAAGTATGTTTACACTGTTTTGGTGAGAAATAAAAGATAATAGTATTTTTATACTGCATTATTGAAGACTTTTTACTACCCAAAAGAGCTGAAATTCCTTGCTGTTTATTTCTACACCCTGTAAAAAAAATACAGGAAAGTATTTGTTTTTATGTACTGGCTTTTATGATGGGTGAGTACATAGAATGTAACATTGTAAAGGAGTTTTCCACTTTTCAAGTGTAAAATACCTCTATGGTGCCCTGTTTATGATTGTAAGGGGTTAGGGATAGCGGAATAGATGTTCCCCAAGCATGTCCATGTTAAACTAGATCTGTCAAAAACCAGCAATTCAGACAAAACGTGTATAATCAGTTAAAAACAAAAGTTTGATCCAGAAGAATTAGGCAGTTTAAATTTTATCTGACCCTTAACTTTTCCTGTAAAAGGTTAACTTGGCCCTGCCCTTTACCTGCCTCCCTATTGGTCCTTTAATGTGATGGGTGGCCTCACTGAACAATGTGGAGGTGATATAAAGCTCAAATTTTTGTACGAACTGCAAGGGCTAGCATGTAACTAAAGTTCTAAGGACCACTGAATCTGCTGATTCTTTTTGATGGGGGTAGTCTGGTTATGCAAATTTTCTCATTCTACGCGGAGTCTGAAATAATGTTCAGGTTTAATGTGATATCAATTTTAAGGATGTTCGTTTTGTCTAGTACAGCAACATTTCTCTAGCAACCCTCAAGAGGATATGAATTACCAAAGTTCCAGCTTGGATGAGACTTTGATGTGGTAGCTTTCACAGACCTTATTCCAGTTCTTTAGGCCTTCTCTCTTGCTTGGTCCAACATATCAAAAACTTGTGCTGCAATATACTCAGCTTTGTGAATATTGTGCTCTGTTCAATCTGTACTATTATCTATAATGTCTGGTGGGAAATGTTCAGACGTTGTGTATAGCCATTATCGTGGCTTAATTGTTTGCAGTTGACTATGCAATGTCCACACAGGCGCAGTTGAATGCCTGATCAAATATATAGGCTAGCATTATCTCTGGCATTTTTTGCCTGTAGGAAGAAAATCTGAGTTTAGGCAGAGTTGTTTCTTTGTGGACCTCAGTCCCCTAACCCCCTTCTGCTGAAATCATTTGACCAAATGCCTGGAGAATGTTTACAATCTGCTACATACAGTGGGGACGAAAAGTATTCAGACCCCCTTAAATTTTTCACTCTGTTATATTGCAGCCATTCGCTAAAATCATTTTAAGTTCATTTTTTTTTCCTCATTAATGTACACACAGCACCCCATATTGACAGAAAAACACAGAATTGTTGACATTTTTGCAGATTTATTAAAAAAGAAAAACTGAAATATCACATGGTCTTAAGTATTCAGACCCTTTGCTGTGACACTCATATATTTAACTCAGGTGCTGTCCATTTCTTCTGATCATCCTTGAGATGGTTCTACACCTTCATTTGAGTCCTGCTGTGTTTGATTATACTGATTGGACTTGATTAGGAAAGCCACACACCTGTCTATATAAGACCTTACAGCTCACAGTGCATGTCAGAGCAAATGAGAATCATGAGGTCAAAGGAACTGCCTGAAGAGCTCAGAGGTCTGAATACTTTCTGTCCCCACTGTAAGCCTGGAATAGCATCTTCTGCAAACTAGAGAAGTGCTTTGGGATGTCTTTTAGCATCTGTTTTATATAAAATGAACATGACATAAAAGGTGTCTAAGATCACAGCAACAGTGCTGGTACCTTGTGGAGTCTGAAAGTACCTTTTCAGTCTTCAAACTGATCCCTGTGGAGGAGCCCCCTGTATTTTGGGCCCAGGCTATACACAGTGCCGCAGATTCTCTCCAAGATGAGATTAACCTCCATGGCGGTATGATTATTTCAGATTTTTGATGCTCAAAGCGGTACAATGTTTTTTGCATGGAAATTTGGCGTTTTATATTGTAGGCCTGTAATTCTTAGGAATAACGCACTTAAATCTGTCCAAACAAGAGTCTAGTAGATATCCCGGGTATGATAAAGTTTGAAACACGAAATCATAAATTACAATATAACTATAATTATAACAATAATATAATAATAAAAATTAATAATGTAATAAAATCAAAACTCTGAAATTTGCTCAGTTGCAGAATTGTCGCTGTCATTACTTTCAGTGTTTGACGGATTTCTCCACAAATCACTATTGCTCAATTCTGCAAGTGATTCTAATTTTTTATCGCTGTTTTCTAGGTGGCCTAAAACCGCTTTTGATGTAAAGGGACAGTTTTGGTTGCTATGGACAATCTCCAGTTTCCAGCAGAAAGAACAGTATTTATAATATAAAACTGCGTGCAGGGCACTGGGCAGACCACTAGGGACAAAAGGGATGTGAAATTTGATACAGTAATGTAATCTGTAAGATTACACTGTACTGTATGTATAGTGTGTGTTTCACTTTTTGAATTTGGCGCCGCTCTCCGTTCCCGTGCGTTGCAACTAGGGGTGCAACGGATCAAAAATCTCTCGGATCGATCCTCGGATCAAAGTCACGGATCGGATCATTTTTGGATCAGCAAAAAAAAAAAACCACAAATCTTGTTACACCCACCGGAGTTTTAGATTTAAAAGCTATTTTCAACACAAAACCGAGCTTATATGCATAAATACAGTATTTGTAGATCTGTATTTACTTGCATAAATACAGTATTTGTATATCTGTATATACTGTATTTATGCATATAAGCTCCGTTTTGTGTTTGAAAATAGCTTTTAAATCTAAAACTCTGGTGGGTGTAACAAGATGTCCGCTTGCCCCTTCTCACTCTATCATTATTGTACTGTGCAGGAGTGTGGGGTGTAGCAAGATGGCGGCGACGAAACGTCACTTCCTGTCGAGACAGCGGCCGCTTCCGGGTGTACCAAGATGGCCACCGCTCCGGAGCTAGGCCGAAGCCGCGGCCTTTCCTATGGCTGAGGCCACAGAGTGCTCCGCGGATCGCTGGTGTGCCGATCCGCGGAGGGTGATCCGTACGGATCACGGATCGGCAACGATCCGTTGCAACCCTAGTTGCAATGCTCGCAGGGAACGGAGCCCGGCGCTGTGATGAATCGAGCGGAGGACGGCTCGCACACACAGCGGGTGGACATCGCAGGATCCTGGGGACAAGGTAAGTAAGCTTTACCTGGATCCTGCGATGCGATCCTGAGTGAGGCTCGGGGTTACCGCCAGGGAGGTTAAGACCTTTATTCTGTTATGAAGCTGTCAGGACCGTAGAGGCTCTAGTGTTTGAAAATTCATTGACAAGCTCAGAAAGCTGCTAGAGGACATCTAATTCAGATGGCCTCCCAGCAGAAGGCCCTGCAGGAACATAGAATTTGTGTGCTCTCTTCTCTTCTGGCCTAGGCGGGACTCTGGAATTGAGTGACCCATTTGAACAGGAGGGCCCAAGGTCCAAGCACAAACTCTTTTCCAGTGTCAACAAACCAGGGCCTTTAATGACCTAGAAGCTTAAAGTGTTACTTAACCCACAACAGTAAAATCAGTCTGCATATGCAGTAGGGGTGTGCATCTTCACTGGCCTCACGATTCAATTCGATTACGATTATCAAGTCAACGATTCGATTCGATTCCGCGATGCTTCATGATTACAGCGCAAGTCCGCAAGTGCTCATGGTTTTCATCAAAAAAAAAAAATTCAAGTAGTCAGGAGAACTCCATTTTTTTTTTTTTATTCTATCTGTTCTTAAGAAAAAAAGAGACAGCAGAGGAGCTCCAGGCTCTCTTCCAAAATACTAAAGGAGATGGTCAGAGCCTGCAGACATGCTACAGGAGATGGTCAGAGCCTGCGGACATGCTACAGGAGATGGTCAGAGCCTGCGGACATGCTACAGGAGATGGTCAGAGACTGCGGACATGCTACAGGAGATAATCAGAGACTGCGGACATGCTACAGGAGATGATCAGAGACTGTGGACAGGCTACAGGAGATGATCAGAGACTGCGGACATGCTACAGGAGATGATCAGAGACTGCGGACATGCTACAGGAGATGATCAGAGACTGCGGACATGCTACAGGAGATGATCAGAGACTGCGGACATGCTACAGGAGATGGTCAGAGACTGCGGACATGCTACAGGAGATGGTCAGAGACTGCGGACATGCTACAGGAGATGGTCAGAGACTGGGGACATGCTACAGGAGATGGTCAGAGACTGGGGACATGCTACAGGAGATGGTCAGAGACTGCGGACATGCTACAGGAGATGGTCAGAGACTGCGGACATGCTACAGGAGATGGTCAGAGACTGCGGACATGCTACAGGAGATGGTCAGAGACTGCGGACATGCTACAGGAGATGGTCAGAGACTGCGGACATGCTACAGGAGATGGTCAGAGACTGCGGACATGCTACAGGAGATGGTCAGAGACTGCGGACATGCTACAGGAGATGGTCAGAGACTGCGGACATGCTACAGGAGATGGTCAGAGACTGCGGACATGCTACAGGAGATGATCAGAGTCTGCGGACATGCTACAGGAGATGATCAGAGACTGCGGACATGCTACAGGAGATGGTTAGAGACTGGGGACATGCTACAGGAGATGGTCACAGACTGGGGACATGGCACAGGAGATGGTCACAGACTGGGGACATGGCACAGGAGATGGTCAGACACTGGGGACATGGCACAGGAGATGGTCACAGACTGGGGACATGGCACAGGAGATGGTCAGACACTGGGGACATGGCACAGGAGATGGTCACAGACTGCGGACAATAATGCAGAGTTGTGGTGTGATGAAGGCACATAGAAGACAATTCTATGTTATGTCACAGCGCCCCCCCTCCGTACTTACATGCTGCTCTGCCGGTGGCAGCCTGTAATGAGCAGGGCGATCTGCCTGCTCACCATCTCCCCCCGATCTCCATTCGTGCGGCCGGTGTTCCGCCGGTTGTCGCATCTCAGGTCATCAGTGAATTCTCCCGGGAGAGCGCTCCGTGCATAAAGCTGTTATTAGTGTGTGTATATTCCGGTCATGTGACTCTCGGCCGCGCCTCCCTCCTCTCACGTCTCTCCTAATGTCAGCCCCGCCCGCCTCTCTTCTGACCTGATAGCTCCAGTCAGTGGGCGGAGCTGACATCAGGAGAGACTGAGAGGAGGGAGGCGCGGCTGAGTCACATGACCGGAATATACACACACTAATAACAGCTTTATGCACGGAGCGCTCTCCCGGGAGGGGGCGGGCCAGAAATCGATTTTTCGGGTCGCATGCATCGATGCCGCATCGGGGACACCCGAATCGCGATGCATCGATGCTGCGATTAATTTCAGCAGCCCTAATATGCAGTAATGCATGCTTGTTATACTCGCTGTGTAACCTAAGGGGTTAATACTCTAAATTGTGTAAAAAGACTGATCATGTCTTCTCTGATCCACCTCTTCCTCCACAGTCCCCAACCCATCTCCTGATAAGACAGAGCCTTTTGGAGACAGTCTGCACATGCTCAGTTTGGGGTACATTGCTAGAGCATTTATATATATAATATAAATATAATGTATATATATATATATAATTTTTTTTTTTTTTTTTTCTTGGGAGGGTGCATGTGATCGGCCCTGTCCAGACAAAGGGCCAGGGATCCTGAAACCTCATACGACAGTCAGAGAAGAATGAAAACTCCCCTTACAAGCTTTAATCAGACACTGCTAGAAGTCACAAGACTGCTATAAACTGCTGATGAGAAAAGGTATTTGGCAGTTTATATTTACTAAAATAATTGCATTTCCATGTTCTGTGTACTGTGGGAGACCAGATATATTGAATGCAGGGTCCTGGGTGTAGTAACACTTTAAAGCGGAACTTCAGTGATTTTTTTCATCTTTCCATCTATTAAATCTTCTGCCCTTGTTGTTTTACCTTTTGGATAGTAAAACATTTTTTTTCTGAAAGTAAATACCTTATACAGCCCACTTCCTGTTTCTTGTCTGGTAAAAAGCCTAGGTTTATGACCTTAGGCAAATCTCTCTCACTGTAGTGAGAGTTTGCCAGGAAGCGAAAGGGGATGAGTCATAAGAGGGCCAATGAGAGCTGCAGAGCTTGGGGTGTGTCTGAATATCTAGGAAGTGAACAGGCAGCAGCTTCAGCTGCCCACGGTTAAAATGATTGCAGCCAGACTCAGTGGAGGGCGATTTCTGTAGCATATTTGGCAAGTACAGAATCACAGTATATATAAAATATGCAAAGTGGTTGGAGGGAAGCTTCAGAATGGCAAAGATGTTTTTATTACAAATTATGTGAGCAGACTGCAGTTCCTGTTTAACCCTGTAGGGAAATTCTTAAAACCCATCTGCCTACGCACCCATAGCAGTAATCTTACCTCTTGTCTCCTAGTTTGTAGGGATGAGCCGAACACCCCCCTGTTATGTTCGCACCAGAACATGCGAACAGGAAAAAAGTTTGTTCGAACACGCGAACACCGTTAAAGTCTATGGGACACGAACATGAATAATCAAAAGTGCTAATTTTAAAGGCTTATATGCAAGTTATTGTCATAAAAAATGTTTGGGGACCCGGGTCCTGCCCCAGGGGACATGGATCAATGCAAAAAAAAGTTTTAAAAACTGCCGTTTTTTCAGGAGCAGTGATTTTAATAATGCTTAAAGTCAAACAATAAAAGTGTAATATCCTTTTAAATTTCGTACCTGGGGGGTGTCTATAGTATGCCTGTAAAGGGGCGCATGTTTCCCGTGTTTAGAACAGTCTGACAGCAAAATGGCATTTCGAAGGAAAAAACCCATTTAAAACTACTCGCGGCTATTGCATTGCCGACAATACACATAGAAGTTCATTGATAAAAACGGCAAGGGAATTCCCCACAGGGGAACCCCGAACCAAAATTTAAAAAAAAAAGATGTGGGGTCCCCCTAAATTCCATACCAGGCCCTTCAGGTCTGGTATGGATATTAAGGGGAACCCCGGCCAAAATTTAAAAAAAAAGACGTGGGGTTCCCCCTAAATTCCATACCAGACCCTTCAGGTCTGGTATAGATTTTAAGGGAACCCCGCGCCAAAAAAAACCAAAAAAAAAAACAGCGTGGGGTCCCCCAAAAATGCATACCAGACCCTTATCCGAGCACGCAATCTGGCAGGCCGCAGGAAAAGAGGGGGGACGAGAGTGTGCCCCCCCCTCCTGAACGTACCAGGTCACATGCCCTCAACATTGGGAGGGTGCTTTGGGGTAGCCCCCCAAAACACCTTGTCCCCATGTTGATGAGGGCCTCATCCCCACAACCCTGGCCGGTGGGGGTCTGCGGGCGGGGGGGCTTATCGGAATCTGGAAGCCCCCTTTAACAAGGGGACCCCCAGATCCCGCCCCCCCCTGTGTGAAATGGTAAGGGGGTACTTGCCCCTACCATTTCACTAAAAAACTGTCAAAAATGACAAGAGACAATTCCTTTATTTAAATGCTTCTTCTTTCTTCTATCTTCCTTCATTTTCTTCTTCTGGCTCTTCTGGTTCTTCCTCCGGCGTTCTCGTCCAGCATCTCCTCCGCGGCATCTTCTATCTTCTTCTCCTCGGGCCGCTCCGCACCCATGGCATGGGGGGAGGCTCCGCTCTTCTCTTCTTCACTTCTTCTCTTCTTCATTTTCTTCTCCGGGCCGCTCTGCATCCATGCTGGCATGGAGGGAGGCTCCCGCTGTGTGACGGCGTCTCCTTGTCTGACGGTTCTTAAATAACGGGGGCGGGGCCACCCGGTGACCCCGCCCCCCTCTGACGCACGGTGACTTGACGGGACTTCCCTGTGACGTCACGGGGAATGCTACAGGGAAGTCCCGTGCGTCAGAGGGGGCGGGGTCACCGGGTGGCCCCGCCCCCGTTATTTAAGAACCGTCAGACGAGGAGACGCCGTCACACAGCGGGAGCCTCCCTCCATGCCAGCATGGATGCGGAGCGGCCCGGAGAAGAAAGAGAAGATGAAGAAGAAGATGAAGAGAAGAGCGGGAGCCTCCCCCCATGCCATGGGTGCGAAGCGGCCCGAGGAGAAGAAGATAGAAGACGCCGCGGAGGAAATGCTGGACGAGAACACCAGAGGAAGAACCAGAAGATGAAGGAAGAAAGAAGAAGCATTTAAATAAAGGAATTGTCAAAAACTGTCTCTTGTCATTTTTAACATTTTTGACAGTTTTTTAGTGAAATGGTAGGGGTAAGTACCCCCTTACCATTTCACACAGGGGGGGCCGGGATCTGGGGGTCCCCTTGTTAAAGGGGGCTTCCAGATTCCGATAAGCCCCCCCGCCCGCAGACCCCCACAACCACCGGCCAGGGTTGTGGGGATGAGGCCCTTGTCCTCATCAACATGGGGACAAGGTGTTTTGGGGGGCTACCCCAAAGCACCCTCCCAATGTTGAGGGCATGTGGCCTGGTACGGTTCAGGAGAGGGGGGCGCACTCTCGTCCCCCCCTTTACTCCTGCAGCCTGCCAGGTTGCGTGCTCGGATAAGGGTCTGGTATGGATTTTTGGGGGGACCCCACGCCGTTTTTTTTTTTTTTTGGCGCAGTGTTCCCCTTAAAATCCATACCAGACCTGAAGGGCCTGGTATGGAATTTAGGGGGACTCCCACGTCATTTTTTTTTAAAATTTTGGTTCGGGGTCCCCCTGCGGGGAATTCCCATGTCGTTTTTATCAATGAACTTCTATGTGTATTGTATATAAGCCTTTAAAATTAGCACTTTTGATTTCTCCCATAGACTTTTAAAGGGTGTTCCGTGGCATTCGAATTTGCCGCGAACACCCCAAATTGTTCTCTGTTCGGCGAACTTGCGAACAGCCAATGTTCGAGTCGAACATGAGTTCAACTCGAACTCGAAGCTCATCCCTACTAGTTTGCTGAGTTTTTTTTTTTCGTTCCCTTTACGCTAAACGTCCCCTTTTCTTGGTTTCTAAAGCTGACCAATTTTTTGTGAATCAAACTTCCCTCTCTCTCTTCAGCAGCATCCCATGCTCTCGATGCTGATATTGCAGATTTAAAAGTTGCTGCGGCTATTAAATCGCTTAGACCCTACAAGACTCCAGTCCCCAAAGGTTTTTACAGGCCTATATTACAAGAAATACTCCTCCCTTCTCTTCCCTTATTTAACTCATTTTTTCAATGCCCTTATGATGCCTGTCTGTCCCCGGTGTCTCTGCAAGCCCACATGGCAACGTTCCCCATAGGGTCTGCTGACTCTTCAGAACCCCAACAGTTCAGTTCCATTTCTCTTTTTTTAAACGTTGATAATACACTGAAAAATTTTGGGCACCCTTATTAACGGACATCTTCAGGTTCCTATCCACAGGGACCAAGTGGGCTTTGTTCTGTGTCACCAGGCAAGGGACAATGTTTGCATAGTAGTTCCTCATTCACTTCCTTGGACCCCATGGGATTCCCAGTATTCCTCCTCTCCCTTGACATTTACAAAGCGTTTCATTCCCTTTTTGTGAGACTATCCGTTACATTTTACAGCAGGGGTAGGCAAACTTTGAGAGGTGGAGATCTACCTGAACAATATGAAAGAGCGTGGCCTAACTAACAAAATAGTAAGGAAAACTTAGAGAAATCTAATAAAACAAATGTCACTGTAAAAATAACATTTTTTTTTTCCCCTGTGCAGTTCTCACTGTGTTCATTCAGAAAAAGGGTCTAGTATATGACACTGCCCCCCCCCCCCACTCTCCATCCTGAAAGGATCCCCCACAGCAGCTGGAGGGAGGAGGGGCAAGCCTCCTGCGCCGTGAGGGAGGCAACCAGAGGAGCATGCAGAAGGGCCTGTGCAGTAGAAAGAAAAGGAAATTGGACAGGAGGAAAGGCATTTACTGGAACCGATCCCCTGTAGTTCTTCCCCCCCCCCCCCCCCCCCGCAGCAACTGAAAGACTGGCAGAGGAGAAGGCAGATCTCAGCTGCTGCAGGGGATAAATACTTGGAATCTGTTCCAGTAAGTGCCGACCCGGCTCCTGTCCAGGTTCCCCTTCCTTCAGCTGCTTCCCCCCCGTGCTCAGTCCCGCTTTTTTGTAAAAGTATGTTCCTATATTTTCCTCTACTACCTATACTTCATAACCCTCTCTCCCTCGATTTGTCTGAGCTAAACTCAATTCACAATAGGTATTTCAGAGGTTGTGGTCATTGTAGGGACATAGTCCATATTTGGTGGTCCTGAGAGTCTTCGGCCTTCTTCAAACCTTATTCTGTCTTGTTATTCCTAGGGCTGCCCAGATAGCTCTCAGCAACGTACCCCAAATTGGTTGACTCCGATGTTCTGTTTTCGGCCTAAGGTGGTTGCCGCTGCAGAGGCAGTTGAACAGTAGTATGTTTTTATAGTGTTAATTTTGTTTAATTGGGATCTGTCTTCTTTATTGATTGTGGAGCAGACCTTTTTGTATTTATGAATGTTGTGATTTCTCATTTTTACCCATGCTTTGAAGAAGGCCACCATGGATGAAACATGTTGGCTATTAATGTAGCCTAATAAAGAATTTGCAACTTGGAAAGCACCAGGTTGCCGGCTAATTTATTTTATGGATTGATTCCTTGGGAGCACACACTCCAGCCATGATCCCCCGGACCTTCGCAATCTATGTGTTAACAGACCAGTCGAGCAGGGGTAACATTTTTTTCAGTTGAATAGTAGTATACTTTATCTGTTCGTTGATATGTAAAGTTATTCTTACTCCACACAACCTGTGGTCTTTGTATCTTAGTCAGGGCCAGCCCTACCATGGGTCCCGGTGGGTTCATGGGACCCAGGCAGCTGTTTAAGAGGGGCGGCAATACGGGTGGACTGCCCAAGGCTTCCTCCCTGCTGCGTGCAGTGTCATGCTGCTTGTGCTGCCTTCACGATCAGTGGCTTTGCTAGGGGGGGGCTGGGGCTGCGGGCCACACCAGGGTGATACCCGCCAGAGGGGTGAAAACTGTGGGCAGCAGGGCACTGCTAACACTGCACCCCTACAGGTCTGTACACTGTATTGTAATGTAGCTGGATATGTGCATGGGGGGGGTGCTATGGGAGAGGAGGGGGTTGTCTGCACTGAAGGAGGGGGGGGTGTCTGCACTGAAGGAGGGGGGTCTGTACTGAAGGAGGGGGGTGTCTGCACTGAGGGAGGGTGGTCTGTACTGGAGGGGGGGTGTCTGCACTGTGGGGGGATCTGCACTGAAGAAGAGAGGGGGTGTCTGCGCTGATGGAGGAGGGGTGTCTGCACTGAGGGAGGTCTGTACTGAAGGAGGGGGGGTGTCTGCACTGAGGGGGGATCTGCACTGAAGGAGGGGGGTGTCTGCGCTGAGGGAGGAGGGGTGTCTGCACTGAGGGAGGTCTGAACTGAAGGAGGGGGGTGTCTGCACTGAGGAGGATCTGCACTGGGGGAGGGAGGGGGGGTGTCTGCACTGAGGGGGGGCTGCACTGAGAGAGGGGGCTGTCTGCACTGAGGGGTGGTCTATACTGATGGACAGGGGTGTATACTGAGGGGGGGTCTGTACTGAGGGGGGACTATAGTTGATGGATGGGGGAGTGACACCAATTTTTTCCGCACCGGGTGACACCAACCCTAGTGATGCCACTGCCCACGATGCCACTAGCACTGAGGCAGCCAGCTGTAGTAGTCCACAGGGAGCAGGGGAGGCGTCTGGGCCCAGAGCGCCGCTGACCCCGCCCCAATGTATGGTTGGGAGAAAGCTGAGGCTGCAGGGGTTCGGAGTGGGAGCGGCATCGCTGAGATCCCTGGAGCGCTGATCGTATGTGCAGTGAGCTGGCTGGCAGGTAGGTCCTTCGGCTTCTCCCCAATGCGATGTCTGTGTGGATTGTCTGACAAGACTGCATTGATGGACACTGATAGGCTGCACTGGTGGGCACTGATTAGCACTGATGGAAACCTATGGGCACTGATAGGGTGCACTGGTGGGCACTGATGGGCAATGATAGGCTGCACTAAGGAGGGGGCACTGATGAGGCTGCACTGATGGACACTGATAGGCTGCACTGGTGGGCACTGGTGAGGTGGCACTGATGGAAACCTATGGGCACTGATAGGCTGCACTGATGGGCACCGATAGGTCGCACTGATGAGGTGGCACTGATGGAAACCTATAGGCACTGATGGGCTGCACTGGTGGATACTGATAGGCTGCACTGGTAGACAGTAATCAGGTGGCACAGATGGAAACTGATGGGCAATGATAGGCTGCACTGATAAGCTGGCACTGATGAGGTGGCACTTATAGGCTGCACCAATGAGGCTGCACCGGTGGGCACTGATGAGTTGGCACTGATGGACACTAATGAGGTGGCACAGATGGACACTAATTGACACTGATAGGCTGCACTGATGAGGTGGCACTGATTGACACTGATAGGCTGCACTGATGGAAACCTATGGGCACTGATAAGCTGCACTGTTGGGCTGCACCGATGAGGTGGCACAGATGGAAACTGATGGGCAATGATAGGCTGCACTGATGAGGTGGCACTGATAGGCTGCACTGGGGGGCACTAATGAGGTGGCACTGATGGACACTGATAGGGTGCACTGGTGGTCATTGATGAGATAGCACTGGTTGGCACTGATGAGGTGACACTGATGGAAACTTATGGGCACTGATAGGCTGCACTGATGGACACTGATAGACTGCACTGGTGGGCACTAATGAGGTGGCACTGATGGAAACTAATGGGCATGGATAGGCTGCACTGCTGGACATTGATGAGGTGGCACTGATAGGCTGCACTGATGAGGTGGTACTTATGGACACTGATAGGCTGCACTGGTGGGCACTGATGAGTATATAATTATCATGATATAAAATAATGGATGTGGGTGAGGGGCAGCATTTCATTCTTGGACCCAGGCAGCACAATGTCTTGGGCCAGCCGTGATCTTGGTGTCCATGTCTTGCCCCCTGTGTGGGCATTCTGTGTGTATAATTATTAAAAAAACTTCAGCCCTGGAAGATTTAGCTGCTGAATGGCCAGAGCATTTTTTGCGATTCAGCACTGCGTCGCTTTAACTGACAATTGCGCGGTCGTGCGACGCTGTACCCAAACAAAATTGATGTCCTTTTTTTCCAACAAATAGAGCTTTCTTTTGGTGGCATTTGATCACCTCTGCGGTTTTTATTTTTTGCGCTATAAACAAAAAAAGAGCGACAATTTTGAAAAAAACTAAATATTTTGTACTTTTTGCTATAATAAATATCCCCATTTTTTTTTTTAAAAAGCTAATTTTTTCTCAGTTTAGGCCGATATGTATTCTTCTACATATTTTTGGTAATAAAAATCGGAATAAGCGTATATTGATTGGTTTGCGCAAAAGTTATAGCATCTACAAAATAGGGGATAGATTTATAACATTTTTATTTTTTATTTTTTTATACAGCGATCAGTGCTATAAAAATGCATTGATTACTGTAAAAATGTCACTGGCGGTGAAGGTGTTAACACTAGGGGGCAATCAAGGGGTTAACTGTGTTCCCTAGTGTGTGTTCTAACTGAAGGGGGTGGGACTAGCTAGGGGAAGAGAGAGATCGGTGTTCATACTTTGTATGAACACATGATCAGTCTCTTCTCCCCTTAGAGAACCGGGATCTCTGTATTTACACACAGAGATCCCGGTTCTCGCCATGTCATGAGCGATCGCCGGGCACTCGCATCGGCTCCGGAAGCGAGCAGCAAGCACGCACGTGGCCCTAGTGGCCACAAATAGAAGCAGCATAACATGACGTAACATAAACTATACTGAAAATGTCGGCTTCTGTGACTGTCACTGGTAGAAAGAGAAGAGAAGATCTATGGATGTATTTTACATTTGATGTTAAAGTGGTGTTCCGGCCGAAATTATACTTTTTAAATAAAAATACCCCTATAATACACAAGCTTAATGTATTCTAGTAAAGTTAGTCTGTAAACTAAGGTCTGTTTTGTTAGTTTATAGCAGTAGTTTGTTATTTTATAAACTTACAGCAGGCCGTGGCCATCTTAAGTGTGGGCATCTGAAGCCAGACTGTATTTCTTCCTGGATCTCATCCTTGCAGATCTTGCACATGCTCAGTGCTGCACAAAAAGTGTAATAGGTTTCAGGTCAGGTTTCCATAGCAACGGCAGTGTCAGAGAAGGTTGCCACCCCTTCCCAGAAGGCATTGCAAACAGGAAATGATGCGATGGGCCACGGCCAGGGAGGAGGAAGTGAAAAATGAATACAGCAGATATACAGTAGGTGCTGAGAAAAAAAAAAAAAAAAAAATCCAATTCGTTTACAGTGCACAGTTTAGTGAGGGATGCTGAAGAGTTGTAAAAGTGGGTGGAACTCCACTTTAAGGACAATAAGACCCTTTGCAAACCATGTGAAGTGACACTCGCTGGTATAAATAAAACAAACTTGAAGCATCATTTGCGGACAACTCATCCTGAAATTCATACAAAGGTTAAGCACAGCAACACTTAACTCCACTTTTTGGGAACAGTCTTATGTACATTGGCATTACAGGAATTTTTTTTTTTACAAACTTTCTTGCAGATTTCATACCTTTTGTTATTCTGAAGGAAAAGCTGTTTGTCTATGTTGTGCACTTTAGTCACTGAATTTTAATGGGAGAGTGAGTGATTTGATTTCATAATATCTATCAGCTGCTGCTTTCCCCAAATTTAAGTATCTCACCAAAATATATGTAGAAGGATGTGGTCACTGGGAGGGGTTGGTGCACTGTCAATTTTGGCACAGCACAGGCACCTAAAAGCCTAAGGCCAGCCCTGGAAGGGCTGTACATGTAGTATACCATAGGCAACTTGGAGCTGACTGTGACTGTGTGGGGTGAGAGAGAACGTAAAATCAGAATAACTTTAATTTCTCTTAGTCATCTTCCAGGACGGCACACCTGAGAGATGAGAGGCTCCTCCCTACAGGAAACACAATCAATCGACAGCTGTTTTAAGTCCCCACCCTTCCCCATGATCCTCAGTTTTTGATTGTGTTTCTCCCTACACAGCGAAACCGTTTGTTTTTTTCCAAATGACCCGAAGCCTGGGGCTGGTGGTCTCCCCCTGGGAGCCGGACCAAATGCCTGGGAAGCCTCTGGGTCTGGCCGGATATATTTATCCTTCCTGGGGGGTTCCCCTATCCTTTCCTCAGGGGGGGCAGCAGAAACTGGAAGAGCCCCCCTGAGAGCTGAAGGCCCCTGGGTACAGTGATGTCCCCAGAACTTCAGGGGCCTTTATCCTGTCTCCCCCCTTACCTGTCTGGGCGTCCATTCAGACAGGGGTGCTGGCCGTCGGTTCTTTCCAGGGGGAACGTGTCCCCCGACTCCTGGGCCCCTGGTAGCTCGCGTGGGCTGCTGGGGAGGGTGCCGCCCGAACGACCCGAGTTCTTACCCAGGAGGGAAGGCTAAGAGTCAGCAGGAGCAGGCGCCCACATCCTCCTTTTGAGGAGGCACCAGTTCACTACGGTGGATGTCTGCCTAAACCACCTCAGATGGGAATGAGGAACATACGGCATTGCCCCCCCCCCCCCCATGTGTATATACTGACTGGTACAGTGCAGGACACAGCCTAACCTTGCAGCTCCCTACGGGGACAGCAGTTGGTGGGGGGGGGGGGGGCACTTTGGCGGCTACCCTCCTTGCGTGTGGACCATAAGGATGGAAAAGCAAGCCCCGTGGCAAAAAGGGGGAAGACGACAACGGTGAGTACTTTCCTTTACCTTGGGAATTTAGCTGCAAAATCCCCAATCCCAGCAGATGGTTTCTGGGCATTTGAGATTATCTCCCCTGGGGTCTGGATTCAAATAGCCCAGAAGCTTCTGCTAAAAACACCAGCTGCAGCTCCCTCTTACATCAGAGATGCTGTATGGTGGACAAGTGGTGCATAGGAGAGAGTGTGCCTAAACCACCTCAGATGGGAAAGAGGTAGGTAAGGCATTTCTTCCCCTTCCCCCTGTATTTACTGAGTGGTGCAGTGCAGGACCTGGGGTCTGCATAACAAAATAACCCAGAAGCTACTGCTAAAACCACCAGCCACAGCTCCCTCTTACAGCAGAGACACTGTGGTTATCACAACAGTAGGTTGCCAGCCTCTCCCTACATGTCCGGTTGTGGTACATTAGTAGGGATGAATAGAGTGAAGGGGGGGACCTGGTAGATACAAAGAGTTCCTTACAGGCCAGGTATACCACTGAACAATTTATTGATTGTGCAATGGTTGAAGGATTCAGGAGTAAGCTCCCCTGGTCAGCAGGTTCACTAGGTTATATGGCCCTATTAGCCCAGCTGCTAGGAATCTGAAGTTGTTCCAAAATGCTTAAAAGCTGACCTAACTTTCAACAATGTGGCAGGGACCAAGCTTCTGTGTGGCTGTCATGAGAGGGTTTACCCATTGGTGGCGCTATCGGTCTCTTGGATTGCAGCACCAGTGTCCACCAGCGGGTGTCTCCCAACACCTGGGACCTGCAGTAAGAGGTCTTTCCTGCTGGTGGCACTGTTGCATCCCTGGGCCGTAGTACCGGTGTGGAGCAAACAGCACACACTGCGCTTAGCTGTGACATGAGGTCAATTACCACAGCCTTATAAATACCCGGCAAGCCCTCATAAGCTTGCCTTGGTATCTCTCTCCCTGCATTCTGACCTTGCTGCCTGTTATTTTGACCTTGAGCCTGCATCTGCCTTGTCCTGACCTGACCTGATCTGATCCAATCCCATCCCTATGCTGAGCCCTTCCTGGTCCTGTCCCTTCTGTTCCTGGTTACCTTGGATCCCTGCCCTGTATCCCATCCATCCATCCATCCTCTCCCTGTCCTGTTGGTTTCCCATCCTTGCCCATCTGCTGACCTCCCTGTGTATGACCTTGGCCTGGCTTTGTTTACGATTCTGGTATCTCAATTTACTTGTATATATTTTTGTGTGTAGTGGGTTTGTTGTGTTGGTTTTTCACTGTTTATATTCCTTTTACTTATCACTTGTTTAATAAACACCATTATTTCACTTACATGTGTTTCTGGTCTCCTCTGTGCAGTCCACACGGTCTGGTCAATTAGATCCCCTGACAGTATACCAAGGCCATCCCTGACCAGACCTGGCTGCATTGAGGAAACCATCCTGGTTTGTCGGGTCTGCTAATATGGATTTCAATGAAATCATTTATTATTCTCTGCTAGCAGAAGATGATGGTGAATATTGTCGCCAGATTTTAAAAGGGTGGACTAGTGACCAGCTGATGGAAACTATCCGATCAGCTCATTCCCTAATGGCTCAGGGGTATATGTCTTTTGAAGATGTTCAGCCCCTGATCCAGTTATGTGCAAAACCAGCCCTGTCATGCATTCCCGAGGGAAGTGATGATTTTTCGCCCCCCTTCAATTATGGCCAAGTTGAATCCCTGGTTTGGTTGTTAGAGGATGATCCAGCCTATTTTATGGAACGTTATTCCTCCTGTTCACAGCAAGTGTTGTCTAATTGCATCCAGTCGGTGCAATCCTTGATTAGTCAGGCTGTGTGTGAATCAGAGTTTGTTCAACCTGTGCTGCAGGCATGGTCAGATCTCCTATCTTTAGCTAAGCCACAATATTCCAGCCCTGCAATTAATCATCTGCCTTCCCAAAAATCTATCTCCCCGTCGCCTATGGCAACCTCAGCTACAGCCCAGTTTAATCGGCCCCCTACCAAATACTACCATCCAGTCTCCAAGTGTCGCACCTATCCTGCCTTCAATCCACCTGTCTCTTCTCCTCCACCTGTAACAGTCCCACAAAACCCTTCTCTAGCTACAGTTCCTTGGTCTTGCTTCGATCCAGCTTTCTTTTCTTACAGCCCTGCACCTACATACAAAACTGCACGGGCTAAACCAAAAAAGAAACAAAAATTCTTCCCGACCCACACCATCTTGCCAGTAACCCAACCTGCTCCTGCTACCCAGTCTGATGTCCCGATGCCTTCCAGCCGGACGTCTTGATGCCTGCCTTCCAGCTGGACGTCTCGGTGCCTGCCTTCCAGCCGGACGTCTCGGTGCCTGCCGTCTCGGTGCCTGCCTTCCAGCCGGACGTCTCGGTGCCTGCCTTCCAGCCGGACGTCTCGGTGCCTGCCTTCCAGCCGGACGTCTCGGTGCCTGCCTTCCAGCCGGACGTCTCGGTGCCTGCCTTCCAGCCGGACGTCTCGGTGCCTGCCTTCCAGCCGGACGTCTCGGTGCCTGCCTTCCAGCCGGACGTCTCGGTGCCTGCCACCCAGCCGGACGTCTCGGTGCCTGCCACCCAGCCGGACGTCTCGGTGCCTGCCACCCAGCCGGACGTCTCGGTGCCTGCCACCCAGCCGGACGTCTCGGTGCCTGCCACCCAGCCGGACGTCTCGGTGCCTGCCACCCAGCCGGACGTCTCGGTGCCTGCCACCCAGCCGGACGTCTCGGTGCCTGCCACCCAGCCGGACGTCTCGGTGCCTGCCACCCAGCCGGACGTCTCGGTGCCTGCCACCCAGCCGGACGTCTCGGTGCCTGCCACCCAGCCTGACGTCTCGGTGCCTGCCACCCAGCCTGACGTTCCGGTGCCTGCCACCCAGCCTGACGATCCGGTGCCTGCCACCCAGCCTGACGATCCGGTGCTTGCCACCCAGCCTGACGATCCAGTGCCTGCCACCCAGCCTGACGATCCAGTGCCTGCCACCCAGCCTGACGATCCAGTGCCTGCCACCCAGCCTGACGATCCAGTGCCTGCCACCCAGCCTGACGATCCAGTGCCTGCCACTCAGCCTGATGATCCAGTGCTTGCTACCCCGTCTGACGCTTCAGTGACTACTGTCCAGTCCGATGTACCTATTGTCCAGCCTGGTATGCCAGCACCTGCTGTTCTGCCCGATGTGCCAATGCCTGTGCCCGCCGCCCAGTTTGAGGTCCCAGTGCCTGCTGGTCAGCCCGAAATCCCAGTGTCCATGTTTCAGTCTAACGCTCCAGTGACCACTGACCAGTCCGATGCACCTGTTGTTCAGCCTGTTGTGCCCATCCTCCAGCTTGATATCCTGGTACCTGTCTTCCAGCCTGATGTCGTGATGTTGGTATCTCAGCCTGAGGTTTCGGTGCCCGTGTTTCAGCCTGGAGTTTCGATGCCCTTGTTTCAGCCTGCTGAATCGGTGCCCGTTACCCAGTCTGTTGAATCGGTACCCGTTACCCGGTCTGCTGATCCGGTGCCCGTTACCCAGTCTGCTAAACCGAAGTCCGTCACTTTGCCTGCCAAGCCAGTACCCGTTATCCGGTTTGCCGAACCAGTGCGCGGTGTCCAGCTCGCTGAGTCGGGGCCTATTATCCAGCCCACTGGGCCGGGGTCCGTTACCCAGCTTGCTGAGCCGGTGCCTGTAATACGGCCTGCCCTTACGGTACTCGCTGTTCGGCCTAATGCTCCAGAGCCTGCTTCCCAGCTCGATGACCCGGAGCCTGCTTCCCAGCTCGATGACCCGGAGCCTGCTGCCCAGCTCGAAGTGCCCATGCCCGCTGCCCAGCCGGATGTGCCTGTTGCCCAGCTCGAAGTGCCCGCTGCCCAGCTTGGTGTTTTCCTGCCCGCTGTCATCTCGGATGTGCCCGCTGTCATCTCGGATGTGCCCGCTGTCTTCTCAGACGTACCCACTGTCCAGTTTGATGTACCCGATGCCCGGCCTGATGTGCCCTCATCTGTTCGGTTGGAGGCCATGAACTTTGGACAATCGCACCTTGTTGGAGCGTCCGGAGGCCGCTCCTTTAGGGGGGGGTACTGTCATGAGAGGGTTTACCCATTGGTGGCGCTATCGGTCTCTTGGATCGCAGTACCAGTGTCCACCAGCGGGTGTCTCCCAACACCTGGGACCTGCAGTAAGAGGTCTTTCCTGCTGGTGGCACTGTTGCATCCCTGGGCCGTAGTACCGGTGTCCACCAGCGAGTGCACTCCGGCAGTGTGGAGCAAACAGCACACACTGCGCTCAGCTGTGACATGAGGTCAATTACCACAGCCTTATAAATACCCGGCAAGCCCTCATAGGCTTGCCTTGGTATCTCTCTCCCTGCATTCTGACCTTGCTGCCTGTTATTTTGACCTTGAGCCTGCATCTGCCTTGTCCTGACCTGACCTGACCTGATCCAATCCCATCCCTATCCTGAGCCCTTCCTGGTCCTGTCCCTTCTGTTCCTGGTTACCTTGGATCCCTGCCCTGTATCCCATCCATCCATCCTCTCCCTGTCCTGTTGGTTTCCCGTCCTTGCCCATCTGCTGACCTCCCTGTGTATGACCTTGGCCTGGCTTTGTTTACGATTCCGGTATCTCCATTTACTTGTATATATTGTTGTTTGTAGTGGGTTTGTTGTGTTGGTTTTGCACTGTTTATATTCCTTTTACTTATCACTTGTTTAATAAACACCATTATTTCACTTACATGGGTTTCTGGTTTCCTCTGTGCAGTCCACACGGTCTGGTCAATTAGATCCCCTGACAGTGGCACAGTAGGGGTTCCCTTGTGACAGATCCTCCTTTTGGGGGTTGCTTGCTATGGGTAACTTTTCATAAGCTCCAACCTCCCACTCCACCTTTACATTGTGGTTATATTATAGTGCAGGAGGCAAGAAAAACCTTTTTGTTGGTTTGGGCTACAGGCCACTCAGTGGCAGATCTAAAGGCGATTTACCATAAATCGCTTCCTATATCCTTTAATTAAGGATTTTCTGTGCAAACATATGCAAGAGCTAGATAAATACATGATTGCTTGTTTAAGGCCTGCAGGTGGCTATTTACCTCCAGGCTAAATTGGTGACCACCTCTTCTAGAGGCTGTCTTAAATTGGTCTCTAGGGCTGGGCTCATTGAGACTTTAGTTGCTGAGCAGCCCCACCTGTGTGTAAACTGGCTAGCGTTTGCTCAGTCTACGGAGGTAAGGTAGGACAACAGCTACTATAGTAAGGTTTCCAACCATTTTAGGATTTGTTCCTTCACTGGGGGTGAAGTGTTAGTATTTACAGCCCAGGCTATGCCTATGGATCAAATTGCCCTGTTTGGTTATTTCATAAAGGGATACACCATGACTCCTCCTTGGTTGCACACCAGTAGACCTCAGTAGTGAAGGTTTGTCCTTGCTGGGATGTTTTGTGGCACAGCAGAAATACACATTGAGATTTGTGACATTTCTGCTCATAAGGGGTATATTGCTGTACATCAGAAATGCACTGCACTGAAGCTAGTTTGTTGTCCTTTATATCCTAAAGGTACTGCTTTATTTGGCTACAGATCAGAAAAATACAACAGGGAAGGTGGTCTGTACTTTCTGGTCTTGTGCCGCATGGCGGAAATGCACATCATTCAGTCTTGTGACATCTCTGCTCATATCTGTTATATTGCTGCACATCAGACATACACAAGATTGAGGTCTGTCTGGGGTTTTTGTGTCCTGTATTACTGCCTTATTGGTTGCTTATTAGAAAGGCAGTAGTGAGATTGATGGTCCTGAATTGTTGGGCTACATAGCAGAATAGCAGAAAGACAAGTTGAACCTGGGCCAGGGGTAGCACTTGTACTGCCTTTGGTAAATCGGTGCAGCCCCGCAAAGTGGCGTCGCGCTGACAGTGCTATTAACGGCAAAGGCTGACGATTTTAGGAATGCGATTTGACATGTTGAGTCGCATGCCAAATCACTTCAATATGGATGTGCTATCTATTCAGATTGTTATATTGTTGCACATCAGACATAACAAGATTGAAGGTTGTCTGTCCCTTATGTCCTACATATACTGCCTTATTGGCTGCATATCAGAAGGGACACAGCAGTGTGGTGGTTTGTCCTTTTCTGATTTGTTTTTGCTGCCTCAGCAGGGAGACACATTGAGGGTAGTGACGTCTCTGCTCAGTATTGCTATATTGCTACACATCAGACATACACAAAGATTGAAGATTGTTTGTTTGTGTCCTGTATATCCTATATTTACTTATAAACCGAATCCACCAAAAGAAAATTATAGATGAAATAGTGGCGCTAATCCCCAGGTGGGGAGATGCCAGACACTCTTATCCAGCCAGTGAGCAGAATACAGACGTGACTAGAGAAAGTGAAAATGCTAAATTGCTAAATATCCCAAAAAGTAAAAATGAATATTAAATAAATTCAATATGAGCTAATATAAATTATAACACTCAGTGAAAGTGATATACAAATATATAAATCCAAGAACAAATATATATACCGTATATACTCGAGTATAAGTCGTTCCGAGTATAAGTCGAGGCCCTAATTTACCACACAAAAAATGGGAAAAACTTATTGACCCGAGTATAAGACGAGGGTGAGAAATGCACAGCTACTGTAAGTGGAAAAGAGGGTCAACAATGCCCATTTGCAGCATCACTGTGCCCATTTGCATGCCTCACTGTGCCCATTTGCAGCCATAGGTCCCCTGAACTTCAAACTCGGTAGTTAAGGGTTCCTAGATGCCCCCTAGCTGCAGCCAAAATTTGGGGTCTCTGAACCCAAAGGGTCCCGAAATGACATTGCTGCAGATGGACACAGTTGACCGAATTTGGGGCCCTGTATCTTGGGGCCACTTAGTGCTAAGAACCCCAAATTTGGTGTGCAAACCCAGTGGAACTAGCACCATAAAATTTCCTAAGCTGGGGTTACTAGCACCAAGTGGCCCTGAGATACAGGGCCCCAAAAATCAGTTCAGAAAATGTCAAGCACTTTTCTGCAGCAGAAAATGACATTTTCCGAACCAGTTTTGGGGCCCTGTATCTCAGGGCCACTTGGTGCTAGGAACTTCAGCTTTGGATATGTTATGGTACCGGTTCCTAGCACCAAGTGGCCCTGAGATATGGGGCCCCAAATTCGGTTCAGAAAATGTCAAGCACTTTTCTGCAGCAGAGAATGACATTTTCCGAACCGATTTTGGGGCCCCGTATCTCGGGGCCACTTAGTGCTAGGAACTTAAGCTTTGGATATGTTATGGTACCAGTTCTACTGGGTTTGCACACCAAATTTGGGGTTCCTAGCACATAGTGAGCCTGAGATACGGGGCCCCAAAGTCGGTTCGGAAAATGACATTTTTTGCTGCAGAAAAGTGCTTGACTCGAGTATAAGTCGAGGGGGGCACTTTCAGCACAAAAAAATGTGCTGAAAAATTCGACTTATACTCGAGTATATACGGTAATGAAAATTGAGCACAGTAAATATCTATAAAGTCCAGAAACCAATCAATCGTGAAAAATAACCGTGAAAATATTTGAAGAAAGTCCAAAAAAAGAGTGAGAGTGACTCCAAAACTGCTCAGCTGTGTTTTCAAACATCCACCACACCTCTGTGACGTGAATCCACTCCCTGCTGAGATTCAAACTCACCAGCTGTTAAGGCCTCTCACTCTCGTGTTTGGCCTGACAGAGCCTCTAACCCACTTACATGGGGGTTAACATGCGAGCATACACCTCCACTGCTCCATAGGAACACCGCTTTTCTCAGGTTGGTAGTATGACATAAAAATAAAAGAAGCTCCAATAGTGTAATCTCGTTTAAAAGATTTAATCACATATAAAACAACTTGTATTGAACTCACATTTAAAATAAAATAACAGGCAAGTCACTTCACGGCAAATGGAGAACTCCCACAGCACAGGAAGCAATAGCAACCGAAATAACAACAGGCAGGCCATGGCGGACCCAGGAGGTGTGTGTGCTCACATTCATCTCACCCGTCCGCAGCACTCGTCCCTTCACTGGAGCTCCGCTCTGTCCCCCTTCACTCCCTCCTCTAGCAGTCGTGTGAGATCGCCGTGTAGCTACGCCCCGACATGTTTCATCATAAAGATTTAATCATGGGGTTGGCTAACCGGCGAATCAATCAAACTATTTATCCACACCAGAATTAGAGTGGGCGGGTGCAACTCACTCAGCATTCACACACTTCCTGTGTCTCCGTGTGTGCAATCTATAGCCCTTCCCTTCATTCTGGTTCACAGCTCTATATTGAATATATTTCAATCAATATTTAAAAGGTATTTTACAGGTACATGCGTGGCGATCAGCTTAACAATATCCCTTCCCTCTACATTAGAACGCTAACCATCATACCAAGGGGTTATTACTTCCCAGATATTTCTCACAAAGGTTGAATTGTCTTAAAACGAATCATTTCTACCCCACATTAGAAGTATAAAGAACACCAAACTATAAAAATTGATCTACAGGGATTTTATGCATGTAGAAAATGCATCTGTTGCAAAACAGTGAAAGTAATTAATAGGGGTGTGACTCAAATTACTAATGCGGATAATGAAACGTTCAGGATTAGAGAATTTATAACATGCAATTCCTCTTATGTAGTCTATCGTTTATGGTGCCCGTGCGGGCTATTTTATGTGGGCCGCACGAAGGGATTACTGAGAGTGCGAATCGCAGAACATTTAGCTAACATCCAAAAGGGTTTCCAATACCACAGTGTGTCTCTCCACTTCAAGGAGAAACACAATCAGGACCAAAGTCTTTTACAATTCTGTGGTGTGGATGTAGTTTATCAGTCCTGGAGAGGATCCAATCGGGTTAGGGATCTCTCTTAGAGAGAAACTCGATGGATCTTTCTCCTAAAATGTTTGTTCCCTAGGGGTATGAACATAGAACTGGACCTAAATTGCTTCATCAGTAACAGCTAACTATGTTAAACACATGGGCATAGTTTAGAAGTCAGGGGGACACATAATGGGTACATTATTGGTCCATCCACAAATTTTTTCACTATTGTTGAGATATCCACAAATTATTTATATAATTTTTTTATTATTGTTGAGATATTAGAATGCAGTTTGCACATATATATATTATACACATTAATTAAATAGTGATATCACGGATTTGCTATGGTCACTTTTCACGAGAGACTGTCACACATGCTGAAATTGAGAGACGTGTATGATATAATGTAGTAGTTCATATGTAAATGTGATTATACACTTATAATTTCATATTATGATTTACACTGTACTTATGTCTTTTATGCTTACACCTATATGCATGTATATGCAGATGTCTATATACATGCATGTTTTTCACTAGGATTTATTGTCTAGTTTCTTATCACTATTTTCTCCTTTTTTATTTATTTTTTATTATTATTATTATTATTATTATATATATTTTTTTTTCATATTTTATTTATTTATTTATTTTTTATTTATTTATATATATATATATATATATTTATTTTATTTGTCATTTTTTATTTTTATTTTTTACTTTTATCTTATTCTTCTTCTATTTTTAATATTTTTCACAAGAATATTTTTTCACTATGTATATTCATTATGAATGTGGATATAGTTACATAGTTACATAGTTAGTAAGGTTGAATAAAGACACCAGTCCATCCAGTTCAACCTGAGTGAGTGTGTGTCTACAACCCTGACCCGTGTCCCTAACCCTGCACATCGCACACTCACATCAGTCCCTCCCCTCAATCCAAGGTCCCCATTCATATATTAGGGCCAATTTTGGACAGAAGCCAATTAACCTACCAGCATGTCTTTGGAGTGACTTCTAATGTGGGGTAGAAATGATTAGTTTTAAGACAATTCAACCTTTGTGAGAAATATCTGGGAAGTAATAACCCCATGGTATGATGGTTAGCGTTCTAATGTAGAGGGAAGGGATATTGTTAAGCTGATCGCCACGCATGTACCTGTAAAATACCTTTTAAATATTTTATTGAAATATATTCAATATAGAACTGTGAACCAGAATGAAGGGAAGGGCTATAGATTGCACGCACGGAGACACAGGAAGTGTGTGAATGCTGAGTGAATTGCACCCGCCCACTCTAATTCTGGTGTGGATAAATAGTTTGATTCGCCGGTTAGCCAACCCCATGATTAAATCTTTATGATGAAACATGTCGGGGCGTAGCTACACGGCGATCTCACACGACTGCTAGAGGAGGGAGTGAAGGGGGACAGAGCGGAGCTCCAGTGAAGGGACGAGTGCTGCGGACGGGTGAGGCGAACGTGAGCGCACACACCTCCTGGGTCCGCCGTGGCCTGCCTGTTGTTATTTTGGTTGCTATTGCTTGCTGTGCTGTGGGAGTTCTCCATTTGCCGTGAAGTGACTTGCCTGTTATTTTTATTTTAAATGTGAGTTCAATACAAGTTGTTTTATATGTGATTAAATCTTTTAAACAAGATTACACTATTGGAGCTTCTTTTATTTTTATGTCATACTACCAACCTGAGAAAAGCGGTGTTCCTATGGAGCAGTGGAGGTGTATGCTCGCATGTTAACCCCCATGTAAGTGGGTTAGAGGCTCTGTCAGGCCAAACACGAGAGTGAGAGACCTTAACAGCTGGTGAGTTTGAATTTCAGCAGGGAGTGCATTCACGTCACAGAGGTGTGGTGGATGTTTGAAAAAACAGCTGAGCAGTTTTGGAGTCACCCTCACTCTTTTTTTGAACTTTCTTCAAATATTTTCACGATTATTTTTCACGATTGATTGGTTTCTGGACTTTATAGATATTTACTGTGCTCAATTTTCATTATATATATTTGTTCTTGGATTTATATATTTGTATATCACTTTCACTGAGTGTTATAATTTATATTAGCTCATATTGAATTTTTTATTTTATTTAATCTAGTCACGTCTGTATTCAGCTCACTGGCTGGATAAGAGTGTCTGGCATCTCCCCACCTGGGGATTAGCGCCACTATTTCATCTATAATTTTCTTTTGGTGAATTTGGTTTATATATATTTTATTGTTAAGTGGCAGCTTTGGTAGGGTTTTGACATTTATTAACATAGCGCGGAGGTGGTAATACAGGTCAGGGGTGGCGTAATTTGCACCTGGTTATCTCCAGTTTCCAAATCCTATATTTACTGCCTTATCGGCTGCATATCAGAAAGGCACAGCAGTGAGCTGTGTCTTTTCTGTTTCTCATTGTTCTACCTGGCTGCTTCTTAAGGATACACAGCAGGGGGTTGTTGGCTGTACTCCTCCAGGGAGATACAGCATTGGGGACTCCTCGCTTGTTCAACCTGAAAATTGCAAGTTCCCTGCGACCTGTGTAATCTTGAGGTCTGTGGATCCAGAAACCAGGGTCTGCTTGGTGACGCTGCGACCTGGAGTTGCACAGACACGAATGGTACCCATTGGAAGCCATAGTGTATCACTTTTCTCTTGCGTTTTTTGCGGTTGCAGGTTGGGTCGCACAGGTGTGGGAGCCCTAAGTTTATCTGTCCCTTCTGGTTGAGGTTTTGCTACACAACAAAAATAGACATCATGGAGTTATTGCCTTACTTTGCAGTACACCAGAAAGATCGCAGCTAGGAAGGCTGTCTGTTTTTATGTTGCTGAAAGCTTGTTGGTGCATTTTGTTTCAGATTCCCTTACCTTACTGCACTTCAGAAAAACACAATTCTGCAGGTTGCTTGTGTCCTTTCTGTGTTAGTTCTATGTGACTGCACTACAGAACTGCATAACAGAAAAGATATTGTCTTGTGTGCCATATTGATCTTATAACTGTATTTGGTGGTTCGTCAGAAATACGCAACACAGAAGTTTGGGTCTTTCTGTCTTATATTTATGGCCCTGTTTTGCTGTACATCAGTAAAACTCCAGCGTAAAGAGTGTTCCCGTCCTTTATGTATTTATATCAGTTATGACCTAGATAGCTGCACTTCAGAAACACGCAGCATTTAGGGTCGGTTCACACTGAGGCAGCACGACTTACAGCGCGACTGCCTCAGGCGACCCAGGACACGATTCAGCGGCGACTTACCAAACGACTTCTGTATAGAAGTCAATGCAAGTCGCCCCCAAAGTCGTACAGGAACCTTTTTCTAAGTCGGAGCGACTTGCGTCACTCCGATTAGAACGGTTCCATTGCACAGAACGGGATGCTACTAAGACAGGCTCTCTTAGTGATCAATGTAGTGTCCTTGTCTTACAACACAGGTCTCTGATTAGACTTTAGGGGTTCTAAGTAGCACCTACAGGTACAATAGGCCATGGTTGTTAGATGTGTGAGACAGGCAAAATTGCTAACCTACAAGTTTAACATATTTTCTGATTCCATCTTTAAGAGCCCACTCCACCTAGATCCTGCATCCGAAGCGGAGAAGGCAGGGACATCGGTGGAGTAGACCTGCAGATCAGCCGCATGATCCAGCTAAGATACCTTCATCAAGCATATGGAGTGGAGGTAAAACTCAGTGCAGAACCAAGGTTCGCCAAGAGGTTCTTGCAGTGCTCCCACCCTAAGGTAGGCCTGAGGTACTTGATTATCCTCTCAGGTGTGCCGTCCTGGAAGATGACTAAGAGAAAATTGACAGTTACTTACCGGTAACTGTTTTTCTAGGATATCTTCCAGGATGGCAGGCCTACTTCCCGCCCTTTGGAGGAGGGAAAATTGTAGAACACTAGAAGGTGAGCACCTATGAGGAATGATTTCCCTTGTGAACCAGGTTCAGGAGTTACTTCTCTACAAACTGAGGATCAAGGGGAAGGGTGGGGACTTAAAACAGCTGTCGATTGATTGTGTTTCCTGTAGGGAGGAGCCTCTCATCTCTCAGGTGTGCCGTCCTGGAAGATATCCTAGAAAAACAGTTACCGGTAAGTAACTGTCAATTTTTTTCCCCCTACTTCAACCCCACAGATACAGAAAACCTCAAATGATCGGCCAAGTTAAGCCAGTGACAGTGTACAACCACAGTCAACTTTTTGCACTGCTCTTTTAGGTGCTTCAAAATTGACTCTAAGGAACAACATGCCAGGGAGGAGGCCATAGCAAGATGGATTGGGTGCACTGGATTACCAGTCAGAACGATTAAAGATGAGGACTTTGTTAGCATGAGGGAGACAGTAGATAGAAAGCTGACTGTTCCAAAGAAAACTAAAATAAGCAATATGATTGAAAAACAGTATGAAGATGAAAAAAAAAATTCAAAAAGAGAGTGGCTGCTTCTCGGAGTGTATCTATTTGCACTAATTTGTGGACCAAAAAGGGACTCTCAGCTTCATTCCTTGCCATAAGTGCATGCTACTTTTGTGTTGAACAACATAAACATGAACACATATTGTTGGCCCTTGAACAAGTAGCCCACCCACACACTGCACAGTCAATCAAATCATGTGTGGACAAATGCTTGCAAGAGTGGGACATACCAAAGAGGAAGATCCTTATACAGTGATAACAGACAACGGGACAAATATGGTGGCAGCATTTAAACAAACCGCAGCAGCAGAAGAATCACCCAGCTCTAGTGATCCCCATGACGGAAAGTGACTGAGGCTGAGACCGAAATTGATCTGTGGTCAGCAATTTTTATTATTATTTTACATGATGACATGGTTGACACCAGTCAATTATCACATGGATATGAGATGATTGATATGGGGGCTCTATCTGCTCTACTCTACGGGTGCACATTTGTTATTTTTACACTTTATTTGTAGTCTTGTGTATTGTAAAAGTATTCCCATAAGATGTTAAGTGTTAAAATAATAGAATGGAACAGAAACCTTTTCTATACTTTATGCTTATTTGGCTGTGTGTTCCACTTGTTAGGTACCAACAGATCGACATGGACCAGACACCATGTGTGGTGCAGTCCTTGCAACTTGTGGTCCACATGGTGCATAAGGAGACAAGAATACTGGATAAAGCAAGATCAATAGTGAACCTCTCCTGCAAGTCTTCAATTGCAACACAGAAGCTATTGGAGCATTGTGGCCTTATTCTTTTAAATAACTGCCTCACACGCTGGTCAAGTACATTCAACATGATCACAAGACTCCTCAAACTAAAAGAGTAAGTCTGCCAAATCGCAAACAACATGGGATGGGACAGTTTGCTCCCTAGTGAATGGCAAAAGCTTACATCATTGCATGATCTACAGCTGCCTTTTGCAGAACATACGAAAACTCTCCAGAGTGACACCATGTCCCTGGCTGTCCCTGCCCTCTTTGATCTGCTCATCTTGAGGACTTTAACCATTTCCCGCCCGGTCAATAGCATATTGACGTCCGGGAAGTGGTTGCGTTATCCTGACTGGGCGTCATATGACGTCCAGCAGGATAACATGCCGGTGTGCGCCCGCGGGGGCGCGCAGCGCGGCGATCAGGGGCGGCGTGTGTCCCTCGGACACAGCGCTTCCCCGATCTAGGTAAACAGCCAATTTTATTGGCTGTTTACCCCGTGATCGGCTGTGTCAAAGTCACAGCCGATCACCTGTCACAACAAACTCGGCGGCGTGCTCCGTGCGCAGGCATCCAGAGCAGGGATTGAGGAAGGCGAGTGTCCCTTGGACACAGCGCTTCCCCGATCAGGGTAAAGAGCCAATGAAATTGGCTGTTTACCATGTGACCGGCTGTGTCCAATCACAGCCGGTCACAAATGTAAACAATGAGTAGCGGTTACCATCTGATCCCTGCTCTCTCCTCACACACTGATTGTATAATTATTGTATTGTACTGTGCACAACACGCCCCCCCAATAAAGAGGACCTGTCACACAGCCCATCTGTCACACAGCCCATCTGTCAATCGGCCCATCTGTCACAGGCCCACCGCTATCGGTACCGCCACACAGGCTACCAGTACCGCCATTGGTACCACCACCAGTAACGCCACTAGTACCTCCATCAGGCCCACCATCTATACTGCCATACAGGCCGCTACCAGTATCGCCACTAGTGCCTCCATTGGTACCACCACCACCCGTAGTACCGCCATCGGTACCACCACCACCCATACCGCCACCTGTACCGCCATCACCACCTGTACCGCCACCACCACCCGTACCGCCATCGGTACCACCACCACCCGTACCGCCATCGGTACTACCACCACCGGTACCGCAATCACCACCTGTACTGCCACGACCACCTGTACCGCCATCGGTACCACCACCTTCTGTACCGCCACCGGTACCGCAATCACCACCTGTACCGCCACCACCACTTGTACCACCACCACCCATACCGCCATCGGTACCACCACCACCACCCGTACCACCATTGGTACCACCACCACCCATACCGCCATCTGTACCACCACACAGGCCCGCCACTAATACCTCAATCGGTACCACTACCACCAGCAATACCATTACACAGGCCTGTCAATAAGCATTGCCATAATGTCCCAAAGGGTTTACACACCTGAGGAGGCATATGAGATTCTTGCCATGTCGGATGATGAGAGCAGCGGGGAGCTCACATCATCTGGTTCGGAATACGAGCCAGTGGAGGATAGTGGATCAGAGTCCGAGTCCGCGGAGGAAACCGTCCCTCCCAAAAGAATGAGATCAGGACCAAGATCACGAGATCTGCCCACCACCAGCAGCGCCAGACCCCAGGAAGAGGAGCCCAGTACAAGCACTGGAATTACCCGCCCAACCCAAAGAACCCAGCCCCAGTCCTACCTTCCTGATGCCCTGGCAAACCCCTTATGGTTGCCTGCCAACTCAGGATCCGCTATCATCCCCCCTTTCACCGCACAGCCAGGTGTGCAGCCTGACACTACAAATTTTTATCAATTCGATTATTTTTCTTTATTTTCCCACAAGATTTTCTGCAGAATATGTTGGATCAAACTAATTTGTATGCATCCCAATTTATTGCTGCCAACCCCAATTCTTCCTATGCCCACATGTTCCAGTGGCGATGTGTCACACTGGATGAATTTAAATTGTTTTTGGGCCTAACTTTCAATATGTGGCTTACAAAAAAGAACGAAGTCCATGCATATTGGTCCACCCAACCCATCCAACACATGCCCATATATTCCGCTGTCATGTCCAGGACAAGATACGACATGATTATGCGTTTTCTCCACCTCAATGACAATTCACAGTGCCCTCCCCGAGATCATCCCAACCATGACAAATTGTACAAGATACGCCCCCTAATCAATTCCTTTTCCCAGCGATTTAGAGAAGTTTTCATCCCAGACCAAAAAATTTGTGTGGACGAGTCCCTCATACATTTCACTTCAAGCAGTATATACCAAGCAAGAGAGCCAGGTATGGGCTGAAGTTAAATAAATTATGCGATCGAGCCACTGGATATGTCTTCACATTCCGGATCTACGAAGGCAAAGACTCCCAGCTCCAGCCCCAGCCCCATGATTGCCCCACATATATTGGAACCAGTGGGAAAATTGTCTGGGAGCTGGCATACCCCCTATTCGACAAAGGATACCATTTATATGTCGACAACTATTATACCAGCCTGCCCCTTTTTCATCACCTTTATAGTAAAAAAACCCCGGCCTGTGGTACCTTAAAAAAAAAACCGAAAGGGATTCCCACAAAATCTGTTGGCAAAAAAATTACAAAAGGGAGAATCGGCATTCATGAGGAACGAGGAGGTGTTGGCCATGAAGTGGAGGGACAAGAAAGATGTCCACATCCTCTCTACCATCCACAATGACACCGTGGTGGAGATCCAAAGAAGACGCAGCCGCATTGTAAAGCCCGAATGTGTCCACGACTACAATATGTATATGGGGGGGGGGGTGGATTTAAACGATCAGATGCTACAGCCCTATTTATCAAACAGAAAGTCCCGTTACTGGTACAAGAAAGTTGCCTTTCACCTGTTTCACATGGCCCTTCTTAATTCGTTTGTCTGCTACCAAAAAGCCACTCAAAACCAACAAGTCACCTACCTCAAGTATATTGAATATATCGTCACTGCCCTCATTTACCAACAGGGCCCTGTTCCAGGAAGCATTCGCTCGGATAATGTGAGTCGACTTCACGAGCAACACTTTCCCTATAGCATTCCCCCCACAGAATCTGGAAGAAGACGCCAATTGAAATGCCGTGTATGCAGCAGAAGAGGAGTAAGAAGAGATTCCAGCTATTATTGTCCCGAATGTCCCTCCCAACCTGGCCTGTGCATCAGGGATTGCTTCAAAAATTATCATCCATCCATCCAATATTAGTTCCCTGTATTATTACCAGACTGCCATTTCCCCATTTGCCTGCTACCATGTTAATTAACTGACCCTGGCCTGTTTACCGACGATGTCTTTGCTTGCCGATTTTAAAACACGTTTCTGACTTCCACGTGCACCAACCTCAGCCTGTTTACCAACGATGCCTCTGCCTGCCGATTTTAAACAATGTTTCTGACTTCCATGTGCACCGACCTTGGCCTGTTAATCGACCATGTTTTTGCCTGCCACTTGGACTGATCCTTTGGCCATCTACATTAGTACACAGGGGTCTCACATATGTGAGGGGCTTCAGAATAGCGTTCTGAGTAGAGAACAGTTTTTCGTTTTCTGTGCTCCCAGAACAGGGTCTGGTTGCCCGGAGGCTTGAAAGCGATTTGAGTGGGAGAAGCCTCTACCCCTGGCCCTAAGCTTGATGGTCCTTCCTGCTGCCTGGACCAATACTTTGGCTGTGCTGACCATATTCCTGCCTCTAAAGACCCATGACATTATGGACCATGTTTCTTCCTGCTGTTTGGACCAATACTTTGGCTGTGTTGACCATATATCTGCCTGCTGCCTCTACTGACTTTGGACAGTATTTCTGCCGGGACACCTCTGCCTGCTACCTGGACCTTTGCTTTGGCTGTGCTTTGGCTGTGCTCTGGCTGTGCTGACAGTATCTCTGCCTGTATGAACTATGGACAGTATTCCTGCCTGCTGCCTGGATGATTGCTTTTGCTGTCGCTGACCTCATTCCTGCCTGCTGCCTGGACCGATGCTCTCCTCTGTGGACCACTGCACTTCTAAAACCACAGGTAATCTTTTGTTATTTGGTATGTACCTGCTATGTGATAGAAATATGAAGGGCCTTCAAAAATGTGATCGGTAGTCAAAAAATGATGTGTAATTAATGCTGCTAGAATGCCTGGAGGTGCTACTTGGATTTTGGGCCTCTGTATGTGGCCAGGCTGTGTAAAAAACATGTGGTATCGCCATACTCAGGAGGAGTAGCAGAATGTATTTTGGGGTGTCATTTTTGCTATGTACATGCTATGCGTTATAAATATCTTATAAAGGGACAACTTTGTGTAAAAAAAAAAAAAAATGCATTTTCATTTTTTTCCACACTTTCCAAAAACTTCTGGAAAAAAATGAACCGTTCAAAAGACTCGTTATGCCTCATAGATTATACGTTGGGGTGTTAGCTTTCCAAAATGGGGTCATTTTGTGGATAATTCCATTGTTCTGGTGCTCCAGGGCCTTCAAAACTGTAAAAGGTGGTTGAGAAAGGATATGTGCAATTTATGCTTGTAAAACGCATGAAAGTGCTACTTCAATGTTGGGCCTTTGTATGTGGCCAGGCTGTGTAAAAGTCTCACACATGTGGTATCGCCATACACAGGAGGAGTAGAGGAATGCATTTTTGGGTGACATTTTTGCTATGAACATGCTATGTGTTAGAAATATCTTATAAATGGACAACTTTGTGTAAAAAAAAAAAAAAAAACAAAAAACAAAAAAAAAAAAAATGAATTTTTCATTTTTTTTCCACATTTTCCAAAAACTTCTGGAAAAAAATGAACCATTCAAAAGACTTGTTATGCCTCATAGATTATACGTTGGGGTGTGTGCTTTCCAAAATGGGGTCATTTTGTGGACAATTCAATTGTCCTGGTGCTCCAGCGCCTTCAAAAGTGTAATAGGTGGTTGAGAAAGGATATGTGCAATTTATGCTTGTAGAACGCCTGAAAGTGCTACTTCTTCAGTGTTGGCCCTTTTGTATGTGGCCAGGCTGTGTAAAAGTCTCACACATGTGGTATCGCCATACTCAGGAGGATTAACAGAATGTATTTTGGGGTGTAGTTGCAATTATGCATATTCTATGTGAGAGAAATAACCTGTTAATATGACCAGTTTGTGTAAAAAAACAAAAACAAAAAAAAAACCAAAAACTTAATTTTCCCAAGAATTGTGGGAAAAAATTACAGCTTCAAAAAACTCACCATTCCTCTTAGTAAATACATTGGACTGTCTACTTTCCAAAAAGCGGTCATTTGGGGGGTATTGTATTTGTACTTTCCTGGCTTGTTAGTGTCTCAAGAAATGAGATAGGCCTTCAGGTGAGATGGTACATCAGGTGTGATCCATTTTCAGTGATTGGCACCATAGTTTGTAGACTCTATAACTTTCACAAAGACCAAATAATATACATTAATTTGGGTTATTTTTACCAATGATATGTAGCAGTATAAATTTTGGCACAAATTTATGAAGAAAAATGACTTGTTTGCAAAATTTTACAATAGAAACTAAAAAAAAGTAAGTTTTTTTTTTTTTCAAAATTTTCGCAGTTTTTTTGCTTATATCGCAAAAAATGAAAAACCCAGTTGTGATTAAATACCGCCAAAAGAAAGCTCTATTTGTGAGAAGAAAATGATAAACATTTTGTTTGGATACAGTGTAGCATGACTGAGTAATTGTCATTCAAAGTGTGAGAGCACTGAAAGCTGAAAATTGGTCTGGGCGGGAAGGTGCATAAGTGCCTGGTATTGAAGTGGTTAAACAGAACACTAACTACCAAGACCTTGCCACACTTGCACAGGAAATAAAAGGGAGTGTGAACCAGCGTTTTTCTTCATTCTTAGATCCAACTGATGAAATGTTCTCTCCACTTGCAGCAGCTGCTTGTTTTGTCAATCCTATCATCTGTGAGACCCTTGTTGATGTGGCGGATGAGAATATTCAGGAACTGCTTAAAAAGGCAGAGGAGTATGCCGCAAGAAAATCCACATTGCCACACACACAACATGAGGAATTGTCTGAAGAAGATGATCTGGTGGAAGAACTATCGCAGGAAGTGGAAGAAGCACCACCACCGGCATCTATGACCACATCTAAGCATCCAGTCTTTCGGTTTCTTTCTAAATGCCGCAGAAGACCCAGGCAGAGGATCTCCCCAAACAGCATAGAGCAGCAGATTAGAAAATATAAGGAAAGAGCTTTTGCACCAAGTTGCCATCAGTGAGGACACCACAACAAATTTTTGGCTGTCAAAGAGTGATACTTTTTATCACCAGCTAAAACCTTTTGCATTAGACCTGCTGGCTATGCCAGCTTCTCAAGCCTTTGCAGAGAGGGTATTCAATGTTACAGGTGACCTCTCTAGAGGCTGGCAGAATAGAGCAAGGGTCATGTTGGCACGAAGTGCTTTCCTTAAAATGGATCGAAACAAATAGAAGTGTTTTATTATTCTCTTCAGGTATTTCTATTTCCTTTTATTTAACCACCTGAGATCCACGCTATAGCTGAATGAGGGCTATGCTTTTCCGGGACAACGTCCATTGACGTCTTCCCGTGCACGAGCGGCCTGCGCGCCCCCTGCAGCGAGTCTGAGACTCGCCTGATCACATATCGGAGTAAGGGGTCGATCCTGACCCCTTAACACGTGATCAGCTGTCAGCTAATGACAGCTGATCATGTGATGTCAACAGAGCCGGTAATCGGCTATATTTTCTCCTTGCGCTGACAGCATGAGGAGGAATAAAAAGCTGATCATTGGCGGCCGTGAGAGGGACATCAGTCCCGATCACAGAGATCTGCCGTCAGATCACCTGTGCCCTCTGCCAGTGCCACCTAGCAATAGGCAGCAGTTCCGCCTATCAGCGCCACCCATCAGTGGCCACAATCAGTGCCTCAACAACAGTGCTGCATGTCAGTGCCCATCAGTGCCACCCATCAGTGGCCATCAGTGCCGCCTTATCTGTGTCCATCAGTGCCGCCTTAACTGTGCCTATCCATGCCTATCAGTGCCGCCTCATCAGCGCATATCAATGAAGGAGAAAAATTACCTGTTTGCAAATTGTATAACGAACTATAAAACATGATTTATTTTTTTTCAAAGTCCATTTTTTTTTGTTTGTTTAGCAAAAAATAAAAATCCCAGCTGTGATTAAATACCACCAAAAGAAGGCTCTATTTGTGGGAAAAAAATTATAAAAATTTCATTTGGGTACAGTGTTGTATGACTGCGCAATTGTCATTCAAAGTGCGTCAGCGCTGAAAGCTGAAAATTGGTCTGGGCAGGAGGGGGTTTAAGTGCCCAGTAAGCAAATGGTTAATCATTAATCTTTTATTTAATTTTCCAAGTAATAGAATACAAATTCATGTAAATATATAGCATCAGTCATTCAATAACATTTGTGCTGAACAAATCATTTGGTTAAAAGAAACAGCAAAATAAAACAAAACGAGATACTTCCGTGTATCGAATCATATCTAAGGTATAATTGTAATAAGTCAACAATATAATAATTACAAGATATTAATCTTCGCTTACCCCAAACGGCTTCAAGCTGTACGCGGAGATCAGTTATTAAACATTTATAGTGAATAATTTAGAGGTAACTTATTCTTGAACTTCAGGATAAATTTGAAGGTTATGTTATAATATCCAAAATGAATTAATTAAAGATTACAGGTTTGTAAATGAGAGGCTCTAGGGTGAGCAATCCAGGCTTGCCATTTCTTTTTGAATGTAGTCATATGATAATTTTTATAGGCCAGCATCAATTCAAATTGTGCTTGTATATTTAATCTAATAATAACAGTGGTTAAGTTTGGAGCTTCACAGGATTTCCATAGAGTGGAGATTGAGATTCTAGCAGCAATTATATGTGGGTTACTATTGTTCTAAACATACTTGGATAGGAATCTAAATGTAATCCTAGGAGAGCAATTGCTGGAGTAAGTTCAATAAGATTACCAGTAAGATCTGCTATAAATTTGGATATAGTTTTCCAAAAACTTTGTAAATTCTTACAACTCCAGAGTGTGTGGTGTAGATTTCCTATGTGTTCATTACATCTCCAGCATAAGGGTGAAGGATACATTTTAGATAGTTTATAAGGTGTAAGATACCATCTGTTCAGTATTTTTTTGGGAATTGTCCTAATGCTCTATGCAAGAGGAGGCCTTTTTAGAAATTAATATCGCTTTCCTCCATTGTTCTCCTGTATAGGTCTGCAATAAATCCTTTTCCCATTTTATCATATGAGGGCTTTTGTATTCTAAAGGATATTCAGAGAGGAGATCATAGAATAGTGAAATCCCTTTCCTCTTTGATTCCTATAGTTAGATAAAAATTCCCAGACAGTTGAAAAAATTTCTATCTTATCATTTGGATTAAAGTTTTTTAAGCTGGAGCATTTTTCAATTTTACCCGAAACCATTGTTTTATAATTTAAAGGTAAATCCTTATACATATTGTAACCATGTATAATCCAATCTCTTGTCTTAACACAGATTTTACAATAAACTACTATTCTCACAGGGAGATATAATAAAGATTTATCACTCCAACTTTTAGTTTTGGTCAGGATATGTTTCAATGCCATTAAAGTGGCTTTAATACTAAGTAAGTTGGGAATATCAATTTTTTTGGAGAATAGGAAGCCAGCAATAACGCATACATATTGTGTCCCAAACTTACTTCTCGTTCGATATTGGCCCATAATTTATCCTCTGAAGAGGGGAACCAATGCTTCATCTGGTCCATTAAGGATGCATAATAGTAGTTTCTTATGTTTGGTAAACCCATTCCACCTACTAACTTGGAGGAAATCAATACAGAAAATGCCACTCTAGGTTTCTTCCCATTCCATATGAATCCTTTGAGTTTAGTGTCAATTTGCATAAAAAATTTGTTAGGGATCAAGATAGGGAGGGTACGGAAGTAATATAAGATTTTGGGTAGTGTTACCACTTTGAATGCCGCTATTTTACCTACCCATGAGAGTTGTGTTTTCTGGAAAATTCTGTAAGTCTTTGTGGATTGTTTCTAATAACATCGGAAAATTAGCTCCATATAATTTGGAGAAAGTGTAGGCAAGATTGATTCCGAAATTGGATATAGATGATTCTTCCCAATTAAAATCATATTTTCCACGCAAATTAACTACAGTATCATCAGAAAGATTCATAGGTAGTACATGACATTTATTACGGTTGATCTTATAATAGGATGCAATTCCATACAATTCTAAAACTTTGTGTACGACCGGTAACAAAGTATCAGGATTGGTTACTGAGATTATAACATCGTCCGCAAATAATCCTATTTTATGCTCGTATTGTCCTATTTTGAGCCCTTTTATATCTGAGTTTGATCGTATGGATTCCGCTAAAGGTTCAATAGCTAATGAAAAAATAAGGGGGGATAGGGGGCACCCTTGTCTCGTTCCATTAGTTAAATCAACTTTTTGATATTATACCTGAGGTGAAGACCTTTGCTGAGGGTTGTGTATAGAGTGCCATTATGACTGAATGTATAAATCCAATAAATCCGAATTTCGTAAGTGAATTTGAGATAAATTCTCAAGGCATCCTGTCGAATGCCTTTTCGGCATCATGAGAAAAAGAGAAGGCATTTGACCATTTTCTATCTGATTGATTAGGTTTATCTTCGTCCTCCTGCCATGCGGAGCTTGTCTTCCCTTCACAAAATCTGGTTGGGGTTTATGAGAGATGTTATGTTTATTAATCTATTGGCCAGGATTTTTGCATATATCTTCAGATCTGTGTTTAACAATGATATTGGTCTATAGTTTTTAGGGGATGAGGGGTCTTTGTCTGGTTTAGGAATAGTAATTATGACTGCTTCTAGCTTTTCCTTGGGGAATTGTCTGGTGTTTACGATTTGATTAAACAATGTATTTAGATGTGGAACTAAGATATCTGCACATGCATTATAATCTGCAGACGGACCATCAATTCCTGGTGCTTTATTTTTAGGTAGGGATTTTATTACAGTAAGAATTTCTTCTCGTGATATAGGCTCATTGATTTGTTCAAGAGTGATAGTGTCATTATCGCTGCCTTCCTCCGCACATGTGCAGTAGAGTGCCACTCCGGCGCATCCCTGGGCACAATACAGCTAAACGGCTAATGCGCATGCGCGATTCAGCGGAACGGCGAACGCGCGTACGCAATAGTGCGCACACAACATGAGCCTCCCACTGGCCTATAAAGCCACTCTGTGCCATGATCAGATTGCTGGTTTGTCTTTCAGCTCCCGGTGTGTTTCCTGCTTGTATCCTGATTCTTGATTACCTGTTGTGACCCGGATTGACCTTGACCTGCTCTGATCTCTTCCTGCATCTGACCCTCGGCTTGCCTCTCGGACTTCTCCACTTGCTTCTTGTGTTTGACCCTCGGCCTGTTTACGGATATTGATTCCTGTCTCCAGTGATTGACCCTCAGCCTGCTCCTGGACTTTGCTATTGTCTTCAGTGCTCGACCCCTGGCTTGCTCACAGACTTTGCCTCCAGTTACCTGTGTTTGACCCTCGGCCTGTTTACGGACTTTGCTATCAATCTTCAGTACTAAGTCATCAGCCTGCTGACAGACCTGCTAACAGTCCTTTGCACTAGACTGTTTTGCCTATCTAAGAGACTCTTACCAGTCATCGGTGTTTGACCCCCAGCCTGTTGTTGGATTAGCTGTTCATCTTCCTCCTTGAGCTTCAGCATCTTCCAGTCCTGCACAGCTGTCTCCCTGCCAGTGATCTTCACGCAAGACCTGCCCTGCCTGCTGGTGACTCGTGCCTCTTTGTGCCCTTCACCCCCTGTACCATTTCCAGGAGTAGAGTGCGCCTAGTCACAAGAGGTTACCGTTCTCAGCATCTCGGCCTCGGTGAGTACACGTATCTGACAGATAGTATCAATTTTAGGTAGATTTACCGAGTCTAAAAAACTCGTTATACTAGCAGGTGTAGGTTGCTGAGTGTTTTTATCTTTTTTAAGATTATATAATGATTCGTAGTAATCCGAAAACGAATCTGCAATCTTCTGGGGGTTATGTGTTTCTTGAGTAGTATGATGAATTTTCATAATTTTATTTTTGTTTTGGCATTCTCGTCATCGATATGCTAATAATTTGCTAGCTTTATTATTTTGGGGGTAGTAGTTTATTTTAATTATTTTTAAATATTTATCATGGTCTGCTATTAAGGCACATTTTAGTTCCATTTTAAGGATGTTTAATTGCTGAGATAGATTGACATCTATGGGATTTTTTATGTGTATTTCCTCTAGGTCAGAAATATCTTGCAGTAAATTGTTTAATGTAATCTGTTTTTTTTCTCCCTGGATGCTACTTGAATCAATATTCCCCTTATAAATGCTTTATGGGAACACCATACATTTGTTATATTTACAGAATCCTCAATATTAAATTCAAAAAATTCTTTTAGATTTTTCTTTATCACAGATTGTCCTTTTGAGATAGAATGAAAGTATTATTTCTCCATAAAGTATTGTTGTTATTCGTTGATCCTGTTTGTATTTCTATCGTGATAGGAGCATGGTCGGACCATGCTATACTATGTATTTTAGCATTTTCTATCTTTTGTAACAGAAATCTATCTTTGATAAAGTAATCAATCCTGGAATAGGATTTATGCATGTTTGAGAAAAACGTATAGTCTTGTTCAGTGGCATGAATACATCTCCATGGATCATATAGATCTTCATCATGAAGTAATTTATTTAGACCAGGCCTAGTAGATTTTTCTTTTTTTGAGGTATCCATAATTGGATCGATAGGAGCATTAAAATCTCCACAGATAATAAATTGGCCTTTCTGTATTTTTTTTGCTGTTATAATGGTTTTCCTTATGAATCTTTGAGGGTGTTTATTAGTTGCATAGATATTAACAATAGTATAGGTTGTATTGTCACTAGTATGATGTATCTACCCTGATCATCTGTTTTAAAATCTAGTAGTTGAAAAGCGACAGTATCTTTAATAGCTATGGCCACACCTTTTTTTTCTTTTTTTTTTTTTGTTGGAAACAAAAATATGTGGAAACCTGCGATGAGAAAAATTAGGTGTTTTGTCCATTGAAAAATGTGATTCCTGTATGCACATTATATCACAGTGGAATTTAATCGCATCCTTCCATAGAGCTCTTCTCTTATATGGACTGTTAAGACCGTTAGTATTTATTGACATAAACTTCATGCCCATAGTGTTGGTGGTAGTCACTGCTAAACAAGGTTAATTTAACCACTTGCTGACCCCCTAACGCATATATACGTGAACACAATGGCACAGGCAGGCAAAATCACGTACCTGGTACGTGATTGCCTTCCCGCGGGCGGGGGGTCCGATCGGACCCCCCCGGTGCCAGCGGCGGTCGGCTTGTGACTGGAAGCGTTCAGAGATGAGGGGGAGGCCATCCGATCGTGCCCCCCCTCACGATCGCTCCCAGCCAATGACAATCATCCCCTGCCTCTGTGTAGTACACAGAGGCAGAGGATGTGATGTCATCTCTCCTCGGCTCGGCAGTTTCCGTTCCGGCGCCGAGGAGAGAAGACATGTGAGTGCACCAACACACACACACACAGTAGAACATGCCAGGCACACTTTACACCCCCGATCCCCCCCAATCACCCCCCCCCCCCCGTCACACTGACACCAAGCAGTGTTTTTTTTTTCTGATTACTGCATGGTGTCAGTTTGTGACAGTTAGAAGTGGTAGGGCAGTTAGTGTTAACCCCCTGTAGGTCTAGGATACCCCCCTAACCCCCCTAATAAAGTTTTAACCCCTTGATCACCCCCTGTCGCCAGTGTCACTAAGCGATCATTTTTCTGATCGCTGTATTAGTGTCACTGGTGACGCTAGTTAGAGACGTAAATATTTAGGTTCGCCGTCAGCGTTTTTATAGCGACAGGGACCTCCATATACTATCTAATAAATGTTTTAACTCCTTGATTGCCCCCTAGTTAACCCTTTCACCGCTGATCACCATATAACCGTTACGGGTGACGCTGGTTAGTTCGTTTATTTTTTATAGTGTCAGGGCACCCGCCGTTTATTACCGAATAAAGGTTTAGCCCCCTGATCGCCGGCGGTGATATGCATCGCCCCACGCAGCATCAGATTAGCGCCAGTACCGCTAACACCCAAGCACGCAGCATACGCCTCCCTTAGTGGTATAGTATCTGAACGCATCAATATCTGATCCGATCAGATCTATACTAGCGTCCCCAGCAGTTTAGGGTTCCCAAAAACGCAGTTTTAGCGGGATCAGCCCAGATACCTGCTAGCACCTGCGTTTTGCCCCTCCGCCCGGCCCAGCCCACCCAAGTGCAGTATCGATCGATCACTGTCACCTACAAAACACTAAACGCATAACTGCAGCGTTCGCAGAGTCAGGCCTGATCCCTGCGATCGCTAACAGTTTTTTTGGTAGTGTTTTGGTGAACTGGCAAGCACCAGTGGCCTAGTACACCCTGGTCGTAGTCAAACCAGCACTGCAGTAACACTTGGTGACGTGGCGAGTCCCAAAAGTGCAGTTCAAGCTGGTGAGGTGGCAAGCACAAGTAGTGTCCCGCTGCTACCAAAAAGACAAACACAGGCCCGTCGTGCCCATCATGCCCTTCCTGCTGCATTTGCCAATCCTAATTGGGAACCCACCGCTTCTGCAGCGCCCGTACTTCCCCCATTCACATCCCCAACCAAATGCAGTCAGCTGCATGAGAGGCATTTTCTTTATGTCCTCCCGAGTACCCCTACCCAACAAACCCCCTCAAAAAAGATGTTGTGTCTGCAGCAAGCGCGGATATAGGCGTGACACCCGCTATTATTGTCCCTCCTGTCCTGACAATCCTGGTCTTTGCATTGGTGAATGTTTTGAACGCTACCATTCATTAGTTGAGTATTAGCGGTACAGCATTGAACAGACTAGGCACACTTTCACAGGGTCTCCCAAGGTGCCATCGCGTTTTGAGAGACCCGAACCTGGAACTGGTTACAGTTATAAAAGTTAGTTACAAAAAAAAGTGTAAAAAGAAAAAGCAAAAAACAAAAATATAAAATAAAAAAAATAGTTTTATTGTTCTCTCTCTCTCTATTCTATATTCTCTCTATTGTTCTGCTCTTTTTTTACTGTATTCTATTCTGCAATGTTTTATTGTTATTATGTTTTATCAAGTTTGCTTTTCAGGTATGCAATTTTTTATACTTTACCGTTTACTGTGCTTTATTGTTAACCATTTTTTTGTCTTCAGGTACGCCATTCACGACTTTGAGTGGTTATACCAGAATGATGCCTGCAGGTTTAGGTATCATCTTGGTATAATTCTTTTCAGCCAGTGGTCAGCTTTCATGTAAAAGCAATCCTAGCGGCTAATTAGCCTCTAGACTGCCTCTAGACTGCTTTTACAAGCAGTGGGAGGGAATGACCCCCCCCCCCACACCGTCTTCCGTGTTTTTCTCTGGCTCTCCTGTCTCAACAGGGAACCTGAGAATGTAGCCGGTGATTCAGCCAGCTGACCATAGTGCTGATCAGAGACCAGAGTGGCTCCAAACATCCCTATGGCCTAAGAAACCAGAAGCTACGAGCATTTTATGACTTAGATTTCGCCGGATGTAAACAGCGCCTTTGGGAAATTGGGAAAGCATTTTATCACACCGATCTTGGTGTGGTCAGATGCTTTGAGGGCAGAGGAGAAATCTAGGGTCTAATAGACCCCAATTTTTTCAAAAAAAAGAGTACCTGTCACTACCTATTGCTATCATAGGGGATATTTACATAAAAAATGATTTAAAAAAAAAAATGAAAGGAACAGTTTAAAAATAAGATAAAGCAAAAAAAAAAAAAAGAAAAAAAAAAAAAAAAAAAAAGCACCCCTGTCCCCCCTGCTCTCACGCTAATGCGAAAGCAAGCGTCGGTCTGGCGTCAAATGTAAACCTGTAAAGGCTTTTAAAGGCTTTTAAAAATGTATTTAGTTTGTCGCCGCTGCACGTTTGTGTGCAATTTTAAAGCCTGTCATGTTTGGTATCCATGTACTCGGCCTAAGATCATGTTTTTTATTTCATCAAACATTTGGGCAATATAGTGTGTTTTAGTGCATTAAAGTTTAAAAAAGTGTGTTTTTTTTTTCCCCCAAAAAATGTGTTTGAAAAATCGCTGCGCAAATACTTTGTGAAAAAAAAAAATGAAACACCCACCATTTTAATCTGTAGGGCATTTGCTTTAAAAAAATATATAATGTGTGGGGGTTCAAAGTAATTTTCTTGCAAAAAAAAATAATTTTTTCATGTAATCAAAAAGTGTCAGAAAGGGCTTTGTCTTCAAGTGGTTAGAAGAGTGGGTGATGTGTGACATAAGCTTCTAAATGTTGTGCATAAAATTCCAGGACAGTTCAAAACCCCCCCAAATGACCCCATTTTGGAAAGTAGACACCCCAAGCTATTTGCTGAGAAGCATTTCGAGTCCATGGAATATTTTATATTGTGACACAAGTTGCGGGAAAGAGACAATTTTTTTTTTTTTTTTGCACAAAGTTGTCACTAAATGATATATTGCTCAAACATGCCATGGGAATATGTGAAATTACACCCCAAAATAGATTCTGTTGTTTCTCCTGAGTATGGGGATACCACATGTGTGGGACTTTTTGGGAGCCTAGCCGCGCACGGGACCCCGAAAACCAAGCACCGCCTTCAGGCTTTCTAAGGGCGTAAATTTTTGATTTCACTCTTCACTGCCTATCACAGTTTTGGAGGCCATGGAATGCCCAGGTGGCAAAAAAAAAAAACCCCAAATGACCCCATTTTGGAAAGTAGACACCCCAAGCTATTTGCTGAGCGATATAGTGAGTATTTTTCTTGTCTTTCTTCATTTTCAAAAACAAATGAGAGCTGCAAAATACTCACGATGCCTCTCAGCAAATAGCTTGGGGTGTCTACTTTCCAAAATGGGGTCATTTGGGGGGGGGGGGGGTTGTGCCACCTAGGCATTCCATGGCCTCTGAAACTGATAGGCAGTGAAGAGTGAAATCAAAAATTTACACCCTTAGAAATCCTGAAGGCGGTGATTGGTTTTTTTGGGGCCCCGTACGCGGCTAGGCTCCTAAAAAGTCCCACACATGTGGTATCCCCATACTCAGGAGAAGCAGCTAAATGTATTTTTGGGTGCAATTCCACATATGCCCATGGCCTGTGTGAGCAATATATCATTTAGTGACAACTTTGTGCAAAAAAAAAAAAAAAAATTTGTCACTTTCCCGCAACTTGAGTCAAAATATAAAATATTCCATGGACTCAACATGCCTCTCAGCAAATAGCTTGGGGTGTCTACTTTCCAAAATGGGGTCATTTGGGGGGGTTTTATGCCATATGGGCATTTTATGGCCTTCAAAACTGTGATAGGTGGTGAGGAGTAAAATCAAAAATTTACGCCCTTAGAAATCCTGAAGGCAGTGATTGGTTTTCGGGGCCCCGTACACGGCTAGGCTCCCAAAAAGTCCCACACATGTGGTATCCCCATACTCAGGAGAAGCAGCTAAATATATTTTGGGGTGCAATTCCACATATGCCCATGGCCTGTGTGAGCAATATATCATTTAGTGACAACTTTTTGTAATTTTTTTTTTTTTTTCTGTTATTATTCAATCACTTGGGACAAAAAAAATGAATATTCAATGGGCTCAACATGCCTCTCAGCAATTTCCTTGGGGTGTCTACTTTCCAAAATGGGATCATTTGTGGGGGTTTTGTACTGCCCTGCCATTTTATCACCTCAAGAAACGACATAGGCAGTCATAAATTAAAGGCTGTGTAAATTCCAGAAAATGTACCCTAGTTTGTAGGCGCTATAACTTTTGCGCAAACCAATAAACATACACTTATTGACTTTTTTTTACCAAAGACATGTGGCCGAATACATTTTGGCCTAAATGTATGACTAAAATTGAGTTTATTGGATTTTTTTTATAACAAAAAGTAGAAAATCTCATAATTTTTTCAAAATTTTCGGTCTTTTTCCGTGTATAGCGCAAAAAATAAAAACGGCAGAGGTGATCAAATACCATCAAAAGAAAGCTCTATTTGTGGGAAGAAAAGGACGCAAATTTCGTTTGGGTACAGCATTGCATGACCGCGCAATTAGCAGTTAAAGGGACGCAGGGCCAAATTGTAAAAAGTGCTCTGGTCAGGAAGGGGGTAAATCCTTCCGGGGCTGAAGTGGTTAACATTAATTGAAAAAAACTTTACCTCTTTAATGCAGTAGTAGTTATTACCTTCTGTAAACAGTAGATAGTGGATTTGAGCCTTATAAAACACAAAAAAAGTAAGTAACATACAAATAAACAACATAAACAAATTAAGATAAACTAGGAGTTGGTATGCAAGTCCTGTGTACATTGTTAATGTACTAAATATCCTAGGATATCCTAGGATAGGGGGAGAAACGGATCTACCCAGACTCAGGACTCCCTGTAATTAGAGACCCTGGGTTAAAGTAGGTGAATAAATCTAAACCTAATACCCATATACTCAGCAGAATAGTTTTTTTTAGGTCATTTAAAGGGGTCCTTGGAGAGGGAGGATGATGGTCTTCCTTGTTTGGTTTGCCATTGTCGAGGTACAGTGACAAGTAGGGATTTGTCTGGACCTTTGTCTTCTTCAATTAGAAGTAATCCCCATTGACGCAGAATCTTCAGACCTTCTTCCATGTTATGGATATTTTATGAAGTACTTTCACGATCGATTAGTAGGGAATCCCCATCTATACTGTATCTTATGGTTCCGGAGTACTTTGGTTATTGAGTTCAGATTTTTGCGTGCTAATATCGTTGCTTGGGAAAGATCTGAATAGAGTATTATTCCTGCGTAAGGGTCAGGGAGAGGAGAGTTATGTCGTGCATATTACATTAACTGATCCTTTACTTGAAAAAAATGTATTTTAGCAATTACATCTCTGGGAATTCTTTCCGGCAAATATGAGGGCTTAGGAAGTCTGTGTGCTTGGTCAATTGCTAATGTTGAGGGATAGGCGGTAATAATACTGTAATAATTTCTTTTAATTATTTCTTCAAGTCTGGAGGTTTTACATTCTCTGGGATGCCTCGGAACTTAACATTGTTCCTTCTAGCTCGATCTTCCAAATCTGTCACTTTCAGTTTTAAGATTTTTTAATTCTTCTTCCACATCAAAATGGGCTTCAACCAGATCATTGTGTGCGTCGGTGAATTCACACAATTTGTATTCAACATAGTCTACTCTATCACCAATTTCCACTATGTCTCTTTTAGATTGTTGCATGAAATTGAACTTGTCTTGTTGCATGGCTCCCCTTAAAGGCATTACAATTTCTTTAATGGTGGAGTCTGAAACAGGCTGCCCTGTGGTAGGAATGGCATTCAGTTTAGCATCATAAGGATTTTCACACAAAGTAATATCAGGACCATGTACATTTCCAGTCAGATTTACCTCAGGTTTGTCCAGTTTTCTCTTCTGTTTAGGTGGGTAATTAGTGTCATCATGAGATTCTTCATTGTCACTAGGGATGAGCCGAACACCCCCCGGTTCGGTTCGCACCAGAACCTGCGAACGGACCGAAAGTTCGCACGAACGTTAGAACCCCATTGACGTCTATGGGACTCGAACGTTCGAAATCAAAAGTGCTCATTTTAAAGGCTAATTTGCATGGTATTGTCCTAAAAAGGGTTTGGGGACCCGGGTCCTACCCCAGGGGACATTTATCAATGCAAAAAAAACTTTTAAAAACGGCCGTTTTTTCGGGAGCAGTGATTTTAATGATGCTTAAAGTAAAAAAAAAAAAGTGAAATATTCCTTTAAATATCGTACCTGGGGGGTGTCTATAGTATGCCTGTAAAGTGGCGCGTGTTTCCCGTGTTTAGAACAGTCCCTGCACCAAATGTCATTTTTAAAGGAAAAAATCTCATTTAAAACTGCTTGCGGGTTTAATGTCATGTCGGGTCATGGCAATATGGATGAAAATCAGTGAGACAAACGGCATGGGTACCCCCCCAGTCCATTACCAGGCCCTTTGGTTCTTGTATGGATATTAAGGGGAACCCCGCACCCAAATTAAAATAAGGAAAGGCCCTATATACTCTGAACAGCAGTATACAGGCGGTGCAAACAAGACAGGGACTGTAGGTTTGTTGTTAAGTAGAATCTCTTTGTAATTTTGAACGGGTACATTTTTAACGTGTTTAGCTCCAGCCAAAAAATCTTTTTTAAGCTTTTTGGAAAACATAGGGAAGGGTTATCACCCCTGTGACATTTGTTTTGCTGTCTTTCCTCCTCTTCAGAAGATTTCACCTCACTTTTTGTCCCAATGAAAAATGTTTTTTGAAAATTTGGGTTTTTTTGTGGAACAAGGATTGGAAAGCATCAGTGGAAAGGAGAAATTGTTTTCCCATATTAACTCTTACAGGAGAGAATTTCCCTTCCTAGGGGTAGATTTCATCTCACTTCCTGTTGTCTCCTTCCGTTTGCAAGTAGGAGTCGTTTGTAAGTTAGATGTTTGAAAGTAGGGTCCTGCCCTATATACTCAGCAGAAATTTGGGCCTTAGGTGTTGCTGTGGCCACAACACTGTAAGCCCTCACAGGGCCCTGCTGTGAAATATTAGATCAAGAATTGTAATTACATGCCCCTGTTGAACAGGGGCTGAAAAATTGTGCCTTAGGCACTGGTGGTGGCGCCCAGAACCAAAAATGTTCTTACAAGCTATCAGCGTGATGATTGAGGAGGAAGAGGATAATTACTCAGGGATAGTCACTCAGCATCAGCATAGGCAGTCTTTGAAGGGATCTGAGATTTCAAAAAAAATTATTCGGTTACATCAGCATCAGGTGCTTGGTAGCTGGTGGTGATCCAAGACTGATTCATTTTTATGAAGGTCAGCCGATCGACCGAGTCGGTGGACAGACGCACCCTGTGATCGGTTACCACGCCTCCAGCAGCACTGAATGTGCGTTCCGAAAGAACGCTGGATGCAGGACAGGCCAGTAGCTCAATTGCATACTGTGCAAGCTCTGGCCAGTGATCCATCCTCAAGACCCAGTAACCCAGAGGATTTTCGGTGGGAAAGGTGTCCAAGTCTGATCTTGCCCCTAGGTATTCCTGCACCATGTAAAACAGACGCTGGCGATGGTTGCTGGAACCGATCATACCTTGGGGCTGCGGACCAAAAAATTGTCTGAACGCATCGGTCAGACGGCCACCTTCTCCACCGCTCCTTCTTTGACTGACCGAAGCCTCAACAACACGTTGTCCAGAAACGAGTTTGTAACCTCCCAGTCTCTGGGAACGCATTGCACAGACCTTTCTGCAAGGCCTCCCGAAGATGTTTCATCCTCTGCTCCCTCTGCGATGGCAAGATAAGGTCCGCAACCTTACCCTTGTAACGTGGATCAAGGAGGGTTGCCAGCCAGTATTGGTCCTTCTCCTTGATACCACGAATACGAGGATCCTTACGCAGGCTTTGCAGGATCAGGGAGGCCATGCAGCGTAGGTTTGCTGAGGCATTCGGTCCGGAGTCCTCTGGGTCACTAAGGACGACAACGTCCGCAGCCACCTCCTCCCAGCCACGTCCAAGTCCATGTGTTTCTTGGGACTGATCCCTTAAAGACTGCTGCTGATGCTGAGTGCCAGGCTCCACCTCCATACTGACACAATCTTCCTCCTCCTCCTCCTCCTCCTCCTCGTCCTCTTCCTGTGTGATCGGCGGGCACGCAGGAACACTGTCTGGATAAAGGGGGCCTTGAGAGCTAAGGAAGTCCTCCTCTTCCTGCCTCTGTTCTGCCTCAAGTGCCCTGTCCATTATTCCACGCAGCGTGTGCTCCAACAGGTGGACAAGGGGGACAGTGTCACTGATGCATGCACTGTCACTGCTCACCATCCTCGTGGCCTCCTCGAATGGTGACAGGACAGTGCATGCATCCCTGATCATGGCCCACTGGCGTGGGGAAAAAAAACCAAGCTCCCCTGACCCTGTCCTGGTGCCATAGTCGCACAGTACTCATTGATGGCCCTCTGCTGCGTGTGCAGCTGCTGCAGCATGGCCAACGTTGAGTTCCACCTGGTGGGCATGTCACAGATTAGGCGGTTCTTGGGCAGGTTAAACTCCTTTTGGAGGTCCGTCAGCCGAGCACTGGCATTATATGACCGGCGGAAATGCACACAGACTTTCCTGGCCTGCCTCAGGACATTCTGTAAGCCCGGGTACCTGCCCAAGAACCGCTGCACCACCAAGTTAAGGACGTGAGCCAAACAGGGCACATGGGTCATTTGTCCCTGTCGGAGGGCAGAGAGGAGGTTGGTGCCATTGTCGCAAACCACCATTCCTGCCTTAAGTTGGCGTGGCGTCAACCACCTCTGAACCTGCCCCTGCAGAGCTGACAGAACCTCTGCCCCAGTGTGGCTCCTGTCCCCCAAGCACACCAGCTCAAGCACCGCATGGCATCTTTTGGCCTGCGTACTTGCGTAGCCCCTTGAACGACTACGGAGCACCGCTGGTTCCGAGGAAGAGGCCATGGAGGAAGAAGAAGAGGAGGGGGTGGAGGAGAGAGGTGTGTCACAATCAGCATTTTGGAGGCGTGGTGGCGGAACAACCTCCAACACTACTGCACCTTGTCCTGCATCCTTCCCAGCTGCCAGCAGAGTCACCCAATGCGCCGTGAAACTTGGGTAACGTCCCTGTCCATGGCTGCTGGACCATGAGTCAGCGGTAATATGCACCTTACCGCTGACCGCCCTGTCCAGCGAGGCATGGACATTGCCTTCCACATGCCGGTAGAGAGCCGGAATCGCCTTCCGTGAGAAAAAGTGGCGTTTGGGTACCTGCCACTGAGGAACCGCACATTCCACAAACTCACGGAAGGGGGCAGAGTCTACCAACTGAAAAGGCAGCAGTTGAAGTGCTAGCAATTTTGCCAAGCTAGCATTCAACCGCTGGGCATGTGGATGGCTGGGAGCAAACTTCTTTCGGCGGTGCAGCAGCTGGGGCAGGGAAATTTGCCTGGTACAATCTGACGTCGGTGTACCAAAAGCAGATTGCCCACAAGTACTTGGCTGTGACACACCTAATTCTACACCTTCATTCCTCTCACTGCAGGTCTCAGAGAGGACTGGAGGTCGAGTGGGGTTGGAAATCTCAGCTGATGAGGAGCAAGGAGAGATCCTCTTTGTTCTTTGGTGTGGGTCTTTTAGATACGCTTGCCAACGAACTGCATGGCAGGTCAACATATGTCTGGTCAAGCATGTGGTACCCAAGCGGGAGATGTTTTGGCCACGCGAGATACGCTTGAGACATATGTTGCAAATAGCAGCGGTGCGATCTGATGCACTGGTCTCAAAAAAGGCCCACACCAAAGAACTTTTTGAATAACGCGCAGAGACTGCAGCGCCCTGCACATGTGGAGCTTTGAGGTGTGATGCAGTCAATGTGCTGCCCTTAGGCTGGCCCCTGGAGGGCATCCTGCCTCGTTGGTGATGTGCCGCCTCCTCTCTCCTATCAGGCACCCACGTTGAGTCAGTGACCTCATCATCCCCTCCCTCCTCATCACTGGAGCAAACCTGGCAGTATGCTGCAGCAGGGGGAGCATGACTGCCAGATTGCTGTCCTTCTTGGGCACCCCCTCTGTCCGTGCTCATGTTACTGCCTTCATCGAGCTCAGTATCATCATCAGAGCCTTCCAAACGCTGGGCATCCTCCTGGAGCATGTACCCAACACTGTGGTCAAACAGTTCAAGGGAATCCTCAGGAGGACATGGTGGAGCTAGGGAAGGAGTCACTGATGACATTGAGCTGAGGGAAGAGGCCGCTGCTTTGCCAGACAAAGCACCCTGGGTGAGAGAGGATGAGGAGGATGAGGACGGCTTGGTCATCCACTCGACCAAGTCTTCCGCATGTTGCGGCTCAACACGGCCAGCTGCCGAAAAAAAGGCTAAGCGTGTCCCATGGCCACGTGCTGATGAGGATGCACCGTCTCCACGACCAGCACTAGACACAGAGCCTGCTTGCCCTCTCTTATTGGCTTGTGACTGTCTGCCTCTCCTTCTTGGCCTTCCAGACATACTAATTGCCTGTAGCTGCACTAAGCTGGGATAGAACACCAGTAATTTTCTTCAGGTAGCTTTATATACTGTAACCAGATAAGCCTGCCTGTCAGTAGGAAGATAACAGGAACGGATCTAGCTGAACACTGTGAGAAGGACGGACTGTACTAAATGTAAATAGTCTAGCTGCCTGACCGTGGTACTAATAGGATCAAATAGAACACCAGTAATTTTCTTCAGGTAGCTTTATATACTGTAACCAGACAAGCCTGCCTGTCAGTAGGAAGATAACAGGAACGGATCTAGCTGAACACTGTGAGCAGGACGCACTGTACTAAATGTAAATAGTCTAGCTGCCTGACCGTGGTACTAATAGGATCAAATAGAACACCTGTAATTTTCTTCAGGTAGCTTTATATACTGTAACCAGACAAGCCTGCCTGTCAGTAGGAAGATAACAGGAACGGATCTAGCTGAACACTGTGAGCAGGATGCACTGTACTAAATGTAAATAGTCTAGCTGCCTGACCGTGGTACTAATAGGATCAAATAGAACACCTGTAATTTTCTTCAGGTAGCTTTATATACTGTAACCAGACAAGCCTGCCTGTCAGTAGGAAGATAACAGGAACGGATCTAGCTGAACACTGTGAGCAGGACGCACTGTACTAAATGTAAATAGTCTAGCTGCCTGACCGTGGTACTAATAGGATCAAATAGAACACCTGTAATTTTCTTCAGGTAGCTTTATATACTGTAACCAGACAAGCCTGCCTGTCAGTAGGAAGATAACAGGAACGGATCTAGCTGAACACTGTGAGCAGGACGCACTGCACTAAATGTAAATAGTCTAGAAGATAACAGGAACGGATCTAGCTGAACACTGTGAGCAGGACGCACTGCACTAAATGTAAATAGTCTAGAAGATAACAGGAACGGATCTAGCTGAACACTGTGAGCAGGACGCACTGCACTAAATGTAAATAGTCTAGAAGATAACAGGAACGGATCTAGCTGAACACTGTGAGCAGGACGCACTGCACTAAATGTAAATAGTCTAGAAGATAACAGGAACGGATCTAGCTGAACACTTTGAGCAGGACGCACTGCACTAAATGTAAATAGTCTAGAAGATAACAGGAACGGATCTAGCTGAACACTGTGAGCAGGACGCACTGCACTAAATGTAAATAGTCTAGAAGATAACAGGAACGGATCTAGCTGAACACTGTGAGCAGGACGCACTGCACTAAATGTAAATAGTCTAGAAGATAACAGGAACGGATCTAGCTGAACACTGTGAGCAGGACGCACTGCACTAAATGTAAATAGTCTAGAAGATAACAGGAACGGATCTAGCTGAACACTGTGAGCAGGACGCACTGCACTAAATGTAAATAGTCTAGAAGATAACAGGAACGGATCTAGCTGAACACTGTGAGCAGGACGCACTGCACTAAATGTAAATAGTCTAGAAGATAACAGGAACGGATCTAGCTAAACTGAATACAGTGTATATATATATATATGCAACACCTGGGATGCATATATATACACAATACACTGTAAGTGCAGCTAACTGACTGACTGTTCTGCCTAATCTATCTAACTCAAATCAAATGACACTGTCTCTCTCTCTATCTCTCAGCACACCGGAACACACACTACACAGGGCCGCCGTGCAGGCGGCCTTATATAGTGTGGGGCGTGTACTAAATCCCCTGAGCCATAATTGGCCAAAGCCTCCTTGGCTTTGGCCAATTACGGCTCTCTGTTCAGGCGGCGCTGTGATTGGCCAAGCATGCGGGTCATAGTGCATGCTTGGCCAATCATCAGCCAGCAATGCACTGCGATGCCGCAGTGAATTATGGGCCGTGACGCGCCACACGAATTTGGCGCGAACGGCCCATATCGTTCGCAATTCGGCGAACGACCGAACAGCCGATGTTCGAGTCGAACATGGGTTCGACTCGAACACGAAGCTCATCCCTAATTGTCACTAGAATGTCTTTCCATTTGTACTTTTACATTCTCCTCAGCTTGTACTTCTATACTGCTTGCGCCTTGCTGTGAGGAGATTCCAGTGCCATCTTCCGTTCTCTGAGTCCCGGCCGAATTCCGGTATTCACTCAATTTGCGAGGCGAGTCTTTTTTTTTTTTTTTTTTCCCCATCATGTCTGTCAGGTTCCCCTTTACTTTCGGGGTTATTTTGTGTGTCCAGGGCTGCTTTAAATGGCTTCTAGCCGCTTCAGGGAGTTTCGTTGTCACAGACCCGGTTTACTATGCAGCCATCTTCCCTCACAGCCGGCCACGCTCCCCCATGTATTTCTATTTCTAACATAAGAAGCATACCTAATACTTGTGGGTTGTGCTTATTGTGATGGGAAGAATTAATAGTTCAACACAGTATTAATTGTCAAATAAATTCATAGGAAAAATGCACAGGCTCAGGCTACAAATGCCATTAGTATGTGGAACAATAACAACAACCACCACTTTTTATCAACTTGTCTTGTACTCTCTCTCTCTTAGCATTGACAAATTTGACAATATAGGTAAATATCACACTAATGAAAAAGAAAAATAGATAAGGAACGGACGCTCAAAAAGGGCAGCCTTTGACTCAAATAATAGAGGTAAATATCACACTAAAAGACTACTGGGGCAGAACCCCGGCATAAGGTAAGGCTCAAAGAGTTTGAGCCTTACCTTACGCCGGGGTCATGCCCCAGTAGTCTTTTAGTGTGATATTTACCTCTATTATTGTCATTGCGAATGCTGAGAGAGGAGTTGATAAAAAGTGGTGACTGTTATAATCCAGTAAGTCCACACACTAATGGCATTATTGTAGACTGTGCACTTTTTCTTTGAATGTATCTGAGAATTAGAATTGTTGAAATAATAAACTGACAGTAAACGTATTCTTATTGTAGAAATAAGCATTACCCTCAAGTATTGGTTTATTATGCTGTGCCTGTGCTAGACTGGCAGTAACAGTGCCTGTGCAGTATGCTGCTGTCTCTCTGTGTGTGCTGTACTGTACTTGGCCATGTAGATGTACAGCTATGGCCAAAATGACACCAATATTAATTTTGACAATGTCTGCCAGTGAGCTTCAGTGTTTTTAGATCTTTTTGTGCCAGATGTATCTGATATACATAATCTGACATTTGTGATCATCAGATCATTGTATCTGGTAAAGCATTCCATATGTGTCAAATGCTTTTATTGACAATTACCGGTACATTACGTTTATGCAAACAGTCAATATTTGCAGTGTTGACTTGAGTTGTCTCTTCTTTTTCAAGACCTCTGCTGCAATTCCCCCTGGGCCTGGCATGGCATGTTGTCATTGTCAATCAACTTCTGCGCCTCAGTGTCACATCCTGATTCCTGACTGATCTGGCAGTGGCACTGCCCATTCTTGCATAATCAATGCTTGCAGCTTGTCAGAATTTGTGGGGTCTTTTTGGTTCACTCACCAGCCTCTTGAGGTCGGATTGACCATGACCACCGGTCCACCACAAGTTCTCAAAGGGACTAAGGTCTGGGTAGTTTCCTGGCCATGGCCATGGCCCAAAATTTCAGTTTTTTGTTCTCACTTCCCCAAACCACTTATGCCTCGTTTCCACTGAGCAGATCGGTTCGGGTTGGTACAGTTTGAATGGCCTAGAATGGTCCGGTCTATTCTGGTGAGCGTTTCCACTGCCAGTGGGACCACAAGGGGCCATACAGGGTTTAGAAAAAATGCCTCAGCATAGCACAGCAGAGGGTTTTCTGTCAGCCAATCAGTGGAATGTATCGTAGCTCCGCCCTAACCGAACCGTTCCATTTTCTATGGCCCCACATCTGACCCTGAATGGAACGGTACGGTTCGGTTATATGGGCCGCTTTCATAATGGAAACACCCAAAATAGCGTACCGAACCGAACCGATCCGCTCAGTGGAAACGAGGCATTAGTTTCCACTTTTGCCTTTATGGTAAGGAGCTCCATCATGCTGCAAAAGGCAATGTTGTTCATTACCAAACTGTTCTTAGATGGTTAGGAGAAGTTGTTCTCAGAGTCTGAGGATGTTTTTGTACCATTTATTCATGACTGTGTTCTTAGGCAAAATTGTGAGTGGGCCCACCACTCCCTTGGCTGAGAAGCAGCCAACTGCACACATTAATGGTCTCAGGATGCTTTACTGTTGGCATGACAGTCACGCAAAGAGTTCTTATTTTTTGGAGGTTTTTTTTGGTATTTTTACGTTACCATTTTGTCAAAACCGCAATATTCTTAACGGTTTTACTTAAATAAAGACGTTATATAACGACTAAATCTGTGTCTGTAGTGCATGTTCAAACCTAACCATTAATAACAACAACATATTCGATTTTTCACTCCAGCAGTAGTATATGATGTTTGGAAATTTAACCACTTCAGCCCCGGAAGAATTTTACCCCCTTTCTGACCAGAGCACATTTTGCGATTCGGCACTGCGGCACTGACAATTACGCAGTCGTGCGACGTTTCACCAAAACAAAATTGACGTCCTTTTTTTCCTACAAATAGAGTTTTCTTTTGGTGGTATTTGATCACCTCTGTGGTTTTTATTTTTTGCGCTATAAACAAAAAAAAAAGCGACAATTTTGAAAAAGTATAAAATATATAAAATTTTTTTTACTTTTTGCTATAATAAATATCCCCCAAAAATATATAAAAAAATCTAATATTTTCCTCAGTTTAGGCCGATATGTATTCGTCTACATATTTTTGGTAAAAAAAAAATCGCAATAAGCGTATATTTATTGGTTTGCGAAAAAGTTATAGCGTCTACAAAATAGGGGATAGATTTATGGCATTTTTAATATTAATTTTCTTTTATTAATAATGGCGATCTGCGATTTTTTTATTTTTTTATTTTTTATCATGACTGCGACATTGCGGCAGACACATCGGACACCTTTGGCACTATTTTGGGACCATTGTCATTTATACAGCGATCAGCGCTATAAAAATGCACTGATTACTGTGTAAATGACACTGGCAGGGAAGGGGTTAAACACTAGGGTGCGATCAAGGGGTTAAGTGTGTCCTAGTGAGTAATTCTAACTGTCGGGGGGGGGGGTGGGCTCACTACAACATGACAGATCATTGCTCCCGATGACAGGGAGCAGTAGATCTCTGTCATGTTGTTAGGCAGAACAGGGAAATGCCTTGTTTACATGACACCAGCGGACATAGAGTCCGCGGGACCCCCGGGCACAGTTTACATAGCACAGTCAGTGCTTGTGCTATGTAATCTGCCCCCCTCTAAACTTTAAAAAAAAACCTAAACCTACCACTTCCTGTATCCCCTCTCTAAACAGACCACGATAACCAGGGCAGCTCCACTCTGATCACTGTGGTCAAAGTGCCTCCCGCAGTGATAGGTTGATGTCCCCTCTGCTCTCCTCCTCTCTCCCCCCTCACCCCCTCCTTCCTCCCTGTCAGCGCACTCTTTGTCTGTCTCCGCTCAGCCCTGCCCCCCCGCCACTATTAAGAAAAAATAAACCCATAATTATCACTGCCAGCCCCTCTATTAGAGGCTGGCATAGCACACTGTGTTAAGCATTTTTTAAAACAAGTGTTGTAAATACCGTTGTAAATTTTTTTTTTTTTTTTTTTGCTGTCTTCAGGCTGGTCACGTGACTCGTGGCTGCTTTACAGTTATGAGACAGGGATTCTGCGGAGGAGAGGAGCGGTCACGTGATCTCCCCGGCTGACGTCAGAGGGAGATCACAGCCCCTCCCGCAGAAGCCATCCGTCTGAGCTGAAAAGCGACCGCGAGTCATGTGACCGGCCTGAAGACAGCTAAAAATTGTTTCACACAATGACCACTTTTCACTCTCCACTTCATTCTCCCCCACTTTCTTTAATTTAAGCCCTTTATTTGTCACTTTTTGTATTTTTATGTTTGTACACAATTTTGCATGTGTGACTGGTAGGGTGTAGGTCCTTGGGCCTGCCCCGAAAGTCTTGGGAGGGGGTGGACATGGCCTTCTGGCTTGGTCCGCCCTCCCTCACGGGGTCCCCCTTTGTTTGGGGGAGCCCCACCTAGTACTTGGATGGGTCTGTTTCGACAGACCCTCCAGAGAATGGGGTCCATTTGGTTTCGGCCGTGGTTTTGCACATTTTTTGTGTTTCACTCTTTATGTGTGTGCACATTTTTTTGGCACCGGGTGAAGTTTTTGAGCGTGTTTCACACGCCATGGGCTTTAAAAAAAAAAAAAAAAAAAAAACTGTTAAAAATAGGTATTTACAACACTCGTTTTAAAAAATGCTTAACACGGTGTGCTATGCCAGCCTCTAATAGAGGGGCTGGCATAGACTTTTACAAATGGGTTCACAAACCCTTTAAGTGTCAAAGCTTAAAGTGGTTGTAAACCCACTGTACTAAAATAGTGTTATCCCCTCTGTATCATAATAACATTTTTTCTTGTGTCTGTGTAAAAAAACTGCTGATCAGAGTGCGCATGTGCAGAGTATCCAAGATAGCTGCTTGGAGCTCTGTACCATCCGGGTGTACCAAGATGGCCACCGTGGCCCAGCAACATGTGCCAGGTGCAGAGGGACAGGCAGAACCCAGGCAAGTGATCGCCCCTGCTTCCCTTACATACACCCCAGCAGGCCAGAACAGCAACCAACAACTTATGTCACCATCCCCGGCCTCCACTGAATCACGGGTGGGACGTGGCTTTTGGCACAGGGCCTTTTCTCCAGCTGGGCCTCCTTATACATCACACCAGGGGATCTCTGTCGCTTCCACACCTGCACAGGACACCTACTTCCAAGCAGGAGATCTATTCCACAAGTTTCTGAATTACTGGAGAGGGGCTTAGCCTCCACAGCAGCAAAAATAACAGGAGGCATCAAGGCCGACTTCCAAAATCTGAGATCCAGGATGGAAGCCATTGAGAACAAATTGGACATGACGGTAGCTTAAACTAATCAAAACTCGGACCACATTCAGATACTACAAGACAGGCTAGACACAGCCCTCTCCAGGATTGACGAGCTAGAAAACAGATCCAGAAGATACAACTTAGGATCAGTGGTCTTCCGGAGTCCATCACAGATGTCCCACAGGCTACCCAGGAGATTATTAAAACTTTGATCCCCAACATTCCACATCACCGTCTGGAATTGGACACCGAGCACTTGGACCCCAGAGGAAGGATGGTTCTCCCAGAGACATCATCACAAAATCCCACTTCTAATTGGCCAAGAAGGAGATAATGAAGCAATCCAATTTCACCTGGCAGGCAGACTATAAAGACCCAGAGGGCAGATTAATTTTAGTTCAAGGGTACATAGAAGGTCACCTATTCTCTTTTATTTCCTATTACGCCCCCAACAAGGGCTAAGTTAAATTTTTTCAAATGATGTGGGCCACGCTAAACCCCCTCATCGAGGGGACTCCCAACGTAGCGTTTGATCAGGGATTGAATAAGTCAAATCTGTCCAAGACTCTTTTGACCCATTCCACCAGGGCTAGCCTTAAAATAGCTAGACTGGTTCATTCTCAAGTTCTGGCGGATGTTTGGAGAGAGATGAACCCATTGAAAAGGGACTATACAAATTTCTCTAGTCCCCACCACTCTTATGCAAGAATTGACCACGTCCTAATATCCACACACCAACTACCCAGGGTTTCCAGCTCAAAAATTATTGACATCACACTCTCAGACCACTCAATAGTGACTGTATGTATGTTTAAAAATTCTCCCCACACCAAAAGCACACAGTGGAGACTTAACGAGTCCATTCTTTCTGACCCCATTAGGGTTACCAAAATGGAGCGGTGCTAATTTTTACACCCAGAAGGCCAAACTTGGTCCAATGCTAGCCGCCAAACTTTCCCCTGGGATGAGGATTCATTACCTACCCAGGATTCAGACCCACGGACAGGTCACAACATCTGATCCCACCAAAATCCTGGCAGCCTTCGGAGATTTCTATAACCAACTACATAGCGCTCCATCGCAGGGCAATAAAGGCACCATAACTCAATTCCTCGATACCCTCCACATTCCCTCTCTGATAAACATAAGACTTTCCTTGAAAAAAACATAACTGAAGAAGAAATTTTGGAGGTCATTAGAAACCTGAAAAGAGGCTCAACCCCTGGCCCAAACGGTCTTTCGGTTTCATAAAATAAGGCTTTCGCAAACACTCTAGCCCCTTATATGGCCAAATTCTTTAATATCAAAATGTCGGGTGACCCCCTAAGCCCCAACCTTAACACTGCCTTCATTACTCTAATCCCGAAACCTGATAAGAACCCTGAGGAGGTAGGGAACTACCACCCAATATCACTCATAAATAATGACCTGAAAATCCTTGCCAAAATCCTTGCTAACTGACTAGCATCATTTTAATAACTCCTATATACATAAGGACCAAGTGGGATTCATCCCAGGGAGGCAGGGCCCAGACCAAACCAAAAGGGCCATAGATGTACGGTAATATCCATTCTACAATCCGATTGGCCAGGGGGTGCTAAACAACGGGGTCTTCTGCTTTCCCTCGATATACAGAAAGCGTTTGATTCAGTGTCCTGGCCCTATATTGTAACGTTGTTGGAACGTTGGGGTTTTGGTCAACGCTTCTTAGGCATCATGAGAGCCCTTTATTCCTGTCCCAGAGCCCTAATACGATTACAGGGATATTACTCCCCACCCATCCATATTGTTAGAGGCACAAGACAGGGCTGCCTTTTATCACTACTAATTTTCGCCATAGCCATAGAAACTCTAGCAAAACGAGAAAATCCTGACATCAAAGGGGTGTCCTGCGGCCCCCAGACCCACAAATGTGGTCTTTTTGCCAATGACCTTATTTTATTCATTACCTCACCTATTACCTCTCTCCCCAATCTGTCAGACTCTCACTTCTTTCGCGAACATCTCTGGCCTACATGTCAACTATAACAAATCTCAAGCCATGAACATTTCTCTTGCTCTCGGGATGGTGTCACTGCTGAAAAAGAACTTAAAATTTGACTGGAAACGACTCCTTCATCAAATACCTTGACATATCCCTCATATTGACTCGCTATACGTCAATAATTACCCTCCTATGTACAACAAACTTGAATAGGATTTAAAGTCTTGGTCCAAACAAAACCTCTCATGGATAGGGAAAATAAATGCTGTCAAAATGACTCTACTACCGAAATGACTTTACCTCTTCCAATCCCTCCCCATCCCAGTCAGGAGAGACCATCACAGGTCCTTTTCAAAGCAAAATACTTACATTTATCTGGAGAGGTTCCGGATATAGCATCCAACAGACTCTACCTGTCCCATAAAATAAGTGGGCCAGGACTCCCTCACTTACACAGATATTACCAAGCATCCAGACTAGCCCAGCTCTCCACAATCTATTCTAATAGGGAAAAACCAGATTGGGTCCAGCTAGAACGCCAGGCCGTACTGCAATACACGTTAGACTTTCTCCTCTGGAGCCCACCTAGAACCCGCCCACCTATCATGGCCCCCACACTCTCTTACTCCTTGGCCTTGTGGGACAAATTAAGGTACAACTCTTCTCTCACCTCAGAAATAAATCCCCTGGCACACCTCTTCCGCAACCCGAACTTCCCTCCAGGGTTGGACATAAAGGCATTCCAATGGTGGCTGGACAAGGGGCTGTACCGAATTTATGCACTTCTATACATCAAGGGGCCCCCTATTACTAACCTATTGTGTTAGCAAACTGGAACTTCCACAAGTAGAATGTTTCAGGTTCAATCAAATCGCTCATTTCCTTAACTGTATCTGGAAGAATAAACCTGAACCTCCCAAATTACCAGCCTATGAACTTTGGTGCGGTAAAGCCATAGAGCAGAGGGGTGGCATTTCGATCATCTATGCGTCGGTTTCCCAGCAGTCTCAGAAATGACCGTATATGTTAGCCTGGGAAGAAGATCTTCAATTTCAATGGAGCCTGGGGACCTGGCACTCCGCTCTTTCCACTTAATTTAAGGGCATTCTCAACATATCCCTAATGGAAGTGAGCCTAAAGATCATGACTCGATGGTATATGACCCCTGCTAGATTAGCAATGATCTTTCCCTCAGCAGATCCTCTATGCTTTCGGGGATGCCAAATGAGGGGCACGTTAGCACACATTTGATGGGAATGCCCCAGAATCAGATCTTTCTGGAAAAAGATCTTTAATCTCATTAGAATGGTCACGGGATGCCAAGTCCTCAGGTCTTCAGAGGTCGCTCTACTGAACTCACATATCCCAAAGATCTCCAAATATAACCAAATATTTATACACTTCATACTCTTAGGAACCAAACTAACCTTAGCCAAGGCCTGGAAACAACCTCCTGTCTTAATAAATGCAGTCAAGCGGAACGTTTCATGGGTTATGGCCCAAAAAAAACTAGGTAGCATCCTGTCAGACACGGTCCATAAGTTTGAAACCATCTGGGAACCTTGGGTTCTATATGTGGGAAATCTCTATCACCCTAGGGGCGGTACCCCCTCAGGACCTAGCCCAAAATACTGGTGATTGACTCTCCTTTTCTCCCTCTCCTCCCCACACTTTATTCTTTCTTTCCTCTTTTTCTGGCCTTCTCATCTCTTTTCCTACTCTGGGATACTCAATAACAGTTATTAAGAACATTCCAGGGCTCTTCCCTAGCAATTGTTTGTTTATGGGTTGGCCTGTTCTGGAGTAGGATGGGGAAGGGGTGGGTGTGTCATCTCCTGGCACAGTTAGATCCCATTAGGGGTACTGGGGGAGTTGGCACCCTCCTCCTCTTCCCCATTCCCGGAGGGGGATCACACCCCCAAGATTAAGAGCCTCTATTCTGTAGCTTCTGATGCAGCTGGGAACGGTTTTACTAAAAGTCCTTTATAGTTTGGCAGAGATTGGAAATGAGCAATGTTGATGCTGTGGTTTAACCCTATATGACCATCTCTTGTCTTTGTTTTGCCTGATCATGATTCGCTTCCCATACATCCAAACCTAGACTTTGCTTTTCTATCTATTTTTGTAAAAATGCTATTTGTGAAAATAAACTTTTGAAAGTAAAAAAAATACTGCTGATCTGTACCTGTAGAAGCTGCACTCCGGGCGCTCAGTTGACATGTCAGCTCCCTTGTTTCTCCAGCTGCAGTGGGCTGGCGCAAGCCATCCTGCTGACATCAGCCGGTGGAGGAGGGGAGAGAGAGAGAGCCGACAATCAGCTGGGCGCCTGGAGCCGTTTATACAGGTACAGATCGGCTGAGATTTTACATTACACAGGGACAGATGTTTTAATGCTACAGAAGAGATAAGATTTATGTATAGATACGAGAGGAGCAGGAGCAGGGGGGGCAGCACAGCTACGAGCAGAGAGGGGAGGGGGGAGGAGGACAGAGGACACAGACACAGGAAGAGCTGCAGACAGGAGAGCTGCGGCTGACAGAATCACGGGAATGGACTACGGTATCAGGGCTCAGTAGCCATGATTATTGGGGTCTATTTTGCAGGGGGGAGAGTAAAGCCAGGCAGGATCAGCCAGGTTTTTTAGGGTATACAGGGGGCCAAATAACACAGCACAAGCACTGTGCTAAATAACATGCTTTAACCGCTTCCAGACCGCCCGCCGTTGATTGACGACGGCAGAAGGGCTCCCCTGCGCGAATTGCCATAGCTGTACGGCAGCTGCTTTAAGGGGATTAGGGGGCGCGTGCCCGCCGCATCACTGAGGAGCCCATGTGCATGCCCGGGGGCAGCGATGTCCGCCAGCGCACTCTTGATCGCTCCTGACAGAGCAGGAACAAGGATGTGTGTGTGTGTGTGTGTAAACACACATCCATGTCCTGTCAGGGGAGAGAAGACAGATCGTGTGTTCCTAGTATATAGGATCACCGATCAGTCTCCTTCCCTAGTCAGTCTCATCCTCCCTACAGTTAAAACACACACAGGGAACACAATTAACCCCTTGATCGCCCCCTAGTGTTAACCCCTTCCCTGCCAATGACATTTATACAGTAATCAGTGGCTATTTAAAGCTGTATAAATGTTAGTGGTCCCAAAAAAGTGTCAAAAGTGTCCGATCTGTCCGCCGCAATTTCGCAGTCCTGATAAAAATCGCAGATCGCCGCCATTACTAATAAAAAAAATTAATAATAAAAATGCCATAAATCTATCCCCTATTTTGTAGACGCTATAACTTTTGTGCAAACCAATCAACATACGATTGTTGCGATTTTTTTTTTTTTTTTTTTTTTTTATTTACCAAAAATATGTCGAAGAATATATATCGGCCTAAACTGAGGGAGAAATTTGTTTTTTGTTTTTTTAATTTGGGATATTTATTATAGCAAAAAGTTAAAAATATTGTATTTTTTTCAAAGTTGTCACTTTTTTTTTGTTTATAGCGCAAAAAATAAAGACCGCAGAGGTGATCAAACGCCACCAAAAGAAAGCTCTATTTGTGGGGAAAAAAGGAAAAAAAAGAATTTTGTTTGGGTACAACGTCGCATGGCCACGCAATTTGTCAGTTAAAGCAACGCAGTGCCGTATCGCAAAAATGGCCCGGTCAGGATGGGGGCAAATCCTTCCGGGGCTGAAGTGGTTAAGGGAACAGAATAAGGATTTTTTTTTTTTTTTTGGGTTAACACTCTTTAACTGAACAAGCTGATGTTAGAAGCTGATTGGCTACCATGCACAGCTGCATCAGATTCTGAGTGCACCAGTTTTAGTAAATTTCTCACTTTGTGTGAGGGTCCTTTGCCTCTGTCGGGTGTCTTGGCTATTGGCGTAGACATTACTGGTTGGCTGTTCCAATATGGGGGGAAACAAACCAGTTTCCCTCCACAAACCATGGTGGTGCACAGGAAGACAAGGCAGGAAACAATGAGGTGGGCTGCCAAATCCCTTATTCAGGTTGGGAGGACCCCTTACTTTACTAAAGAAGACCAACTGGAAGGCTTATTTTGCCTTGTGCGAGGTTCAGAAGTGTCATCCTTGACCTTATGTTGTGGGAGCATTTTGCCTTTTCTCCAGTCTGGTGAAGGAGGGGGAGATTTCGGCCTTGGCCAACCTGTTCTAGAGACTTATTGGGTCTCACTCATTGATGAAGGCTTTTGCACAAGGTGTCATGCAGATTGTTCTGCCTCTCTCTGTGGTCCCCCTTGGCTTTGTGAAACCTTATATTGGTGTTGACTTCCCCTTTTGAGCTTATCCGAGATGTTCAATTTGTCGCTTTTTATGCAAAAGGTTGCTTTTTTGTCTGCCATTACTTTGGCTTTGGCTTCCTAGTCTATCACCAAAATAAGATTGTGTTGAGGGCTCGGTCATCCTTTTTACCCAATGTGGTTACCACATTTCACCTGAACCAGGGAAACGTGTTACCCCCTTTTGTCCTGATCCTAAACACCCTAATGCCCCATACACACGATCAGACTTTCCGATGGGAAATGTTGAATGTGAGCTTGTTGGCTGAAAGTCCGACTGTGTATATGCTCCATCGAACATTTGTTGTCGGACTTTCGGCTAATGTTGGCTAGCAGGTACTCAAATTTTCCACCATCAAAACTTTGTTCTCAGACTTTCCGATGGTGTGTACACAAGTCAGTCGCACAAAAGTTCACGCATGCTCAGAAGCAAAAGCGGCCGGTCTTATAAACTAGTGTTCATAATGGAGAATTAACATTCATGACGTGGCAAATTATGAAATCTCCAAATGCAGCTGACATTCTCTTGTTCTTTAATGGGATAATAATGAAGCTGCTTTGCTGGTGATACTGATGGAGTTATTGCAAACTAATTTTCAAAGGCTTTTTTTTTCAAGTGATATCAAGAATAATAATAATAGCGCTAAATGAAAAACGCAAAAAGAAAAGCATGAATCAACACTCACCAAACTTCTACTAACACGAAATTAGCAGGAGCCCAAAGGGTGGCGCTAAAGAGCTGAAAAACCACGTAGTACGTCTGGTACGTCACTACGTTCGTAATTTTTGGCCAACATTTGTGTGACCCGTATGTATGCAAGACAAGTTGGAGCCAACAACCTTCGAACAAAATTCCACGGATTTGTTGTTGGAAAGTCAGATCGTGTGTACGGGGCATTAGGATAGAATGCTTTACTTTTAAGATGTTTAAGCTGTATGGACTCTTCTGAAGTCTACAGCTTCATTTAGGCAGTCTGATTCTCTGTTCTTCACAAGAGACAGGCTACTTCTCAGTCCACTATTTCTAGGTGGATTTGTCAACTAATTTTTCAAGCTTATGGCTAAAAGGGCAAGGTTGTTCCTTTCCCAGTCAAGTCTCATTCCACCAGGAGTATCATTGCTTCCTGGGTGATTCAGCATTAAAGACTAACTTCACCCCAAAAGGGAAGTAACGCTTTTTCTAACCCCCCTAATATTTTTTTTTTTTTTCTTTTTTTTTGGAGGGGGGGTACCTACTTCTGGAATTCTGACAGAATGCCAGAATGCCACCTGCTTCCACTTCCTAGGCCCCCCCTCCTTTCTGCCCACAACCTCCTGGGACACTTTGCAAGTTTATTCATAAATCACAGAGCGACTCGCGCATGCACAGTGTGAAGCCACAGAGAGTCAAAGCTGGCTTCCCACATCCAAGATAAAGGCATCGGGGACTTGAAGACTGGCAAAGAACCAGCTCAGGTAAGAAAGTACTGGATCCCTGTACAGGTAACTATACTTGTTTCATTTTTTAATGGCTGCAGAACCTCTTTAAGCTCTGTTCACACGTTTACTAGGTTTACATGCTTACTAACCAAATAGATGTTCACGCCTCTGTGGATGCAAGCAGCTTTGTTGTGGGATTTTCCCTGGTTCTGTTTTTGTGTTTATTGGCTTGTTACTGTGTTGCCATCCCTCTCTTCAGTGCTATGGGATATCCCAGAGGTCATAATTATGAAGAAGCCATGTGTCCTGTGATATACGGAAATTAGGATTTTTGGTTAACCTGTAAAATTATTTTCCTGGAGTGCATAACAGGACACAGGGATCCCTTTCTCCCCTCTTTGTATGTTCCTCATTGCTTACTACAAAACTTGGGATAAACTGATTTATGGTTATGACTGGACGGGCAAGCCTGCCTTTTTTCTTCTGGTGCCCATTCATCTGAAGGTGGCAGCATAACCTAATGGTCATGATTATGAACATACCCTGTGTCCTGTGATGTACTCCAAGAAAAGGATTTTCTTTATCGTACATCACGGGACAAAGAGCACCATAATAATGACTATCTGGGTTATATGCTACCTTTAGGTGATTGGACACTGGCAAACAATAGTAAGAAGGTTACTCCCATATAACCCCTCCCATACAGGAAGTACCTTTAGTTTTTTTGCCAGTGTCTTGAAGGTGATGGTCATGGCTGTGGAAGCTCTTCAAATTCTTCAATAATGTCCCAGTGAGGATGTTATAATCGGATCCATTCGAATGGCATATTTAAAGCTAAAGTGGATGGTACCCGAGCCTTGGTTCAAGAACAAGGTTTTGCCTGTAACCTGTCCTTTATGGCGCTGGACCCTTGTTATATGGTATTCCTGGTCTATCATTTGCCCAAGGAAACTAGAAGGGTGCCTTACAGGTCCAAGGGTGTGGACCCCAAACAGAGGGGGACCCGGTCCATGAAGTTCCTCAGTGGCGCTACCCACGGTGATGGGGGAAGATTGGGTCTGTTTCAGACCCTGCAGTGAGGATTGGTGAGTGCTCCCTCTGGAGGCCTAAAATTCTTACTGTTGTTGCCATAACATGTCATGTTTTTTTTGCCAGATTCCCTACCTTGTGTTTCCACTGTATGGAGGGTAAAACATTGCCACAGGATACAAAGCTGGTGTCTCCCACCAGATGGCCGTGTGTGCCGGGCACGCATGCGCGTGGCGTGCGCTTGTGTCGGGGATGTGCGCCGCGTGCCCACGCGTCGGCATCATCTACGAACACCACAGCGTGCGCGGGTGGCGGCACGGCGTGCTGTATGCGCCGCGTGTTCCCTGTGGGTGTGCGCATGCGCAGTAAAGATTCCTAGGTGTGCATGCATCACGTGACGGTGCGCGCATATAGAGGGAAGTCAGCGCCCGCGTGTGTCATTGCGGCTTGTTAGAGAAGCCTGCTGCGGTGGGACACAGAGGTCTGGGCACGTGAGTCGGGCATTTGCATTGCACATTGCAAAAAAAAACACTGGAGGGGGGGGGGAATCCGATGAGCGGAAGTTCCACTTTTGGGTGGAACTCCGTTTTAAGGGACAAATTTCGGCCTTATCAGTTTTTTCCAGAGGCCAATTGCATCTCATTCCTTAGTACGAGCCTTCGTCAAGGGAGTGCTATGCTTAAGGCCGCCGGTTAAACCACCTTTACGTACTTAGGACTTGAACTTGGTGCTATCAGCTCTACACAGTCAACCCTTTGAACATATTAGGCATATTCCTTTGATCCTATTAACTAGGAAATTGGTCTTTTTGGTGGCCATAACCTCGGCTAGAAGGGTGTCAGAATTGGCCGCCCTTTCTTGTGAAAAACCCTTTCTGTTTGTACATCAGGACAAGGTGGTGATGCGACCCCGTCCAGATTTTTTACCTAAAGTAGTTTCCAGTTTTCACTTGAATCAGGATATCGTTTTACCTTCCTTCTTTCCCAACCCTAGGTCTAAGAAGGAAAGGTCGCTTCACTCACTGGATGTGGTGAGAGCAGTCAAGGTTTACTTAGATATGTCAGCTCCTTTTTCGGAAGACTGACTCGCTTTTCATTCTGCCAGAAGGTCCAAAAAAGGGAAGGGCAGCGACTAGTTCAACTATCTCTAGGTGGATTCGCCAGGTCATTATCCAGGCTTATGAGTTAAAACACAAGGTTCCACCTCGATATCTCAAAGCTCACTCTACTAGAGGAGTTAGTACATCATGGGCAGTGCGCCAACAGGTGTCTATGGCTCAGGTTTGCAAAGCGGCCGCTTGGTCTTCGGTTCATAAATTCACCAGGTTTTACCAACTGGATGTTAGGTCACAAAGGGAGACAGTTTTTGGCCACAGCGTGCTGCAAGCAGCTTTATAAATCTTGGGCCTAAAAGGGGGTCTAGGAATACTATGTTCCCTCCCCTCAAGTGCATTGCTTTAGGACATCCCATTATTATGGTGCTCTGTGTCCCATGATATACGATAAAGAAAAATATATTTTTAAAACGGCTTACCTGTAAAATCCTTTTCTTGGAGTACATCATGGGACACAGTGTCTTTTCTGGGATCTTCATTGCTTGCTACAAAACTAAAGGTACTTCCTGTATGGGAGGGGTTATATGGGAGTAACCTTCTTACTATTGGTTGCCAGTGTCCAATCACCTAAAGGTAGCATATAACCCAGATAGTCATTATTATGGTGCTCTGTGTCCCGTGATGTACTCCAAGAAAAGGATTTTACAGGTAAGCTGTTTTAAAAATCAATTTTTACAGCTGAATGAAAAATCCTGATATATTCATCAGTACAGATTTCCTTTAAAGTAGATGTATACCCAATCACATGCTTCCTGCTATGAGGTGATGACTCTTTATCCATGTCTCCCAGTTGATCTCCTGCATTGTTTCCCTGTTGCATGTGCTTCTAGTGGCGGTGCTGACATTTCATTGCACAGGCAAGTTCAACGGCTGGCACCAGCAGGAAGCTTATACTGAATAAATGTGAAAGTGGAAACTCCTGCGCTGTCGGGGGGGGGGGGGGCTACGCTAAAAGGACACTGCTGCAACACCTAAGTACTGATCCAAGGCAGGACAAATGGGACAAAAGTGGGGGAAGATGGTAGTTGCGCTGTGATGAAGGGGGGGGGGGGGGGGAGGGAGGCTACAAAGATGACTAAAGTGGCAAAGTGAACTAAAAAAGCAGAAACGGGCCAATGCATGAATGGATCCTACATGCTAAAAAAACATGGTGGGGATGCAGTGCAGTGCAACGTAGCTGATTAACATGACTATAATGTTGCGGGCAGACAAAGCCTAATATATAAAGGTAATCGTGAAACAGTGACTGCTTGAATATAGCAAAACAAAAATGCATATACTAACACAAATAGGATGAATAATGACACAATGCAAAAAAAAAATATATAATGCAAGAAAAATATATGTGGGCTAGTGCCCCATTAGCAAAAACGTGCCAGATCCTGGTGAACTACAAGTGACAAATCCCTAGGACAAACATGGATATTAGTTCTATCATCCAGTCCAAAAAACAAAAACTCGTGATGAGAAACACAAAACAAGTCAAATCGTGAAGGGAGGGGGGATCTTCAGTGAGGACACCTCCGTGTTTGCAAGCCGCTTACCTTACAGCTGTAAGGTGTACAGCCTGTGTTGCAAATGACCCGCAGGTGTAGACATTCCGTGTATACAGGCAGTGACAATGATGAACATGCCAAGCGAAATATAAAAAATAAAAAGTATACAGCATGTAAAATAACTCTGCAACGACCACAGTGGAGGGGGGGGCAAGACACACACGGGGGGAGGTTGCACTCACTTTCATGAAGTGAGTGTGGGCATCAATCCACGAGCGCCGAGCTCGTATGCCTCCAGGAGTGTCACCAATCTGGTATCTGTCCCCGTGCCTGGAAACTGGAATATGTCCCCGTGCCTCTCTCCTCAGTGTTCGTCAGGTAGAGTAGTGATGTACAGTGTGAGGGGGAAAAAGACGCACATAGCGTGATCCCATATAAAAGGTATATTTATTTAATTAAACAAGTCCAATCAACTTACATTTAAAACAATGCTGCAGTGTGTAGTAACTACGAGCGCCGAGCTCGTCTCCTGTTGTTTGTCTGTGGCAGCGTCCTGTGCTCCAATCCTAATGCATATCGTCACGTCACGTGACTTCTTCAGAGGATGAACTTCCTCTGAAGAAGTCACGTGACGTGACGATATGCATTAGGATTGGAGCACGGGACGCTGCCACAGACAAACAACAGGAGACGAGCTTGGCGCTCGTAGTTACTACACACTGCAGCATTGTTTTAAGTGTAAGTTGATTGGACTTGTTTTATTAAATAAATATACCTTTTATATGGGATCACGCTATGTGCGTCTCTTTCCCCCTCACACTGTACATCACTACTCTACCTGACGAACACTGAGGAGAGAGGCACGGGGACATATTCCAGTTTCCAGGCACGGGGACAGATTCCAGATTGGTGACACTCCTGGAGGCATACGAGCTCGGCGCTCGTGGATTGATGCCCACACTCACTTCATGAAAGTGAGTGCAACCTCCCCCCGTGTGTGTCTTGCCCCCTCTCCACTGTGGTCGTAGCAGAGTTATTTTACATGCTGTATACTTTTTATTTTTTATATTTCGCTTGGCATGTTCATCATTGTCACTGCCTGTATACACGGAATGTCCACACCTGCGGGTCATTTGCAACACAGGCTGTACACCTTACAGCTGTAAGGTAAGCGGCTTGCAAACACGGAGGTGTCCTCACTGAAGATCCCCCCTCCCTTCACGATTGGACTTGTTTTGTGTTTCTCATCACGAGTTTTTGTTTTTTGGACTGGATGATAGAACTAATATCCATGTTTGTCCTAGGGATTTGTCACTTGTAGTTCACCAGGATCTGGCACGTTTTTGCTAATGGGGCACTAGCCCACATATATTTTTCTTGCATTATATATATTTTTTTGCATTGTGTCATTATTCATCCTATTTGTGTTAGTATATGCATTTTTGTTTTGCTATATTCAAGCAGTCACTGTTTCACAATTACCTTTATATATTAGGCTTTGTCTGCCCGCAACATTATAGTCATGTTGATCAGCTACGTTGCACTGCACTGCATCCCCACCATGTTTTTTTAGCATGTAGGATCCATTCATGCATTGGCCCGTTTCTGCTTTTTTAGTTCACTTTGCCACTTTAGTCATCTTTGTAGCTTCCCCCCCCCCCCCCTTCATCACAGCGCAACTACCATCTTCCCCCACTTTTATACTGAATAAATGTAACGTCTCTGGTCTCTGTTGAAGTGCATGCATGTAGATAGGAAGTGGCTGCAAAGAGGCTAAATGAGATCAGCAGCACTGAGAAGCAGCCAATCTTTGGCTTGTTTCATAAAGGTTATTGTGTAGTGAAACTGAAAAATTAACTTTACAGCTGATAAAGTCACTGCATTTTAAAGTACTGTGTGGTCTATAAGTTGGGGACTGACAGCTTTCATGAAAGGTTTCTGAGAGGGGTCCTTTGTTTTATAATACATTACCAGTATACTGTACTTTCGTAGTGAAAAATCTATTAACACTGATACATTTGCAGAGGTAGGAAAAAGTAATCTGATTTGTTGTAGAGAAAACCTTTTCGTATTTCGAAATGAATACTGTTGTGAGTAGGCATGGGCTCAGGTATGTTCGGATCGTACCCCCCAGGAAGCTCACTGCACATCGCCAATCATAGGCAGTGTGTGTATGTGCAGCTGTGGGCCGGGAAAGGCCTCACTGCCTATGATTGGCGGTGTGAAGTGATGGCTTCCTAGTGGGTACGATCCTAACATGCCTGAACCCATCCCTAGTTGTGAGCTGCCTTTAGCCAGAAGCTGGACATAATTCAAACTAGGCATACGACAACTGGCATGAGGGTGCAATTAGCATGTGCTTTATTGTTTTGATAGAAATTTAAAGTCATTAGGTCAAAGCAAGCCTAAAAAGTATGAATGAAATATACATTTCTAACTGTTTTATTTTATATCATTATCAATGATCAAACAATTAGATGCTAACATTTAAATCGTTTGTTAAGATTTAGTAAAAAATTGTAAATTTGTTTCTTACACTGATTATCCATAAATGTGGAAGAATAGCTGTTCAAGATCAAAATACATTTTTAGGAAGCTATAAGGGCAAAGGCCTTCTTGTAATATATTTTACTCTGCCACACTGGAAAATCTTCCCCACTCCCAGGCAATAAAGTAGTTCAGTAGTAACTGACTCTAAACCTATTGAAGAAATGGATTCTGGACAGCCGCACTCCGATAAAAGCCTTTATTGTAATTAATAGTCAACGTTCATGTGACAACAGAAACAGGACAAACCACTGACACGTTTCACAACATCATTGTTGCTTAGTCATAAGCTATAACTAAGGAACAATGATGTTAAATGCGTCCGATAAAGGCTTTTATCGGAATGCGGCTGTCCAGAATCCATTTTTTCAATATTGCTCGTGCCGAGCCTGCAGCTGGCTTCCACTTTGAGGAGGGCATTTTCTTCAGTACACCACCTGGAGCGGTTCACCCTTTTGTTTTTATTTTTTTAACTCTAAACCTACTCGCAGCCACGTTCTAAAACAAATCTATACCTGTAAAGAAGAAATCACTGTACTTACCCGTTTTGCAGCTGCTCTGGTTCCACGCTGAGCTGTCAGCAGCGGTTCCAGTGTGTAGGAGTATGCAGGAGAGGCAGCCAATAACGGAAGCTCCATAGTAACTCTATAGGGCCGTACACACGATCAGACTTTTTGACAACAAACATGCAAATTAGCTGTTTTGGAGCAACATCCGACCGTGTGTACGCTCCATCGGACAAACTTTTAGCTGTTTCCATCGGACTTTTGTTGGCTGTGTGAACGGACAAACTTTCCCGCAACAAAAGTCCGATGGAGCAAAGTCCGATCGTGTGTACACAAAAGCATCGGACTTTAGTACAATCTACAGTACGCAGCCGCGAGAATATTTCCAGCGCGATCCGATCACGCTGGTTCTCGGTGACAGTGTACTGTACATCTCGCGCTGGCTGCAATAGGAAAAACACATTTTCCTACTGCGGCGAGCGCGAGAGGAAATTTCCCTCTGGGGGAATACCAGGCCCTTCGGTCTGGTATGGATTTTAAGGGGAACCCCCTACACCGAAAAGACGGCGTGGGGGTCCCCCTCAAATCCATACCGGACCCTTATCCAAGCACGCAGCCCGGCCGGTCAGGAAAGGGGGTGGGGAGGAGCGAGCGGCCCCCCGCCTGAGCCGTACCAGGCCGCATGCCCCCAACATGGGGGGTGGGTGCTTTGGGGGAGGGGGGCACCCTTGTCCCCATGTTATTGAGGACGAGGGCCTCTTCCCGATAACCCTGGCCATTGGTTGTCGGGGTCTGCCGGCGAGGGGCTTATCGGAATCCGGGAGCCCCCTTTAATAAGGGGGCCCCCAGATCCCGGCCCCCCACCCTTTGTGAATGAGTATGGGGTACATTGTACCCCTACCCATTCACCTAGGAAAAAAAGTGTCAATAAAAAAACACAGTACACAGGTTTTTAAAGTAATTTATTAGGCAGCTCCAGGGGTCTTCTTCCAACTTTGGGGGTCTTCTTCCGACTTCAGGGGACTTCTTCCGACTCCGGGGGTCTCTCCGGCGTCTTCTCCCGGTGTCCGGATCTTCTGCCGGCTCCACCGCTATCTTCTCCCGCTATTTTGCTAGCGGTGGCCCGGACCTTTGGATCATCTTCTTCCCTCCTTCTCTTCTTCTGATGTTCACACGACGCTCTTTCCAGCTGGAATGGTCTCTGAGCGCTCCGCGATGGACTTATATAGGCGGTGACCCCGCCCCCCTATGAGGTCAGAGTCTCTGGGCATGCTGGGACTGTGATCTCATAAGGGGCGTGGTCATGTCATCCTATGACCACGCTCCCTTATGACCTCACAGTCCCAGCATGCCCCGGGACTGTGATGTCATAGGGGGGTGGGGTCACTGCCTATATAAGTCATAGCAGAGCACACAGACAGCATTACAGCCAGAGAGCAGCCAGAGAGAGCGTCGTGTCAACATCTCTGGAAGAGAAGAGGGAAGAAGACGATCCAGATGTCCGGGCTCCTCCGCTGGCAAAAGAGCAGAAGATAGCGGAGCAGCCCGGCACAAGGAAGAAGGCACCGGAGAAGAACCAGAGAGCGCAGAGATGACACCGGATAGAGGGAGAAGATGCCGGAAAGACCCCCGAAGTTGGAAGAAGACCCCCAAAATCGGAAGAAGACCCCGGAGCTGCCTAATAAATTAATTTTAAAACCTGTGTAGTGTGTTTTAATTATTGACACTTTTTTCCCTAGGTGAATGGGTAGGGGTACGCTGTACCCCATACTCATTCACATAGGGCGGGGGGGCCGGGATCTGGGGGCCCCCTTATTAAAGGGGGCTCCCAGATTCCGATAAGCCCCTCGCCCGCAGACCCCGACAACCAACGGCCAGGGTTGTCGGGAAGAGGCTCTTGTCCTCATCAACATGGGGACAAGGTGCTTTGGGGTGGGGGGGCCACAGGGCACCCCCCTCCCCCAAAGCACCAACCCCCCATGTTGAGGGTATGCGGCCTGATACGGCTCAGGAGAGGGGGGTGCTCGCTCGTCCCCACCCCCTTTCGTGACCGGCCAGGCTGCATGCTCGGATAAGGGTCTGGTATGAATTTGGGGGGACCCCAACGCCGTTTTTTTGGCGTACAGGGTTCCCCTTAATATCCATACCAGACCTAAGGGCCTGGTATGCCCCTGGAGGGCAACCCTTGCTGTTTTTTTATTTAAAATTTGGCGCGGCGTTCCCTTTCAGGATTCATACCAAACACAGTGCCTGGCATTGGCAGGGATCCAAGTCAGATCCCCGCACCAGTGTGAACCTGGTTCGCAAGGTGTCAATCTCGCCAATAAAAGTGGCGAGATTGACACAATATCAGACAACAATACAGAAGTTGACCAAAGGGTTGTGGTAAAGAGCTGAAAAACCACGTGATATGGTGAAAGTTGGCTGGAAAAGTCCTGTCGTCTGTATGCAAGACAAACTTTTGGGCAACGCCCTTTGTACAAAAATCCAAGGAAAAGTTTGTACAAAGTCCTATCATGTGTATGGGGCTTATGGGTGCTTCCTAAGCATTTCCCAGCCGACTGTCGGCTGTCACTTTCACACAGCATCCGCCACTGGAGACAGGACCTGATCGGCTTCAGAAATGGTATGTATAGCAATTTCTTCTTTATATCGCTAGATAGATTCGTTTTAGAATGTGGCTGCAAGTAGATTTAGTTAGTTTTGGGTGAACTTCCATTTTAAGGCTGAGATCACACCTATGTGAATTGGATGCGGGTTTCCCCGCATCCAATTCGCATAGCAAGAGAATGTGACTGGCTCTCTATGGAGCCGGTTCACATATCTCTGCAGCAAGTCCGAGGCGTTTTGCAGGAAAAACGTGTGCCTTTTTTGTTCTGTTTCAGGTCCGAATTCAGCCCAATATTCGGGCTGAAATCGGACCTGAAACGGTGAACCAGGACGCACCAGACTCCTGCTGTGCGGCGGATCCGTCTTAGGTGTAAAGCCAAACTTTCTCTATCGCTTCCAGAGCTGATTTTGTGTTTTTTCGCACATTTAAAAAATCATTTTAGCACGTACGGTCCCACCCCCCATTTCTTTCATTCTGTGATTCTAGCCACTTATGTGGCTACATTCCCGGTCTTGGCTGGGATCCAGGTGGGCCCTCTCCCTAACCTACCCTCCCCTCATACGTCCTCCTGCAGCTCCCCCCTTTTTTCTCCCCTCTTTCTCTCCTTCTGCATCATCACAACTTAACCCCTGGGATCACTTACCGATGGGGGAGGAGCCATGTAGGTCATTGATCATAGTTCCTCCACAATGTATATGCCCTTCAGGACCTTCCTCCCTCCCTATACCCTCATATGTGCTTTCTCTACCTTCCAGGAGTATGACCCAAGAGACCCCTGCCCCCCCCCCCCCTTTTTTTTTCTTCTTCTCCTAGAAGATGACTGGCTTCTTAATCGGTGCTACACTTACTAGTCTCTTCTCATAGACCAATGCTTTAGCCACCTTCACCATTACTTCTTGAAGGGGCAGAGGGATTTAGATTTAATATTTGGTTTCCCTTTTATTTTTTTATTATTCTATTCAAATAGATGTTTATCGGCCCATCCAATTGAGACGTGTGTGTCTCTATCTTTGTAATTAGTAACATTGTACTCAGGATCTATATTGTTAAGCGATCTTATGCGTACTCTCTGTACAACAAATATTTTCATTAAAATGTTTCTGGAAAAAAAAAGTCCAGAAGATTTTCTACAATCCCCCAAACATTATTATTTCTGAAAGCAGAAGAGAATAAAATGGTGGTAGTGCCAATTTTTTTATGTCACTTGATATTAGCACAGTGGTTTATCAAACGCAAAGGTTTAGTCACAATACATTAAAGTTAATTTTAGGGCACACAAATGCAATATCTTACCTAATTTTTGGTAACATATAATAGAAGACTTTGTGCCAAGTAAATAGATACCCAACATGTCAAGGCCTAAAATTGTGTAGCCCCGATATGCTTCGGTACCCTAAACGCTTTAAAAAGCCCCTACAGGTTTTTACATTTATTTATAAATTACAGTTTAGGTTTAACCGTGAATAATGAATTATTGATCTCACTCTAGAGTGCATGGCAAATAAAATGAGATTAAGTATCAATAGGCGAGGTTTATAATTGAGTACATTGTGTAGTCACATAAATGAAAAGCCACAATAATGCAAGCCACAGCAAAAGTCAGTAGAATCAGTTGCAGGCCATGTACTAATAGATCAGCTAAGGTAATCTCCTGGTTTGCACAAAGCAATGTAGAGAACATCAGTTCCAAAAAAGACTGAAAAGGGGGAAAGAAAAGTTGTGAAATAGGATAGAAGCGAAAAGAAGCAAGCTCCATGGCCAAAAACCCCACCTCATCTGTCCCCTTGTTATTAGGTTTATGTAGGGGGCTGCAGGTAGCATATCGATGATTTAAAAACCCCTCCTTTTTATTTTTTTAAAGAGTGCCATAACTATAAAGCGTCAGGCATAAAGAATGTGTTTATTGAGTCCACTACTCCGGCAAACTAATAGATTTAGCACTTAGCATTTAGTCCTGCTGGCTTGAGGGTGCCAAGCTCTCGAATCCAGTATTTCTCCCTCTCCAAAAGGCTATTTTTCTCTTCTTCAATTATCACCACAGCAATTTCAGAGTGGCCATCCATGTTGAAATGCTCATATAACCCTTTTTTATTACACTTTATTCCGGATAGATGGTTAATAAACCTTTTTTGTACCGTCTGTCCGGTTTGTCCAACATATTGCTTCTTACATTTCTTGCATGTGATCAGGTAGATAACACATTTTGAGGTACAGGTGACGCTTCCACGTACTAGATATATTTTTTTTGTATTTGTGCTGGTAAATGTAGTAGTACTCTCAATGTAATCGCACAATCTGCACGTTACTTTTCCACAGAAAGTGCAACCGGGTTGTGAGCTTTGAATTGACTTCAGAGGAATACATATCCGCACCATGACCTTGGCCAGATTAGCGGGCCACCTGAAATACAAGACAAACCTTGTGATGAGACGCTGAAACAGCTTACAAGTTAATTTGAGCTTATTTAAGTTGTAATACTGCCCCTCATGCATTTAAATAATAAATCCACTAAGGGCTATTAAATTAGAATTCCAGAGAATGCTCCCTATTTTTAGGCTGCTATGGTTCAGTCGCACGATCTCCCGTGTCAGCCAGCAGCAGGGATGAGGAGAGAGCGCTAGACAACGGCTGATGATGCCTGGGTGAATGTCACCCATAGGTCCTTGTGGCCCATCTGTTGTCTAAGCTCTCTCCTCCCCATTGCAGCGTAACCTGTTTTCAGCCTGCTCCAATCAGGTCACGTGATCTATCTCACCTATGTCAGGCAGCATCGGCTGCATTGAGAGGAGGGATCGCCGACAACAAATGAGCCACAGGAGTTGTCAAGCGTGTTCTCCCTTGCAGCTGTCGCTGGCTGACACAGAAGAAATCACATGATTGGACCACAGCAGCCTAAAAATGATTAAATATACAGATCTTTTTTACACAGGTTAGTCAGAATAGGTGTTAGGAGGAGGGAGGGAGCATAGGAGTAGTTATGTTTTTCCCAGAATTCTACTTTAATATTTAAACTGACCCTTATCCCATGATCAGAGGTCCTGTAGACTGCCATCACAGTGTACCTTGCTGCTTCAGACATACTTCCTGGTCTTGAGTAGGGTGAACCTGAGAGTTGCAACTTGGGTTCAGCATGCAGCAAAATCCTTCTCTACGACCAGGACTTCTTTAACCACTTGACCACTGGGCACTTAAACCCCCTTCCTAACCAGACCAATTTTCAGCTTTTGATGCTCTCACATTTTGAATGACAATTACTCAGTCATACAACACTGTACCGATATGAAATTTTTGTCCTTTTTTCACACAAATAGAGCTTTCTTTTGGTGGTATTTAATCACTGTTGGGTTTTTTATTTTTTGCGGTATAAAAGAAAAAAGACTGAAAATTTGGTAAAAAAATGAATTTTTCTTTGTTTCTGTTATAAAATTTAGCAAATAAGTAATTTTTCTTCGTAAATTTTGGCCAAATTTTATACTGCTACATATCTTTGGTAAAAATAAGTACAACTTGGTGTATATTATTTGGTCTTTGTGAATGTTAGAGAGTCCAAAAGCTATGGTGCCAATATCTGAAAATTGATCACACCTGATGTACTGACGGCCTATCTAATTTCTTGAGACCCTAACATGCTAACATGAAAAGATGCATGGTGAGTTTTTTTGAAATTGTCATTTTTTCCCACAATTCTTTGCAAAATCAAGATTTTTTTTTTTTTTTCACAAAATTGTCCTATTAGAAGGTTATTTCTCACACACAGCATATGCATACAACAAATTACACCCCAAAACACATTCTGCTATTACTCCCGAGTATGGCAATACCACATGTGTGAGACTTTTACACAGCGTGGCCACATACAGAGGCCCAACATGCAGGGAGCACCTCCCAGGCGTTCTGGAGCACCCAGGCCAATTCTTATATTTCTCTCCTACATGTAAAAATAATCATTTATTTGCTAGAAAATTACATAGAACCCCAAAACATATATATTTTTTTAGCAAAGACCTAGAGAATACAATGGTGGTTGTTGCAACTTTTTATCTCGCACGGTATTTGCGCAGCAATTTTTCGAACACGTTTTTTTTAGAAAAAAACAGTCGGGTGCTTTAAAAAAAACAAAACAGTAAAGTTAGCCCAATGTTTTTGCATAATGTGAAAGATGAAGTTACGCCGAGTAAATAGATACCTAACATGTCACCCTTCAAAATTGCACACGCTGGTGGAATGGCGCCAAACTTCGCTACATCGCTAAAAATCTCCATATGTGACGCTTTAAAATTTTTTACTGGTTACATGTTTTGAGTTACAGAGGAGGTCTAGGGCAAAGATTTTTGCTCTCGCTCCAACGTTCGCAGTGATACCTCACATGTGTGGTTTGAACACCATTTTCATATGTGGGCGGGACTTACGTATGTGTTTGCTTCTGCATGCGAGCACACGGACAGGGGCGCTTTAAAAATGTTTTATTTTTTTTATTCTTCATTTTACTTTATTTATTTTAGTTTGACACTTTTTCCCCCCCAAAAAAAAATTTTGATCACTTTTTATTCCTATTACAAGGAATGTAAACATCCCTTGTAATAGAAATATGGCATGACAGGTCCTCTTTAAAGTGAGATATGGGGTCAATAAGACCCCACATCTCACCTCTAGGCTGGGAAGCCTGAAATTAAAAAAAAAAAAAAAAAAAACCGATCCTGGCTTCGATCATAGCGGTGAGTCGGTAGAAGCACCAGAGGGTGGAGGGAAGCGGGGGCGTCCCCTCTCGCCTCCCATAAGAACAATCAAGCAGTGGAACAGCCGCTATGATCATTCTTATGGTGTAGGGAATCGCCGGCTGAAAAAGCTGATATCTGAATGATGCCTGTAGCTGCGGGCATCATTCAGATATCCCCGCACAAAGTCAAGGACGTCATAGGCCGGGGGCGGAAACTGGTTAAAAATTGCGGGCTATTGCAGGGTATATTGCAGGGTGTATTGCAGGGTATATTGCAGGGTATATTGGAGGGATGGATGGATGTATATATATTTTTTACTTTCTGCTATAATAAATATCCAATAAAAAAAAATTATTTCTTCATCAATTTATACCAATATGTATTGATTGGAAAAGTTATAGCGTCTACAAAATAGGTGATATATTTATTGCACATTCATTCATTATTTTTTACTTGTAATGGCGGTGATGAACGATTTTTAGCAGGACTGCATCATTGCGGCAGACAGATTGGACACCTAGCTGACACTTTTGAAATTTTTTTGGGGAACCAGTGACATTATTAGTGATCAGTGCTACAAATATGCATTGACACTGTATAAATGACACTGACAGGGAAGGGGTTAACATCAGGGGCAATGAAAGATTAATGGTGTTCCCTCAATGTGTTTCTAACTGTGTGGGGGGATGGGCTCACTGCATTGACACTGATCCGTGTTCCTGATTAGCGTGTCCATGCCTGACAGCACAGCAGTCTGCTTGTTTATATTGGCAGACCACCATTCTGTTTCTGTGGGAAGGGATCGTGGGTGGCCGCTGGACATCGTGTCCACCGGGCCTGCTGACTCCCCCTGTGGCCAATCGGCGTGCAATTGCAGCTCCGGCGGCGTGCGCATGCCCTCCAGTGGCTATTGACAAAATTACGTACAGGTACATGATTTTGTGCAATAGTGCCGCCTTGCCACAGTATATGTACGGCAGGCAGTCAGGAAGTCGTTAAAAATAAGGTTGTTATTGCACTTACATCAAAGAAGACAAGGATCAGCATGTATTGTAGAGGAATCGCCGGTTAGCGTTCCGCGTGCGTTTCAGCTGACCGGAAATGACGTATCTCAAACACTCCTTGTCTTCGATGTAAGTGCAATAACAACCTTATTTTTAAATAATGAGTCAAAATACTGCACCATGAGAGTATACTTTCCTCTTCCTCTCTATACACTGGAGCTTTGAATACGATACTATATATATAGTATCTGACAAAATTGAGTGCACCCCTCACATTTTTGTAAATATTTTATTATATCTTTTCATGTGACAACACTGAAGAATGACACTTTGCTACAATGTAAAGTAGTGAGTGTACAGCTTGTATAACAGTGTAAGTTTGCTGTCCCCTCAAAATAGCTCAACACACAGCTATTAATGTCTAAACCGCTGGCAACAAAAGTGAGTACACCCCTAAGTGAAAATGTCATCATTGGGCCCAATTAGCCATTTTCCTTCCCAGTGTCATGTGACTTGTTAGTGTTACAAGGTCTCAGATGTGAATGGGGAGCAGGTGTATTAAATTAAATTTGTTATCGCTCTCACTCTCTCATACTGGTTACTGTAAGTTCAACATGGTACCTAATGGCAAAGAACTCTCTGAGGACCTGAAAAAAAGAATTGTTACTCTACATAAAGATGGCCTAGGCTTTAAGAAGATTGCCAAGACCCAGAAACTGGGCTGCAGTACGGTGGCCACGACCATACAGCGGTTTAACAGGACAGGTTCCACTCAGAACAGGCCTCGCAATGGTCGACCAAAGAAGTTGAGTGCATGTGCTCAGCGTCATATCCAGAGGTTGTCTTTGGGAAATAGACATATGAGTGCTGCCAGCATTGCTGCAGAGGTTGAAGGGGTGGGGGGTCAGCCTGTCAGTGCTCAGACCATACGCCACACACTGCATCAAATTGGTCTGTGTGGCTGTCATCCCAGAAGGAAGCAGATGATGCACAAGAAATCCCGCAAACAGTTTGCTGAAGACAAGCAGACTAAGAACATGGATTACTGGAACCATGTCCTGTGGTCTGATGAGACCAAGATAAACTTATGTGGTTCAGATGGTGTCAAGCATGTGTGGCGGAAACCAGGGGAGGAGTACAAAGACAAGTGTGTCTTGCCTACAGTCAAGCATGGTGGTGGGAGTGTTATGGTCTGGGGCTGCATGAGTGCTGCCGGCACTGGGGAGCTACAGTTCATTGAGGGAACCATGAATGCCAATATGTACTGTGACATACTAAAGCAGAGCATGATCCTCTCCCTTCGGAGACTGGGTCGCAGGGCAGTATTCCAACATCATTATGACCCCAAACACACCTCCAAGATGACCACTGCCTTGCTAAAGCAGCTGAGGGTAAAGGTGATGGACTGGCCAAGCATGTCTCCAGACCTAAACCCTATTGCGCATCTGTGGGGCATCCTCAAACGGAAGGTGGAGGAGCGCAAGGTCTCTAACACCCACCAGCTCCGTGATATCGTCATGGAGGAGTGGAAGAGGACTCCAGTGGCAACCTGTGAAGCTCTGGTGAACTCCATGCCCAATGAGGGTGTTGGCAGTGCTGGAAAATAATGGTGGCCACACAAAATATTGACACTTTGGGCCCAATTTGGACATTTTCACTTAGGGGTGTACTCACTTTTGTTTCCAGCGGTTCAGAGCTTTTTTTGAGGAGACAACAAATTTACACTGTTATACAAGCTGTACACTCACTACTTTACATTGTAGCAAAGTGTCATTTCTTCAGTCTTGTCACATGAAAAGATATATTTAAATATTTACAAAAATGTGAGGGGTATACTCACTTTTTTGAGATACTGTATATATTGAATGGATGACAGCAGTGGTTTGGATTCATTCCTGTGACCTCATGTATGGCATCTTGGATTTTCCCATATGCGCAATTTGACTCCCTGTAATAGGGGTCAATTAGGTTTGGTGAGTGCATAGTGTGTTTCCTATACTGAGGATGTTTATTCACGTGTGGGATCTATACATGGACTTCACAATTTTTATGAATTTTTATAATTTAAATGAAGATTTACCGTATTTATCGGCGTATAACGCGCACTTTTTTCCCCTTAAAATCAGGGGAAAATCGCGGGTGCGTGTTATACGCCGATCCCCTGCGATCCGGAGCTGCCAGATTTTCAAAATCGCCGACCGCGATTTGAAAATGGCGCCGCCGGCGCCGAAATACACAGTGCCGGTCCTCGGTTCTTCTCGGCCACTTTCGTCTTCACTCAAGCGCCGCCCGAACGTACACTCGGCTAGGTTCGGATAGCTCCGCTCGGGACTACGAGTGGAGCCGAAAGTAAACGAGAGCCGCCGAGAAGAGCCGAGGACCAGCTCTGTGTATTTCGGCACCGGCGGCGCCATTTTCAAATCGCGGTCAGCGATTTTAAAAGACAGGATGGCAGGGGTCCGGGATCACAGGATGCAAGGCTGCACTGGGGAAGGCTGCACTGACAAGGCTGCACTGACAAGGCTGCACTGGGGAAGGCTGCACTGGGGAAGGCTGCACTGACATGGCTGTACTGGGGAAGGCTGCACTGACATGGCTGCACTGACATGGCTGCACTGACAAGGCTGCACTGACAAGGCTGCACTGGGGCAAGGCTGCACTGAGAAGGCTGCAATGATGGGCATTTAAATGTAAGTTTTTTTTTTTCCTTCGAATTCCCTCCTAATAGTTTTTTTTTCCTTAAAATTCCCTCCTAAATTGGGGTGCGTGTTATACGCCGGTGCGTGTTATACGCCGATAAATACGGTATTTACTATTTTTAATTTATGATATAAGAGCGCGGTTCCTTTGTTTCTTTTTCACGTTATAGGTGTTTTTTTACACTTTACAACACGCAGCTCTTTATTGCGGTTTGTTTGTTCGTTTTTTGGTTACTGGTTTGCGCGAGTTTGGAACCTATTGGTTCCTATATTTTCTTTCTTAGTATGATGACGCCTTAGGAGTTCCCTTCACTGGAACTAAAGGGTCAAGCCCAACCCCTGAAAATCAACCCCACACCATAATCCCCCTTCCACCAAATGATTTGGACCAGTGCACAAAACAACGTCCATAAAGACATGGATGAGCGAGTTTGGGGTGGAGGAAATCGACTGGAAATTGACCTCAACCCAATAGAAATTGACCTCAACCCGATAGAACACACTTGGAATGAATTAGAGCACAGACTGCGAGCCCTGCCTTCTGATCCACATCAGTGCCTGACCTCGCAAATGCGCTTCTGAAAGAGTGGTAAAACATTCCCCACAGACACACTCCTACATCTTGTGAACAGACTTCCTAGAAGAGTTGAAGCTGTTATAGCTGCAAAGGGTGGGCCAACTAAAATATTGAACCCTACAGACTAAGACTGAGATGCCATTTAAAATGGTTGTAAAAGCAGAAGGTTTTTTTTTTATCTTAATGCATTCCATGCATTAAGATAAAAAGCCTTCTGTGTGTAGCAGCCCCCTAATACTTACCTGAGCCCCCCCCTCCTCGATCCAGTGATGTCCACGAATGCCTCGGTCATCCGGGACTCTCCCTTCTGATTGGCTGAGACACAGCAGCAGTGCCATTTGCTCCTGCTGCTGTCAATCAAATTCAGCCAATGAGAAGAGAGAGGGGGCGGGGCTGAACCACTGCTTTATGTCTGAATGGATACATGGAGCTGCAGCTCGGGTGCCCACATAGCAAGCTGCTTGCTGTGGGGGCACTCAACAGGAGGGAGTGACCAGGAGCTCCAGCCAGGGACCCGAGAAGAGGAGGATCTGGGCCGCCCCTGCAAAACCACTGCACAAAGCAGGTAAGTATAACATGTTTGTTATTTTAATAGAAAAAAAAAAAAAAAACTAGACAAAATTACTTTAAAGTGGTTGTATACCACTGATTTTAACTTTTACCTATAGGTAAGCCTAGAATAAGACTTACCTATAGGTAGTGGAAATATCTCCTAAATGTGTGCCATTTAGGAGATATTTACCTTGCAGTGCGCCGATGATGTCATCAGCACATGCGCTGTGAAGAAATGGACCTCCCTGCCGTTTCTTCCCAAGCGTGTGCCGTGACTGGCGGCTCTGGCGCGCATGCGTGGGAGTGACGTCACGCGGCTCCGGACAGTCACACAGCCGGAGTCTGCGGCCCCGAGAAGGAAGAGGGGTGAAGATGGATGCTTCCTGCAGCAGGGACAGCGTGAGCTTCATTTGCATACTAGCCCATTATGCTTTTACTTTGCAGGGTTTGGAGGAAACAAAGGAGAAAGTAAAACCCATCAGGGTTTACTTCCGCTTTAAGGTAATGTGCATGTAGGTGCAGGTGTCTCAATACTTTTGGTAATATAGTGTATATTTATAATTGATATTGGGGGACTTGTATGTATGCATTCATTCTTACATGTTTACTTATATACTACTGTGCAAAAGTTTGACAGGTGTGAAAAAAAATCTAGTGCTCTAAAGAAAAGTGATAAGGGGGTGCCGACAAACAATACTTTAAGTCCCCCCTTTAAGTGTAAAATGACACTAGTGAAATACAAAACAATATAAAGGAAGGCGCTACTCCTTTACCAATTTTGGTTAAACCAATGTGCCACAAAACATATCAATAATGTACAGGGCCGTCTTTAATTTTGATTGGGCCCTGGGCAAACATTTTCTTGGGGCCCCCCTTCCATTCTGAGACATACAAAAAATAGCAGGTAGACTCAAAATCAGTTTACTGCAGCAGATCACGCAGCGATTGCAATTGTTTGCCAGAGGTTACAGCCTATCATTACTGCTCAATGGCTGGTTTCTAGAGGTTACAACACATAATTTCTGCTTGCCGATTGGTTGCTAGAGGTTAGTGTACATTATTAGCGCTCACTAATTGGTTGCTAGGGGTTACAGCACATCATTAGCACTTACTGATTGGTTGCTAGAGATTAAAGCAGATCACTACTGTTTGCTGATTGGTTGCTAGAGGTTCATGCACATCATTACCTCTCACTGAGCAGTGGAGCAATCCCAAATAATTGAGCAAGTAAAGGGGCACATTAATACACATACTACAGGAGAGGTTCAGAGACTGCGGACATACTGCAGGAGTCAATCAGAGACTGCGGACATACTGCAGGAGATTACCAGAGACTGCGGACATACTGCAGGAGATTACCAGAGACTACGGACATACTGCAGGAGACAATCAGAGACTGCGGACATACTGCAGGAGATTACCAGAGACTGCGGACATACTGCAGGAGATTACCAGAGACTACGGACATACTGCAGAAGATTACCAGAGACTACGGACATACTGCAGGAGACAATCAGAGACTGCGGACATACTGCAGCAGATTACCAGAGACGGCGGAAATACTGCAGGAGATTACCAGAGACTACGGACATACTGCAGGAGACAATCAGAGACTGTGGACATACTGCAGGAGATTACCAGAGACTACGGACATACTGCAGGAGATTACCAGAGACTGCGGACATACTGCAGGAGATTACCAGAGACTGCGGACATACTGCAGGAGATTACCAGAGACTGCGGACATACTGCAGGAGATTACCAGAGACTGCGGACATACTGCAGGAGATTACCAGAGACTGCGGACATACTGCAGGAGATTACCAGAGACTACGGACATACTGCAGGAGATTACCAGGGACTACGGACATACTGCAGGAGGTTACCAGGGACTACGGACATACTGCAGGAGGTTACCAGAGACTGCGGACATACTGCAGGAGATTACCAGAGACTGCGGACATACTGCAGGAGACAATCAGAGACTGCGGACATACTGCAGGAGATTACCAGAGACTACGGACATACTGCAGGAGACAATCAGAGACTGCGGACATACTGCAGGAGACAATCAGAGACTGCGGACATACTGCAGGAGATTACCAGAGACTACGGACATACTGCAGGAGACAATCAGAGACTGCGGACATACTGCAGGAGACAATCAGAGACTGCGGACATACTGCAGGAGACAATCAGAGACTGCGGACATACTGCAGGAGATTACCAGAGACTGCGGACATACTGCAGGAGATTACCAGAGACTGCGGACATACTGCAGGAGACAATCAGAGACTGCAGACATTATACAGGAGATGGTCAGAGAACTTTCAGCAATGCACACCTTTACAGTTAAATAACACAGCTCAGGGTTTAAACATTCAGGCATTTTATGGGTGTAAGGACATACCTGGCCAGCCAAACTCACTACATACATTCAGGACTGTGGGCGGGGCTTCCACTTTCTGCTCTCAATAAAGCAGCTGGGAGCTCCACTGATGCTTTGTTGGGTGGGCCCTGGGCCCACATCACCCGTGAATGGTCGCCCCGATGACAGCTTTGCACAGAGGACATGGGAGGATGTATTCCTCGCTAGCCAGCTGAGAGGGGCGGGGCCGGGAGCTCCACCGACGCTCTGACCCCGCCCACGTGCAGCCTGTGTACTGGGAATAGAGCGCCTATAGTGAGAGCCAGTGATCGGAGTGGGAATGTCATTGGAGCTCCCGGCCCTGCCCCCGGACCTCTGTATTCACCAGCCAGTATAGAGGGGGCGGGGCCGGAGGCTCCACTGACACTCCCATTCCGATCACTGGCTCTCACTATAGGCGCTCTTTTCCGAGTACACAGGCTGCACGTGGGCGGGGTCAGAGCGTCAGTGGAGCTCCCGGCCCCGCCCCGTCTCAGCTGGCTAGCGAGGAATACATCCTCCCGTGTCCTCTGTGCGCTCTGCAAAGCTGTAATCGGGGCCCCAATTCACGGCTAGCGCGGGCCCCCAACAAAGATTGGGCCCAGGGCAAGTGCCCCGTTTGCCCTGCGCTAAAGACGGCCCTGATAATGTATATCAAACTTAAAAAGTCCATAAATGAAAATAGGAAAACAGCCCAAACACTGTGTTGTGAAGTGAGTGGTAATTTCTTCTATTGCATCCAACCAGTGTGCTTCCACCACATATGTAAAATGCTCAAACCGCAACAGTAAATTTCCAAAGGCCTAACGAGCCTTGCCGACACAATCCAATAGATAAGATGGATATGATGACTCAGTACCTCTTTTGCTCCAATGCTAATCCACTCTCAATATTACTAAACACCAAGAATCCTCATAGTGCAGCAAGTTTTTATGTAAAATGGAAAAACTTTAAAGGAGAAGTCCAGCCTGAGCTCGTTTGGCTGGGCTTCTCCTATGGGTCACAGGAGTGCAATTTGTTTTGCACGCCTGTGACCCATTTTCAGCAGAGAGCGGTCTTAATTCTGGATCCACCAGGTACCCGGACTGATGCCTGTCTCAGCCTCTCAACTAGCCGCTGAGAGCCTGAGAAGGCCACTCCCTGCCCCTCCACAGCTCAGCATTCCAGTGAGTGCGGGTGGGGGGGGGGCAGAGCGGAGAGCTGCTGATTGACAGTCAGCAGCTCTCTGCTCGGGGAGATGCTCGGCGATGTTCGATGGCTCGGTTCTCAGTGCAGAGGTGCCGGTGGACAGATGCAGCATCATCGGTCCAATGCTACATCCACCAAGGTAAGTATGATGGGTAAATAAAAAAAAACATACTTCCCTTTTAAGCACAAATGTACTGCACTTGCATTTTCAGGGTGCCTGAGAGGCACATCCACAACCCGCTCTCACTCAGCACCTAGGTGTGCGCCGCTCGTAACCACAGAGCCGGCATTCGCTCCAAATCCCAGATGTAACGTAGGACAAAGCTGGAGGTTACAAAAGCGAGGTGCCTCAATGCATTGCGAACATATGTGCGTCTTCGGGAAGCTACATCGCAGCCATCGTAATAAAGCCCTAAATACCCTAGGGGAAATTCCCAATTGGTGGAAATCTTAGCCAATGGATAAACGGGGCTGGATAATTTATCTACAGCACAATTTGTGGACAACTATGTGTGGGAGCCTCCCAGAATAGATAGCAACCTAAACATACAGTACATATTTAAAAATCAACATCAAATAAAATATTACAAAATAAAATCAGTTTAATTTTATACAAAACAGCACTAACAATGAAAATTATGCATATCATTGTCCACATATTATCAAAAAAAATTCCTTTACGGTTTTATTATAAAAAAAATGAAGGAATAATGACATAAAAAACTAAGCTCATAAATAAATTAGGGCAATAGAATAGGTTCTCACTACCAACCTAATTATAAAAACAAACACGCATATTAATAGTCCATTAAAAAAAAGGTGTGAAAAAATGCTGTAAATTAGGAATGCTTTCAGAAATAGAAGTGTTAATAGTTTATTTTTATCAATTACAAAATGGAAAGTAAATGAACAGAAGAGAAATCCAGATCAAATCCATATTTGACCACCCTTTGCCTTCAAAACAGCATCAATTCTTCTAGGTACACTTGCATACAGTTTTTGAAGGAACTCAACAGGTAGGATGTTCCAAACATCTTGGAGAACTAACCACATATCTTCTGTGGATGTAGGCTGTATCAGATCCTTCTGTCTCTTCATGTAATCCCAGACAAACTCGATAATGTTGAGATCAGGGCTCTGTGGGGGCCAAACCATCACTTCCAGGACTCCGTGTTCTTCTTTACACTGAAGATAGTTCTTAATGGCATTAGCTGTATGTTTGGGGGTCGTTGTCCTACTGAAGAATTAATTTGGGGCCAATCACATGCCTTCCTGATGGTATGGCATAATGGATAAGTATCTGCCTGTATTTCTCTGCATTGAAAACACCATTGATCATGACCAAATCTCCAACTCCATTTCCAGAAATGCAGCCCCAAACTTGCAAGGAGCCTGCAGACACTTATTATTGTACCACTCTCCAGCCCTTTGTGAAAAAACTGCCTCCTGCTACAGCCAAATATTTCACATTTTTCTGCACCCCAGTTGCTATGTTTTCCTGCATAATTGAGTCGCTTAGCCTTGTTTCCACAATGAAGATATGGCTTTTTGGCTGCAATTCTTCCATGAAGACCATTTCTGGCCAGACTAGATCTGTATACCTGGGTCCCACTGGTTTCCGCCAGTTCTGTGCTAATGAAACAGCTGGACATCTTCTGATGTCAAAGGGAAGTAAGCATGATGTGCCTTTCATTCAAGTTTCCCTGGCTGACCACTGCCAATGGTCCTCAGCGTTGCCCATTTCTTTGTGCTTGCACATCTCGAAACCCCTGAAATTTTTGGATGAAATGTGTGAGAGAGGTACAGTTCTCAGGCAGGGACCTCCAGCGCGCTTGCTTTGGCCAAAAAAACTATTTTAGAAGAAGTGACATCATCAAAGTGCATCTCCTGGTTTGTTACAGTGAAGTGACCCTTCACTGTAACAACCCCAGATCCAATATCAATAATATATCTGAAGTGTGCAGATATTATGCATTATTATGTGCAGATCTTGTCTGTATATAGTGATAGTCTTATAAATTACTTACACCTCAATACCAGACACTTTTACTTGGTATGGTAAATATATACTGTATCAATTCACTATATAAAGTCACAGGTAGTCACACAGAGAATGACTTGTGATCAAATATCAACAATATATCCAAAGAACCTTCATAAAAAAATAATTATGTATTGTGTGCAAATCTTGTCTGTATACAGTTGTGCTCATAAGTTTACATACCCTGGCAGAATTTATGATTTCTTGGCCATTTTTCTGAGAATATGAATAACACAAAACATTTCTTTCACCGATGGTTAGTGTTTGGCTGAAGCCATTTATTATCAATCAACTGTGTTTACTCTTTTTAAATCATAATGGCAACAGAAACTACCCAAACGACCCTGATCAAAAGTTTACATACCCTGGTGATTTTGGTCTGATCACATGCACACAAGTTGACACAAAGGGGTTTGAATGCTATTAAAGGTGTAACCATCCTCACCTGTGATCTGTTTACTTGTAATTAGTGTGTGTGTGTATAAAAGTTCAATGAGTTTCTGGACTCCGGACAGACCCTTGCATCTTTCACCCAGTGCTGCACTGACATTTCTAGATTCTGAGTCATGGGGAAAGCAAAAGAATTGTCAAAGGATCTGCGGGAAAAGGTAGTTGAACTGTATAAAACAGGAAAGGGATATAAAAAGATATCCAATGAATTTAGAATGCCAATCAGCAGTGTTCAAACTCTAATCGAGAAGTGGAAAATTAGGGGTTCTGTTGAAACCAAACCACGGTTAGGTAGACCAACTAAAATTTCAGCCGCAACTGCCAGGAAAATTGTTTGGGATGCAAAGAAAAACCCATAAATAACTTCAGGTGAAATATAGGACTCTCTGAAAACATGTGGTGTGGCTGTTTCAAGAGGATCAATAAGGAGGCACTTGAAGAACAATGGGCTGCATTATTGAGTCGCCAGAAGAAAGCCATTACTACGCAAATGCCACAAAGTATCCTGCTTACAATACGCCAAACAGCACAGAGACAAGCCTTAAACCTTCTGGCACAAAGTCATTTGGAGTGATGAGACCAAAATTAACGGGTTAACTGTCAGGGCTGGGCTCAGCCCTTCCTTCTCTGAGCTGGCCGCTCATCTGTCGGCTAATTGCCAGCTTCTAGCTCTCCACAGTGACTCACCTGTTGATATCCTGCTCGTCAGTCCTGCCTACTTAAGCCGTCCAGCCCAGAGGATCTCTGCCTTCGCCTTGGTCACATCTCTAGAGACGCTCTCCTGTGTTCCTGTTAAAGACTTGCTTGACTGACATTTCTTCTGGCTCCAGATCCTGCTTGCTGTTCCACTACGCTCATCTCTGGCTCCCTGACGTTTTGGCTTGTCTAACTATCCATTCTGGTTCCTGAACTCTGGCTATGTTTTGACTACGTTTACTCTGTTTACCTGGTCAAATAAAGAAAGTGAAAAAATGGACTTTCCAGGCACCAATCATAAGAAATAAACAGTAAATTTTTATTAAAGCGGTTGTATACCCACTGACACTTTTTTTTTTATACCCCTGTAAGGCAAAAGGCATAATGAGCTAGTATGCACCGCATACTAGCTCATTATGAAATACTTACCTTAGAATGAGGCGTCGGTATCTTACCTGGTCCACGCCGAGGTAGCTGACATGTTGCCTCGTCGTGTCTTCCGGGTATCGCGGCTCCAGCGCTGTGAGTGGCATGCGCGCGGGAGATTTCTTTCTGACAAGGTCCGGCAGCTGCCGGGCCTTCAGCCGAGAATCCCCTGTGCGCATGCGCCGCTGCAGTCAGCGGCTCATAGCAAGGGGAATATCTCCTAAACCGTACAGGTTTAGGAGATTTTTTTTTACCTACAGGTAAGCCTTATTATAGGCTTACCTGTAGGTAAAAGTTAAAAAATTTACTATACAACTGCTTTAACAATTAATACATAGAGATAAAAAACTATTTAAAATACTGCAGTGTTACTACAGTAGCAGCTAAACCTCTCCGATATTGATCATAGATGTCAAAAATATGTCATAATAGATATGTGTGACTAAACTAAATTGTAACATTCAAATAAGCTCTACATGTTTCGCGAAAATTGCTTCTTCAGGAGATTTATATACATTCTAAGGAGAGAAAGAGACAGTCAATACTTTATAACAACTATATATAATATATAAATAGTAGGTATATAGTCTCAAAATATGCAAGGAACACCAAGACTGCACCCAGGAGCAGTTGGACACACAGCATGCAAAGTGTACCACAGGCAATATGTGGGGGCGTGCCAAGTAGAAAGATAAGAGCTACCTTAAGCTCCCACAGTTCCATCCTGTGCTGGTGCTTTGTTTACTCTTTGATTCATACTCTGTTTACCTTTTTTTATATTATTATTAAACAAGTGTGATTTAACTGTACTTCTGTCTCAGTCTGATTCATGGTTTCTGACAGTAGGTGAAGGCCATGAATTCAGAAGATGCAGTCAATCCACTTGTTGGTAATATTTTTTCCAGATTGGATGAGCAGGATCACTGCATGAATCAGTTTGCCATGGCGTTACAAACGCCCCTGAGTCGCACGGCTCACCTGGAATCTCCGACTGTGGCTGCTCCAGTACAATTTGTGTTGCAGGCCATCCCTGCTGCTGCTCCAGTCTCTGTGCAGGCACCCGCCTCGAGTATTAGTTCTATTAGAGGTATGTCTGGTTCTGCTCCGCTTCCCCAGTGATTTGGGGGTGATCCAGTCCAATGCAGAGGGTTTCTCAACCAGGTTGAGATATACTTTGAGATGCTGCCCCAGACATTTCCCACGGACAGAAGCAAAGTAGGTTTCGTGATATCTTTGCTTTCTAAAAGAGCCTTGGCCTGGGCAAACCCTCTATGGGAGACGCAAAAACCTGTTGTCTTCAGTTACCCTGAGTTTGTGGCTTACTTTAAAAGGGTATTTGACGTTCCCACTCACTCCGCTTCCGTTCGCAAGTGCCTCATGTCCATCAGAGTATGAGAACTGTTGCAGATTACGCCATTGAATTCTGTACTCTGGCAGCAGAGTTTGCTTGGAACAATGAGGCCCTCGTGGCTGCTTTTTCTCATGGTCTCTCGGATACCATCAAGGATGAGATAGCAGCCCGAGATATATCCACTGAGCTGGAGAAGATGATCACATTTGCCATCCTCATTGACTCCAGACTCAGAGAAAGACTCTCTTTTAAGGAGTGCTTGCGGAAGCCTCCTGTATATTTGTTTTCGAGTTTTGCAGTCCCACCCTTGCCTCCCTCACCTCCCATGCCTCCTGGTACCGAGTCGATCAGTGAAGATGAACCCATGCACTTGGGCTTCATGCATCTCTCTGCGGATGAGAGAACCCTTAGGAGGAGGGAGAGATTGTGCCTTTATTGTGGCCAGGCAGGTCACTTTTTGAAGTCTTGTCCTGCCTGTCCAGGGGATGCCCAAACCTTGAGGTCCTGTCACGGACAGACCTTAGGTGGCGTTGTTCCGTCCCCAGTTATCCAGAAGGATAAGCCCCTGGTTTCAGTTACCCTTTCTTGGGCTGAGTCGTTCGTCGAGTTACAGGCTCTAATCAACTCTGGGGCTGCAAGCCTGTTCATTGAGGCTGCCTTTGTATCAAAGCACTCAATTCCACTGCAGCTGCGTGACACTCCACTTGCCATTGAGGCTCTTGACGGGAGACCTCTACAGCCTGCCCATGTGACTCATGAGACTGTTCCCTTGTCCATGGCCGTAGGGGCTCTTCACCATGAGATAATCCAATTCCAAATTATTTCCTCACCTAAGTTTCCGCTGGTTATTGGTTATCCTTGGTTACAGAGGCACAACCCCTCTTTTGATTGGCTCTGTGCTGAGGTTCTCTCCTGGTTGTCACAATGCAGTAAGACATGCTTCCAGAAGGTAGCCAAGGTCCTGTGCACTTCTTCTCTCTCCTCCCTGCCGGAGGAGTACCGCGATTTTAGCGATGTCTTTGACAAAGGTCAAGTCAGTAGTTTGCCTCCACACCGGTCATATGATTGCGCAATTGACCTTCAACCTGGTGCAATACCCCCTTGTGGCCAGGTTTACCCTTTGTCGGTCTTGGAGGATAAGGCCATGGAGGAGTATGTTGCAGACGCACTTTCACAAGGTTTCATCCGCAAATCCTCGTCTCCTGCTGGTGCTGGTTTCTTCTTTCTGAAGAGAAAGAGTGGTGAACTGAGACCTTGTATTGAATATAGGGATCTCAATCGCTTCACGATTAAGAATGCCTATCCATTTCCGTTGAGTTATTTGACCGCCTCAAGAGAGCAACGGTTTTCACAAAGCTTGATTTGAGAGGATCATACAATCTCGTGAGGATTAAGGAGGGCAACGAGTGGAAAACTGCGTTTAATACCAGAACAGGCCATTATGAGTACCTTGTAATGCTTTTTGGCCTTTGTAACGCCCCAGCAGTTTTCCAGGAATTTATTAACGATGTCCTCCGAGATTTGTTGCAGTAATGTGTGGTGGTTTATCTCGATGATATCATCATATTTTCCCAAGTCCCTGGAGAGCCACCACACAGATGTCTGTCGTATGCTTCAGAAACTAAGAGAGAACAATCTCTATTGTAAATTGGAGAAGTGTGAATTCCATCGTGAACAGGTTAAATTCCTGGGTTATGTCATTTCCATTGCTGGTTTTTGAATGGACCCAGAGAAACTTTCAGCAGTCCTACAGTGGCCCCGACCCATGGGTTTACGTCCTCTGCAGCGTTTTCTTGGCTTTGCCAACTATTAGAAGTTTATTCATAACTTCTTGTCTCTGGTCAAGCCCCTGACTAATATGACCGTAAAGGACGGTAACCTACAGTGTTGGTCTCTGGAGTCCATTAAGGCCTTTGAGAGTCTCAAGGCTGCCTTTGTTTCTGCTCCTGTGTTGGCACATCTTTATCCTACGTTACCTTTTATCCTTGAGGTTGATGCTTCTGAGGCTGGAGTTGGCGCCCCTTCTGTCTCAACATCCTACCTCCTGAGAGCGCTATGCATCCTTGTCGCTACTTTTCCAAGAAATTGTCACCTGAGCAGTGCAATTACGAGATTGGTGACAGAGCTGTTAGCGATCATTTTAGCCCTGAAAGAATGGAGACATCTCCTCGAAGGTACCACTGTGCCGGTTCTCATTCTTACTGACCATAAGAATCTCACATTCTTGTCTGAGGCTAAACGCCTCTCTCCCAGAAGGGCGCAATGGGCTCTTTTCTTGTCTAGTTTCATTTACATTGTCTCATTCTTACCCGGTACTAAGAATGTAAGGGCTGACGCTTTGTCACGACAATTTTCCTCCACTTCCAAGATGGAGTCGGTTCCGGTTCCTGTGATTCCTCCTGATCGTATTCTGGCTACGGTTTGCACCAGTCTCACTTCTCCTATGGGTGACAAAATTCTTGCTGCTCAGGTTCATGTTCCTCCTGAGAAACCTTGTGACCGCTGCTTTGTCCCAGAGAGTCTCCGTACTGCCACATTGTACATTGCCACGATGTCTGCCGGGCACCCGCAATCGCTCCTGACAGAGCAGAAACGTGGATATGTGTGTGTAAACACACATATCCACGTTCTGTCAGGGGAGAGGAAACAGATCGTGTGTTCCTAGTCTATAGGAACACTGATCGGTCTCCTCCCCCAGTCAGTCCCATCCCCCCACAGTTGGAACACACAGTGAGGAACACATTTAACCACTTGATCGCCCCCTAGTGTTAACCCCTTCCCTGCCAGTGACATTTATACAGTAATCAGTGGCTATTTATAGCACTGATCTCTGTATAAATGTTAGTGGTTTCAAAAAAGTGTCCGGTCTGTCCACAGCAATGCCGTAGTCCCGATAAAAATTGCAGATCGCCGCCATTGCTAGTAAATATTAATAATAATAGTTAATAATAAAAAGGACATAAATCAATAACCTATTTTGTAGGCGCTATAACTTTTGCGCAAACCAATCAATATATGCTTATTGCGATTTTTTTTTTTCCAAAAATATATAGAATACATATCAACCTAACCTAAGGAAAAAAATTAGTTTTTTTTTAAATAATAATATATTAATTATAGCAAAAAGTAAAAAATATTGTGTTTTTTTTTTTTTTTCAAAATTTTCACTATTTTGTTTATAGCGCAAAAAATAAAAACCACAGAGGTGATCAAATACCACAGAAGAAAGCTCTATTTGTGGGAAAAAAAGGACGTAAATTTTGTTTGGGTATAGCGTCGCATGGTCGCGCAATTGCCAGGTAAAGTGACGCAGTGCCGTATCACAAAAAATGGCCCGGTCAGGAAGGAGGGAAATTCTTCCGGTGCTGAAGTGGTTAATGTTGTACATAAAAGTGTTTCATATTTCTTTGTCATATGTGATCTACCATTTTATGTGTCAAATACTATGTTTATACCCTGTGGTATGCCACATGTATTATTGTTATTGTTACTCTTTCCCTGTTTTCCCACCCGTCAGTTTTTGCCAGGACATTCACTCTCAGGTTCAGGAGCTCAAATTATTTTTTATGCAAACTCTGAGACGTAGTTTTGTAGGCAGGGGGAGGATGCAGCACCCTGGAGTTTAGGCAGGGTTGCTTCTAAATTTACCTGCCAGGTATAGCTACCTTGGCCCATTGTTAGGGATCAATTAATGTCACTCTAAGTCTGTAATTGCTGCACTTCTCTCTTTTGCCGCTAGGTGGCCAGGTACCTGGTGGCATTAGATACCAATGCAAGGTCAGATTATGGGTATATGGGGTATCCGAGCCAATGGGCAGGGGTTTTCCTAAATCCCTTGGTCTGCTTAGAGAACCTATATATTTGGGTAAAGCCAGGTGATCAGGGTTCTGTGCTACCTTGACGGCTGTCTGGGTGGACGTGTTGTATTGTCCAGGCCACTAGGCCAGAGTTTGGGCCTATCCAGAGCATATCTAGGCTATCTGAGGGCCTATCCATAAGAAAGAGAGCAGCGCAGGATTGGGATTGTGGCTTGCAGTCCAACCAGAATTGACGCTTCTGCCGGCCAGAGAACCTGTCGTGGTCGGAGGTAGAGGGGAAGCTGTTGCCTCTAAAGGACCAACAACCTTATTATCAGGGACCACAGTGAGTAGCTGAAGCAAGTACCAGAGTTTAATTCTCACCAATCGGGGACGAATCGGGAAACTTCAGTGGGTATCAAGCCAGGGACCCAGCCAGCAGAGGTGACACTTGCAGAGCAGCCTTGTGTGTCAAGCCAGAGACCGAGGAGGCCAGTGGGTTGAAGCTTGAGAGGCATCTTGAGAATGCCAAGCTAGGGAAGCTAGGGACCCAGCAGAGAAGCGGGGGTGACACTTGAGGAAGATACTACAGTGAAGATTGGAGGAGCTCACCGGATTCAGTGACAGTGAATCATCTAGTCTAGTGAGAGAGACTGGGAGCTCAGTGGGCTGAAGAACTACAAGAACTACAAGAAGTGATTGTAGTGGATGTGAAGGACCTGTTACACCTTGTGTTAGAAACTGTTAAAGACTGTTGCCATAGGAGACAGCATTTCTACACATGCAGATGTGGCATCTTGCTGGAGGCCTTTCCTTGATTGGCTGTCCTCCTGTTGAAGTCTCGGAGTCTGCCAATTAACATTGCAACTACCTAAGGGTGTCCTGGCCCTGACCCGCTTTCCCAAAGTTATGTTCAAGAGAAATAAAAATCTCTTTGCATTTAAGAGGTGTCTGACGCTCAATGAATCTACCTTGTATTACACCCACTATGCCTTACAACCCACCACATACAGAAGGATGTCAGCTATCTCTGGCCCTGGAGGTTCTCATTAGCCTGCAAGGAGGCCGGAGACCTTGCTACATAGCGCCAACAGTTTGCACAGCGCTTTACAACGTTAGGGCAGACAGTACAGTTACAATTCAATTCAATACAGGAGGAATCAGAGGGCCCTGCTCGTTCGTTAGAGCTTACAATCTAAGAGGGAGGGTCAAGTGATACAAAGGGTAATAACTGTGTGGGATGGGCTGATGAAGGAAAAAATGTACAGTTGTTAGGTGAGGGCAGGATGGGCTTCTCTGAAGAGAAAAGTTTTCTGAGATCGCCTAAAAGTGGATAGAGTTGGAGATAGTCGGATATATTGAGGTAGGGAATTCCAAAGGATGGGAGAGGCTTGGGAGAAGTCCTGGAGGCGAGTATGGGAGGAGGTGACAAGGGAGCTAGAGAGCAGGAGGTCTTGAGCAGAGCGAAGAGGATGATTTGATTGGTATTTTGAGACTAGGTTAGTGATGTAGCTGGGGGCAGAATTGTGGATGGCTTTGTAAGTTATTATTAGTATTTTGAAACTAATTTGTTGGGTGTGTGGAAGCCAATAAAGTGATTGGTAGAGAGGGGTAGCAGACGCTGAGCAGTTTGTATGGTGGATGAGTCTGGCGGCAGCATTTATGATGGACTGAAGGGGGGATAGCCTATTTAAAGGTAAGCCAATGAGGAGGGAGTTGCAGTAGTCGAGGCGAGAGATAACCAGGGAGTGAATCAGGAGCTTTGTGGTTTCATTGGTTAGGAAGGGACATATTTTAGAGATGTTGGAGGTTGAGGCGGCAAGCCTTGGAAAGTGATTGGATGTGGGGCTGAAAGGAGTTCAGAGTCCAGGAAAACACCTAGCACCCTGGCATGCGGGGATGGGTGGATGGTTGTGCCATTGCTCTTGACAGAGAAGTCAGGGGAAGAGGCATGTGGAGGAGGAAATACTATGAGCTTGGTTTTGGACAATTTGAGTTTGAGGAAGTGGTGTGACATACACACAGATATGTCTGTTAATAAGTTAGTGATGCGTGAGGAGACTGATGGAGTGAGCTGAGAGGTGGAGAGATAGATTTGGGTGTTTTCAGCGTAGACATGATATTAAAAGCCATGGGAGGCTATCAGCTGACCCAGGGAAGAGGTGTAGATTTAAAAATAGGTAAGGTCCAAGAACAGAGCCCCTGATGGAAAAAGGAAGAGGAGTGGAGGAAGTAGAAATGCAAGTGACACTGAAGGTACGGTGGGATAGGTAGGATGAGAGCCAGCAAAGAGCACAGTCAGAGACCAAAGAAGTAACGTTTTTTGAGGAGGAGGGGTTGTCAATCATATCAAAGGCAGCTGAAAAGGTCCAGAAGTAGGAGTACAAAATAGTGTCCATTGCTTTTTGCTGTTAGTAAGTCATTTGTGAGTTTTAAAAGAACAGTGGAGTGTTGAGGGCGAAATCCAGACTGAAGAGGACCAAGAAGGTTATTCTTAATGAGGCGTTCAAGGAGTTTAGAGGAAAAGGGGAGCAAGGAAATAGGGCGTAGATTGTTAAGATTTGTAGGGTCCAAGGATGGCTTTTTAAGTATGGCGGTGACCAGTGCATGTTTTAGAGAGTTGGGGAAGATGCCAGAAGAGAGTGGGAGATTGAAGATGTGGGTTAGAGAGTGTAGGATAGAGTCGGAGGGTGGTTGTAGTATTTGAGAGGGAACAGAGTACAGGGGGCAGGTGGTTAGTTGGGCATTAGAAATGGGTTTAGCAACCTCGTCTATAGTGACAGGGTTGAATAAGGGGGTGTTGATTGTACCTGTTGACATGGGGTGTTAAGTAGGGGAGATACCTGTAGAGTGGAGATTTCATCACAAATTGAATCAATCTTAGGTTTTAAGTCATTGGCGATCTCCTGGGCAGTGAGTGAGTTAGTGGGTGAAGGCAGTGGAGGACGAAGTAGAGAGTTAAAGGTAGAAAAGAGTTGACGTGGACTGGATGAGAAGGTGTTAATGAGAGTGATAAAATAGGTTTGCTTGGCAGTGAGGAGGCAGGAATTGTAGTTTTGGAGGGCAGATTTTTATTGGTTGACGTCTTTGAGACAGTCTTACACCACAGACGTTCAAGAGCGCGGCAGCATTTTTCTGAGACCTCTGGTATCATCCGTCTGCTAGGGTTATAGGGGTCAAGGCCTGATTCTGTGTGTAGCGAGGGGGGGCAAGCTCATCCAGGGTGGAGGACAGGGATCTATTATAGACAGAAATGGCTAGATTGGGGCAGGACAGGGGTGAGATTTTGTCATAGAGGTGGTCAGTAGCAGAAAAGAGAAGAGAAGGGTTGAAGTGGCGAAGGTTTCTATGGATGATTGTTAGGTGATTGGAGGGAAAGGTTGTGGAAGACAGGGAGAGAGAAAAACTAATAAGGTGGTGATCAGAGAGAGGAAAAGGATTGTTGAAGAGGTTGCATGGAGCGCATAGGTAGGACAATACAAGGTCAAGGGTGTTGCCATCAGAGTGAGGAGAAGCCTGTACCCATTGCTTCAGGTCAAAGGATGTGGTTAGACTAAAGTTTAGAAGTAACAGGAGTGATCGTATTAACAGGGTTGTTAAAGTCGCAGAGAAGGATTGTGGGAATTTCAGAAGAGAGAAAGTAGGGTAGCCAGGCAAAAAAAGTCATCAAGGAAAGTTGATAATGGCCCAGGGGGTTAGTAGATCACAGCAATTCTTAAGGAAATTTTAGAGAATAGATGTATACAGTGAGCTTCAAATAATGATGAGGGATAGAGAGGGAGGAGATAATGAGAGGGATAGAGAGGGAGGAGAGTGGAGAACCTGGAAGGTGCTCTGTGGGCATAGGAGATTTCCCACTCCGCTTCCCTTGAGTCCACTAGGTCTAGCAGAGTGAGTCCAGAGAAGGCCACCGTTTAAGAGGGAAGCAGGAGAAGGAGTGTCGGATTCATGAAGCCAGGTTTCAGTGACAGCACGTATATTAAAGGAGTTTGTGACAGAGGTTACCTTTATCTGATTACATTATATGAACTCCCTCCCTTCTATCCGGCAGCACCCACCATGTTGGTCCACGGGTAGGGAGGCTGGTCCATGGGGGTTGGGGGGGAGGGAACAACATATATATCGTGGAAGTGATCCAGTGGCTACATAGCCAACAGTCGACTTTTCAGATTTACACACATTCACGGCGGCTGCAGTAGCTATTTACTGGTGGTGGCAGTAAAAGGTTTAGAGGCATTGTACCCTTTCAAATGATTTTGTTATTTTAATTAGGTATTTGTGTAAATAAGTTGATGAGAACTGCACCCTAATCTGTGCTCTTTCAAGTCACTTTATGGAATCATCCATAATAGACATGTGCACAACAGAAAAATTAGTTTCGTTTCGTTTCTGTTCGTTTCCGTTGATTCGTAACGATTCGTAATTTCGTAAGACTTGGGTTTTCGTATTCGGACTCGTTCGTATTTTCGTAAGAGTTATTTCTTCGTTGATTTGAAATGATTCATATTTCCGTGAGTCTAATTTCCGTTTATTAGAAAATAAGATTAGATTTAATTACATTCGTACTTTCGTTAGAATACATTTTCCGTTTATTCGAAACACTACTCGTCGTAATTTTGTAATTTGTACTTTCGTGAGATTGACTGCCTCATTTATTCGTACTTTTTTGTAACATTGTTTTCGTAGATTTGTAATAGGAGCATAAGTCATAATTTTACGTAACGTGTATGCTATTATATGTTTAAGAAACAAAGAATTTCTCTTTCACAAGTCACAACTTAACTCACAAATCCACCAAAACAGTGCCACCGACCCAATCTGGACTCTGGATGGAATGCACAAAAAAACACACAAGGGAAAAAGAAACAAGCTCATTGGGGGAAAGAACAACCTCTTCAGGGGAAGGGACAAGCTTATTGGCCAACGTCCATAAATACTTCAGAACTAACAAATTCGTTCTTTCGAATTCTCGATCAGCAGAATTTTTGTTATTTCATATTTTCGTTGTTTTGATGACCTTTTTCCGAATATTCGTAATTTTAATTTTTCGTTCATTTTGACTTTCCTTATGTTGAATCTTTGTTCGGTATTTTCATTGTTTCTATGTTTTCGTTTTTTTCGGATTTTCATTCTTTTGTATTTTCGCTGTTTCTAATTTAATTAATTAGTATTTTAGTTGTTTTCCATATTCGTTCTTTTCGATAATTCGTTGTTCGTTCGAATTTTTAGTAAAACATTCGTTCATTCGTATGTTTACGAATTAACGAATATAACGAATTTTGACGAATAACGAATTTGTAACTAAACGAATTGCACATGTCTAATCCATAATGCATTTACAGCCATAATGTCTCCACCCAAAAAAACATCTCCTCCTTTACGTGTTTCATCACACAGTGGCTTGATCATTGTGATCAAGGAGATGTTTTTTTGGGTGAAGACATTAGGCCTGTAAATGCATTATGGATGAGAACATGTTAAGAGTGCAGTTCTCAGCCACTTACTTTCATTTGATAATCAAAAAAGAGCTTCTTTAAACCCACACCTAGAGTCCAGAGACTAAAGGAAGGAGAAAGTCTAGAGCAGGGTGTTGTTATTTGGATAGGTGTTATGCCCTGTACACATGATCTGACATTCCACATTCCGACAAAAAAATCCATGTTTTTTATCCAATGGATGTTGGCTCAAACTTGTCTTGAATACACACGGTCACACAAATCTTGTCGGAAATTCCGATCGTCAAGAACGCGGTGACGTACAACGCATACGACGAGTCGAGAAAAATCAAGCTCAATAGCCAGTGCGGCTCCTCTGCTTGATTCCGAGCATTTTGTGCGTCGGGATTGTGTACACACGATTGGAATTTCCGACAATGGATTTTGTTGTCGGAAAATTTGAGATCCGGATCTCAAATTTTGTGTGACGGAAAATCCGATGGAAAATGTCCGATGGAGCCTACACACAGCCGGAATTTCCAACAAGCTCCCATCGAACGTTTTCTATCGGAAAACCAGACCGTGTGTATGGGGCATAAGTGTAGTTATATTTACTGTGCAGTTATATTCCTTGTGCTGCTTGTTTGACTTACCTTGTAATGGTGGTCTCACATATTGAGGCTGCAGTTTCTAGTGTCAAGGCTGATCGATTCCCCTATGTCCATGTATTCATTTATCTAGAACAGGGGTCTCCAAAGTAAAGGGCCAGTTTACTGTCCCTCAGGCTTTAGGGGGGCCGGAATGTGGCCAATAGGAGTTGAAAATGCCCCGGCATCAGTGCCCCATCATTGGTTTTGATGAGAGGAATAGTGCCCCATTGTTGATATCAATGAGAAGAATAGTGCCCCATTTGATGGTGTCAATAGAGGGAATAGTACTCTATCATTGGTGTCAGTTGGTGGAATAGTGCCCCAAGGGCCAGATAAAGGTGAGCAAAGGGCCACAGTTTGGAGACCACTGATTTAGAATACCCCTATTCCCCAAAGGAACAAGACAACTTCTTGTTCCAGGTCACGCAAGCAATGCCTTGCCATTTCTCTGTGTTGCCTCACAAATGTGGGAGTGGTAATAGGGTGTAGACAAAAAGGTTTACTGCCTTTAAAACCTCTTTTTGACAGTTTGCTTCCTATGTGGTCATCTGGGCAGGAAGTTAGGCAAATTTTTCCAACAGGGAAGAAGAAAGAAAAAATGGCACTGGTTTTATTAGAGAGGCAATATGCCCAAAGACAGCAATACAAATCAGACTGAGGTTCTAATTCCTCCTCGCTCTTTTAAAAACATTTACATTTTAACATTTTTTAGAAAATTTTTGAACTTTAGCCTGTTACAATAAAGAAGTATTTTGTTAATGTATAATATGATCCAGAATATGTTGCATCTTACCTTTCTTTGTAAAGGGAAATTGTTTCCTGTGAGAAAGATCTCTGTAGCTCATTTAAAACTTGATGAATGCATGGCTCTATCTGCAGAAAATAAGCTCTTGATTATTTTATACATGTATTAAAAGGAGAACTATAATACTTTTGGTACAATTTTATTTTTATGCATTTGTATACTGTTTTGTAAATATTTGATTTAGAAAAAAACACAGGTGCACCCTTGACTGATTTTACATCATTTTGGATTTCCTAAACAGGGGCTACAGTAGTAGTTTGACCTTTGTCACTGTCTATCTGTCTATCTCTGAAGCACCATACAGAGCAGTAAGGAAAAGAGGATATGCCACTCTTCTTAATAAGTTACTCAGCTCTCTAAAAACTATTATCTTCTTAAGCAAACCTTTTATGATTAGCCGGGTAAAGATGTGAATAGTGTCTAGAGCTCGATATAACTGAAAATAGTAAATATGAAATATTCTAATAATACCTGTATATACAGTATCTTTTTAAAACGCATGTTGATCATGAACTTGATAGCACATAACGCACTTTAAATTCCATTTATGTAAAAGCCAGGGACATCTTGGGGCCCATTTACACAATCATTGTGTTACCACAACTCACAGTAGCTCACCATGCATTATATAGTGCATTAAGGTGCCATTAATCTTCAGTGCCACCCCAACATATCTCCAGAGAGCTGTGTAAAAGGCAGCACACTGTAAAAATTTAGCAGGATCTACTTGTTTCATGCATTGAAGTCCAGTACAGCATATTTTTTTTTTCCAATGGGCTACATAATACATCGTGCTCAATGAACATAAACATTGTGGCATTGAGCTCCATTGTGGCATACTGCTTTCTGTTGTGAATGGACCCTTAGAGGTCCTCACTGACTAATGATCATGAGCGCTCTGCTCTCGTTACAAGTGAAGTCCACTGATACTATATCATGTTTATCAAATTATACTTGTGTGAACAAACCTACCTTATTTTTTAGATTTTCAATAGTATCTCTGTAAACTGGCTCCAGTAGATATTTTTTCATATTTTCTATACAAAGACTTTCAAAAGACTTCATTAAGGTGTTTTCATTGAAAGATGTTCTTGTCATTCCAAGAAAACTATGGTAAAATGAGAAAAATTAATTACAATTAGCTAAATAAAATCATGTGGTTTTTGTAGAAAAATCCACATCATCCTTTGTGCAGAAGAAACCACTATTCCAAAGCTATTACTGTGGGTATCCCCAAGCAGGAACCAATCACATTACTGGTTGTCCATAGGTAGTTCCCTGCTACTCTACATTTGTACTTGACATCTCCTTCTGAAATGGGTTTTTAATGACTGAAGAGCTCCAGTCATAAAAACATTCCCCCCAGTAGTCCCTACAAACTTGTACAACAATTTATGTGTTCATCGTCTAGATAGGTCTCTAATGATTTCTAATGTGGATGTCCCAGAAGGATAGAGAAGAAGGAAATGTTGGGGTAAGGTAGTTTAGGAAATGGTAAAGTGGTTGTAAACCCTCACATATACCCAGTGAAATGAACAGCCTCAGATGATACACAGAGATGAAACAAATCTTCCAACAAAAGGTTTTACTTGTTTATCTGCAGTCTTCTCTTCCCTGAACCCCTTCAAAAGGGCAGAAAAGTGCTAAAATCTTTCATCATCTGTCAGGAGCACAGAGCAGAGGGTGGAGAGGCTGCAGTTGCACTGTGTGAGAGCTGATTGGAGGTAAAGGCACACACCACCCTCCACACATCGGAAGAACTGTTTGTGAATTGTGCTTATCTCCCTCCACAACACAAATTTGTCTTATGTGTCAGGAAAACTTCTCAGAAGTGACTCATGCTGATAACAGAGGAACGAAGCATCAGAGAGAAACAAAACTCAGAGCTTTGTAGAGAGCTAAGTAAACACTGCATATATATTTGCTTTGCTCAGATTCCATAACTGAGGTTTACAACCACTTGTAGAATGTCAGAAGTATAGTGTAAGAGAAAATCAAATGAAAATAAGACATTTGAGCAGAAAAGAATATAGAAGCTTATAGGAGAAATAGAACACCTGCTGAGGAAAGAGAAAAGTATTAGTATAGACTAGATAAAAATGAGCAAAATAGCAGAACAGGAATATATGAAGGTGTAACAAAGAGAAAAGCAGTACAGAAACAACCAGAAAATAAAAATCCTAATAATAAAAAAGGGCTATGTGTATGTGAAACAGACGCACAATCAGGGTGAAAATTGTCATGCTTCCTCCATTACAGCCTTTCTCAACCTTTTCAACACAGAGGAACCCTTGAAATAACTTTCTGGCTTCAGGGAGCCCTACGTTTTTATAACTCAACTCATGATACATTAGTGCGATGGTCAATTGGAAGAACGGTCCTTACACTTATGGTCATTGGGAAGAATTTCGCCCTTACAGACAGCTAAAAAGATCAATGGTGTCAGTGGGAACTTATCTGAGAGGCAGAAATTGACCATTGCTCAAGGAACCCCTAGCAAAATCTGAAGGAACCCTAGGGTTCTATGGAATCCTGGTTGAAAAACTCTGCTCTATTATGTGAGATTCCCATATTGTCATCACTACCTAGTCCCGGTAATGCATGTCTTAAGGCCTCATGCACACAGAACAGTTTTTTCCTCCCCTAGACACTGTTTAGACGTTTTTAAGCAGGTCAAGTGTTTGGGCGTTCATTCATTCCATTGGCCAGAATAATAATTTATTCTGGCCATTGGAATGAATGAACGCTCATGCATTTGGCATTTAGGCACACTTACATGCATTTAGGCATGTCCAGCATTTTACCCACCAAAACAGCCCTCTTCTGGACACGCCAGTGATGTTTTTTTTCTGCCTCTAAACGCTCCTGCCTCTAAACTCCTGTAAATGCCTATGTGTGCATGGACACATAGACTAATAAAAGGGGGCTAATTAAATTCATCTACCAGAACACTACTGCCTCTTTGTCAGTGTGCAGCTGCTATCATTAAAGTGTAACAAATAGACTTAAAATATAAAAAGTGTTAAACTGTTACAGTGCTACTATAAGCCTCGGTTCACACCAGAGGCGGCACGACTTGCAGGTCGCCTCACCGAGGCGACCTGCACACGACTGCCCGGGCGACTTGCAAAACGACTTCTGTATAGAAGTCTATGCAAGTCGCCCCAAGTCGCCCCCAAAGTCGTACAGGAACCTTTTTCTAAGTCGGAGCGACTTGCGTCGCTCCCCTTAGAACAGTTCCATAGCACAGAACGGGAGGCGACTTGTCAGGCGACTAGGTCGCCTGACAAGTCGTCCCTGTGTGAACCGAGCCTGAGTGTCCTAACTAGGGATGGGCCGTCTGTTCGGGTCAAACATTGGCTGTTTGCCCATTTGCCAAATAGCGAACAATTTGGGGTGTTCGCGGCAAATTCGAAAGCCACAGAACACCCTTTAAAAGTCTATAGGAGAAATCAAAAGTGCTAATTTTAAAGGTTAATATGCATGGTATTGTCATAAAAAGTGTTTGGGGACCTGGGTCCTGCCCCAGGGGACAAGTATCAATGCAAAAAAAGTTTTAAAGACGGCTATTTTTTTGGGAGCAGTGGAGCAGTGATTTTAATAATGCTTAAAGTGAAACAATAAAAGTGAAATATTCCTTTAAATTTCGTACCGGGGGGGGGGGGGGGGGTGTCTATAGTATGCCTGTAAAGTGGGGCATGCTTCCCGTGTTTAGAACAGTCCGAGAAAAAAATTAAATTTCCAAAGGATAAAAAGTCATTTAACCACTTGCTTACTGGGCACTTAAACCCCCCTCCTGCCCAGACCAATTTTCAGCTTTCAGTGCTCTCACACTTTGAATGACAATTACTCAGTCATGCATCACTGTACCCAAATGATTTTTTTGTCCTTTTTTTCATACAAATAGAGCTTTCATTTGGTGGTATTTGATCACCTCTGGGTTTTTTAATTTTTGCGCTATAAATGAAAAAAGACCGAAAATTTTGAAATAAAATGCTTTTTTCTTCGTTTCTGTGATAAAATTTTGCAAATTAGCAATTTTTATTCATAAATGTTGGCCACAATTTATACTGCTACATATCTTTGGTAAAAATAACCCAAATTAGTGGATATTATGTGGTCTGTGTGAAATTTATAGAGTCTACAAGCTATGGTGTAAATCTTAAAAAAAATTATCACATCTGATCACACCTGATGTACTGAGGCCCATCTCATTTTTTGAGACCCTAACAAGCCAGGAAAGTACAAATGCCCCCCAAATGACCCCTTTTTGGAAAGTAGACATTCCAGGGTATTTAGTAAGAGGCATGGTGAGTTATTTGAAGTTGTCATTTTTTCCCACAATTCTTTGCAAATTAAGGTTTTTTTTTTTATTTTTTATATTTTTTTTCAGAAAATTGTCATTGTAATAGCTTATTTCTCTCACATGGAATGTGCATACCACAAATGACACCCCAAAATACATTTGGCTACTCCTCCTGAGTATTACAATACCACATGTGTGTGACTTTTTCACTAACTGGCCACATACAGAGGCCCAACATGCAGGGAGCATCATCAGGTGTTCAAGGAGCATAAATTACCCATCTAACTTGTTGACTACCTATTACAATTTTGAAGGCCCTAGAGCACCAGGACAATGGAAACGCCCACAAAATGACCCCATTTTGGAAAGCTAACACCCCAGCGTATAATCTGAGGCATAATGAGTCTTTTAAATGGTTCATTTTTTTCCAGAACTTTTTGGAATATGTGGAAAAAAAATAAACGCATTTTTTTTTACACAAAGTTGTCCGTTTATAAGATATTTCCAACACATAGCATTTACATAGCAAAAATAACACCCCAAAGTACATTCTGCTACTCCTCCTGAGTAAAAAGATACCACATGTGTGAGACTTTTACACAGCCTGACCACATACAAAGGCCTAACATTGAAGTAGCACCTTCAGGCCTTCTACGAGCATAAATTACACATCTCATTTCTCACCCACATATTACACCTTTGAAGGCACTGGAGCACCAGGACAATGGAAACGCCCACAAAATGACCCCATTTTGGAAAGCTAACACTCCAACGTATAATCTATGAGGCATAATGAGTCTTTTGAACGGTTCATTTTTTTCCAGAAGTTTTTGGAAAATGTGGAAAAAAATAAACGCATTTTTTTTTTTTTTACACAAAAGTTGTCAGTTTATAAGATATTTCCAACATATGGCATTTACATAGCAAAAATGACATCCCAAAATACATTCTGCCACTCCTTCTGAGTATGGCAATACCACATGTGTGAAACCTTTACACAGCCTGGCCACATACAGAGATCCAACATGCAAGGAACACCATCAGGTGTTCCAGGGACACATAGCATGCACATACCAAGAATTACACCCCAAAATACATTATGCTGAGCAAAGAGAAACAAAAGATTACCTTTGGTTTTAGTAGTACAGTTGTCCACAGGAGGATAGCACTGGTCCAGGCAGCAGGCAGGGACTTGGTCAGCAACAGCGAACACAATTTTTCAGGCAGCAGGCAGAAATACTGTCCATAGTCAGTACAGGCAGCAGGCAGGGATACTGTCCATAGGTCAGTGCAGTGCAGGGTCAGTGCAGGCAGAGATGGTCAGCAGTGCCAAAATATTGGTCTTGGTAGTAGGCAGGAACAAGGTCCATGTGCTGTGGTCAGTGCGACAAACAGAGGCATGACGGCAGTGAGTCCTACAGGCAGCAGGCAGAAGTAGGGCCTCGTTCAGGACAGAATGGGGACAGGGGTAGAGGCTTCTCCCACCCAAATCTCTTTGAAGCCTCCGAGTCTCCAAACCCTAATCTAGGAATGAGAAAACAAAGAAAATTGTTTTCTTCATCCAGAAAAACTATTCTGGAGCCCCTCACATATGTGAGACCCCTGTGTTGAATCCCACTAGTCCAGTTGCAGGGTACAAGATCAGTCCAAGAGGCAGGCAAATATCATGGTCAAACAGTCCAAGGTCAGTTCCAGATCAGGCAAAGGTATGTACAGAATCGTTAGTCAGAAGCATGGTCGAATAACAGTCCAGGGTCAGTTTCAGATCAGGCAGCGGTATGTACAAAATCGGCAGGCAGAAGCATGGTCAAATAACAAGCCAGGGTCAGTTACAGAGCAGGCAGTGGCATAAGGGGTGTGAAGGCAGGAACTGAGGATTACGTTTACCATACTTCACTAATAATTTAGTGAAGTATGGTAACGGCGGAAGCATTCACCTATACAGAGGCCTGGTTCGGAAGGACATTGTACACAATAATAAGATGTGTCTCTTCTGACTCCTGCTCTGGTACACACCTTACATCTTTTTTGACGTCTTTGGCCTGTTGGTTTAGGAGGGAGATTATCTGGAAAGTGGCATTCGGAGAGTCGACTAACAACATCTGATCGGATGTTTACTGGTGGGCCGTTCGGGAATATAAGGGCAGTGTAAATTTCCTCCTGGTAGCCAAGGAAGGGTTGGGGGTTTTGGGTGGAGTTGCAGTAAATGATATAGGAGTTGTATATGGCCAATTGAAAAAAATAAATCGCTACTTTTTTGTACCAATGGTATGTCCTTCTTGTGGCAAGGTCTGGTTCCAACATTTGATCGTTGAAGTCGACTCCCCCCATAAACAAATTGTATTGATGGATGCATGTGGGTTTCTGGATGGGGCCATTCCTTCTGGGGATTTCCACATAGGTGTTATTGTGGATGGAAGACAACATATACACATCCCTTCTGTCCCTCCACTTCACTGCCAGAATCTCTTTGTTACGCAGACTTGCCGTTTCTCCTTTTCTCAACTTCTTATTAACAAGACTTTGAGAAAAGCCCTTCCGATTTTTTTTATGGTGCCACATGCTGGCGTCTTCTTCCGATGAAGGTTGTGGAACAGGGGCAGAGAAGTGTAGAAGTTGTCTACATACAGGTGGTATCCTTTGTCGAGTAGGGGGTATATGAGGCCCCAAACAACTTTCCCGCTGGTTCCCAAGTAGTGCGGGCAATTAGGGGGCTGCAGCTGGGTGTCCTTCCCTTCGTACACTATGAAGGAATATGTGTACCCTGTGGCTCGGTCACATAGTTTGTACACCTTCACCCCATAGCGGGCCCTTTTGCTGGGGATAAATTGCTTAATTTTAAGCCTGCCGCTAAATTTAACAAGGGACTCATCCACACATATGTTTTGGTCCCGGGTGAACAGCTGGGGGAATACTTCAGAAAAATAATTTAATATTGGCCGAATTTTGTAAAGCCTGTCATAATTTGGATCAGTTCGGGGAGGGCACTGGGTATTGTCGCTGAAATGTAGGAACCTCATTATCATCAGATACCTGGTTCTGGGCATTACTGCGGAGAAGAGCGGCATGTGGTGGAGGGGTGGGTTGACCAATAGGAACGGAATTAGTTTTTTTTGGTGAGCCCCATATTAAATGTGAGGCCCAAAAAAAACTTGAACTCCTCCACTGTCAGGTCTCTCCACTCATAGGGACGGGCATAATATGATGTGGGATTTTGCAAAATAAATTGCTGTGCATACAGGTTGCACTGGGCCACAATTGACGCCAACATGTCCTCCGTAAAATTTAAATTAAAAAAATTAATTGGGGTGAAATTCTCTGTATCCACCTGGACTCCTGGCTGGGCAGTGAAAGGGGGAACGCTAGCTTCTCCTGAATTAGGAGGAAGCCACAAGGGGTTCTGAAGTGCAAAGAGAAGGCTGGCATGGGACCTAACCCTTTGGGGCTGGGGTGACACCCCACTGGTACTTGGCCTTTCTTGCCGAGGCACTGCAGTGCTGGTGGATGGCACTGCGGTGCTGGCGGATGGCACTGCGGTGCTGGCGGATGCCACTGCCTCCTCACTAGAACGCCTTCATTTGGCGGGCTGAGTTTCTTCCTCCTCTGAGTCTGTAAGTGTTTCACTACTGAGGACTGGCTCGTAATTTACGTCAGAATCCGAATTGGAAAGGGAATCCGAAAAAGAGAGCTCCCCGTTGCTCTCGTCGGCTGTAGAAAGCATTTGGTATGCCTCCTCGGCGGAAAAGCTTTTTTTGGACATGGCTGCTGGTGGTTATGAAATTGCACAGCTGTGTGCTAAGCCTGCACTGATGAGGCGGCACAGATGGGCACTGATCGCACAGATGGGCACTGATGAGGTGGCACAGATGGGCACTGATCGCACAGATGGGCACTGATGAGGCGGCACAAATGGGCACTGAGGCAGCACAGATGGGCACTGAGGAAGCAGCACAGATGTGCACTGATTGCACAGATTTACACTAATGAGGTGGCACAGGTGGGCACAGATATGCACTGATGTGGCACTGGTGAGGTGGCACAGATGGGCACTGATAAGGCGGCACAGATGGGCACTGATGAGGCGGCACAGATGGGCACTGATAAGGCAGCACAGATGTGCACTGAAGTGACACAGATGGGCACTGATTGGCACAGATGGGCACTGATGAGATGGCACAGATGGGCACTGATGAGGTGGCACAGATGGGCACTGATGAGTTGGCACAGATGCGCACTGATGGCACAAGTGGGCACTGATGTGCACAGGTGGGTACAGATGGCACTATATTGATGTCACTGTGGGCACTGTTGGGCACTTTTTGGGCACACTTCGCTATTAGACTTTATAAAACTACTCACAGAAGCTCTCTCTCCTCACACGCTGTCTCTGTGTGAGGAGAGAGAGCCGGCAATTAGAGATGATCTCAATTGTTTACATTTCAGATCATCTCTCATTGGAGGCGGAGATCGCGCTGTAAATGGCCGCTGTGATTGGCCGTTTACAGCGATCTGTGATTGGCTGTGTCCAAGGGACAAGGCCAACACAGATTTTCCCCGAGGCGCGCTCATGAGAGCGCGCTGGGAACGAGGTAAGGGGACGACGTCAATAGACGTCGTCCCGGTATTTCAGATCCGCGCCGTTGCCGTCATTTGGCAATGGCCCAGATCTGAAGCGGTTAAAGTACTAGCGCTAGCGCCGGCTATAATGAATTGTCGGGTCTCTGCAATACACATAAAAGGCATTGAAAAAAATGGCCTGGGATTCCCCCACAGTGCATTACCAGACCCTTTGGGTCTGGTATGAATATTAAGGGGAACCCCGAACCAAAATGTAAAAAAAAAAAAGCGTGGGGGTCCCCCTAAATTCCATACCAGGCCCTTCAGGTCTGGTATGGATATTAAGGGGAACCCCGCGCCAAAATTTTAAAAAAATGGCGTGGGGGTCCCCCCTAAAAATCCATACCAGACCCTTATCTGAGCACGTAACCTGGCAAGCCGCAGGAAAAGAGGGGGGACGAGAGAGTGCCCTCCCTCCTGAACCGTACCAGGCCACATGCTGGGGACCAGGTCCTCATCCCCACAACCCTTGACTGGTGGTTGTGGGGGTCTGCAGCCGGGGGGCTTATCGGAATCTGGAAGCCCCCTTTAACAAGGGGGCCCCCAGATCCCGGCCCCCCCTGTGTGAAATGGTAATGGGGTACAAATGTACCCCTACCATTTTACAAAAAAAGTGTCAAAAATGTTAAAGACAGTAGTCGATGTTTGACAATTCCTTTATGAATGTGTTCTTCTTTCCCCGCTTCTTCTTCCACCTTCTTCTGCTCTTCATTCAGTTTTCTTCCTCCACCTTGTTCTTCCCCCGCTTCTTCCTCCTGCTTCTTCCTCCGATCCTCTGCTTCTTCCTTCAGCCTTCTCGTCCGCATCTTCCTCCGCGGCTTCTTCTTCCCCCGCTTCGATCTCCAGACGGTCCGCATCCATGGGAGGTTCCCGCTGTGTGGCGCTTCTGCTCTTCTGACAGTTCTTTTATTACTGGGGGCGGGGCCTCAGCAGTCTCTTGCCATCTCCTGTAGGGGGTAGCATACTGATCCAAGACAAGAGTGACTACATGAAGGAGGTGCTCTGTTTACTCTCAGACAGTACCACCTATCTCCCTCTCAAAGCTAACCCTTTGCCTCGGTACAAACCAGAACTCAAAAGCCTACTGAACAAGGGGGCTAGAGAGGGGACCCTTGATCTGAACAAGAAACTCTTTCTTCTCCAGGATTTTATTCCACTCCATACTTTTACTATCTGCCGAAGGTACATAAAGACCTCCATAATCCACCGGGCAGACCCATAGTGGCCTCTATGAATAGTTTCATCTATCTGATTATGTTGACAGCTTTCTCTAACCCATTGTTCAGAACCTTCCTACAGGGATTCTAGTAATCTTCTGAAAACTCTTGAATTCTACGGTTGGGAAGCAGATTATCACTGGATCTCCCTTGACGTTATATAAGCATACCCCATAACAAGGGCTTAGCTGCAGTTCAACATTTCCTGGCTAAGGAGGGACACCTCAATTCCCATCAGGCTAACTTTTTGGTGGAAACCACAAGGTTTATATTACATCACATTTACTTCCAGTTTGTTCAAGACTTCTACCTCCAGATTCGTGGTTCGGCAATGGGCGCTAGTTTTGCCCCTAGTTACGTCAAGCTCTTTATGGAATTATCGATATATCTGGGCGCATAACCCTTTCTCCCACCATTTGGTATAATATGATCATTATATAGACAATATCATTATCATCTGGCAAGGGGATCCAAGTACCCCATTGGAATCAACTTTACCTATGGATCCCACCAAACTAATCTTCTTGGACCTAGAATTATATCACAATCTTTCTGCAATCAGATCTTGCAAACACTTCAAGCCTATTTCAGACAATTCTTATTTTCACAGAGACAGTTACCACCACCCTAATTGAATCTCCAATGTTACATACAGTCAGTTTTTCCATCTCCAGCACAATTTCAGCACCTTAGAAGATTACCAAACTCAAAGCACTATATTTAAAAGGGGCCACCCAAAGGGAAAGCTCCGCTTGTTTGCCTATTCCCCACCACCACTGCCACATTTGATGCCTTTCCAGGGGAGCAGGTACTTGGTTTTGACAGGTACCTGCTCCCATTTCCAGCTGACTTCACCACAGTGAACTCAGCCGGAAGTTCAGCCCCCCTCCTCCTTCCCCCACCGCTGGGCCATTCACAAAGCGTGCAAGGCTTCACTGCCGGTTTTCACTAGCTGAGATGGAGGCGGCAGCACCTGAGAGTCGATTAAAAAATCGGCTCGGGTGAAGACACAGCTGGATTTATGGACAGATAAGTGTCCCAATATTAAAAGTCAGTAGCTACAGTATTGTCTCTGAAGGAGCCTGGCGCTCCGCTTCAAGAACAAGTTTCTCTGGAAGGGCCACGACGCAGAGGCCATCGATCATGTAATCCTTAAATACCAGTCTTTGTCAACTGATACCACTCCATCCAAGCAAGTTCCATCACCCAGAAAAGGTCCTTTCTTCCTTACACAATATAATGACCAATATTTGTCAATTCATAGAATCATGTCTAAACACTGGGGAATACTTTGCAATGACCCCAAGCTTAAGGATCTGATTTTGGAGGCTCCTAATCTGGTGTGTAAGAGAACCCAGAACATCAAGAAATGGATAACCCTCAGTAAAGTGAAGGACAAAGGCCCCCTCTCTGATTACTATTCCTACCTTCCTCTCACTCAAGTGGATGGTTCAGTGCCGCAAGAGAAAATGCTTGATGTGCGCACACATCCCACGTGAACAAAAATATTTTACTGATATTTCTCTAATTTCGTGATATACCTCATTACTTGTCCATACCAGGTTTGGAGAACACAGGAATAATGTGGAATATGAGGCTCCGGAATATAGCATCTCCAGACATTTTATAAAGTATCAATAGAGTGACTCCTCTAATCTTGGAGTTACAGCGATCCAGTCCATATCTGCGGATCTTGATGAGGGTGAGAGGTTCAAAAAATAATGCACTCAGGAGACCTACTGGATTTTGAAATTAGGTTGTCTCAAGCCGAATAGTCTAAATGAAGAACTGGAAGTCCATACTGTCATTTGATTCGGTACTGTTCCCATTAAGTTTCTTTTTGTTACATGTTCTTATTCTTTTTTTATCATCCATTATTTATTATGTTCTATTTTTCATTTTTTGTTTATTCAGGACCTCTGGTCCCCTGCAGGTGCCAATCATCTTTTCCAACCTATTTTATTCATCTTTATGTTTATTCAGCATGCATGAAGTTGATTGTTTTGCTGGTTAAGGCCAATTTTTAGGTTCCTTTTATTTATCCATCAAATCCATTCATGGTCTCTTGTCTGGCTACTCTTTTAACCAACTCTATATGTATAATTACATATGGATTAGGGTTTTTTAAAATTATGTACGATTCTCCTAGACTTTGGCAACTTTTGCCACTTGCTCAAAGTTGTTTGTTAAATAATGTTTGTACTGTATATTCATAATTGTTTGGAATACAGATATATACCGGTATACATACATACATATATATATATATATATATATATATATATATATATATATATATATATATATATATATATATATATATACAGTTGTGCTCACAAATTTGCATACCCTGGCAGAAATTGTGACATTTTGGCATTAACCACTTAAGGACCGGACCATTATGCTGCTTAAGGACCAGAGGACTTTTTCCAATTTGGCACTGCGTCGCTTTAACTGCTAATTGCGCGGTCATGCAATGCTGTACCCAAACGAAATTTGCGTCCTTTTCTTCCCACAAATAGAGCTTTCTTTTGATGGTATTTGATCACCTTTGCCGTTTTTTTATTTTTTGCGCTATACACGGAAAAAGACAGAACATTTTGAAAAAAAATGATATTTTCTACTTTTTGTTATAAAAAAAATCCAATAAACTCAATTTTAGTCATACATTTAGGCCAAAATGTATTCGGCCACATGTCTTTGGTAAAAAAAATGTCAATAAGTGTATATTTATTGGTTTGCGCAAAAGTTATAGCACCTACAAACTAGGGTACATTTTCTGGAATTTACACAGCCTTTAATTTGACTGCCTATGTCGTTTCTTGAGGTGCTAAAATGGCAGGGCAGTACAAAACCCCCACAAATGACCCCATTTTGGAAAGTAGACACCCCAAGGAAATTGCTGAGAGCCATGTTGAGCCCATTGAATATTCATTTTTTTTTTGTCCCAAGTGATTGAATAATGACAAAAAAAAAATTACAAAAAGTTGTCACTAAATTATATATTGCTCACACAGGCCATGGTCATATGTGGAATTGCACCCCAAAATACATTTAGCTGCTTCTCCTGAGTATGAGGATACCACATGTTTGGGACTTTTCGGGAGCCTAGCCGCGTACGGGGCCCCGAAAACCAATCACTGCCTTCAGGATTTCTAAGGGCGTAAATTTTTGATTTTACTGCTCACTACCTATCTGTTTTGAAGGCTTGGTTTTCGGGGTCCCGTGCATGGTTAGGCTCCCAAAAAGTCCCACACATGTGGTATCCCCATACTCAGGAGAAGCAACAGAATGTATTTTGGGGTGTAATTTCACATATTCCAATGGCATGTTTGAGCAATATATCATTTAGTGACAACTTTGTGCAAAAAAAAAAAAAATTGTCTCTTTCCCGCAACTTGTGTCACAATATAAAATATTCCATGGACTTGACATGCCTCTCAGCAAATAGCTTGGGGTGTCTACTTTCCAAAATGGGGTAATTTGGGGGGGTTTTGAACTGTCCTGGCATTTTATGCACAACATTTAGAAGCTTATGTCACACATCACCCACTTGAAGACAAAGCCCTTTCTGACACTTTTTGATTACATGAAAAAAAAATTTTTTTTTGCAAGAAAATTACTTTGAACCCCCAAACATTATATATTTTTTTTAAAGCAAATGCCCTACAGAATTAAACAGAACCAAACATGACATGCTTTAAAATTGCGCACAAACGTGCAGTGGCAACAAAATTAATACATTTTTAAAAGCCTTTACAGGTTACCACTTTAAATTTACAGAGGAGGTCTACTGCTAAAATTACTGCCCTCGATCTGACCTTCGCGGTGATACCTCACATGCATGGTGCAATTGCTGTTTACATTTGACGCCAGACCGACGCTTGCATTCGCCTTAGCGTGAGAGCAGGGGGGACAGGGGTGCTTTTTTTTTTTCTTTATTATTTTTTTGCTTTTTTATCTTATTTTTAAACTGTTCCTTTCATTTTTTTTTAATCATTTTTATTGTTATCTCAGGGAATGTAAATATCCCCTATGATAGCAATAGGTAGTGACAGGTACTCTTTTTTGAAAAAATTGGGGTCTATTAGACCCTAGATTTCTCCTTTGCCCTCAAAGCATCTGACCACACCAAGATCGGTGTGATAAAATGCTTCCCCAATTTCCCAAATGGCGCTGTTTACATCCGGCGAAATCTAAGTCATAAAATGCTCGTAGCTTCCGGTTTCTTAGGCCATAGAGATGTTTGGAGCCACTCTGGTCTCTGATCAGCTCTATGGTCAGCTGGCTGAATCACCGGCTGCATTCTCAGGTTCCCTGTTGAGACAGGAGAGCCAGAGAAAAACACGTAAGACAGTGGGGGGGGGGCATTCCCTCCCACTGCTTGTAAAAGCAATTTAGAGTCTAATTAGCCGCTAGAATTGCTTTTACATGAAAGCCAACCGCTGGCTGAAAAGAATGGTACCAAGATGATACCTAAACCTGCAGGCATCATTCTGGTATAACCACTCAAAGTCGTGAATGGGCGTACCTGAAGACAAAAAAATGGTTAACAATAAAGCACAGTAAACGGTAAAGTATAAAAAATTGCATACCTGAAAAGCAAACATGATAAAACATAATAACAATAAAACATTGCAGAATAGAATACAGTAAAAAAGAGCAGAACAATAGAGAGAATAGAGAGAGAGAGAACAATAAAACGAAAACTATTTTTTTTTATTTTATATTTTTGTTTGTGTTTTATTTATTTTTTTACACTTTTTTTTGTAACTGTAACTTTTATAACTGTAACCGGTTCCAGGTTCGAGTCTCTCAAAATGCGATGGCATCTTGGGAGACCCTATGAAAGTGCGCCTAGTCTGTGGAATGCTGTACCCTACGCTAATACTCAACTAGTGTATGGTAGCGTTCAAAACATTCACCAATGCAAAGACCAGGATTATCAGGACAGGAGGGACAATAATAGCGGGTGTCACGCCTATATCCGCGCTTGCTGCAGACACATGTTTTTTGGGGGGGTTTGTTTTGTAGGGGTACTCGGGAGGACATAAAGAAAATGCCTCTAATGCAGCCGACTGCATTTGGTTGGGGATGTGAATGGGGGAAGTACGGGTGCTGCAGAAGCGGTGGGTTCCCAATTAGGATTGGCGAATGCAGCAGGAAGGGCATTATGGGCACGACGGGCCTGTGTTTGTCTTTTTGGTGGCTGTGGGACACTACTTGTGCTTGTCACCTCACCAGCTTGAACTGCACTTATGGGACTCGCCACGTCACCAAATATTACTGCAGTGCTGGTTTGACTACGACCGAGGTGTACTAGGCCGCTGGTGCTTGCCAGTTCACCAAAACGGTACAAAAATCAGGCCTGACTCTGCGAACGCTGCAGTTATGCGTTTAGTGTTTTGTAAGTTTCAGTGATCGATCGATACTGCACTTGGGCTGGGAGGAGGGGAAAAACGCAGGTGCTATCAGGTATCTGGGCTGATCCCACTAACACTGCGTTTTTGGGAACCCTAAACTGCTGGGGACACTAGTATAGATCTGATCGGATCAGATATTGATCCGTTCAGATACTATACCACTAAGGGAGGTGTACGGTGCGTGCGTGGGTGTTAGCGCTACTGGCGCTAACCTGATGCTGCTTGGGGCTGGTGCTTGCCAGTTCACCAAAACGCTACCAAAAAAACTGTTAGCGATAGCAGGGATCAGGCCTGACTCTGCGAACACTGCAGTTATGCGTTTAGTGTTTTGTAAGTGACAGTGATCGATCGATACTGCACTTGGGTGGGCTGGGCTGGGCTGGGCAGAGGGGAAAAACGCAGGTGCTAGCAGGTATCTGGGTTGATCCCACTAACACTGCGTTTTTGGGAACCCTAAACTGCTGGGGACACTAGTATAGATCTGATCGGATCAGATATTGATCCGTTCAGATACTATACCACTAAGGGAGGCGTATGCTGCGTGCGTGGGTGTTAGCGGTACTGGCGCTAATCTAACGCTGCCTGGGGCGACGCATATCACCACCGGGCGATCAGGGGGCTAAACCTTTATTCGGTAATAAACGGCGGGTGCCCTGACACTGTAAAAAATAAACGAACTAACCAGCGTCACCCGTAACGGTTATACGGTGATCAGTGGTGAAAGAGTTAACTAGGGGGCAATCAAGGGGTTAAAACCTTTATTATCCTTTATTAACCTTATATATCAGAAAAATGATTAGCGACGGGGTGATCAAGGGGTTAAAACTTTATTAGGGGGGGTTAGCGGGGTACCCTAGACCTAAAGGGGGCTAATACTAACTGCCCTGCCACTTCTAACTGTCACAAACTGACACCATGCAGTAATCAGAAAAAAAAAAACTGCTTGGTGTCAGTGTGACAGGGGGGTGGGGTGATCGGGGGCGATCGGGGGGGATCAGGGGTGTAAAGTGTGCCTGGCATGTTCTACTGTGTGTGTTTGTGCACTCACTCAGATGTCTTCTCTCCTCGGCGCCGGAACGGAAACTGCCGAGCCGAGGAGAGATGACATCACATCCTCTGCCTCTGTGTACTACACAGAGGCAGGGGAAAATCCTCATGGGCTGGGAGCGATCGCGAGGGGGGCCACGAATGGATGGCCTCCCCCTCATCTCTGATTGCTCACAGACCAACGGCGACCGCCTCAGGCACCGGGGGGGTCTGATTGGACCCCCCGCCCGCGGGAAGGCAATCACGTACCAGGTACGTGATTTTGCCTGCCCGTGCCATTCTGTAGACGTATATCTGCGTGAGGCGGTCGTCAAGTGGTTAAAGAGGAGGGCCCATCAAAAAAAAATATTAAAAGTCAGCAGCTACAAATACTGCAGCTGCTGACTTTTAATTGGACACTTACCTGTCCTTGGGTCCAGTGATGCGGGGGATCGAAGCCCCGCTCGTCTCACCCTTCGTTCGGCGGTGCCGGCATTGCAACTGTGGGCGCTGGGCTGTGGCTTCACCGTGACTATCCGCTCAGTCACCTGGGACCTGTAATGGGTCCCAGATGATTGACAGGAGGGAGGGAGCAGACCTGAGCCCTTCCTGTGCCAAGACGGAAGTGATGTCACCAGCCCAGGCACTGAAAGAGGCAGACTACGAGGGACCCCCTAGCAACAAGCATTTAGAGGTGAGTAGAAAAAAAAATATCCAAATGTTTTTTTGTATTTTGTTTTTTAGGATTTTTCATGTAGTTTTTTTTTTTTTTTTGGGTGGAACACCCCTTTAATATTGAAAATATGACTGATCATGTAAAAAAACTGTCCTTTATTTAAGGATAGTGATCACATGAAGCCATTTATTATCACATAGTTTTTTGGATCCTTTTTAAATCATAATGATAACAGAAATCACCCAAATGGCCCTGATAAAAAGTTTACATACCCTGGAATGTTTGGCCTTGGTACAGACACAGAAGGTGGCACACACAGGTTAAAATGGCACTTAAAAGTTAATTTCTCACATCTGAATGAATAAATGAATGAATGATTTGTAAAGCACTGCAAATGCGAACTGAATCGCCTCAAGGCGCTAGATGCATTCTGTGTTTGCTCAGTGCTTGGATGCACTAAGCAGGCTAGACACTGAGCCATGAGGAGTTAGAAAAGAACCGTCAAAAGACCTGCGTAACAAAGTAATGGAACTTTATTGAGATGGAAAAGGATATAAAAAGATACCCAAAGCCTTGAATATGCCAGTCAGTTATTTCTTACACACGGCATAGGCATACTTGCAACTAAGCCCCAAAACACATTCTGCTACTCATCCTGAGTATGGCGATACCACATCTTTTTTTCACAGCCTGGCCACATAGAGAAGCACAACATCCAGGGAGTACTTTAGGCATTATCTACTTTAATAGAAATAAAAAGTGTGGCGCTAGTGAATAGTGAGACACAGATTACTGGTCAGGTAATAGTGATCTCTATAGAGGAGTAATAACGTTTGAAGTGTGAATTTGTGAAACAAAAGGTAATTGTTTTAAAAAACATCCCAAAAAAATATATAAAGTATAAAGTAATGGTGGAAACTAAGATGTGTAGGGGATTGGGATACTCAGTAACAACCTGTAGGGTGGTTAAGAGACAATCATGCATACACAACCATATTTCAAAGAAACATTACAGAGAGATAGTGATGCAAGGTATCTTAATGTACTAAGTATGCAGCTCCACAAAAATACTGTTCTTTAGGGTAGGAACCAGGAGAAGGGACGTCAAAATCCCTAAAAATTTCTTTGAAATATGGTTGTGTATGCATGATTGTCTCTTAACCACCCTACAGGTTGTTACTGAGTATCCCACTCCCCTACACATCTTAGTTTCCACCATTACTTTATACTTTATATATTTTTTTGGGATGTTTTTTAAAACAATTACCTTTTGTTTCACAAATTCACACTTCAAACGTTATTACTCCTCTATAGAGATCACTATTACCTGACCAGTAATCTGTGTCTCACTATTCACTAGCGCCACACTTTTTATTTCTATTTCTACTTGCAACGGTCAAATTGCTGTGTTGGCTGCTTCATTCTTTTAAAGAGTTGCCGCAATTTCTACACCTTTTTTGTACACATTATCTACTTTAAGACCAGAACTTATTCTGCCACTTTTTGTTTACAAGTAAAAATCTATATTTTTGCTAGAAAATGACTTAGAACCCCCAAACATTATCTATTTTTGTAGCAGTTGCCCTAGAGAATAAAATGGTGGGTTTGCAAATTTTTTCTTGTTAAATATTTTTATTGAAATGTGTATAAAAGAATACAAATTATAACAAGCGTCGTAACTTGGGATACATATATAAATAATAGAAACATATCTATATATTCATGACTATAATTAATCTTGCAGCAGAGAATAAAATTAAGCATCGATGAGACAATATAGGATGGTAATAGATGTCAGGATCCAGAATAAGGTCAAAATCTATGGAAATAATTTGTGGAGCATGCCTCCAGACCCCCCATCCACCCCATATGGGCTCAAGCTGTGGATGGGTGGGGGCATGGTTATCTAGTTTTGGAAACATGATTGCAAATAATATTTGGATTATGTGGTTTATAATATAAAGATGTAACAATCTCATTAATAAACATTAGCTGAGTGTAACCAACTTTAAAAAGACAAATAGTGAAACTCTAATCCTCCGAAGAAGAGCATAACTTGATGCAAATTGAGGAATAACACAGTAAGTAAAATATTACGTTCAATAAGTTTTTATTGTTTTCATACAGTTTAAACAAAAGAAAAGGGAACACAAACTGGATCAGACGCCAGACAATTAGCGACCTGATCCAGTAAAAAGAAAAAAAATTGAAATGTGTGAACATCAAATTAACGCATTTCATTACATACATAGAAATGACTGGAAAGGGTGTCTAATACATTATGAACTTTACATAGTGCTAATATTTGAGTTGCCGCCCACCCAACAGGCTTGGATGCCCCTATGGGACGCTGCTGCATCCAAAGACCGAGGGGACAGGAGTCGCAGTGTAAGGCTTCAGAACCTAGGTTTAGAATACGTTCAAGTATATTGACTATCCATCATATAAACTGGCAAGCCATAATTGGTTATCACATGGAATGGCTATCTCTTATTAGAAAAATGGGAGGAGAGAGAAAGAAAGAAGGTAAAGGGGAGAACCCCAAGAAAGAGACAGAGTAGGAAAAAAGGGGAGGGGAGGGAACTCAAGGCAGCAGGCTTCAGGCCTCTACAGGCAGAGAAGTCATAGATATGTAAAAATAAATTAGAGGAATTGCAGGTACTCAAGAAGGACTTCCTGAAGAGAGTCTGTTCTTCAGCTTGTCTGAAGTAGAGTAATGCCTCCAGATACTCCAGATGAATGAAAATGTTGCTTCTTTTACTATAGCTTTAGCTTGCATCTCCTCCATCAACATAATGTCATTTATCTCAGCTACCCATTCCATAAGAGATGGAGGGGAGGTAGTTTTCCAGTGTCTGGGTATTAAGTGTCTCCCTGCGCTGAGGAAAAATTTGAGTAAGCTATGTTTTTGAGATTTAATGGATCCTGGTAGTATGGAGAGAAGTGCTATATCAAGGGAAGGCGGGAGAGGTTTGTCCTAAATTTTAGAGTAGATTTGAAAGATTTGTGTCCAGAATGGACGGATCATATCGCATTCCCACCAAACATGGATGTACGAGCCCTTCGCGGAGTTACATCTCCAGCAGACATCAATGGCTGAAGGGAACATACTCCTGAGAGTGGTCGGGACCAGATACCACCTTGATACCAATTTATAATTCTTTTCCTGAGTGTAACTGAGATAGATGATTTATGGGTAAAGAGGAAAGCCTTACCCCATTCCGCCTCTGTTATATTCTTCCCCAGCTCCTCCGACCATACAGTAGTGTATTTAGACAGAGTGTCAGAGATGCAGTCTATGATCAATTTATAGATCAGTTAGAGGGTGTGACGTGGGATCTCCATGGAAGTGCTTAACTGTTCAAACCCTCTCAACGGTCTGTGAATTAATTTGGAGTCATGAAGTTTCTTGCAATAGGAGGTCAAGTGTAGATGGGTAAGCCATGTAATCTTGGGAGACACAGTGCTGGGGATAGTCACAAAAGTTCCACTATCAGCGTTAACAAATTGCTGCACTGTGGGCCAGGAGTCTCTGGTGTAACTGTCTATAGTGTGTGCTAGTCTACCTTCCGGGAAGGCCGGGTTATCAAATAGTGATGTGAGAGGGCTCGGTTCGGTGGACAGTGAAAATGTCTACCTTCTTCGGTACCAAACCGCCAAGGCATCTCTGGTGAGGGGAGATAGCAGTGGAATACATTTGAGTCTTATCGAAGCCCCAAAGGAGTGCCCTTAGGTCGTTCGAGGACAGATCTTGTTCTACTATGGTTGAGGCTTTGATCAGGGGGCGGGGGAACCACTCCAGTATTCGGGAGATTACAGCTGAGTTATGATACAACTCAAAATCAGGTAGGCCCACTCCCCCTTTGGAGCTTATGTTGTAGTCTGGGGTGGCTCCCTCCCCATACAAACTGAATTGCCATTGAGCGAAGGGCACAGAAGAAAGCAGACGGGATAGCAATAGGGAGCGCTTGAAATAAATATAATAATTTAGGAAGAATATCCATTTTTAATATACTCATGTGACCAAACCATGAAACCGGTAGGTCTTTCCTGTCTCCAGATAGGCGTCGTAGCTTGTTTAGAAGTGGGCTAAAATTTAGAGTATAAATCTCGGATGTATCTTTGGGGATGGCTGTGCCTAGATATGAAATGGAGCGTGTCTGCCATTGAAAGGAGAAGTTGTTTTTAATGGAGGTAAGGGTATGTTGTGGTAATGAAAGATTCAATGCTTCTGTTTTAGAGATGTTTAACTTCTAATTACTGAAATGACCGAACCTGTCGATTTCAGCAAGTATCGAAGGGATGCTAATATGGGGTTGGGTCATATAAAGGAGTAGATCGTCCGCGTATAAAGATAATTTACAGTGGGATGAGGGAGTCTGGATACCGTGTATGTTTGGATTCATCCTGATAGCTTGGGCTAAATGTTCAATTACTAGAGCAAATAAAAGGGGGGATAGCGGACAGCCTTGCCTGGTGCCGTTGGTAATCAAAAATTTGTCTGATTGTGTACTATTCACCAAGATAGTGGCCGACGGTTTCGAGTAAAGAGACATGATGCGTGCTAACATCCTAGGGCCTAACCCTATCTGGGAGAGGGTGGAGTGAAGGAAGGACCAACTGACCCTATCAAAGGCCTTCTCCGCATCACAGGAGAGAAGGCAGGTCGGAGTATGAGTACGTTGAGCATATACTATAAGGTGTATGGTCTTGGTGGTATTGTCCCTAGCTTCACGGCCAGGGACGAAGCCCACTGGTCTCTGTGTATGATCTCGGATAGGAACGGGGATAGTCGGTTAGCCAGAATCCTGGTGAACAATTTTAAGTCAATATTCAACAGGGATATCGGCCTATAATTAGGGCATAATGAGGGGTCTTTGCCTGGTTTAGGAATTACTACGATTTGGGCTTGGAGTAAGGATGTGGACGGGGCTATCGTCCCATCTATAGCATTAAATGCCTTCGCTAGAAGAGGTGACAATAATAGTGGAAATGTTTTAAAAAAAGGTGGGGAGAACCCGTCCAGACCGGGACTCTTGCCATTTTTGAGCCTTTTTATAGCCAGTATAAAGTCCGTGTCGGACAAGGCAGCATCCAGATCTTCCGATTCGGAAGGTTGGATGGTGGGGAGGGCAGTTTCTTGGATGTATGTGGGGAGATCTTGTGCAGGGAAGCTGGAGCGGGATTTGGATGGAGATGTCTGTGAGGATAAATTATATAGGGTGGTATAGTATTGGCGGAATTCCTCAGCTATGGCAGAGTTGTTCTGTAATTTCCCTTTAGTGGCCGAATTAATAACAGGAATGGGTTTCCTACGTTGTCGAGGATGTAACATATTTGTCAAGTGTCTGCCACATTTATTAGCTTGAGAGTAATGAGAGAAACGCCCTTTGTTCCTTGCCACCAAGGAACGCTCCGCGAAAATTTGTATGTATATTGTATTGTATTTGGATGTGTTAGGGTTCTGTTTGTGGGAATCTTCCAATGCAGCAATGGTGGCAGGGAGGCGTACAATGTCCGCCGCACGCTCTCGTTTTAGTCAAGAGCCATGTTGGATAAATTTACCTCTGATCATCGCGTGCGTGGTCGGTTACGAAATGTTTGATAGTCTGTATAATGTCCTGAACACAAACTGAATCAAATAAAAGATTATCAGTCAGCCTCCAGGAGGATCTATTTTTGCATGTCGGTATCCTTCCTAAACTCAAGTGGATGGGAGCGTGATCAGACCAAAGAGTAAGGCCTATAGAGGCGTCTGGTTTATAATCCAGTAATGATTGGGAAATTAAAATGTAATCTAGTCTGCTATAGGTCGTATGTGCGGGGGGGGAAAAACGTGTAGTCCCTAGCGGATGGGTGAAGAATTCTCCACACATCCACCAGGGCCAGTTCAGAAAGGGTTTTTCGCATTTTGTTCAGAGAAGCTGGGGAAACAGAGGACTTACCAGTTGATGTATCAAGACGAGGTATCAAGGCGGCATTGAGGTCCCCTCCCAGGATCATGCTGGTCGTTCCAAAGCGTTTCAGGCGAAATGTCACCGAGGAAAGAAATTTTTGTTGATCCTGATTGGGAGAGTATATGTTAACAGTATAAATCGTATTCATATATGACAGTTTAAGGAAAACATATCTCCCTTGTGGGTCTATATACGAATCTAGCACTTCTGGTGTAAACGTAGCATGAAAAGCAACGGAGACCCCTTTGGATTTAGCGGATGGATTAGTACTATGGAACCAAGTAGGGTATTGCTTATGGGGGAAATGTGGGATAGAATCCGACCTAAAGTGGGTTTCCTGAAGGAGGAGGATTTGTGTATGCAGCTTATGGAAGTGGTACAATATTTGCCTTCTTTTCTTCGGGGTATTAAGGCCCCTACAATTTAAGGAAGAGACCTTTAGGGAGGGTTGTGCTGCCATGAGAGATACAATGTGGATGGAGTGTCGAGCTGAATGTAGGTGAAGTCCGCTCCCTTAAGAAAGGGGAGGGAGGGGGGGAACTTTGGGGGGGAGACAGATCGCCATCTGGTGGGGGCCATGGAGAAGGTAGGATTAGAAAAGGTAAAGGTGAGAAAAGAAAAAGAAATGAACAGAACTGAGGCCTTTAAGGCCGTACTATAATGTTGCAATCAACAAATCAGCTAAAACCCCTAAGGGAGCTGACAAAACCTAAGAGGGGGTACGCGATCAGCGCATAGAGGAGCCCGCACACACTGGGCAAAATCAACAAACTTTTTATATTAACTTTATAGCTCAGGACCCTTCACCAAGTTTTATACTTTAGATAACTAACATAACGTGGGCTACTAAGGGGGGAACCCCAGGGATGCCCAATACTTAATGAAAGTGTAAAGGGTCTGTTATTTGGTTGCAAGACAAGGCTATGTATTACCAAATACTGTATATAGAAGGGGGGGAGAGAAGGGGGGGGGGACCCAAGGAGGGGTAACCCAAACAGATACTAAAATGTGTTATACTTGGTCATCAGGACACTACATCACTAAGGCACATAATAAAATCTGGAAGTGCAAATAAAGATAAAGGATGACATAGTAAAACAAAGTCCCAACATAACCAAGAACCGGGACGGTATCACGGGACAGAAGCCTGTGAATAAAAAAGGTGGTTAATCAAGGGGAGGGCAGTGGGCCTTCATCTGTCCGTCGACTTGGAGGCTTCCGCTTTAGAACGTTTGTTCCTCTTGGGTTGTTTTTGCCAACCGGTAGTGATCTGGAAACTAGGAGTTGCTGCATGAAGTGGCCAGTCCGGTATAGGGATCTGCGGTAGTTCAAAAGTTCCCAGGAACTTTGGGAGAACTCCCAGAGTGCGGAATGTTGCCGACTTCCCCTCATGGGACGCAAACGGGTTGAACGGGAATCCCCAGCGATATTTGATGTGTTTTGCTTGCAGGGCTCCTGTAACAGTTTTCAGAGCTCGACGTAAGTCCAGAGTCAGCTTAGATATATCCGGGAGCAGTGAAATTTGAGTGCCATTAAAGAAGATGGATTCTTGCGTGCCTGCAGCTTGCATGATGGCATCTTTCACTGCGTAGAAGTGTACTCTGCATATAACATCTCTGGGGTGAGCCAGGTTTGGGTTTTTAGGGCCCAGAGCTCTGTGCACCCTATCTAGCTCTAGGGGGGTGTCCTTGTCTTTCTGCATCAGGTCGTTGAATATGGCGATGATTGCAGGGGCCAGGTCTTTGGTCTCGACGGACCCTGGAAGTCCTCGTATACGTATGTTGTTACGTCTGGCTCTATTTTCCTGGTCGTCCTGATGGTATGTTAATTGTTGTATCTGTAGGGTATGTTCATGTAAGATGGTTTCATGAATTTGCAGTGTGGAGACAGTATCCTCTGCATTGTGCTCCACTTCCTCCAGCCTGTTGGTGACATCCCTGCGCAGCTCTGCTATTTCCTGCTTGTACGAACGCTCCATTCTTTGTACACTGTTTGGGAGGGCCTTAATGTAAGCCTCCATGTCCCAGCTAGCAAATGACCTGTGTGAATCAGGAGAATGGCAAGCCGATCGGAGCGATTCATTTTCTGAGTCTCCTTGGGATCTAGCCCTTTGCCTGGTTCTTGTGTGTGGTGTGGAGCGCTGTGAGGCAGCTCCCTGTGAGGCTGCATGTGAGCCTGATGAGCGGGTCGGCGCCATCTTGGATGAGGGGGGGCCGCGGTGATTCAATCCCAAACGGGTGAAAAATCGGTCAATTTCTCCCTCCTTTTGTGTGTCAGAGGTGTGCTGGGATTCTCCCCCACCTCTCCTCCCCATTACAGACCTCTTGTCCTGGGTTGTAAAGCGCTGTGAGCTACGGAACGGCCGGTGTGTGCGGGAGCTCCAGGAGAACACGTCTGCTCACTCCATGCACCAAGCCACGCCCCCCGTAAGTAAAATATTAAAGTATCCCAGAGTTGTCTTTTATATAGTAAACAAGAAAAGGAAAATAAGAAAAGTAGATAAAGAATAGAGTAAAAAACCGTATGGGCAACATAGTAGTATTAATGAATATCAAATAAGGGATACATTTAAATTGCCCTTGATATAAAAGATGACTTGGGAAGACAAGAAATAGAACAGAAAAGATGAGAGGGAGAGATAAAAGAAAAAAAGAAGAGGAGGAGGAAAAGAGGAGAAATCTCTCAAGGTGATGACCCGGCTCACAGCATGGATAAATAATACAACATTAATAACACAAGGAATCTAGTAAGGTAGCAACAACGACTGGTAAAACTCCAGAGAAAAGAAGTGTTTCCCCATGGTTGCCAAATCCTACGGAATTTATTAATGTTATTATCTTTGATAGCTGTCATTTTAGCAAAAATTAGAGCTTTGTTCATTCTGTGTTTCCGCCACAATCAGATTATTGGTCTTCCATGCCTTGGCTATGGTTTGTTTGGCTGCAGTATTAATTTGAATGAGTAATTGCAATTGCTTTTGAGTGAGTGAAGCCGGTTTGAGATTTAAAAGTGCAATGGCAGGGTCTGGGGCAATATAGGTATCTAAAGCTTTAGAAGCCATTGCAAATATATTTTTCCAGAATTCTTGTACCACTGGGCATTGCTACCATATGTGAAAGTGGGTTCCTGGTGAAGAGCATCCTCTAAAACAATTATTGGGATAAGATGGAGAAAATTTTGCTATTCTAGCTGGTAGTAGATACCAACGTGCTAAAACTTTAAAGTTAGTTTCCAAAGCATAACTATTAGAAGATGATGATTTGGTGGCTAACCAAATATTAGACCAGTCATTGCTGTAAAAAGTTCGTCCCATATTCTGTGCCCATTTAGCAGTATAAGATGGAAGCAACTCATTAGAAGTGGTAATGAGTGTTTGATATATAGATGAAATCACCCCTCTAACATGAGGGTCACTTATACAAATACGTTCGAATTGAGACATTTGATTGAGTGGTGTACTAAGGAGAGGCATGTAGAAATTCTTGATTTGTAAATATCGAAATATCTCATTATTTGAGATCCCAAATTTTGTACATAACATAGGAAATGTTTGAAAAGAGTCGGAAGATACTAGCTTGTACAATCTAGACAAACTTGAAGAAGTCCATGCAGAAAAAGATTTTGGAAATTTCCAGGCAGAATAAAAAGCTGAATTCCTGAGAAAAGAAAGGAGGTGATTATGTATTGATTGGAGTTTATGGGAGCTACCAAACTTATACCAGATTGCCAAGGAATGTTTTGTGATGTGGTTCGTAAGATGAGATCTATCTTTTGGCTGAATCCACAACAGGTTGGTTACTGAAATGGGGTTGCTGTCAATAGATTCAATAGCTACCCACAAGAGTATTTCTTCAGTAGAATGATATTTAGTTAATATTGACAGTTGTGCAGCATAGTAATAAGAGGAGAAGTTTGGTAGGCCCAACCCCCCACAAGATTTACTAAGATACAATGTGGATTTAGGAATGCGGGGTGTAATGTTACCCCAAATAAAGGACATTACCTCGCATTGTGTGAGTCAAAAGAAGTAGGATGGTAAAGAAACAGGAAGTACTCTATACAAATATAAAAACTTCGGCAGTATTGACATTTTTACAGCATTTATCTGTCCTAACCATGATAATGGTAGTGATGACCGTTACATAGTTACATAGTTACATAGTAGGTGAGGTTGAAAAAAGACACAAGTCCATCAAGTCCAACCTATGTGTGTGATTATGTGTCAGTATTACATTACATATCCCTGTATGTTGCGGTCATTCAGGTGATTATCTAATAGTTTCTTGAAGCTATCAATGCTCCCCCCTGAGACCACCGCCTGTGGAAGGGAATTCCACATCCTTGCCGCTCTTACAGTAAAGAACCCTCTACGTAGTTTAAGGTTAAACCTCTTTTCTTCTAATTGTAATGAGTGGCCACGAGTCTTATTAAACTCTCTTCTGCGAAAAAGTTTTATCCCTATTGTGGGGTCACCAGTACAGTATTTGTAAATTGAAATCATATCCCCTCTCATGCGTCTCTTCTCCAGAGAGAATAAGTTCAGCGCTCGCAACCTTTCCTCATAACTAAGATCCTCCAGACCCTTTATTAGCTTTGTTGCCCTTCTTTGTACTCGCTCCATTTCCAGTACATCCCTCCTGAGGACTGGTGCCCAGAACTGGACAGCATACTCCAGGTGCGGCCAGACCAGAGTCTTGTAGAGCGGGAGAATTATCGTTTTATCTCTGGAGTTGATCCCCCTTTTAATGCATGCCAATATTCTGTTTGCTTTATTAGCAGCAGCTTGGCATTGCATGCCATTGCTGAGCCTATCATCTACTAGGACCCCCAGGTCCTTTTCCATCCTAGATTCCCCCAGAGGTTCTCCCCCCAGTGTATAGATTGCATTCATATTTTTGCCACCCAAATGCATTATTTTCCATTTTTCTACATTGAACCTCATTTGCCATGTAGTCGCCCACCCCATTAATTTGTTCAGGTCTTTTTGCAAGGTTTCCACATCCTGCGGAGAAGTTATTGCCCTGCTTAGCTTAGTATCGTCTGCAAATACAAAGATTGAACTGTTTATCCCATCCTGCAGGTCGTTTATAAACAAATTTAAATAGGATTGGTCCCAGCACAGAACCCTGGGGAACCCCACTACCCACCCCTGACCATTCTGAGTACTCCCCATTTATCACCACCCTCTGAACACGCCCTTGTAGCCAGTTTTCAATCCATGTACTCACCCTATGGTCCATGCCAACGGACCTTATTTTGTAAAGTAAACGTTTATGGGGAACTGTGTCAAATGCTTTTGCAAAATCCAGATTCACCACGTCTACGGGCCTTCCTTTATCTAGATGGCAACTCACCTCCTCATAGAAGGTTAATAGATTGGTTTGGCAAGAACGATTGCTTCATAAAACCTGTAACTTGTTTTAGTAGAGGTAGATAGATGCCTGCGAAAAAGTCAGTAAGTGAAGATGTGAGATGCATTCCTAAATATGGCAATTGGCGACAGACCCAATTAAAAGGTAAAGAGCTTTGAGCCTGATAAAGGTCTGATTGTGTTAGAGACACATTCATCGCATTTGATTTGGTGGGATTTACATATAATCCGGAGATATGTGAAAATTTATCCAATAAATTGAGAAGATTTGGGGCAGAAATGTGGGGATGAGAGAAAAAAATAAGTATATCGTCTGCAAAAAGACAAAGTTTGTGTTGGTGTCCGCCTAATTCAATACCTTTTGACGTCCGGATTGGATCTAATTAATTGAGCTAGAGGTTCTATTAGAAGGACTAAAAGCAGCAGGGATAAGGGCCATCCTTGCCTTGTACCTCTTCTAATATCCAGCATGGCCGATTTGTAGCCTGCGTATTTGATATTAGCCCTTGGATTATTATAAAGAGAAGGAATCCAAGTCAGGAAGTGTTCACCAAAACCCCATTTTTGGAGCATATATTGCATATATGGCCAGGTGACTGAGTCAGATGCCTTTCTAATGTCTAGAGATAGAAGGTAAGTTGGGATACGTCTAGATTTAGCTGCTTAAATCAGTAAGAGTGTTCGTCTAATGTTATCCCCTGCCTGTCTTTTGGGTATAAAACCCGTTTGGTCACGGTGTATTAGTCGGCCTATAATATTGTTCAAACGGGACGCAAGGACCTTGGCTAGTAATTTAATGTCTAAATTGAGTAGGAAAATGGGTTGATAATTAGTCCAAGAAGTGGAGTCAGAACGTGATTTGGGTAACATGACTATGATAGATGTTAATGACTCAGATTGAAATGAAGAACCGGACAAGAGAGGATTAAGGGCTCTGGTTAAGACTGTGCTCAAAACTTTTATAGTATGATGCCGAAAACCCTCCCGGGCCTGGCCTTTTGTGTAGTTTCAATCCTTTAATAGCAGTCTGAACTTCAGTAGTTGTAATGAGGCACTCAAGTCTCCCTCACTGTTCAATAATAGGAAGCTTAATATTGGAAAACAGCATATTTGCATTATTCAAATTAAAATCTATAGCGGGGGAATGTAATTTAGCTAACTTAGAGCGAAACACTTCTAGTATTTTAATTTAGTTACTAGTGTATGCGTCTTGGGACGTTTTAAACCTAATGGAGGTCCTTATTTGATTAATAGATTTCAGACTTCTTGCCATAGGGGTATCAGGTTTATTAGCTTTAAGATATTGGAAATGTTTGGCGTTTGCGTATAAGTTTGTCTGCTGAATCAGTTATAAATAGATCTAAATCTAGACGGGCTTTGTCTAGTTTAGCATTATTGATGGCATTCGGGGATGATTGAAATACATTATGACAAGAATTAAGGGTAGCTTCCAACTTTGCGAACATAAGTTTATGTTCTCTTTTAAGCTTTGTTGCCTGCTGTATCAATCTGCCCTGAATGACCGCTTTATGTGCTTCCCATAAAGTGAGGTCAGAAATGTCTCCCGTATCATTAGAAGAAAGATAGTCATTTAGCGCTCCTTCGATCTCAAGTCGATGGGAAGGATGAGTTAAAGTAGATTCATTAATACACCAAGTGGTATCGTGTGACCTGGGTATTGTGGAAGCAATAGTGGTGAATATTGCACAATGGTCCGTTCAAGTAAAGGGGAGAATGTTAGAGGATAAAATTTCAGGAGTCATGCTATAGGGGACTAAAATATGGTCTAAACGTGAAAAAGATTTATGTGGATAGGAGTAATGTGTAAAACGTCTACTAGAGGGATTAATTTCTCACCATGTATCAACCAAGCCGTGTTTAGTAAGTAGATGTTGGAGGGTTAATTTATTGGAATTGGTGAAGGGGACTGAAGGCGATTTTTCTAGGAAAGGAAAAACCGTTGCATTTGAATCTCCGCATAGGATTACATTACCAAATTTGTGTGTTTCCACAACTTGGAAAAGATGGGATAAGAAAGATTCTGTTTTTTTTATTTGGAGCGTAATATGATACGATTGTAATAGTTATATCTGATATATATCCAGTGAGAAGTATGTATCTACCCTCTGGATCATTTAGTTGTGTTAGAAGGGTAAATGGCATAGAACGGTGAAACCCTATAAGAGTCCCACGTTGCTTAACTGTAGTAGATGCAGTATAAAATTGTGGATATGAGGTAGAAAGAAATTTAGGGGAAGCTTTATCAATGAAGTGGGTTTCCTGCAAACATATAATGTGAGCCTTCTTGGCTGAAAAAGACCGCATTGCTTTCGTACGTTTGTGTGGAATATTAAAACAAAATTGACTATCTTAACATAGAAAATATGTTCTAAAACTAGAGCCTTGGTCACCACCTCCAGAGAGAAAAGAAAAAAGGGAAAAGACAGAATAAGGAAGATCAATATATTGTCGAGTAACCCTGTTATGAAAATACTTTGATATTAAACAGTAACAAAGCACTAGGGTGTGGGAGCATCTCCTAGGAGTAATAAAAAGACTCCTAGAGGCTCCAAAGCCATCTTCAGAGTCTCACATAACAATAGCAAGGGTCTGAAGGTGGCGAAGGGGGCAGCAAGAAATTCCAGAAAGGACGAACCACGCCAGAGAACTACAGGAACTATGTAGTAAGTATCTTATTAATTACCATAGCTTATGTCTTAACTAAGCAAATCTAAGACACAACCAACCATGGTACTTTGGTACCAGAAACATGTAAAGAAAAAAAAAGGGGGGGGGAGTATAAAAAATTGCTAACGTTTTAAACGCTATTAATAAAAGATAGCCAGATAATAGGAGATATTGGCCAAAAAAATGGGCCATTATTTCCGTGTCTTAAGAATTTAAATTTAAAAAAACATTTTTTTTTAAATAATAAAAAATAGTTTTTGGAACAAAAAGCAACTGACCTACAATTCTCATTATAATTCAAGCAAACCGAGAAAATTCGAAATGATTATTAATTATTAGGATAATCATTAGAGAAAAATATAGGCGGAAAAAAAAAAAAAACACCCCATAAATCTGGAGTTATTGTATTGTAGAAAGTAAGCTAGTTACTCTGAAGGAAGGTTTTCCTTTTTCTACTCAGTTACTACATTGATTCTCATCCTCCTTTCTGAATATACAGAACTGTTTAATGTATCTCAAGCTTCTTGACACTCATTGTTTATATCCGAGCATTGAAATTGACTTTGCTTCTCATAATATTTGTACCCAGTTTGTGACATAACTGTTTATTTTTGTAATTATTTTCTTTAATAAAAATTTATTAAACAAAAAAAAAAGAAAGTAAGCTAGTTTAGACAGTGAATTGTACTGAAGACCTGAAAGAGAGAAATAAATAAAAAAATATATGAAAATCAGTCTATCGAGGCTTCGTTAGTAGGAGTCGGATTTTCAAAGCGACCCCGCTTATGTAAATTCTGGCGTGAAGAAGTAGATGGGTTTGGGTTTGCTGCTGTATTTTACTGAGGGGATCTGGAAGCTGATCTTCTGCGAGATCGGTCTGTAGATGGGGCTCGGTCTGCTAGGCCCATTTCAATCAAGGCTGACTGTAAGTCCACTGAAGAGCGACAGACATATCTGGTTTCTAAATGAGTAAATCTGAGGGAGAAAGAAAGGGAATCCCCAATGATAAGTGATTTGATTACGTTGAAGTATTTGTAATTGGGGTTTGAGAGTGTGTCTTTTAGCCACTGTAATGGGAGATAAATCTGCAAAAAGCTGAGTTGTTTGACCCTGGAAGATGAGAGGTCCTTTCCTCTGGCTGCTGCAAGCAATTGCTCTTTTGTGCGGTAGAAATGCAGCTTAGCAATTATATCCCTAGGAGGGCCATTTGTTTTACGTGGAGCTAATGCTCTATGCACTCTATCCATCTCCAGTCTATCCACAGGAATACCAGGTTGTAATTCCTGAAATAATGCAGTGATAGTAGCTTGTACATCCAGAACAGTCTCAGGGATTCCCCTAATCCGCAAGTTAGCCCGGCGGTCCCTATTCTCTTGGTCTTCTAAACGGGACTGTAATATAGCATTCTCTTCTTTAAGATTCACATATTCAGAAATATAGTGCTGTGTTTGACATTCAATATCATCAACACAGCTCCCTAAGTCAGCAGTTCTCAGACCTAGCTCTCTTATTTCTCTTGTCAGTTTATCAGTGATGTGGTCTGAAGTCTGTTTAAGAGCTTTCTGCAGCATACGTTCACATTTTTTAAATATGTCAGATTTGGAGCTTTGTGTGAACCTCCAGTATCAGAGTCAGACTCCCCATTAACATCCACAGTATTTAGGCTGACTTTCAAAGGTTTAGCCTTTTGTGAGGTAATTTTCTGTGAGGGGACTGCCGCCACCATCTTGGAAGATGGCTGAAGCTGCACTTTTTTACTGATGCCGGTTTTAAATTTTGATTTAGTGCCCCTCAAAACCATAACTATCTGTACCTTTTTTTAAACTTTTGGGACCTCTGTGACCTATAGTCCTCCAGCAAAAACTTCACTGAAGCAGAGCTCTAAGCCGGCATTACCTTCCTCTCAGGCTTCTGCGCATTCGCCCCCCGGGTTTTGCAAATTTTTATGCCACAAATTTTTGGTAAAATGTAAAATATAAAATATGGTGTTGCGCCGGGTAAATAGATACCAAACATATCACGCTTTAAAATTGTCTAATGGCGTCAAATTTTCGTATTTGAAAATCTCCATAGGCGACACTTTATAAGCCTTTATTGGTTACTAGTTTAGAGTTACACAGGAGATCTGGTGTTAGAATTTTTGCTCTCGCTCTGATGTTCACGGTAATACCTCACATGTGTGGTGCTATCTCTGTTTACGTATGCGCACGGGACCAACATATGCGTTCGCCTTTGCATGCGAGCACAGGGAGGCGGGGGCGCTTTAAATGATTTATTTATTAGTGGGACACTGGTACACTGACAGATGTTTTTGTGCATTTGTGCACCGACAGATGTTGATCGGCCACCGGCGGACACTGACGGATGTTTATATCACAATGGTACACTATTGCACTATCGCAAATGTTTTTGTGCACTGGTACAGATGTGATGGGGCATAGACAGATGTTTTGTGCACTGGTACAGATGTGATGGGGGCACTGGCAGATGTTTTGTGCACTGGTACAGTTGTGATGGGGACACTGTGACAGATGTGTATGGGGACCTGGACAGTGGTGCTTAGTGTACTGGGTGTATGGGGGAATCTGTGACAGCTCTGTGTGTAAAATCATCCTTACACACAGAGCTGTCACAGACCTTGCAGATTCCCCCGCTCCCCCCCCCCCCCACACTGTGCTCTCACTGAACACAGTGGGGAGAACTGACACATGTCTCTAATTACACTGTTATGCTGTGATTGGACATAGCCGTCACGTCATCAGGAGGGCCTATCACAGCGCCCATATCCTGATCCTGTCTTGGCTGTGTCCTGAGCTGCAGGCACTCGTTCTGGGGAGCATTCCTGAACGTCTACTCAGAATGACGAAAATCCCACCCGCCACTATACATAAAAGGCTGGGTGGGCCTTTCACCGTTCCTAATGGACGGTCAGGAAAGGTCCACCCGGCCATTTATGTACAGTGGCCATGTGGGAAGAAGTTAAAAAAATAAAAAGCATGTTATACTTACCTGCTTTGTGCAGTGGTTTTGCACAGAGCAACCCTGATCCTCCTCTGCTTGGGTCCCCTCACTGGGGCTCCTGGCCCCTCCCTCCTGCCAAGTGCACATCGCTGGATCAAGATGGGGCTCTGGTAAGTATTAGGGGGGGTGCTGCACAAGTGCATGAAGGTAAAAATCCTTGAGCCTTTAGAACAGGGGTGCCCAACCGCTGGCCCGCGGGCCACATGTGGCCCGCAGTGCCCTCTGATGTGGCCCGCCACGTCTTGCTCTGAGATTGCGGGTCAGCAAGCCCAGATCGCGGGTTCCAGACCAGCCATCTCCGAGCATCAGCGCGAAGAATGGAGCCGCCGCTAGAGAAAGCAGAGCCGATGCTTCCTGTATAGCGCCGGATCCTTCACAGGTGGAGTGATACCAAATATACTCCTCCTGTGACAGGAAGCATCAGCTCTGCTCTCTACTGCAGCCGCATGCTTCTGTCACACTGATGCAAGGGAACCCACAATCTCAAACAGCAGCCAGCAGTGCCAGAGCCAGCAGTACCAGTATCAGCCACCAGTACCAGTCACCAGTACCAGCCACCATTATCAGTCACCAGTACCAGCTATCAGTACCCGCCAGCAGAACCAGTACCAGCAGTATCAGTACCCACCAGCAGTATCAGTACCCACCAGCAGTACCAGTACCCACCAGCAGTACCCACCAGCAGTACCAACCAGCAGTACCAGTGCCTGCCAGCAGTATCAGTAACCACCAGCAGTATCAGTAACCACCAGCAGTACCATTACCAACCAGCAGTACCAGTACCCGCCAGCAGTACCAGCCAACAGTACCAGTACCAGCCAGTGGTACCTGCCAGCAGTATCAGCAGGCAGTACCCAACAGCAGTACCAGCCAGCAGTACCAGCACCTGCCTGCAGTACCCAACAGCAATACCAGCCCTGGAGGACAGCCAGCAGCAGCCACCAGTTATAACCACCTGGGGGACAGCAGCAACCAGCTGCAGGAATCAATCGGACCCTCCATTCACATCTATAGAGCGGCAGATGTAAACAGACTTGTCTGCTTAGACCCGCCTATCTGCAATCCGATCTGCTTAAAAAAACAGAAGGGGATCTGTCTGGGCAGATCAGAGGGCCCTTAGGGTAGAGCGGGCTGCATCTGTATTCGATCTACATATGCAGAGTGGACACAGACCTGCCATTTGCCCGCTATGCTCATTGTGGCCCGCGACCTGGTTCCAAGTCCTCGCTCCTCAAAAGGTTGGGCACCCCTGCTTTAGAACTACTTTAAGGTGAGTGCAAGCTTTGAGTGAAGCACTGCGGTGGAGAAGGAGTGGTGTGAATCACTGGAGATTTTTTTGAACAGAGTGATAAGTGTTTTATATTGATAAAGAAAACCAAAGCGCCAAAGAAACTAGTGTAAATATAGTGATATCAAATAAATTAGCAGCTGCAGTGAAAAAAAATTTGCATTACAAAATAATACCAAAAAGAAAATGAAAAGTGCCACAGGTATTAGATATATCAAAAAGGGGTTGGAAGCCTGATCCCCAGTCAGGCGACCAAAAAATGGAGCATATTGGACTATTACGGTACAGTAATTAAGGGTAACCATAAGAGCAAGTGACGGCAGTAATAAAATTATAATTCATTTATTGATGCAACGGACAGAACATGATAATAAAAAAACACTTAATAAAAGTACAGGCATATCACCAATGAATTCAATAGTATACAGTACAGCACAAAATCTCAGATATCATATTCCTCGACTAGTTTCGCGGACACAATCCGCTTCATCAGGAGGGAATCTGGAGATAAGTTTTTCTGACTAAACAGTCTGAACCTGACAATTAAAAAATACGAGGTTTACAAAGATACATGATCAGACAATTTATGTTCCAGCATCGTATTAGATATACATAAAACACATTGTGTTATGGCGATCTGAAACCACAGTCGCTAAAAAGTCCCATAAGAAGTGCTTATAACAAAACTTCAAAAGGCTTAAACAATAAGAGTTCCAAGTGCCAATTAAAGTGCTCGTGCTCAAAATGGATGCGGAATTTCGTAGTGGGTAAGTGATCAAAGAAGGTGCCCCACATAGATGTGAACTCACCCCTCAAAATGGACCAACTATTGCTAGTTTGGTCACACGCATGCGGGGCAGTCCCCGTGGATCCTCTTTGGACTGGCGTTGTCTGGGATAAGTATTCCTCATGTAGATTTATATGACAAAAAAAAAACTAAATTGTAATATATAAATCAGTAAGCTATAAATCAAAAAGTTGAAAAAGTTAAAAAAACGGAAGTATAAAAACCCTCCACTAATGAAAGCTAGTTGGTAGTTTACACTTCGTATAAATGTTAACGCCATCTTGTGGTTAAAATAGTTTGTTATCTCTCTAATCACATAATACCCTTCTATGGCCATCTAGTGGCCCGGTATGGTAATTATCCAAAAACCAACTTGGCGGAGAAACGATAAATACAAGAAATAGGGAAAAAAATACTGAAGGATAATTAAACACTTCCCGACCAGCCGCTGCAGTTATACTGCGACAGTTTGGCTCCCCTGTGTGAGCCGTCGTAGCTATACGTCGGCTTGCGGGGTCGGGATAGCAGTCGTGTGCACCCGCTGCACGGCGGGGGTGCCGATGCTCATGGCCGACGGTCGCGATGACCGCCGGCCACGAGCGATCGTAAGCAGGAGACACAGAACAGGGACGAGTGTGTGTAAACACACACTTCCCTGTTCTGTTCTGACAGGAGTGACAAATCGTGTGTTCCTATTAGCTAGGAACCACGATCCGTCACTTCCTGTAGTCAGTCCCCTTCAGTTAGAATCACCTCCCAGGGAACACAGTTAACCCCTCGATCGCCCCTTAGTGTTAACACCTTCACTGCCAGTGAAATTTTTACAGTAATCAATGCATTTTTATAGCACTGATCGCTGTATTAATGCCAATGGTCCCAAAAATGTGTCAAAATTGTCCGATGTGTCCGCCATAATGTCCCAGTCACAATAAAAATCGCAGATCGCCGCCACTAAAAAGTTATAAAAATGCTATAAACATATCCCCTATTTTGTAGACGCTATAACTTTTGCGCAAACCAATCAATATACGCTTATTGCGATTTTTTTTTTTTTTTTTACCAAAAATATGTAGAAGAATACATATCGGCCTAAACTGAGAAAAAATTAGCTTTTTTTAAAAAAAAATGGGAATATTTATTATAGCAAAAAGTACAAAATATTGTGTTTTTTTTCAAAATTGTCGGTCTTTTTTTGTTTATAGTGCAAAAAATAAAAACCGCAGAGGCGATCAAATACCACCAAAACAGAGCTCTCTTTGTGGGAAAAAAAGGAAGTCAATTTTGTTTGGGTGCAACGTCGCACGACCACGCAATTGTCAGTTAAAGCGACGCAGTGCCGAATCGCAAAAAGTGCTCTGGTCAGGAAGGGGGTAAATTCTTCCTGGGGCTGAATTGGTTAAATAAAATTAGAAATAAATACTAAAAATAAATAAAAATAAATTAAAAATGGAAATGAAAATAAAAATAAAAGTAAATATGAATGAAAATATGAATGAAAAAATAAATAAAAATGAAAAAAGTGAAAAAAAAGGGGGTAATAAAATAATGATAAAAGAAAAATAAACAATGAAATATGATAAAAACCCAACCAAAACCAAAGCAGACAAAAAAAAGAAAACTTTTTACTAAGGTTGAACACACCCTCTCCTAATTTTCCCTTTTCCTTTTTGTGAGATTTCCCCCCCCCTGCACCCGCGCCTCTGTCGCTTGGGGCAAGTGCCAAAAGTGCATAAAAATGCAGAACACCCACCAGGGTGACCAATTCTCAGTGGGATAAACTCATTGTTCACGAGATTGGGAGAATACATTTATGTGTACCTCCAACCACTGGTGAGAAAGAGTCCCAGCTATCTAAAGGATAGCAAGGATGTTATTAACTGTCTCCAATAAATTTCAGTAGATCACAGCAGTATATTAGTCGCAATAGATGTGGAATCATTGTATACCAACATCCAACAAACAGATGCCATTAAAGCGATGAAGTGAGCTATGAATAAGTTTACCAATTTAAAATATAAACAGAAACAATTCATTCTTAAATTGGTCATTATTAACAATTTTTTTTGGTATGGAGGCCAACACTATAACCAAATTAAAGGGGTCTTGATGGGAGCGAAATACGCCCCGAGTGATGCCAACATTTTCCTCAACAAATGGAAAGATGAAGCGATATATGGTGAAATGTAGCCAAACCTAGGCAAGGGACGGTAGCGACTTTAAATGAGTTAATTAAACATATTATTAACAACCAATATGGAATGAGATTTACAGTTAATATACATGATCAACATGCTGACTTTCTAGATCTGCACATTTAAAGATGGAGATAAGCTTAGAACCAAAACTCATTTTAAAACTACCGATAGGATAGGATAGGTAGTTGTCACTACCCACAAAGGAAGACTGCAATCCCCAAAGGTCAATTTATTCGTATACGCAGGAACATTTCAGTGTTCAAAGACTATATAGACCAGACCAATGTACTAATACAAAGATTCCTGGATAAGGGTTATACTCTTACCAAGTTATTGGAAGTTAGGGACCTGGTGGGGAGAATAAATAGGGACACACTTTTAGAAACTAAACATAAAGAAGAAAAAAAACAAGATATCACTTTCATAACAGGCTTCAATAAGCAGTACAAACATCTAGAGAAAATCTTTAAGAAGTACTGGCCGATCTTACAGAAAGATGCTACACTTAAAGAAATACTACCCAACAGACCCAGATTTATCTACCAGGGAGCCCCTGGGCTGAGAACCAAATTGGTTAAGAATATCCCTGATCCCCCCAACTGACCAAGTGCAACTATGTTTGACTTCAAGGGCTTCTACAGGTGTGGAAGATGCCTGCCCTGCAGAAGCACTGATGCTGCACCAAGAAATACCAAACACGTGACCTATGTCCTAGAATGCACTTGTGGGTACCAGTATGTGGAACGCACATCCTGGACGTTGGCCATACGAGTTGGAGAACACATTGCCAACATACACATTGGTTTCCCAAAACACAGCATGTCTAATCATTTCAATATGGTACACAATTGTGACCCATCTGCACTGTCTTTCTATGCTATTGACACTATAGACAGACACTGGAGAGGTGCAAACATGATAAAACAGATATCTCAAAACTAATCTAGGTGGATTTTTGAGCTCCTGACCCTCACACCATTAGAGTTAAACAATGAGTTGGATCTCAATTGCTTTATAACCAATTTTTGAATCTGAAGGTTTTCTTTTGTTTTTGTCTGCTTTGGTTTTGGTTGGGTTTTTATCATATTTCATTGTTTATTTTTCTTTTATCATTATTTTTTATTACCCCCTTTTATTTTTTCATTTTTATTTATTTTTTCATTCATATTTACTTTTATTTTTATTTTCATTTCCATTTTTAATTTAATTGTATTTATTTTTAGTATTTATTTCTAATTTTATTTAATTATCCTTCAGTATTCTAATTTTTTCCCTATTCCTTGTATTTATCGTTTCTCCACCAAGTTGGTTTTTGGATAATTACCATACGCCACTAGATGGCCATAGAAGGGTATTATGTGATTAGAGAGATAACAAACTATTTTAACCACAAGATGGCGTTAACATTTATACGAAGTGTAAACTACCAACTAGCTCATTAGTGAAGGGTTTTTATACTTCAGTTTTTTTTTAACTTTTTCAACTTTTTGATTTATATCTTATTGATTTATATATTACAATTTAGTAATGATATTTTATGTATTTGGTTCACCAAATGCGATATAACAGAGATTGTGAGCATCCATGAGTAAATAGCAGGTAACTAAATCCTGATTGGATAGAACTAAACACATGACCTGATGTGAGGGTATTTTTGGCCTCAACCAAAATGGCGAAATCACAACTTCCTGAAGACGGCCCATCTGATAGGCTGAAACGGGTTGAGGTTAATCCGTGTCATCTCGACACACTTCCGGTCCCAGAAGTCGAATAGTAAACCGCTGCTGCAGTTCATCATTGCCTATGGGCAGATTTCCTGGGAACATACCTGCTATTCACACCGGGTGCCAGGCTTTTAGGCACCCTTGCATGTGAGTGTAATTACTATGTCTTTTTATCTGGAATACATTTTTAAATGGTATTGCGCAATGAGGTTTTTTCTGTCATATCTATCCACATGAGGAATACTTATCCCAGACAATGCCAGTCCAAAGAGTATCCACGGGGACTGCCACACATGCGTGTCTGACCAAACTAGCAATGGTTGGTCCATTTTGAGGGGTGAGTTCACATCTATGTGGGGCACCTTCTTTGAGCACTTATCCAGTATGGAATTCCGTATCCATTTTGAGCTCAAGCACTTTAATTGGGACTTGGAACTTTTATTGCTTAAGCCTTTGAAGTTTTGTTATAAGCACTTCTTATGAGACTTTTTAGTGACTGTGGTTTCAGGTCGCCATAACACAATGTGGTTTATGTATATCTAATACCTGTTGCAGTTTTTTCATTTTCTTAAGTGTTTTATATTGTCCAGCACTTGGGACAGATACAATTATTTATTTGGAATTTCACTTTGCACAAGTGCATTTCAAAAATGTTTAATATCATCAAAGAGTTAATTTATTTCAGTAATTCAATAAAAAAAAATGAAACTCATAAATTACACACAGAGTGCTATATTTCAAGCATTTTTTTCTTATGGCTTACAGCTAGTGTGAATCTAAAATTCAGTATCTCAGAACATTTGACTATTACATAAGACCAATAAAAAAAGGATTTTTAATACAGAAATGTTGGCTTACTGAAAAGTATGTCCATGTACATCATAGTATGCACTCAATACTTGGTCTGGGCTCTTTTTGCATGAATTACTGCATCAATTCGGCGTGGCATGGAAGTGCCTGTGGCACTGCTGAGGTGGTATGGAAGCCCAGGTTGCTTTGATAGCGGCCTTCAGCTCGTCTGCATTGTTGGATCTGGTGTCTCTCATCTTCCTCTAAACAATACCCCACAGATTCTCTATGGGGTTTAGGTCAGGCGAGTTTGCTGGCCAATCAAGCACAGTGATAGCATCACAATTAAAAGCAAGTATTGGTATTTTTGGATATGTGGGAAGGTGCCAAGTCCTGCTGGAAAATTAAATCAGCATCTCCATAAAGCTGGTCAGCAGAGGGAAGCATGAAGTGCTCTAGAATTTCCTGGTGGAGGGCTGCGCTGACTTTGGACTTGATAAAACACAGTGGACCAACACCAGCAGATGACACGGATCCCTAAATCATCACTGACTGTGGAAACTTCACACGTCACACTTCACACACCTCATGCAATTTGGGATCTGTGCCTCTCCACTCTTCCTCCAGACTCTAGGACCTTGATTTTCAAATGAAATGCAAGAATTAATTCCGAAAAGAGGAATTTGGACCACTGAGCAACATCTCCCCCAAATTCATGAATGGCCTCTGCTTCACAATCCTCTCAAGGCTGTGGTTATCCCTGTTGCTTGTGCACCTTTTTCTACCACACTTTTTCCTTCCACTCAACTTTCCATTGATATGCTTGGATACAGCACTCTGTGAACAGCCAGCTTCTTTAGCAATGAACTTTTGTGACTTACCCTCCTTGTGGAGGGCGTCAATGACTGTTTTCTGGACAATTGTCAAGTCAGCAGTCTTCCCCATAATTGTGTAACCTACTGAACCAGACTGAGAGACCATTTCAAGGCTCAGGAAACCTTTACAGATGTCTTGAGTTAATTAGCTGATTACAGTGTGATACCACGAGTCTACAATATTGAGCTTGGATTTTCACTAGCTGTAAGCCATAATGATCAAAATTAAAAGAAAGAAATGCTTTGAAATATATTAATCTGTGTGCAATGAACCTATATAATATATGAGTTTCACTTTTTGAACTGTGTTACTGAAATAAATTCACTTTTTGATGGTATTCTACTTTTTTGAGATGGAGCTGTATATAATATTTTTTTTTTGTGTGGCACTGCACTTGTGAATAGGTTAACTTCACATGCATATATGGCTGTGAGTTTTTTTGTTTTATGTATGGTTATATAAGGAGTAGCGCTGCACTTACATATATATACAGTTGTATCTTTATATGTGTTAAACAGCTAACAGTGTGAGCTAACTACTGAATTTAGGTATAAGCGAGAAATATCAGCACAGGAATTTAAAAACAATATTTTTGTCCCATAGTGTAAGCAACCATTATTAGTTTTTTATAAGGGCAAGGTCTTATTTTAGATGGTGGATGTGTCTGCATAGGCAAATGCTAGTTTTGGTCACAAGGTTTTGCAGGCAGCTCTGTATATATATTATTATTTATTTTTTGCACTTGGTTTACCTTGCTTACTTGATAGGACGTGCCCAGCTCTTAGTTTGTGGGCTGCTTTGGAATTACCATGTACAGATCCACTGCCATATACTGTTAGCTGCTAATATCACAGTTTTATGTACTGTATACTCATGTACTTCACTTCCTACCCCTGTGGTCTGGATTAGGAAAACCTGAAGGAGGAAGTAAAGAGAGAGGAGAGAAAGTCTGTCACATGTCTGCTGCTGTTGTATTTTGACCCAGCCAGAAGCAGCTCAAACAAGCCCTTCCTGAGGTATCTGCGTGAACTACAGAACACCTCCCACAAGTATAGAATGTGCGATACTGTCAGGATCACCTGTGCCAGATAGCTAGGACTGCATTCCAGGCTGGTTGGATAATGGTTAGAGGTTCTCCTCATAACCGAAGATCCTCTCTTCAGAGTTTTTGACACAAAGACAGACGCAGCATCATCCTTAGGGGCCCCTGAAACTGGAATTTTCTGCAACATGCATCTGAAGGTATCTCTATTAATAACTATATACAATATCCTGCATATCCGAGTATATGTGCACAATTCTGCCAGGGCTCTTATCAGGCCCTTTTCTGATAATACCTGTTTGTGCATTGGAGGTATGTACTGTAATTAATCTCTTCTTATATACAGTACATTTTGTATTATTTCTATACTGGTGTGCATCTATATACTTATGGTTAATGTTATATGCTGGTTGCAGGAGTTCTTCTGCTTCCAATTACTTTGATCAGATTACTGGGTAATTTCCCAGGAAGGGAACCCCTCTGTTCACTGAGGTCCTGTCATGGGTTGAGGCACTGCCAACTTTATTATCTTACCCACGCTTACACTTAGTGATGGTTCTGGTTCTCTTATCTACCTACAGGTTTAGCGCAATATCCTGTTTGGAGGAGGGTAATTTCTCATAACTTCCCCCAAAAGAGGGCTACAATGGTATAGAATAGGAACTGTGAAATCCTTTTCTTTGATGTTCATTAAGGGACACAGCTCCCGTTCCCTCTTGTGGTAGCTATTGTCAGTGCTCAATTATTTTCCTTTTTCTTTGCTATAACTGAGCAGGCTTGTTAGGAAGGGATTATAGCCCCCTGGGACTGGTCTTCAGTATTTTGTTCATAGTGTCCAATCCTTCTGTAGGTGTCAGGAACAATGAAGACTATAAGAATTGTGTTTCTTAATGAACATAAAAAAAAAGGATTTTTGGGTAAGTACAAATATACTACTACTTTTGCTTATTAGTTTGTCCCCTTTTGTCCTCCAGTGGCCATATTTTCTGAGCTTGCTGTTTTTTCTCAGAACTTGCCTGAACTTCAGAAAGGAGTATATGGCACTGAAAACTGATCTCCACTTGTTGTTTCAGCAGTTTAATGCCCCGTACACATGATCGGACATTGATCGGACATTCCGACAACAAAATCCATGGATTTTTTCAGACGGATGTTGGCTCAAACTTGTTTTGCGTACACACGGTGGCACAAAGTTGTCGGAATTTCCGATCGCCAAAAACGTGGTGACATACACCACGTACGACAAAACTAGAAAAGACCAGTACAGAACCAAGGGCGGCACCCTTTGGGCTCCTTTTGCTAATCTCATGTTAGTAAAAGTTTGAGAGACGATTTGCGCTTTTTCAGACTCGTGGTTTTCAGATCGTTTTCTGCTGTTCAGTTTGTGCTTGTGGTTTTGTATCTGCTCTTCAGTGCGTGCAGCGAGTTACGCGTGACTCCTGTCATTGTGTTCTTGTTCGTTCGTTACTATTTTTCAGGTCACTCTTCACAGGCCTTGCTGTTCTTCAGTGCGTTCTGTTACTTCGTTCTGAGCAGCCGACCGTTTTCTAGCCATGTTGCGTATACGTACTCCTCGTAGAGTTCGTGCTGTGCGGGGGCTTGGTGTTGGGGTCCTGACCTTGACACAAGTCCAGTCCATGAACAGGGTGGGGAGGAGTTCATGGACCAAGAATTGGTTGCTTCAGCGTGACCAGTTCTGTCATATGCCTTTGCTCCGTGAGATCCGTGAGAATAATCATGATGATTTCAGGAACCTTCTCCGGATGACGGACCCCGTATTTCACCGTTTGTTGGCTTTGCTGAACCCATATATCAGCAGGCAGGACACCTGCATCAGGCAAGCCATCACTCCAGAGCAGAAGCTAGTCGCCACCCTGCGGTACTTGGCGACGGGGAGAAGCCTGCAGGACTTGAAGTTCTCGACAGGCATCTCCCCCCAGGCTCTGGGGATCATTATCCCGGAGACCTGTTATGCCATCATCCAGGTCCTGCAGAAGGAGTATATTAAGGTAAGATTTTTATCCTTTAACATCACATTTTATTGTATTTAATGTTTGATAATATATTGTATTTCTTTCCTCATTCCCTAATTACCATGATTGGAATATGCTATGAATGTCCCCTTTGTCCTCATGCATGCTGGATTTTTATGTAATTTTTTTTTTGTCCTTCATACATATTTGCCTTTACTTACCTCCCCAGCATGGTCTCCTGGCCCTATATTCACCTTGTGTAGTCACTTAACAATGTATTTTATCAGCTCCATAGTAGTGCTTTACCCCAAACACCCCCTAAAATGTTTTAAAATGTGATTTGTGCTTTAAATTCAGGCAGAGTGCCAGAGGCTTTTTTTGGGGGGTCCCCAAATCATTGGGAACCCTCCCTCCCCCCTGCTAAGTCAGCTGATACTAATTCTCTATCTTTCCTCAATCATCTATCTGGTGACTTTGCCAAACCCATACACACTATAGCCATCTCTTTTGTGGTCAGATGTATGGATGAATTCTCCAAAGCATGTAGTGCAAGGGCCTGCCTGTATACTTTCAAATGGTACTGTTTAAAGTTTTTGTATACTATTATTATCTTGATAGGTAATAGTAGAATTTCCAAATGTGCTCAAATGTGTACAATGTGTATTTATATCTTTGTATTATGACACTTCTTACCTGTCCAGTAGGCTGCCAATAGTGTAACTAAGGAGGGGCTGGCCAAAGTAATACCCATTATTTAGGCATTCATCTCTCAATGAAGTGAAGAGGGTTACCTGTCCAAGAGTTCCCCCCCCCCTAAAATGTTAGAAATGGCCCATGAGAGGGGGGGGGGGGGGAATCTGATAGGTGTACCTTATACTTTGGTCTTTAAAAACTCCCTCAAATAAATGTTATCTTGATGTTGGCCAAGAATGTTTGTGTCTAATCTGCTTTCCCTGTTTATGTGCAAAATGACTATTTTTTTTTCCTTGTTTGACTCCACAGTTTCCTTCCACGCCACAGGAATGGCAGACTGTGGCCTCCCACTTTGCCCAGCGGTGGGACTTTCCTAACTGCGGAGGGGCAATTGATGGGAAACACGTCCACATCGTCCCACCACCCAACTCGGGGTCATACTATTATAATTACAAGGGGTTCAATAGTATTGTGATGTTGGCGGTGGTGTCGGCTACTTACGAGTTCCTGTATGTGGACGTAGGGAAGAATGGCCAGATGTCCGATGGTGGAGTCATCGCCCAGACGGAGTTCTACAGGCGTCTCCAGAATGGCAGCTTGGACTTGCCACCTCCAGAAGACAATGTGGAAGGACTCCCATTCGTCTTCGTTGCAGATAAAGCGTTTGCGCTGGGGGACCATCTTATGCGGCTATTCCCGATGAGGACCCTCACCCCCAACCAGAGGGTTTTTAATTACTGGCTGGCCAGAGCCAGAAGAGTGGTGGAGAACACGTTTGGAATCATGGCCAGCCGGTTCCGCCTATTTCTTACACCCATACACATGGCGGAGTACAAACTAAATCATATTATCCTGGCGTGCTGTGTTCTACACAACTTTTTACGGCAACATTCTGCCAACTATGCTGGCTCAGTTGGGCCTGAGGCCAGAATTCTAAATGAAACAACCCTGATGGTGCTTGAAAGTGGCCGTCCTGGCTTGCCCCCCCTGAGTGCCCGTGATGTCCGGCTAAGATACCTTGAATACTTTGCGGGTAGGGGGGCTATCAATATGCCAGACAATGTCTGAAACCTTTTTCAAATAATAAAAAAAAAATACTCAAATCTTTGGTGACATTTACTGCTTGTGTTTCTTTTAGCTGACCCTGACAGAAATGTGGTGAGTCCTGAAAATGGCATGATTGTGTAACATTACAAAGCACTGTTGGGTGTTATTTACTAAAGGCAAAGACACTTTGCACTACAAGTGCAGTTGAAACTACACTTGTAGTGCAAAGTGGATTTTCCCTTAGGAAATAACACCCATTGTCACAGAAAACACCAATTATAGCACCACAAAAGTGTTGGAGCGTTGAGACAATAATCCACACATTCTTGATTAACAATCTTTTTAATACCAGTACAATCACATGTGCATTTAGAAAAGGTTTTTAAAACAAACCAACATATTTGTTGTATAACAATTTTTGGGGTCACATTAGAAAAAGTAGAAATGTCCATTTAAGGTAAAACAGGCATGTTTAAAACCAACAAGAAAGACACAAATCTTGAACTTACAAAGTTCACATTTGGTATAACTTGAAGGCAATATCAGACATGAGTATTTACAAACTGTGTTTGATATTGCATTCAGATGGGGTGAAGTCACCCCAGGAAAAGCCAAATTTTGAAGATGCACACAAATTGCCGAATGTCAACATGTGCTAGCTGCCATCATGGGAGATCAAGGGACGTGTTTTTGGGGTGCAACCCCTTCCTCACAGCTACTTTATTATCGAGGAAGGGGTTGCACCCCCAAAACACGTCCATTGATCTCCCGTGATGGCAGATAGCACATGTTGACACACTGTGTGCATCTTCAAAATTTGGCTTTTCGCAAATATGTCAAAAAATGGTAAAAATTTTTAGCACACAAAAAAAACAAAGGGATTTGGAGGGGTTTTCAACTCTCCCTAAAACATCAATGATGTTCTTCATTTTTTGTTGAACATCATTGATGTTTTCCATGTCCCTATTACACCCCATGATCTCCCCAATCAGGATCTGTGCACTTTCCGAGGTGAAATGCCCTGTATCCACAACATCACGATCACCTAAAAAGATAGAAACAAAAACACACCATGTATTATAAATATGCATCCATGTCTTACCTGAGCCTGTGGTCGCAGACACTCACCTGTTGTGGTGCCAATTTCCACCACGTCTTCCTCCTCCTGCTCTGCTTGGCTTGGGTGGATTTCCCATTCTTCCAGAGGTGGGGGGTCTGTGGTCTCCTCGGATGAGGGGTGTCCCCTGAGTCTTTTCTCCCCTATGTAAAAAAAAATAGGTATACTTAGCACACAGATATTTGATGGCAGAAATAGGAATATGAAACATTGCTTGGAAGTGGGGTACAATTGTCTTTTTTGGCAGAGTTCCAAGATATAGAATTTTTATTGTCCTTTGTCAAGCTTCAATACTTTACCTGTTTTGTACAAGCTTCACAGATGGAGTCACCCCTATAATATACACTGGAGCACCTGTGTGGGACCCCCTAATAAAAAGTGTGTTCTTGTGTCCCACACTAGTGCTACAGCGTCCAGATGTTTAAACAGCTGATGAATGTCCTCTCCTGACACAGAATCTAGTTTGCATTTCATTCTAGTTACAAACCCATCTAGACAACAAAATTATTTTCAGACAAGTAGGCCATAAAAAATGTGGGCAAATGCATATGGCCAAAACAATGGTGTTTTCTAGGCCGAACGAACAATGTTTTATACGAACGAATAATGTGCCCATGAACATGAAAGTTGCCATTTTAAACTGGATAACAGTTAAGAAAAGCACATGGAGCAGCACGAACGTAATAAACATAAAGAATAGGAACACAGGAAAACGACTTACTTTTTTGCAGCACTCTCTGGATCTTTCTGTACTGCTCGTGCTCTCTTAATTTGAGGTCTGACCACCGTTTCCTGAGCTGATCTTTCGATCGTCATACCCTGAAATTCCGGTGCAGACTCTTGACCACTTTCACCATGATCTTGGTCTTTCTGACATTGGGGTTGGGGTAAGGTCCATACTTCCCGTCATAGTCGGCCTTCTTCAGGATGTCCACCATCTCCAACATCTCCCCAAAGGACATATTTGAGGCCTTAAATCGTCTCTTTCTGGTTAGTGACGTTTCTGGCTCCGGGCTTTCCTCCCCCTCCTGCTCGTTGCTGTAATTAGCACGCACGTGCTGTGTCTCCGCCATGTGCTCTTCCCCCACTGCGCCGAACGAGAAGGGGCGGGGAATAGAACAGAAAGAACGCCAGGGGCGGGCGGAGTTTCACACATGCTCAGTGTGTATAAAGCGTAACACGCGTGCGTAGTACGTACGATCTGTGAGCGGAGGAAGGAGTATCGGAGGCGCCGATCGTGATAACTAAGGTAACATCTAAACTTGGGCCAATACTGCTTCTAGATTGAGGCCTATATTGTAACAAGATTAGGAGAGTTTTGCCTGACATTAGGGTTTGTCTCATGTTGTGTCTTGCAGATAAAATAGATGGCTTCAATGACCACAACTTCCTCCCCCTGTTCATAGATAAGTACAGGGAGCTGCCCTGTCTGTGGCAGGTGAAACATCCACATTATAATCATAAACAAAAGAGGCAGGCAGCGCTGGAGAAACAGCTGGAGTTGGTGAAGCCGGTGGTCCCCACAGCAACCATCCCCTATTTAAAAGCCAAAATTGGTGGCCTGAGGAGCACTTATCTTAGGGAGCGCAAGAAGGTCACGGATTCCCAGAGATCCGGAGCTGGAGCAGATGACATTTATGTCCCCAGACTGTGGTACTATGAGAGACTGTGATTTCTGTCAGACCAGACTGGAGTCAGGGAATCCCTCTCAACCCTTCCTTGCACTCTTCCTTCCACCCTATCTTCCTCCCTATCTTCCACCCCAGCTGAGACTTCCGATGTCCAACCTGGGACTTCCAGCCAGGAAGAAGTGGAGGAGCCCAGCTGGAGTCAGGTATAGCAATCTTCCACAGATTTCTGGTCAATAAAGAAATGATGTTTACTAGATGTTATTATTGATCACTAATTGCTGATTTAATAAAGTGTTTTACATATCAATAGACAGTAGTGGGCAAAAATAATTGGGACAAGAATGAAAAATGCTGGACTCAGAAGGATAGTCTTTTATATTTGTTAACATTCAATTTGCAACAGTCATGAGGTGAAAATTGTGTGTGATTGATGAAGTAAAAACTAAAACTATGTCCCTTTTTCATACACAGGAAGACCTCAGCCAGGACGAGGCTGTGGAATGTGGCACACAGGAGGAGGCTGTGGAATGTGGCAGCCAGAAGGAGGCGGGGGTTGGTGGCAGCCAGGAGGAGGCGGGGCTAAGTGGCAGCCAGGAGAAGCCTGGGACAAGTAGGAGCCTGACAGAATCACAGGTCCCTCCCCTCCGCCTTCCAAACAAAAGACCCAGGAAGGGGAGTCACGTGCAGGATTCAGCTCTCAGGCTCATTCAGGAGGCTTCTGCATCCCTCAGAGCCACCCCCACTCCTGAAGAGGCCTTTGCCTGCATGGCTACCACCAAACTGCAGGGCATGCAGGAGGGCCAAGGCCAGCTGTGTGAGGACCTTCTTTATAAAGTCTTAACTAAGGGAGTGAGGGGCGAAATCACACCCAATACCCACCTGAATGAGTTGGAACATCCTCCTCCTCCTCCTGCCACAACTCTACCACCACAGCCACAGCATGGAAGGAAGACCAGAGATTGATGACCCTGGGTTCAGTCTGGTCTGGCAAAAGATGCAGTCTCTTGTATGACCACAGCCTGGGGACACAGATGTCATCTGCTGCTTTCAGGATCTCTGGGACTTCTGGACCAGACTGCACTCTCTTAGATAAGGACTCCTCAGGGCACCAATTTTGTAGTAAAATAATTGATGTCTGCCCTGGGGGTCAAAGGCTTCGCCAATTTCTGCTGTTTCTCCAGCGTTGCCTCCCTCTTTGTTTGGTTGTGAGCCCTTAATAAAGGTTTTTTGGTTTCAATTAGACTCGCCTATGTGTGTTTTCCTTCAAAAAGGACAGTTTGTTTGTGAGGAAGCAGGTACATTTCAAAAATACAATGTGAAATTAACAAGAGACACCAACACCAAGCAATCTCCTTGAGATTAAATAATACAAGATAATAATGGTGTTGTGGTAACTTGACACAAAAAACACACACACAAAAATATTCTGGATGTTAAATAACTAAAAAAAAAAAAAAAAAAAAAAACAAGATCAGCCTTGAAAAAAATACAAACCAAAAAAAAAAATCACATCAGGCTTGAAAAAAAAAAAAACCACACAAAAAAAAAGATATAGATTTTTGGTCAGATGTGACAAATCATAATATATTGAGGGAATCACGATAAATAAGAAAGAAAGAAGTTTGTGGAGAGCGCATGCGCGGAGTCTAACAGGGCGGACATGCTCCGCTCCCTGAGGGAAAATAGCTGCTTCTACGTCTAAACCCGCCAGCAACGGGAGTTATTAATCTTCCCTGCTAATTCCCAGGAGACAAAGGAATAATTTGTAAAACGATAATGGTGTTAGGAGGCAGCAGAAATAGGGCTAATACTACCTCCACAAAAGAGGCACGGGCCGCTGTGAAGACGGCACCATCCCCCTCATCCTCTTTTACCTCGGAGCGCTCACACAAGCAGAAACAGCTGCTGATAGACTCCCCAGGTGAGTCTGATACAGAAACTCTCTTTACACAAAGCTGTTCTCAAGATTTATCTGCTCCCCCAGGCCTTATAAAATAATTTGAAAGAATGCTTAATAAAGCATTGAAGCAGACTTCTGAACACATTACAAACAGCCTGACTAAAGAAATAAGGGAAAGAGGTAATAGGACTGCAGCATTAGAACTCAAAATGGATAAGATAGAAAATACTGCTCAGGATTTCATGACTGAAATTGAAAACATTAAGGAGGAGAACTTAATATTACAAAACAGATTGGAAGATTATGAGAACAGAGCCAGACGCTCTAATCTGCGCATTGGGGGCATTCCTGAATCAGTAACTGATATATATTCTACAGTTACTGCTTTATTTCAAGAACTCCAACCAGCAATACCCATCGAAAGACTTGAAATGGACAGAGTCCACCGTGCCCTCACCCCCAAAAAACCGGATGGTCCTCCACGCGATATAATCGCAAAGTTTCATTATTATCGCACAAAAGACCAACTGTTGGCTGCAGCTCGAGACAAAGGTACCCTGTCCTTTCAGGGATATAACTATCAACTATTTGCTCATTTGTCGCAATTACCAATATCCAAACGCCGTGCGATGAAGCCTCAATTAGCAGAATTACAACTTCATAGCATCACATATCAATGGGGTTTCCCGTTCTCCATCCGTTTTGCTTTTCAAAGGCTCCAAATACACATGTAGATCTTCTGAGGAACTTCAACGGACCCTGCAGGAACTCCATCTGGTAGAGGCTGCATCCACCTCCAATGCTGCACACAAAAGACACCCTTCTTCCTCTCTACATAATTCTTCCCATGCCACGGAGAACAATGGAAATCGTCAATCCCATAAGAGAGGTCGATTCGCCTCCCCCCTTTGGAAACCGAGGATTCTATGGACTGACCATTTTTTTTATCACTCCTTTATTCTCTCACTTTGAGAGAAGTCTATGAGACTATCTCATATGGCCCAACAAGGCTCATTTTTGAAATGTTATGATACCTGTTACACCTGAATTTTCTTAAACTTACACCATTGATCTTTTCTGCACCCCTGGTGTTCTCCCTCTGCTCTCCCAAGTAGTTTCTTTTTCGCAGTCTGCATAGTTAGACATGATATCAAGGAAAATCTTACATAAAATCCAAGGAAGGGTACAGAGCTGGTTTTATTCTAGTACTCCGACAATATCTATATGGATACCAAATTCCTTATATTCACTAGCTTCTTTTTTTTTATTATAAACCCTATGTTTGCATACATTAATGCACTGGGAATTATTTCTATATCCTCATATGTTATTCCGTTATCCTTTGATATGTTAGACTACTGGATTTCAATTTTCACATCTATCTTTAACAAAGATCGCCTAAGCACTTTTCCTTTATTCCTTTATTGAGGTTCCAAAGATTAATGCTCATCCTACGTTAAATAGGGTTTATATAGCTATGTTCATCTAAACTCCATATTTAGTGACACAATTCCCTATATTTCCCCCGCCCAGGTATATCCCACATCCTAACTCCATCTTATTCATGAACAAGCTTGCTTTATTCTTAGAAGATAACAGTTGCATATGCTGGTTTATTTTTCCCCTCAGGAAGTTCCGGAGAAACTTACTCTACTCTTTCCTGTTGCCTTGCGGTTTATATAACCAACCATCTTAAGGATGATTTTAATAAGGCTTTCCTCTCACTCACGGATGTTCCGTGTCCTCCAATACGCCTTCCTCGATTGCCCATCCATATTATGTGGGTGTTCAATGATAGGCCCTCATCCTTTGATAGGGAATTATATTCCTTATCACGGGCACTTTTTGAATCATTTTATAAGTCTATTCAAGTATTTTATTGCCTAATATTGTTTGTTTTCTGTTCTTTCCTTATTTCAGACTCTTCTGCTTTGCTTTTCTCTTCCTTCCAGTCCACTCGGGTTAATCCATCCAGCCAGAAACTCAAGACATCTGGTAAGTTTCATTTCCTAGATCATCTGCCATGGCACCCCTAAACATTTTATCCCTGAATGTTCAGGGTATTAATATACCACAGAAGCGTTCTAAAGCGTTTCGTTCTTTCCATGCTAAGAAAGCGCACATACTGTGTTTACAGGAAACTCATTATACGGTCAATTCCACTCCTAAATTTATGATCTATTTTTATCCGCAAGTATTTACGGCCTCGGCAGCCACCAAACAAAGAGGAACACTTCTTGCTTTTCACCGCTCCACCCCCTTCACTCTTAAATCAGAAATTAGAGATCCTGTAGGGCGCTATTTAATTCTCACGGGATACATAATGGACACGGCAGTCACCGTAGTTTTATACTACGCACCTAACAAACAGCCCATTCCTTTTCTCTCACACCTGTTGCAGGTATTGTCCATGCACAAGATAGGAACAATTATCATTTGTGGAGATTCCAATCAAACCCTCCTCCTATTTTTGGATAAATCACCTTACAACCTACCCCGAAATACAACTAAACTATCTTTCTCTCAGCTTCTCACTAAACATAATTTAGGTGACACATGGAGAGAATGTAATCCGACAATGAAGAGATATACCTACTACTCACACCCACACAAGTCATTTACTCGCATTGATCACATCTTTCTAACAACAGGAATGATCCCTGAATTAATCAAATCAGACGTAATCCCTATCACATGGTCTGATCACAATGCGGGCTTCACTACAATCGCTTCACCTATTCCTAATGCTAGAGATCCTACATGGTACCTTCCAGATGCAATACTCAGACACCCTTCCCACTGCCTGAGTATTGAGCAAGCACTCAAAGAATATTTAACACATAACAGCACCCCTGACATTTCAGCACTAACACTTTGGGAAGCACATATACCAGTTTTACAAGGAATTTTCCAGAGACAATCTGCATTATTTAATCGTGAATGTAGAAATCTTGCTCGCAAACTGGAATCTGAATTTAACACCTCCTTTGAATCCTTCCAGGATAATCCAACCCCAATCGCAAAAACTAAACTGCAAAAAGCACATCTAGAATATGATTTATTTTTCACAGAATCTGCTGAAAAATCTCTAAACCGTTTTAGACATGCTTTTTATACGAAATCTAATAAAGCAGGAACATATCTGGCTAGAACACTTAAATCAATAAATAAGACATCCAAACCGATTAGACTTAAATTGTCTAGGGACATTTACACTAGTAATCCTATTAAGATTGTACATAAATTTCGTTCTTACCTTGCCTCTTTATATTCGGAAGTAAATACATTTAACATTACGGAAGCTGATTCCTTCTTTTCCAGGATCAAGTTACCTGAGTTAACTCTAGCCCAAAGAAACCTCCTTGACAAACCAATTTTGGTAGACGATGTAACAAATGCTAATAAAGAGCTAAAAAGAAATAAAGAGCTAAAAAGAAATAAGAGACCAGGCCCCGACGGATACTCTGCTTTATACTATCAAACATTCACAGAAACACTCTCCCCTATCTTGACTGATGCATTTAATGTTTTACTGGATGGTCACTCCTTCAAACAGGAATCGTTGACAGCATCAATCTGTATGATTCCTAAGCCTCATTCTGATAACACATCTTGTACAAATTATCGCCCCATTTCACTTCTAAATTTAGATATAAAAATTTTAGCAACTCGTTTGAACAAAATTATAGGCACGCTTGTTCATCGCGATCAAGTAGGCTTTATGCCGACACACCAAGCAGGCGACAATGTGCGTCGGGCAGTTTTGTTAGCACATATTGCAAAAAAAAAGACGTATCCCTTCCTGCTTTCTTTCCCTTGATGTTAAGTAAGCCTTTGATTCTGTTTCTTGGCCTTACCTACAATATTCTCTGCAGAAATGGGGCTTTGGTCCTCAATTTACTAGATGGATTGCGGCACTTTATGATAAACCTTTAGCACACATAAAATATGCGGGGTACAAATCTGACTCCTTCAACATAGAAAAAGGTACTCATCAGGGATGCCCACTTTCCCCTCTTCTATTTACTCTTTTGATAGAACCGCTTGCTCAATTCATAAGAACAGACCCAACTATAACCGGTATAGAATTAGGAGGCTACCAACATAAGTTGTGTTTGTTTACTGATGACGTATTATTATTTCTATCCTCTCCACAAGTCTGGGGCCCTAATCTCCTGTCCATTCTCATCAGGTTTTCTACCTTCTCAGGCCTCATAATAAATCCTAAGAAATGTTTGGTATTAAATATCTCTCTTTCACATATGGAATTGGAGTCAACAAAAATTGCACTGCCTTTCACCTGGGCTCATAAATCTATTCCATATTTAGGGATATACCTTACAGCCTCTACTTCAGATCTCTTTTCAGCTAATTATACTCCAATGTTGAGCAAGGTGACAAACCTGTTGAAGCAATGGTCACACCTTCCATTATCATGGCTGGGAAGAATCAATGTGATAAAAATGACGATTTTACCCAAATTATTGTATTTGTTTAGAGTCCTACCTATCTCAATACCGGCTAATTACCTAAGAATATTACAGAAAAGGGCCACAACATTTGTTTGGGGCCCCTCCAAACCACGCGTTCCCTTACCAACATTATATCTCCCTAAAACTAATGGAGGTCTAGGCTTCCCCAATTTCGCAACTTACTATAAAGCGGCGCATAGTCTTTCTAAATATCATGCAACAAATGAAATCCCAATTTGGGTATCAATTGAAGCAGCTGATTGTGATCCTTTATTGATTTCAAAACTACTCTGGCTTCAACCCAAAGACCGTTCTGTTATATCCAACCCCATCACCAAACACTTTATTACCTTATGGGACAGGCTTAAATTTAAACATTGTTTAAAATCTCCACACAATCCTCCCCTCTCTTTCCTTAAAAACCCTGCTTTTTATCCAGCCTGGGTCTCTCCCTCATCTTTCAAAACCTGGAGATCTTTAGATGTCATAAAATTACACAATTTTGTCACTTCCTCCTCTTTTATTCCATTCCCAACTCTCTGCGAGATCTACAATATACCGCTATCAGAATTGTTTAGGTACCTCCAAATTAAAAATTTCTTCCACATATACATTGTATATGTGGTCTCTATATGATCTGCTCGCTTGGAGGAAATCTGTGTTGTACTTTTAACTATAAAGTCTAGGATTAATAAAAACAAACAGAACATTAGCCACAATGATGTGAAAAAAAAAGAGACGGGACAAATTTTGATTTTAAAGTTGATACGACTTCTCTTAAGATAGATTTCGCTGAAGTGGCAAAAAAAAAAAAAAATTCTTCACACCTAATACTAACATAGGCACTCCTTTGACCCAATTTTCGATTTTTGAAAAAATATGTAAAGATGATCCCCATACCAGAGGTTTGATCACTCTCTTATATTCCCAACTTCTAATACACCCAAACACAGATAAACCATGTTATGCCCAAAAATGGGAGGAGCATATTGGATACTCTCTTACCATGGCAGACTGGTCTAAGATCTGGCAGGTGACTAAATCATCTTCCCCTAACATTATAGCATTGGAGGCCAATTATAAAGTACTGACCTGATGGTACTTTGTTCCATCCAGAGCGGCTAAATATGTTCCTACGTGTTCTGCTCTATGTTTTCATGGCTGTTCGGAGTTGGGTGATCATTTGCATATTTGGTGGACTTGTCCAAAAGTTCGGATCTTCTGGGAGGAAATCTTTGATTTAGCCTCCAAAATGTTTGAGATAAAAATACCTCCTGACCTAACTATTGCTTTACTCAATTTGAAGCCAGAATGCTTGACACACACTCAATTCAAACTTTTCGTTCAGCTCCTTACGGCTGCCAAGCAAACGATTGCAAAAGCATGGAAATCTCCTTTGGTGGTAGAAGAATAGGATGCATAACTCAATGATTCATGCTAAAATGTCGGCTATAGAAAGGGACCTGATCCCCAAGTCCAAAAAATTATGGCACTCATGGGTACAATTCCATTTACCATCAAATTTCGATGATAAGGTTCTCCTGCCATGGTAGATGATGTATGAATGGACTTGTTATGCTTCGTGGCGGCGTTTGGATCGACCTGATGGACTCCCCTCCCCTTCCTTCTCTTTTCTGCTCCTTTCTTCTCCTCTTTTATGGATTTCTATCCTCCCATCTCTTCTTATTATTATATTGAAGCTCCAGATCCCTCAAACTAAGACTTTCTTCCTCAGCTTATTTAACCTAATTTCAGCTGACTTTCGGCTAACTATTTTAGTATTAGCCTAGATTCTTATACAACTTTTACCAACGTTCATATTACATTTTTGGTTACATATTATATGTTTAGAAAGTCTATTAACCTAATAGTGATGAGCTTCATTTCTGTTTGTCAATCATTATGTTTTCTGAAAATATCTGTAATGTCCTTAATGAACCAAATAAAAACCATTTGACAAGGAAAGAAAGAAGTTTGTGAGAACTCTGTGTGAATATCAGCAGCAAAACGACTTTGTTCTTCCTGCATTATAAAGAAGAAGAGCGTGCGCTGTATTAAACAATTTTAAACATTGCAGCCTGACGAAAGTGCTCTATCCATTCCTAACGCTAATTTTACCAGACCGAGCTGTTCTGTCTCAGAATTTCTTCTGAGCATGCGTGGCACTTTGTGCGTCGGAATTGTCCACACACGGTCGGAATTGACACGATCGGATTTTGTTGGCGGAAAATTTTATAGCCTGCTCTCAAACTTTGTGTGTCAGAAAATCCGATGGAAAAAGTCCGATGGAGCCCACACACGGTTGGAATTTCAGACAACACACTTCGATCGCACATTTTCCGTCGGAAAATCCGACCGTGTGTACGGGGCATAAGAGTACGCGACATGATAGAAATACAAAAGGATGAAATGCAACTGCAGACAGCACATTTTAATAATAATGTACCCCCCCCCCCCCTCAGTGTAGGGCTGTCCTAAACCCCATGGAGTGTATCCCATGGCTCTCCCTCAGGGCTCAGATCATGGAGTGCATTTACAGGCACACTATAAAGTGTGTACATTTGACGCCATATAGTGTGTGCACTCTTCCCCCTGGTTCTCCCCTACACTCCCCCCCCCCCCCCCACACTTTTTTATTTCTTCTCTATCCTTTTTTTCTCTTTTTCTTCCTTTATTTTATACCTATATCTGGAAAATTTGGGAAAGCAGTAGGATACAAATCCTGATGTGCAGCAGGCACAGTAGATCTCTATCATATTCTTGTTAGGACCACTAACTTACAGTCATTTGTTATAGCTGAATGCATCTTAACTGCCGGATCGTCTCTTACAGTTGCCTGATGCAATATACATTATTGTTGTACATACAGCTGTGCCTGAGTCATTCTGTTTTGTGACAATGACAACTTTGTACACCTTTGTCTTTCCTTAAATAAATAATTTAAAAAAAAATAATAATGTAGTTATGTGTAGTACCCTGAACATCTTATAAACAAATAAACTAACATTAAATTTATATATACCGGTAATTGTGTTCATTTTTTTCTGGTGCTGTTAGTACAATAAATATTCAGTAACTAACCCAATCAGTGCATCTTCCATGGCTTTTTCCGCCTTTTTTCGTAGGTCTTCTTTAAGTGATGTGACTGCCTTTTTCTACATATAAGAAATCAGATTTAAAATGCTAAATTAATTATCAAGACAAACAAAATGAAAATGAAATTAAACTACACTGGAAGGTAAATACACCCAGCTAAACTCTTTGTGTTTCCACCTATATCTTCCTTCTTATTTATTATTTATCATTTTCATTGCTTCTGCTAACACAGATGGGTACTTTGACCAATCACATTTTGTAAAAGTCATTGTACAGCAGGGACGTGCAGTCAGAGGAGGCAGGTGAGGCAGAGCCATGAACATTAAAAAAAAACTATCAAACTTCGAGGGTCATAGCTCGGCAACCTGGGGTCACAGAGACCCCAAATGGAGAGTAGGTAGCCAAAGTTCTACCCCACCACTGGTCAGAATTTGGGGCTCCCGGGACCTATGGTTCCAGAGATACGGGCTCTTTGTGCAGCTTGTCAGAAGCTACATACAGAGCGGCCAGTTTAAATACAAGCTGGCACACTCTGTTTGCAGCAGACTGAGAGGATGAGCTCACAGTGCCTCTCACATCTTGTCAAAGGCACTGTGCTCAATGGACAGCTTGGAGCCTTGGACCAGTGGTAAAGTACCATTGACCCCAACTGTCCAATAAAAATGCTGCAGTGGAGGCTGTCCTCTCACTGCAGTGTCTAAAAGACACATACTCACTTCCAGCCCAGCCCTCATTATACCCATGAACCAAGGAAAAAACATGGGTTCATGGGTATAATGTTTACCCACAATCCCATGTTTTTCTCACACAGTTAAGAGGGAGATTGAGAATCTTCCACTGCTGAAAAAGTACTGTTTTAATCAAGCGAAATCATATATTATTATGCTATACGTTATAACATAATAATTTATTATTTATCTATTTACTGTGAAATTACCGATTTGAACTTAAAACTTCAGTAATTTGTCCGTTAAGCCACCAGCTTGAGTACAGAGTTTGAAAATATAGTAAATTACCTTAAAAGCAATATACAATAACTATTTGTATATTACTTACTCATGGTAATTAACCCTTTGCCACCCAGGCCAATTCTGACACTTCTCTCTTACGTGTAAAAATCATAATTTTTTTGCTAGAAAATTACTCAAAGCCCCCAAACATTATATATAGCGTTTTAGGAGACACCCTAGGGAATAAAATGGTGGTCATTGCAACCTTTAACTTTTAATGTTACACGGTATTTGCGCAGTTTTTTTTGGAAAGAAAGTGTTTCACGAATTAAAAAATAAAAACACTAAAGTTAGCCCCATTTTTTTGGATACTATGAAAGATGATGTTACGCCGAGTAAATAGATACCTAACATTTCATGCTTTAAAATTGCGCACACTTGTGGAATGGCACAAAACTTCAGTACAAAAAAGCTCCATAGGCGACGCTTTAAAAATGTTTACAGGTTACATGTTTAGAGTTACAAAGGAGGTCTAGCACTAGAATTATTGCTCTTACTCTAACATTCACAGTGTATATAACATGTGTGTATCTGGCTCTGATACTAGCCAGTACCTCACCAGCCACTGACCTCACCGCTCATCCCTGTTGTACAGTAGGCATGTATTGACACAAATCCTATTATGCTACTGCTGGAGAGGCTGTCCTGCTTTCTGGCGGACCCTGCAATATTGCCTCCAAATCAAAAAGTTGCAAACTGGAATGCTGAACCTGCGGTTTCACAGTTTTTTCTGCTAAATGCTGCAGAGAGAATTCCTTGATTGGAAGTGAGGCCAGTCACATGATTTTGACAGGTTATGTGAGAGGGCCCTCCTGCTCTTAGTTTTTTTTCTTTATTTACTGTTGTGACATGTGCACTGCTGGCTTCAGGATCCCGAAGCAAGCTAAATGCTATGCATATTTATTAAGCACATCACCATACTTTATCAATCTGCAATCCACTTGTCCTCTGGGAGATTTACTGCCCTTCATGACCGGGCCATTTTTTGCTTTTTGGCACTGTGTTACTTTAACTGACAATTGAGCGGTCATGCAATGCTGTACACAAATGAAATTTATATAATTTTTTCCTCCACAAGTAGAGCTTTCTTTTGGTGGTATTTGAATACCACCATTTGCGTTATAAATGAAAAAAGACTGAAAATTTTGAAAAAAAAAAAAACGATATTTTTTACCTTACTGCTATAAAACATATCTAATAAAAAAAAACACAAATCTAATTTCTTCATAATTTTAGGCCAATATGTATTCTGTTACATATTTTTGGTAAAATATCATCCCAAAAGTTATAGCGTCTACAAACTATAGTATATATACTGGAATTTTGATATTTATTTATTTTTTGAAGCATCAAACACTACCACCAAGAAAAAAAATACATTTTTTAATTTCTGCGATATTGGTAAAGCATAATTATTCAGCGCAACAAAATAGCTTTTTCTTTTGGTGAGTGTGCCCTTTTCTGCCCAAAATAGTGAGCGTACCCCCTTCTACAATGCTTTCTGAATCTAAATACAGAACAGGTCTGTACATCTGAAAAGTCAGCAGTAAGACCCTTTTCACACTTAGGTGCTTTACAGGTACTATAGCGCTACAAATAGCACCTGTGAAGCGCCTTTCCTGTCACTCCAATGTGAAAGCCCGAGGGCTCTCATTGGTCAGCAGGTGCACGTGACTGTGCTGACTAATTATCGTGAGCTATGCTGCTACACGGCCTCAGGGCTGTTTACAAAGTTTGCAATTGTACAAATCTGTACACCAGCAGACGTGGGTGGTGGACGATTTTGAGCACATGCAGATAAGTGCAGCAGGGACAGGAGGAGCAGGGAGAGTGTTAGGAATTAATCTCAAATTTTTTGGTATATCAGTGGATTTACCCTTTAAAAGAAAAACAGATGAGCGCCAGCTGTTCTCAAGTTGATAAGTTACACTTTTTTTAAATATACTTTTGCAGCTAAACACAGGAAATGTTTTGTGGCCCTTTTCTCTAAAATTAATTATATTGCACATTATATGCAAATTGTACAGTAATGTTAAGTGCCATAATCTTTTTTGGAATTAGATAGGTGAAGATTTAGTCATCTCAGTTCAGCCCACTGTTTTATCTGAGATTGACTAACTAAAACCAACTCTGACCCTGAAAAAAGTCCTGCTAAAGTACATGTTTAATATTTACCAGTCCTGCCGCTGGTAAATCCAACTTTGCAAAGCTATGCTGGCAGTTGGAATCTTCAGCATCTGACAAAAGATAAGCACCATACCTTGCGGTCATCGACAACATGCTCCAATTTTTCTATAAGGTCCTTAAGAACTGGAGATATTTCTTTATCTACATTTTCAAACAATACTTTGTCCATTTTCCTCTGAAATATATAAGGTAATGAAAAAAGAGTGATTACATAAATTAATAATACAATAAATTACATTGAAGGTAAACTTTAATGTCTTTTGCCTGATTGTTGTTATTTTTTTAATCTTTACATTTATATACTATAAACTTTTGTGTAATTTTTTTCATTACTTCTATGATATATCTTTATTTTACATTTAGTTAAAGGTTAGTTACTTTTATGATGTTTTTAGCGCATACTGTCCTTTCTATTACAATAGCCCAGCAGTAGCTGGAAAGGGAGGCGATAACTTAACATTATAGAGTTGATTTACTAAAACTGAAGAGTGTAAAATCTGGTGCAGCTCTGCATAGAAACCAATCAGCTTCCAGTTTTTTTTTGTCAAAGCTTAATTGAACAAGCTGAAGTTAGTAGCTGATTGGCTACAATGCACAGCTGCACCAGATTTTGAACTATCCAGTTTTAGTAAATTAACCCCTGTGTGTTTCTAAATAGCAGATTACAAGACTATTCAAACAAATCAGTAGAATGACAATGTGGTCTATGTATCAAAGAATCACTGGCAATTAAAATGGCAAATATTATCAACCATTATTTTCTGACAACATTTAATCTATTTATTATGTGCACAGCTGATAATATAATTTTGCACAATAAAATGTTGTTGAGGTGAATGTCATTTGAAGATCTAAAGTACAGCAGAGGTCATTTTTTATATTTCCATTTTGTATGAATCTTGTGATATATTATGAATCTTTTTCACTCATATGCTATCCATAGGGCTAAAACTATGTTTTGAATATTGAATCAAATTGTATTTGCTGCTGGAATCTTTTTTTTTTTCTTCTTTGTTGCTGTCCCCATAGCAAGGGAATGGCTAGTACTGTATGCCCGGCTAACAGTTCATATGCCCTTCAGCATGGGGGTGGTGTGCTTTGAAAGATGTTTGCAATTTTAATGCACCAATGCCTGATGGGCAACACCATCAGCAACTCCAGTACCGAGGAGAGGGTGCCAGTGCCACAGCTTATGTTTGGGTCCCCTGATTCCCCTGGATGACAACAACCTTTCTCAGTGCCACACCCTCTGACACATTAAGGCTAAACAAGGAAGATTTATTTGGGAAATACTTCTATCAACATATCAAAACAGAATAGTAATAGCGATAACAATAACAGATAATAAGTTGGTACAACAACACAAAAAATGGGAGGTCCAAGTGTCGGTCCTAAGGCGGAGGTATTGGATGCTAAAGGCCCTTCAGTCTCTCCAAATCCCTTCCACCAGCCAGAGTATTTTTAATCATTGAAGTGCTCAGCCTAAAGTGGATCCCACAGTACAGGGTATAAGCACCGAAATTGTATATTAAGATAAGGTGATACAGTTCCTTTAAGAAGTGGGCAAGAAAGTTCTGGCCAGTGGCCTCTAACCACTAAGCAGTCTGTGATTAAGCCTCCTCATACTCTCATTGGCTGCAGCACAGCCCTATCAAAGCATCCTGCAGCCAACTCTCTCCTCTTCCTGTGACTGGAGAGAGGGATAGAAACCTGTGTTACTATATACAGCCTGGTCCGTGGAGCAGCACAAAGGGAGCACCACAGCCCCAGGCTAAACAAGAAAAGACCAACCAATTTTCCCTGTCATTCTTGCTTTCATCCAGCATTCTGCCACCTCTCCTCCTTCTTTCTTTCTTTCTTTTTGCCAAGAAAATCAATTGCTAGCAAGCAAATATGTTCACTCAGTTTTGAGCAAAGGTTGCCATCATCCTGTTATGAAGTTCCAAAGAACAACAATTCCTCTTAATTGTTGGACTTTTATACTGCAACCGAACATACTACATGAATTGTATAAAAGTATATACATTTTACATTTTGGTTAACAGTTTAAAAGAAAGGGAAAACCTCCATGAGGCTCCAAATTGTTAAAAACAATAACAATGGATCATACAATATTATGGCACAACATTGTATACAAGGCGGTGATAACCGATACCGTCTACTGTAAATTATCTCTAATGAACAGTTAAGTATGGAAAGGGATGTCCCTTTCCATACTTAACTGTTCATTAGAGATAGTGACAAAGGGCAGGCTCTTCAGCTACTAGGACCACATTAAAAGCCTTGGTAATGTAAGTACATCTTATTTTTTTGTTTTCAGTGCTGTCAAAGCACAGAAAGAGGACGAAATTGCTAAATTTATTAGGAAACTGTTCATTAGAGATAATTTACAGTAGACGGTATCGGTTTTAAGGTACATTAGTAATAGAAGGAAAAAATACAGTAGGATCTCTAAAATGAAAACTGGGCACAACATATATGTTGAGGGAGACCTGGATGTAGCAAACCATTTAAACAATTACTTCTGTTCAGTCTTCTCAGAAATAAATTGCACTAACAATAACAAGTTGGGGAATCATGTTGGTTCTAATAATGACTGTTCATTTTTAGGATTTCTGGAGACAGAGGTAGCAGAGGAACTGGCTCGGTTAAAGCTTAATAAAGCAATGGGCCCTGATGGTATTCATTTTTGACTATATTACCAATGTTTTGGAGCAGGGTGGTGTTGTGGACATAGCATATCTTGATTTCAACAAGGCATTTGATACAGTTCAACATATTGGTCTAATACAAAAGTTGTACAAGCTAGGCCTAAACCCTTGGGTGGTTCAGTGGATATGCAGTTGGCTAAAGGATAGATATCAGAGTGTGGTTATTAATGGTGTTCACTCAGAACAGAGACCAGTCACTATTGGTGTACCACAAGGCTCTGTACTAGGTCCTGTATTTAATCTACAGTGGGGACAGAAAGTATTCAGACCCCCTTAAATTTTTCACTCTTTGTTATATTGCAGCCATTTGCTAAAATCATTTTTTTTTAATCAAAAAGGTTTTTATTGCTCAAAAAACAGACAGTACAGTTATACACGAATCACAATACACTTCATCCATGTACTGGAATATTTATCGATCATGTGATGCATGTTACAACCTATTACTTTCAACATGTTGACCTTGTGTCCATTCTGGTTTAACTAAAGGTTTATTCGCCAGCTACATCACACCTTCATCCTCCGTTCCTAGTTACCCATCACCTATAGCCTTGCATTGTATTCGTCATGCATCCTAGCTACCAACCATCCGGCCGATACCCCAATCCTTCTTTAAATTTAGGCGCTTCTCAACAGTCTCATCTGAACCAGCTCCATGGGGCTTATGCCAGGCACGTCTAGCCATGGGTCCCATAATTTGTCAAATTTTCCAGGGCTCCCCCTGTGCTGGTATATATATTTTTCCAATATGAGTGTTTTTCCCATGTGTTGTATCCATGTTGTGCACTGTGGTGGCGTAGCAGATTTCCAGCCCATAAGTATTATTTTTCTGGCCTGAAACAGTGCTCTTGCAAAGGCAACTCTCGTCACCTCCTCCGCAATCGCCCCCCCCAGAACTCCCAGCAAGCAACTCAGCGGATCTAGGGGGACATTGGTCTGGAACACCTGATTCAGTGTAGCCAAGATCTCCGTCCAATACCTATGGAGTTTGGGGCAACGCCAAAGAAGGTGAATCAGGTCTCCAGTCCCTGCTCTGCATCTGCCGCATAATGAATCGGGTGCTCTGCCCATTTTGTAGAGCTTTACAGGGGTATAATGTACTCTCAGTAGTATGTATAGTTGGGAGACCCTTTGAGCCACATTTAACGAGCAAGTGTTAACTGCTTGCAGAGCCTCTTCCCACAGCTCCCCTGAAATGGGGCCCAAATCTGCCTCCCATTGAGCTACTGCCCTTGTGGGGTACCCATCTAAGAATGACGATAATAACATATTATAGCATTGTGAGATTATGCCTTTAGTCTCTGACGCTTCCTGCATCATACGAAAGACAGGTGTGGGGGACTGGGACCAGTCCATTGCTTCCCCTTGGGCTCTAACAGCATGTTGTAGTTGTAAATAATAAAATAACATATTGGGAGGCAGAGAATATTTAGATTGTAGATCCTTAAAAGAGAGCAATGTACCATTGCGAAAAACATGACTCAAGTGAGTAATACCCCTGTGGCGCCATCTGGGTCCTTGTTGGATCTTGGCCAGTTCTGCATAGGTTTTATTTTCCCATAGCGGGCTATATGTATATGTGAACCCTGTCACATTTTGTAATTGTTTGGCCTTATTCCAGACCTTCTGAAAGAGAGTATATGTGGGCATTTGCTTGTTGGGCCTTTGGAAAAGGTGGGCTTCCAATCCCTCGGGAACAGATTTCGCTCCCGAGCCAATCAGCATAAGCTTAGCCGATGAGCCTATCAGCAAGGCGGCCATGGCACCTATCAAGTGTTGTAATTGTGCTGCCAAATAGTATATCCAAGGGTTGGGGAGGGCAAGATCCCCCCCTCCTTTGGGCATTGCAGCTGTTCTAGTTTAATTCTGGGGGGCCGGGTGTGCCATAATAACAACCTAAATAAAGAGTTAACCACTCTGAATATCTTCAGAGTGATAACCACTGGCGTGTTATGAAGCATGTATAAAAACTGTGGCATCAGAATCATATTTATGTGATTAACTTTCCCTGCCAAGGACATTTTAAGTTTGTTCCATACATTTATTTTATCTCTAAAATGCGATAACAGGGGGTAAATGTTCAGGCTGCAGAATTCAGTGAGTTTAGGTGAAATGAATATGCCTAAGTATTTGAAAGTGGATACTATGGGTATCTGGCTTGGGGGCCCCTCATTGGGTACCGAGGATCCATCTATAAACATTAAAGCTGACTTAGTCCAGTTGATAGTGAGGCCAAAAAAGTGGGCAAACTCCGTTATAAGGGACATTACCTGATCCAGGGACCCCTCCGCATCTTCCAGAAATAAAAGCATGTCGTCGGCATAAAGCATGATTTTTTCATGCAGTTCGCCATAGCGATATCCCCTAATCTGTGGGCATTCTCTCACCTGCGCCGCAAGGGGCTCAATGGCCAATGCAAAGAGCAGGGGACACAGGGGGCACCCCTGTCTAGTCCCCCTACCCAGTCTGTAGGCATGTGACATCCTATCCGACATGCGTATGGCTGCCTGTGGCGTGTCATACAGCAGCCTCACCCACCGAATGAACCTGGGCCCAAACCCGAACTTGGCCAGGACCGCCCACAGATACCGCCAGCCCACGCTGTCGAATGCCTTGTTAGTGTCAAGAGACAACAGGGCTCTGCGACCGACTGACTCCGAGGGGGTCTGCATGTTTAAGTATAGTCGTCTGAGATTGGTCGCTGTAGACGTTCGAGGCATAAAGCCTGCCTGGTCTGAGTGAACAATAGACCAGACGATCCTATTAACCCACATGGCCAGCACCTTAGCTAGTATTTTAATGTCACTCTGTAACAGCGATATATGCCTATAGGAGCCGGGGTCTAAAGGGTCTTTACCCACTTTAAGCAGTAGTATGGTATTGGCCTTAGTCATGGTGGGAGGCAGCTTTCCCGATTTAAATGAGGCATTAAATACTTCTAACAATTTGGGTAGTATCACTTCGCCATATTGGGTATAAACCTCCATGGGAAGTCCATCGTCCACCGGAGCCTTACACGTAGGGAGGGAGGCTGCAGCCTCCCGCAGCTCATCCAGCGTGATTGGTGCTTCCATGTCCTCCCGCGCTTGGTGGGCCAGAGTTGGAAGTGTTATTGTGCCCATATATGCCTGCAGTTCCTCGTCTGTGTAATTGTCACATGGTTTGTATAACTCACCATAAAAAGATGCCAATTCATCTATAATTTTCTCCGGATCATTCACCAGACGTCACAAAGAGCTGCGTATCGCTCCTATGGCGGGGGACAACTGTTGAGATCTGGCTACTCTGGCCAACAATCTACCTGTCTTTTCACCTTCTTCATAAAATGCTTCTTTGGTGAAGAACTGTTTGCGTTCCGTGACGGAGGATCTCAACCGGTCCAGGGATTCCTGAGCCAATATCCATGCCTCCATCGCGGACTCTGATGGGTCTAGAACAAATGCAAGTTCCAATTGCTTCAACTGGTCTTCCACCTGCACCAATAAGGCAGAGGAATTGCGTTTTATGGCTGCTATTTTAGCTATGAATGTACCTCGTAAACAGGCCTTAAAGGCATCCCATCTCATTAGTAAATCAGTTTGTCGCTGGTTTTCAGAAAAGTATTGTTCTATCTGTTTTGTTACTCTATCATGGGAGGTAAAAAGTTTTAGCCAAAAGGCATTCAGTTTCCATGGCGCCCTAGGTAGGGAGGTCGCCGGACTGGTGATAAGGTATGCGACCAATGGGGAGTGATCAGAAACACCCTGAGGGAAATATTTCACCTTTATGGACAATATTTAAGAGTTGGGGGGACCCCACGCACAGGTCTATACAGGAGAGTGACCCATGAGTTTTGGAGAAGCATGAAAATTGTTTGACTATGGGGTGTTTAACCTCTAACAGTAGTCTGCTCAAAATGGTACCTCTGCTCCCAGAGGGCGGTCGAGCTGGGGGATGTCTGTCTAGTCTGGGATCAAGGTAGCCATTAAAGTCTCCCATAATCATTGTAGGGATATCAGGTTTGTCAACCAGGTAAGTCAAGAGAAGCTGCAGTACCTCCCTAGAGAATGGGGGAGGTATATACACAAATGCCAATATCAATGGTAAAGTATACAATCTGCAATGCAAAAATACAAATCTACCCAAAGGGTCTATAACTGCATCCAATTCCTGGTAGGCCAAGGATTTGTGTACCAGCACGCTCACCCCACGGGAATATGCAGTGTGAGTGGAATGGTATGCCTTGCCCACCCAGGAATATCGCAGAAAACCAACCGTGTCCCTCGTTAGATGAGTCTCTTGGAGGCTCACTATAGCAGGGTGAAACTTTTTAAGGCATGTGCTTATCATAGTTCGTTTCAAGGGGTCTTGGACACACCGGACATTCCACGTCACAACCTGAGTGTTCGCCATATTTGGTGAAGTAAGGTGTTGTGTCCAAGGCCTGAATGCCACTTCGCCCCCATCTCAGGCAGTAAAGAGTCAGTATGCACACCACAGATACAAAGTTCCTTGGTGCAATGTTCGGCATTGGTTTGGTATGATGACGTGAGACTGCTAAAATCATTTAAGTTCATTTTTTTTCCTTGTTAATGTACACACAGCACCCCATATTGACAGAAAAACACAGAACTGTGGACATTTTTGCAGATTTATTAAAAAAGAAAAACTGAAATATCACATGGTCCTAAGTATTCAGATCCTTTGCTCAGTATTTAGTAGAAGCACCCTTTTGATCTAATACAGCCATGAGTCTTTTTTGGGAACGATGCAGCAAGTTTTTCACACCTGGATTTGGGGATCCTCTGTCATTCCTCCTTGCAGATCCTCTCCAGTTCTGTCAGGTTGGATGGTAAACGTTGGTGGACAGACATTTTTAGGTCTCTTCAGAGATGCTCAATTGGGTTTAAGTCAGGGCTCTGGCTGGGCCATTCAAGTACAGTCACGGAGTTGTTGTGAAGCCACTCCTTTGTTATTTTAGCTGTGTGCTTAGGGTCATTGTCTTGTTGGAAGGTAAACCTTCGGCCCAGTCTGAGGTCCTGAGCACTCTGGAGAAGGTTTTCGTCCAGGATATCCCTGTACTTGGCCGCATTCATCTTTCCCTCGATTTCAACCAGTCATCCTGTCCCTGCAGCTGAAAAACACCCCCACAGCATGATGCTGCCACCACCATGCTTCACTGTTGGGACTGTATTGGACAGGTGATGGGCAGTGCCTGGTTTTCTCCACACATACCGCTTAGAATTAAGGCCAAAAAGTTCTATCTTGGTCTCATCAGACCAGAGAATCTTATTTCTCACCATCTTGGAGTCCTTTAGGTGTTTTTTAGCAAACTCCATGCGGGCTTTCATGTGTCTTGCACTGAGGAGAGGGCTGCAGTGATGGTTGACTTTCTACAACTTTCTCCCATCTCCCGACTGCATCTCTGGAGCTCAGCCACAGTGATCTTTGGGTTCTTCTTTACCTCTCTTACCAAGGCTCTTCTCCCCCGATAGCTTAATTTGCCGGACGGCCAGCTCTAGGAAGGGTTCTGGTCGTCCCAAACCTCTTCCATTTAAGGATTATGGAGGCCACTGTGCTCTTAGGAACCTTAAGTGCAACAGAAATTTTTTTGTAACCTTGGCCAGATCTGTGCCTTGCCACAATTCTGTCTCTGAGATCTTCAGGCAGTTCCTTTGACCTCATGATTTTCATTTGCTCTGATATGCACTGTAAGCTGTAAAGGTCTTATATAGACAGGTGTGTGGCTTTCCTAATCAAGTCCAATCAGTATAATCAAACACAGCTGGACTCAAATGAAGGTGTAGAACCATCTCAAGGATTATCAGAAGAAACAGCACCTGAGTTAAATATATGAGTGTCACAGCAAAGGGTCTGAATACTTAGGACCATGTGACATTTCAGTTTTTCTTTTTTAATAAATCTGCAAAAATGTCAACAACTCTGTGTTTTTCTGTCAATATGGGGTGCTGTGTGTACATTAATGAGGAAAAAAATGAACTTAAATTATTTTAGTAAATGGCTGCAATATAACAAAATTTAAGGGGGTCTGAATACTTTCCGTCCCCACTGTATATGTAAGTGATATAACTAAAGAGTTGTTGGGTAAGGTATGTTTTTTCTTTCTCGTACATCACGGGACACAGAGCCTCAGTAATTAGTGATGGGTTATATAGGGTATCACTAGGTGATTGGACACTGGCACACCCTAAACAGGAAGTTCAACCACCTGTATAATCCCTCCCCTTACAGGGATACCTCAGTTTTTTCGCCAGTGTCTTAGGTGTTGGTCACGTGTAAAGATGTGCTGTGCTGAGCTCCAAAGGGAATATCCTATATCCTATACTGGGGCAAGCCATGCGAACCGGACCCATTTCAAGGTGTCCTTTCTAGGCCGAACTGGATGGTACCCGGGGCTCGTGCCTGAAGAAATGAGGTCTTACCTGTAATGCTTCTCTTTTTACAGAGCTGGACCCCGGGATCCAGTATTTGGTTTTTCTAGCCATATCCCCGGCGGGGTGCTTTACGGGCCCATAACTGCGGATCCTCCTTTTCTAGGGAGCCCCTGTCTCTGAAGGTTTTCCAAACGGAGCCCACCGTGAAAGGCGAAGATTGGGCCTGTATAACAGAACCCTGCAGCTGGATAAGGTAAGGGAGATTCCTCAGAATTTTTTAATTCTAGTAGGTTTCTCCTTTAACCACTTCAGCCCCGGAAGGATTTACCCCCTTCCTGACCAGAGCACTTTTTACAATTTGGCACTGTGTCGCTTTAACTGCTAATTGCGCGGTCATGCAATGCTGTACCCAAACGAAATTTGCGTCCTTTTCTTCCCACAAATAGAGCTTTCTTTTGATGGTATTTGATCACCTCTGCCGTTTTTATTTTTTGCGCTATAAACGGAAAAAGACCGAAAATTTTGAAAAAAAAAATGATATTTTATGTTATAATGATACTTTTTGTTATAAAAAAAATCCAATAAACTCAATTTTAGTCATACATTTAGGCCAAAATTTATTTGGCCACATGTCTTTGGTAAAAAAATGTCAATAAGCATATATTTATTGGTTTGCGCAAAAGTTATAGCGTCTACAAACTAGGGTACATTTTCTGGAATTTACACAGCTTTTAGTTTATGACTGCCTATGTCATTTCTTGAGGTGCTAAAATGGCAGGGCAGTACAAAACCCCCCCAAATGACCCCATTTTGGAAAGTAGACACCCCAAGGAAATTGCTGAGAGGCATGTTGAGCCCATTGAATATTTATTTTTTTTGTCCCAAGTGATTGAATAATGCCAAAAAAAAAAAAATTTACAAAAAGTTGTCACTAAATGATATATTGCTCACACAGGCCATGGGCATATGTGGAATTGCACCCCATAATACATTCAGCTGCTTCTCCTGAGTATGGGGATACCACATGTGTGGGACCTTTTGCGAACCTAGCCGCGTAAGGGCGTAAAGTTGTGATTTCACTCCTCACTACCTATCACATTTTTGAAGGCCATAAAATGCCCAGATGGCACAAACCCCCCCCCCCCCAAATGACCCCATTTTGGAAAGTAGACACCCCAAGCTATTTGCTGAGAGGCATGTTGAGTCCATGGAATATTTTATATTTTGACACAAGTTGCGGGAAAAAGACAAATTTTTTTTTTTTGCACAAAGTTGTCACTAAATGATATATTTCCAAAATGGGGTCATTTGGGGGGTTTTGAACTGTCCTGGCTTTTTTTGCACAACATTTAGAAGCTTATGTCACACATCACCCACTTTTCTAACCACTTGAAGACAAAGCCCTTTCTGACACTTTTTGTTTACATGAAAAAAATTATATTTTTTTTTGCAAGAAAATTACTTTGAATCCCCAAACATTATATATATTTTTTTACAGCAAATGCCCTACAGATTAAAATGGTGGGTGTTTCATTTTTTTTTTTCACACAGTATTTGCGCAGCGATTTTTCAAACGCATTTTTTGGGGAAAAAACACACTTTTTAAAATTTTAATGCACTAAAACACACTATATTGCCCAAATGTTTGATGAAAAAAAAGGTTGTTCTTAGGCCAAGTACATGGATACAAAACATGACATGCTTTAAAATTGTGCACAAACGTGCAGTGGCGACAAACTAAATACATTTTTAAAAGCCTTTAAAAGCCTTTACAGGTTACCACTTTAGATTTACAGAGGAGGTCTACTGCTAAAATTACTGCCCTCGATCTGACCTTCGTGGTGATACCTCACATGCATGGTGCAATTGCTGTTTACATTTGACGCTAGACCGACGCTTGCGTTCGCCTTTGTGCGAGAGCAGGGGGGGACAGGGGTGCTTTTTTTTTTTTTTTTTGCTTTTTTATCTTATTTTTAAACTGTTCCTTTCATTTTAATTTTTTTTTTAATCATTTTAATCGTTATCTCAGGGAATGTAAATATCCCCTATGATAGCAATAGGTAGTGACAGGTACTCTTTTTTGAAAAAATTGGGGTCTATTAGACCCTAGATCTCTCCTATGCCCTCAAAGCATCTGACCACACCAAGATCAGTGTGATAAAATGCTTTCCCAATTTCCCAATGGCGCTGTTTACATCCGGCAAAATCTAAGTCATGAAATGCTTCCGGTTTCTTAGGCCATAAAGATGTTTGGAGCCATTCTGGTCTCTGATCAGCTCTATGGTCAGCTGGCTGAATCACCGGCTGCATTCTCAGGTTCCCTGTTGGGACAGGAGAGCCAGAGAAAAACATGGAAGAGGGTGGGGGGGGGCATTCCTTCCCACTGCTTGTAAAAGCAGTCTAGAGGCTAATTAGCCACTAGGATTGCTTTTACATGAACGCCGACCGCTGGCTGAAAAGAATGATACCAAGATAATAGCTAAACCTGCAGGCATCATTCTGGTATAACCACTCAAAGTCCAGCAACATACCAGTACGTTGCTGGTCCTTGTTGGGCATATATTGTAAACTTTTTTTTCATGCAGCCTGTGGGCTGAACGAAAAAAAGATATTGATCGGTGGGTATGCCCACCATTAGAATAGCTCCCTTCATCCACCCACTTCTAATGATGGGCATACATGCACTGTATATATATGCCGAAGAATGGGGGCATCCTCCCGCAAAAGTTAGGAGCAAATCGCTCCTCCGCCCTCTGCTGCCCCCACGCTTCGGCATATATGCTGAAGTATGTAACTGTGGTGGTGAAATCACCTCCGACAGCGCTGGAGTCACGGCTTTATGTATCGTGGGAGCAAACGCTGTTGCTGTCAAGATAAATAAATCCGCGCTGCAACTGAATGGCGTACCTGCTAAGCAAATGATGGTTAACAAAAAAACAAAGTAACATTACAGTATAACAGTAATACTTACCATACCTGCAAAGCAAATACAAAAAAAACATAGTAAAAAATAAAACATTTAACGCAACCTGTGCCTACCTAAAATATATATATGCCGAAGCATGGGGGCATCCTCCCGCAAAAGGCAGGAGCAAATCGCTCCTCCACCCACTGCTGCCCCCACGCTTCGGCATATATGCTGAAGTATGTAACTGTGGTGGTGAAATCACCTCCGACAGTGCTGGAGTCACGGCTTTATGTATCGTGGGAGCAAACGCTGTTGCTGTCAAGATAAATAAATCCGCTCTGCAGCTGAATGGCGTACCTGAAAACAAAAAAGTGGTTAACAATAAAAAAAACAAAAGTATAAAAAAATTGCATACCTATAAAGCAAACATGATAAAAACATAACAATAAAACATTGCAGTATAGAATACAATAAAAAAGAGCATAACAATAGAGAGAGAACAATAAAACAACAACTATTTTTGTTTTTTTTATTTTATATATATTTTTGTGTTTTTTTCTTTTTTTTTTACTTTTTTTTGTTTTTTTTGTTATTTTTACACTTTTTTTTGTAACTTTAACTTTTTTAATTGGTACCAGATTTGGGTCTCTCAAAATGCGACAGCATCTTGGGAGACCCTGTGAAAGTGTGTCCTAGTCTGTGGAGTGCTGTACCCTACGCTAATACTCCACTAATGTATGGTAGCATTCAAAACATTCACCAATGCAAAGACCAGGATTGCCAGGACAGAGGGGACAATAATACCGGGTGTCACGCCTAAATCCGCGCTTGCAGCAGACACGACATCTTTTTTGGGGGGTTCGTTGGGTAGGGGTACTCGGGAGGGCATAAAGAAAATGCCTCTCATGCAGCCGGCCTACTCCATTTGGTTGGGGATGGTGAGGTGGAGCACCGTCTGGATACAGAAGGGCTCTGACAATCTCTTCCTGGAATTTAAGGAAGGATCCAGTCTGTCCTGAAGCTCTGTATAGCACATGAGCGTTCAGCAAAGCCAATTGAAATAAATAAACAGACACTTTTTTGCACCAGCGTCTGGCCTTACGGGCAATTAGGTACGGCGCCAACAACTGGTCGTTGAGGTCCACCCCTCCCATATTTTGGTTATATTCGTGGACACAGAGGGGTTTCTCCACAACACCAGTCGCGGTAGTAATTTGGGTCGTCGTGTCTGCATGAAGGGAGGTAAGAACGAAAACATTCTTATTGTCCCTCCACTTCATAGCGAGCAAGTTATTACACTGCAAGCAGGCTCTCCCAGCCTAAGACGGGAATCTACAAGCCGCTGGGGAAAGCCCCAGCGATTAGGTCGCACGGTGCCACATGCTCCAATCTGATGATCAAAAAGGTGGCTAAAAAGTGGCACGCTCGTGTAATAATTGTCCACGTACAAGTGGTACCCCTTTCCGAATAAGGGTGACACCAAGTCCCACACTATCTTGCCAGCACTTCCTATGTAGTCAGGGCAGTTTGTCGGCTTTACGTGACTATCTTTGCCCTCATAAACCATAAAACTACATGTATAGCCTGTGGCCCTGTCACAGAGCTTATACATCTTGACCCCGTATCTGGCACGCTTGCTGGGAAGGTACTGTTTGAATGACAAGGGGCCAGAAAATGTAATCAGGGACTCATCAACGCAGACAACTTGATGGGGAGTAAACAAGTCTGCAAAACGTTGGTTGAAGTGGTTTACGAGGGGCCGAATTTTGTAGAGCCGATCGTATCCAGGGTCTCCACGAGGACAACAGAGTTCATTGTCGTTGAAGTGCATGAACCGCAAAATCTGCTCGTATCGTGCCCTGGCCATAGAAGCAGAGAATAAGGGCGAATGGTAAATTGGGTCAGTGGACCAATATGACCGCAACTCACTCTTTCTATTTAAGCCCATGAGGAGGGAAAGGCCCAGAAAGATCTTAAATTCGGAAACCATAATTGGTTTCCAATCTCTGGCAAGGGAGGACTGGGGAATAGTGGCAATGTGTTGACCAGCGTACAAATTGCTTTGGTCCACAATAGATCTATAGAGATCTTTGGTGAAAAACAGCGAATAAAAATCCAGTGGCGTAAAGTCAACTGTTTCCACCTGAATTCCGGGTTGGCCAGTGAATGGGGGAAGTACGGGTGCTGCAGAAGTGGTGGGTACCCAATTCGGATTGGCGAATGCAGCAGGAAGGGCACTATGGGCACGATGGGCCTGTGTTCGTCTTCTTGGTAACAGCGGGACACTACTAGTGCTTGCCACCTCACCAGCTTGAACTGCACTTATGGGACTCGCCACGTCACCACGTGATACTGCAGTGCTGGATGTACGACCAGGGTGTACTAGGCCGCTGGTGCTTGCCAGTTCACCAGAAGGAATAGCGGCACTAGTACTTCTCTGCTCCATACGAGAGCCCTGCGGTTCTTGCACTTCAAGGACAGAAGAAGTTCGGGGTCTGGTACGCCTGACCTTAGCAGGGACCACAACTCCGTCGTCAGAGCTATCTGTCATGGAGCCGCTGTCCTCTACAGGATCGTATTCTGAGCCTGAATCTGACAGATGAGTGACTTCCTCTTCACTATCTGTCATGCTGAGAAACGTGTAGGCCTCTTCACTAGTGTACCTTCAATTTGCCATTTTGGGCTCTAAATTTAGGGGTACACTAGTGAGACTCACAGGCAAAAAAGCTCCTGACTGTTAGCGACTGATTCAAAACGCTACCAAAAAACTGTTAGCGATCGCAGGGATCAGGCCTGACTCTGCGAACGCTGCAGTTATGTGTGCTTAGTGTTTTGTAAGTGTCAGTGATCGATCGATACTGCACTTGGGTGGGCTGGGCTGGGCCGAGGGGCAAAACGCAGGTGCTAGCAGGTATCTGGGCTGATCCCGCTAACACTGTTTTTGGGGACCCTAAACTGCTGGGGATGCTAGTATAGATCTGATCGGATCAGATATCGATCCGTTCAGATACTATAGCACTAAGGGAGGTGTATGCTGCGTGCGTGGGTGTTAGCGGTACTAGCGCTAACCTGACGCTGCCTGGGGCGACGCAGACCTTATCTGACCCTAAAAACTTAACTTATATCACCGCCGGGCAATTAGGGGGTGAAACATTTATAAGGTAATAAACGGCGGGTGCCCTAAAACTGTAATAAACTATAATAAACTATAAAAAAAAATAAACTAACTAACCAGCGTCACCCGTAACACTTATACGATGATCGCTGGTGAAAGGGTTAACTAGGGGGCAATCAGGGGGTTAAAACCTTTAGCAGGTAGTATATGGGGGTCCCTGTCGCTATAAAACACTGACAGCGAACCTATATACTTACCTCCCTAACTAGCGTCACCTGTGTCACTAATACAGCGATCAGAAAAATGATCGCTTAGCGACACTGGTGACGGGGGGTGATCAAGGGGTTAACCTTTATTAGGGGGGGTTAGGGGGGTACCCTAGACCTAAAGGGGGCTAACCTAACTGCCCTAACACTTATAACTGTCACAAACTGACACCAATGCAAAAAAAAAAAACTGCTATTGGTGTCAGTGTGACAGGGGGTACAGGGGGGTGAAGGGGGGTGACAAGTGTGCCTGCATGTTCCACTGAACATGTAGTGTTGGTGCAACTTACTTGGACGTCTTCTCTCCTCTGCGCCGGATCGCGAAGACCGGCTCGAGGAGGGATGACATCACTTCCTCTCCCTCTGTTTACATTACAGAGGGAGAGGAAGCATTTAATTCGCTGGGAGCGATCGGGAGGGGGTGGCCATCAATGGATGGCCTCCCTCGTACCTCTCATTGCCCGCGAACAAGAGCCGACCGCCTATGGCACCGGGGGGGGGGTCCGATCGGACCCCCCGCCCGCGGGAAGGCATCACGTACCAGGTACGTGATTTTGCCTGCCCGTGCCATTCTGTTGACGTGTATAGTCGTTAGGCGGTCGGCAAGTGGTTAAGTAAATGTATGCTATGCCTATTGTCGCCACTGGGGGGCTGCCAAGAGCACATACCTTCACATGCTTGATCTGTCTGTCTCAGTGTTCACGCTGCACAGATCCTCCAGCCGAGCTCCAGGTAGGATGGGATGGGGGGCTCTTCCTCAGGGATATTCCCCCCAAGATTAGGGGGGCCGCGGTGGCCTGAAAGGCGGTAGTATACCGCGCTACCGCCACCGCCGCCACTGCTATTGGCAGATCCCATCATCTGCCGGCCTCTCTCCTTCCTCCTCCACCCCAGCCTCCCCTCCATGCTTGTCCCGGAGGATCAGCTCGCGCGGGAAAGCGCGCGTTTTTGTAAAAAATGAGGAGGGGGACGGGAGGGGTGGTCGGAGGAGAGGGGACGGAGCATTAGCGCGACATCTGGCGTGCCTAGACGCCCACATCGCCGGCTGCACAGGCTATAAAAAGCACACTTTTTCAGGTGCACTCAGCCTATGGAGGGACACAGAGCTGACGGTCACATGTAAGGTGGGACACAGGCATTCTCCCAGGCAGCATTTACTTAGAAACATTGGACTGGGCATTGGTAGCGGCGACAGTTGTTGTACTACATCACTCAGCAGTCAGTGTTTTATTTATGTGATACCTCCACCTTGTTGCTTTGCACTATGGGTAGAAGAGGTACAAATACCCCAAAAACCAGAGGCTCTAGGGGATCTCCTTCGGGCTCTGAGGACCCCCCTTCTGCAACACCTTCCCCCCCTGTGGGACCTGGGATGGCTGGCCAGGGTGAGCCGTCAGGGTCAGGGGCTGCATCTGCTTCTGGCACTTCAGCCCCTGTATATATTAGGCAGGGGGTTTTTTCCTCAACCATTAATGGACTAGAGGAAAGATTAATGGCCTTGTTACCCAGGACCCTCAGGCAGAGGATCGTTGGGAAAAGGGAGAAGAATCCCTTTCAGAGGATCGGGATGTGACTGATGATTCCTCCTCTGAGGAATCAAGTGGAGAAGGGCCCTTTTCAACTTCTCAGAATGAGAAGGTGTTAGTACAGATCCTTGCTGGATTGATCCGCTCCACATTTAAATTACCCGTATCTGAGTTAGTTAAAGAACCCTCCTCTTCTTTGGGTTCACTGAAGCCTCCTCAAACAACACATGCTTTTCCTATTCATAATTTACTAGAAAAGCTAATTTATTCTGAGTGGGATCACCCAGATAAACGCTTTTTACGCCTAAAAAGTTTTCAACACTTTATCCTATGGAAGAAAAGTTTACAAAGATGTGGGGGATACCGGCTGTTGACGCCGCCTTTTCCTCCGTAAATAAAAGTCTGACTTGTCCTGTAGACAATGCTCAGATGCTCAGGGATCCAGTGGATAAAAAGATGGAATCCCTGTTAAAAAATATTTTTTCCTTAGCAGGTTCAGTAGCTCAACCTGCAGTGGCAGCGATCGGAGTCTGTCAATACTTGAGAGACCATGTTAAGCAGGTCCTCAAAGTTCTATCTGAACAGCAGGCCCAGGGGTTGGCTAACCTTCCAGCGGCCTTATGTTTTGCTGTTGACGCTATCCAGAGATTCTATCATCCAAACCTCTCGCCTTTCACTTGGGTTGGTGCATATGCGTAGAATCTTATGGTCGAAAAATTGGTCAGCGAAGCACCATGTAAGAAGCTTCTGGCTGGATTTCCATTTCGTGGTGCTAGGCTGTTTGGAGAGGATTTGCACAATTATATCCAAAGGATCTCTAGTGAGAAAAGCACTCTCTTACCTGTTAAGAAAAGGAGAAAGCGTCCCTCTTTTAAACAGGCTCTTTCCCCAGTGCCAGGAGCATCAGCCTCCAGGCAGTCGCGACGGCCTCCTCCGTCAGGTTCAAGAAATAAATTTCAGAATCGACCTCAGGGACAAAAGAAGTCCTGGGGGAAGAAGCCTACTAGACAAGACGCTAAAGCCTCTTTATGAAGGAGCGCCCCCGCTCGCTCGGGTGGGGGGAAGACTGATACGGTTCTCAAAGCTCTGGCAGGAGGATTTCCAGGACAGATGGGTAATCTCCACGGTAACTCTAGGTTACAAACTGGAGTTCCAAGAATTCCCCTCTCCTTGTTTCCTCAGTTCAAATGTCCCCAGAGATCCAGAGAAAAAGCAGTCGCTCCTTCTAGCATTGGAGCGACTATTGTCGCAAAAAGTCATCGTGGTGGTTTCCACGGAAGAACAAGGATTGGGATTTTATTCCAACCTCTTTACGGTTTGAAAACCAAAAGGAGATGTCAGACCCATCCTGGATCTAAAGGATCTAAATCGATTCCTAAGGATTCGATCCTTTCGCATGGAATCAATTCAGTCAGTAGTCTCCATTCTACAGGGAGGAGAATTTCTGGCATCAATAGACATCAGGGATGCGTATCTGCATGTACCCATTTTTCCTGCCCATCAAAAGTACTTGTGCTTCAAAATAGAAGGACGCCATTTTCAGTTTGTGGCCCTGCCTTTCGGGCTAGCCACTGCACCTCGAGTGTTTACAAAGATCTTGGCTCCTTCTCTGGCCAGATTAAGGGCTCAGGGTATAACTGTCATAGACTAGAAACTGCAAAGCTGCTGAAGTGACCATGAAGTCATTCACTCTCTGTTAATCATAATACAAAGTGTTCACCGCCTCTCCTCTAAGTGAGAGGTTCTGGCCGTAGCCAATTGCATATACATGTATAAAAAGGATTTTTATCCCTGGGGTGGTCTATATAGTAGGCACTCCAGGGGTAAAATAGACAGCTACTTTTGGTCAGAAAGGGCTCTCTACACAGTTGTAAAAAAAGAGTTTGTATCAAATTTTATTATGGTGATATTAAATTAATGATTCAGGTGAATATCACCATAATAAAATTTGATACAAACTCTTTTTTTACAACTGTGTAGAGAGCCCTTTCTGACCAAAAGTAGCTGTCTATTTTACCCCTGGAGTGCCTACTATATAGACCACCCCAGGGATAAAAAGCCTTTTTATACATGTATAACTGTCATAGCATACCTAGACGACCTGCTCTTGATAGACCGGTCGGTAGCCTGTTTGAGCGGGAACTTGATGACCACAGTCAACTACCTGGAACACCTAGGTTGGATTCTCAACTTAGAAAAGTCTTTCTTAAAACCAGTAAGAAGACTAGAGTATTTGGGCCTGGTCATAGATATAAGCCAAGAGAAGGTATTTTTACCGCAGGCAAAGATCAGTGCCTTAAGAGAGCTGATTCAGGTAGTCAAGACCAAAAAGGGTCCTTCTGTCCGTCTTTGTATGAGGCTGCTGGGAAAGATGGTAGCTTCATTCGAAGCAGTTCCCTATTCTCAGTTTCATTCAAGACCGCTGCAACACAGTATTCTGTCTGCTTGAAACAAGAAGGTACAGGCATTAGATTTTCCGATGCACCTGTCTCGTGCACTGCGTCAGAGCCTCAGTTGGTGGTTAATACCCGAAAGCCTGCAGAAAGGGAAATCCTTTTTACCGGTTGGGGAGAAGTTCTGGAACAGTCTGCGGTCCAGGGGGAATGGTCCGAAATCGAGAAGACCTTACCCATCAACATTCTGGAGATCCATGCAGCATATCTAGCCCTAAGGGCCTGGACTCTCAGGCTACAGGGTTGCCCTGTCAGGATCCAGTCCGACAATGCCACAGCAGTGGCTTATATCAATCATCAGGGAGGCACCAGGAGTCATGCAGCTCAGAGAGAGGTGAACCAGATTTTAGTCTGAGCAGAAAAGCATGTGCCATGCATATCGGCAGTTTTCATTCCAGGGATAGAGAACTGGCAGGCGGACTATTTGAGTCGCCAACAGTTAGTCCCGGGGGAATGGTCTCTTCACCCCGATGTCTTTTGGACCATATGCCAAAGATGGGGGATACCAGATGTAGATCTCTTTGCGTCCAGGATCAACAAGAAGGTCAACAAGTTTGTGGCAAGAACAAGGGATCCTCTTGCATGTGGGACAGATGCGTTGGTGATTCCGTGGCATCTGTTCTCACTGATTTATGCGTTTCCTCCTATTATGCTACTGCCACGGCTCCTTCGCAGGATCCGTCAGGAAAAGAAGTCGGTACTTCTGGTGGCCCCAGCGTGGCCCAGAAGAGCTTGGTATGCAGAGATAGTAAGAATGACAGTGGGTTCCCCGTGGACCCTACCATCACGTCCAGACCTATTATCTCAAGGTCCAGTATTCCATCCTGCCTTACAAACGCTAAATTTGACGGTTTGGCTGTTGAAACCCACGTTCTGAGGAGTCATGGGCTTTCAGGTCCTGTGATCTCTACTTTAATCAATGCTAGGAAGCCTGCTTCCAGAGTGATTAATCAGAGAGTTTGGAGGACTTATGTATCCTGGTGTGAAGCCAGGGGTTGGCATCCCAGAAAATGTCATTGGTAGAATTTTTGACTTTCTACAAATAGGATTATAGATGAAGCTGGCCTTGAGTACCATCAAGGGCCAGGTCTCAGCCTTATCAGTGTTATTTCAACGACCACTTGCTTCTCGCTCCTTGATCTGAAGCTTTATGCAAGGGGTGACGCGTCTTAATCCTCCAGTTAAAGCGCCCCTAAACCCCTGGGACTTGAATTTGGTTCTGTCGGTTTTACAAAAACAGCCTTTTTGAGCCCATACGTCAGATTCCCTTGGTCTTATTGACAAGGAAGTTAATTTTCCTGGTAGCCATTTCTTCTGCTAGAAGAGTATCAGAGTTAGCAGCCCTTTCCTGTAAAGGGCCTTATTTGATCATGCATAAGGATAGAGTGGTATTGCGCCCTCATCCTAGCTTTCTACCAAAGGTGGTTTCACATTTCCATCTAAACCAAGATATTGTTCTGCCTTCCTTTTTTCCAGATCCCTGTTCCTCGGTGTGCTGCAGGCAGCAGTACGAGGTCCTCAGGTCTGATTACACCCTACGTTGTGTGGGCCCCTCCCCTCAAATAGCATTGCTCTGGGACGTCCCATCAGTAATTACTGAGGCTCTGTGTTCCGTGATGTACAATAAAGAAAATAGGATTTTTTATAACAGCTTACCTGTAAAATCCTTTTCTTTTGATGTACATCACGGGACACAGAGGTCCCGCCACTCTTCTAATACACTTATATTGCTTTGCTACAAAACTGAGGTATCCCTGTAAGGGGAGGGATTATATAGGGGGTTGAACTTCCTGTTTAGGGTGTGCCAGTGTCCAATCACCTAGTGATACCCTATATAACCCATCAGTAATTACTGAGGCTCTGTGTCCCGTGATGTACATCAAAAGAAAAGGATTTTACAGGTAAGATTTTATAAAAAAATCCTATTTTTACTGATAATACAAAGGTATGTAATAGGGTTGACATCCCTGGAGGTGTCTGTAACATGGAACATGATTCGGCATTGATGGAAGGTTGGTCAAAGCAGTGGAAACTGCAGTTTAATGTTTCTAAATGCAAAAAAATGCACCTAGGGAAAAAGAATTCCCTGATTGAGTACAACATTAAGGGGGTACAGTGTTGGCCAGCACTACAGGAGAAAAAGATCTGGGGGTACTTTCAGATGATTGCAAAATGAGCAAACAGTGTGACTAAGCAGTGGGAAGCAGGATTAAGGAGGTTCTTATTCCCCTATAAAGATCTTTAGTTAAACCTCATTTAGAATACTACTGTCCAGTTCTGTAGACCTCACTTACAAAAATATATTGATAGGATAGAGTGAGTCCAGAGACGGTTAACAAGAATTTCGAAAGGTCTGGGGTATAAAACATATTGAGAGTAACTGCAGGAACTTAATATGTACAGTCTGGAGGAAAGAAGGGAAAGGGGAGACATGAATAAAACCTTTAAATAAATCATGGGGATGAATAAGGTTCAGGAGGGCAGTTTTTTCGATATGAAACCAAAATCAAAACACTGGGACATGACCTCAAACTAGAGGAAATTCAAAACAAATTTTAGAAAGTATTATTTTACTGAAAGAGTAGTTGATGCTTGGAATAAACTTCCAATAAAGGTAATGAGACAGTCAACAGTAAATGGCTTCAAACATGCTATGTATGGGGGTGACACTAGCAACGGAGTCATCTACTAGGGAAACCAGAGCACTGTTGCTATTGCACAGTTTCCTCTCTAGCTGACTGGGGTTGCTTCTTAGCACATGTCCTGTTTTGGAATTGGCAAACCATATGTCTCTCAGATGGCCGAAAGGTGGGGATACGGAGTGAAAGTTTCTCAGATACCTTCATCAGGTCTAGAAGATCCTAGACTTAGCCCCCCGATGCATCTTCCCCCAGGGCTCTGGGTATTTTCAGTGGCTCTGAATCTGGGCAAAACTAAAATTGTGACAATGTTATAAACCCTCTAAAAACTTTAGATAAGTACAAGAAGAGGCTGACAACACTCCAGTCTTCAGAGAAATGCAAGCTTCATTAATTAAAATCTAGATAATACAGACATCATAGACTCAAAATACAGGATAGCAGCATGATGCACTTAGTCATTGACTGTGATGTCTGTGATATCTGGATTTTAATTAATAAAGCTCACATTTCTCTGAAGACTGGAGTGCAGTCAACCTCTTCTTGTACCTATCTGGATTACTCAGGTCATGGATTGGACTGGCACCCAGAGCGGTATTTGGTTATAACTCACCTGGAGCGGTATTTACATGTTCACCTCTGAAAACATTACCATATGAAAATGCTCAAATAAAAAAAATCATAATTGTATCTAAGTTTATTCTTCAAAGCCTTCAAATTTCATAATTATCAAAACCAAATGTTTTTTTCAGTAAACAATATAAAGTGCAATTTGCCAAAATACTTACCAAAAATTATCACAATCTATGCAATTTTTAAAGTGTCCAGTGCAAAAAAATCAAGTGCAAAAAGTTCATCCAATAAATTGCTTGATGCCTCAAACTGAAGGATATTAGCTTCTCAATTGCCAGTATTTACATTTCGTGTCCACCTTTCACACTGACTACTCACTAGAAACAATAATCACCAGACACAACATGTTCCAGTGCCACACCTTCTGAGCTGCTGCTGACCTGGCTCAAAATAATACAATGTTCATATCATCCTCTCTGAAGCTACAAACATTAGAGGTCTTCCCCTTCCTTCTTTAAAGATAACATACACTTACAGTGCCTAGAAAAAGTATTCATACCCCTAAAAAATTTCCACATTTTGTCATGTTACAACAAAAAACGTAATTCTATTTTACTGGGATTTTATGTGATGGACCAACACAAAGTGGCACATAATTGTGAAGTGGAAGGAAAATAATAAATGGTTTTCAATTTTTAAAAAAAATAATTATCTTTAAAAGTTTGGATTGTAGTGGAACCAATTGCCTTCAGAAGTCACCTAATTAGTAAATAGAGCCCGTCTGTGTGTAATTTAATCTAAGTATAAATACAGCTGTTCTATGAAGCCCTCAGAGGTTTGTTAGAGAACCTTAGTGAACAAACAGCATCATGAAGGCCAAGGAACACACCAGACAAGTCAGGGATAAAGTTGTGGAGAAGTTTAAAGTTAGGTTAGGTTATAAAAAAAAATCTCAAGTTTTGAACATCTCATGGAGCACTGTTCAATCCATCATCCAAAAATGGAAAGAGTATGGCACAACTGCAAACCTACCAAGACATAGCCGTCCAACTAAACTGACAGTCCCAGCAAGGAGAACATTAACCAGAGAAGCAGCCTAGAGGCCCGTGGTAACTCTGAAGGAGCTGCAGAGATCCACAGCTCAGGTGGGAGAATCTGTCCACAGGACAACTTTTAATCGTGTACTCCTCAAATCTGTCCTTTATGGAAGAGTGGCAATAAGAAAGCCATTGTTGAAAGAAAACCATAAGAAGTCCAGTTTGCATTAACAAGAAGCCATGTGGGGGACACAGCAAACATGTGGAAGAAGGTGCTCTGGTCAGATGAGACCAAAATTGAACTTTTTGGCCTAAAAGCAAAATGCTATGTGTGAAACATGGTTTGTGGCAGCATCATGTTGTGAGACTGCTTTTCTTCAGCAGGGACAGGGAAGCTGGTAAGATTTTATGGATAGATGGATGGAGCCAAATAAAGGGAAATCTTAGAAAAAAACCTGTTATAGTCTGCAAAAGACTTGAGACTGGGGTGGAGTTTCACCTTCCAGCAGGACAACGACTTTAAACATACAGCCAGAGCTACAATGGAATGGTTTAGATCAAAGCATATTCATGCGTTAGAATGGCCCAGTCATAGTCCAGACCTAAATCCTATTGAGAACCTGTGGAAAAAATTGAAAATTGCTGTTCAGACTCTATCCATCCAATCTGACAGAGCTTGAGCTATTTTGCAAAGAATGGGCAAAAATGTCACTCTCTAGATGTGCAAAGCTGGTAAAGACATCCCCAAAAAGACATGCAGCTGTAACTGCAGCGAAAGGTGGTTCTACAAAGTATTGACTCAGGGGGCTGAATACAAATACACACCACACTTTCACATATTTATTTGTAAAAAGTTTAGCAAACCATTTATCATTATGCTTCCACTTCACAATTATGTGCCACTTTGTGTTGGTCTATCACATAAAATCCCAATAAAATAAATTAACGTTTTTGGTTGTAACATGACAAAATGTGGTAAATTTCTAGGGGTATGAATACTTTTTCAAGGCACTGTGGGGAAGATTTACTAAAACTGGAGCACTCTGGTGCAGCTGTGCATGGCAGCCAATCACCTTCTATCTTCAGTTTGGAAAAATAGGAACCCTAGAATAGGGAACCTATGTACCCCCCAGTACAGTGGGACTTTTTAGGCGAACAGAACGATTACGTTTTATAATAAAACTCTTATTTATTTTATTAGAAAAAAAGAAGCATAAAAACAAGACAGACTAGACATAAATCTGTACAAAAGTGCCTATACAGTAAATTTTCTTTCGTATTGAACATTAGATATATACTTTTATCCATGAATACATATTTCTCTATAGGCCTAACATGTTTCAGGATGGTGTCCCTTCTTCAGAGGCGTATTGCAAAAAGAAAATATATGTATAGAAGGCGTATTCAAAATCCAGTTTTTAAAGAAAAAGTGCTGTGCACAAGATATGCAAAAAAGCAGACTTTTGTATCAATAGAAAAAGATGATAGATAAAAAGGCAATGGCCACCAGTTAACCAGAATACTGGACGTGGCGGCTCTCCCGTGGGTTCAGGAATAGCTCCACAAAGGCCCCCGAATAAAAGGACAGCCCTGCCACATCCTCACTGTAACTTTGTTTGATTTTACAGGTGTTAGACAGAAGATCGAGGCGTGATGAGCATTCGTGGGTATGGTAAACAGAGGATCGAGGCGTGATGAGCATTCGTGGGTATGGTAAACCATACCCACGAATGCTCATCACGCCTCGATCTTCTGTCTAACACCTGTAAAATCAAACAAAGTTACAGTGAGGATGTGGCATGGTAAATGGGTATGGGCATGGGTATGGTAAACAGAGGATCGAGGCGTGATGAGCAATCGTGGGTGTGGTAAACCATACCCACGAATGCTCATCACGCCTCGATCTTCTGTCTAACACCTGTAAAATCAAACAAAGTTACAGTGAGGATGTGGCAGGGCCGTCCTTTTATTCGGGGGCCTTTGTGGAGCTATTCCTGAACCCAGGGGAGAGCCGCCACGTCCAGTATTCTGGTTAACTGGTGGCCATCGCCTTTTTATCTATCATCTTTTTCTATTGATACAAAAGTCTGCTTTTTTGCATGTCTTGTGCACAGCACTTTTTCTTTAAAAACTGGATTTTGAATACGCTTTCTATACATATATTTTCTCTTCGCAATACGCCTCTGAAGAAGGGACACCGTCCTGAAACATGTTAGGCCTATAGAGAAATATGTATTCATGGATAAAAGTATAGAATGTTCAATACGAAAGAAAATTTACTGTATAGGCACTTTTGTACAGATTTATGTCTAGTCTGTCTTGTTTTTATGCTTCTTTTTTTCTAACAAAATAAATAAGAGTTTTATTATAAAACGTAATCGTTCTGTTCGCCTAAAAAGTCCCACTGTACTGGGGGGTACATAGGTTCCCTATTCTAGGGTTCCTATTTTTCCATATTAATTGGGAATGTTGGCAACACATTGAAGGTGATGTAATTTCCCTTCTGTGGTTCATTATACTATATATATTCTATCTTCAGTTTGTTCAATTATGCTTTCACAATAAAACCTGGATGCTGATTGGTTTCTGTGCAGAACTGCTCCAGATTTTGCATGCTGCAGTTTTAGTAAATGCCCCCCGTATGACAGTAAGGGCTCATTTCCACATCATGATTACATGCACTAAGTTATATGAATCTTTGTGCAATGTGGTGTCATTTTATTTTGAATAGCATCTCAATGTACATGCGCTGCAACACAACGCAGTGTACCGCAATGTACAATATGTGTTGTCGTACACTATAAAAAAAAAACAGCACAACCTATTTTTTGTGCTGTGACGTGAGTTTTAGCCCAATAATTTTTGAAAGGCTGTCTAATACAGCGCACCACAATGCATACCCACCCATGAAAATGTGTGTTGCAGAGAAATGCAGTGTAGTGTGATGGTTTACTCCAAATGTTTCTTGAAACTGTACCTTGTAAGTTGGATGTCTGCCACTGTATTGAGGGTTGAAAATTGCTGTACCAGGTATTTCATTTTTAATTTCAGCCCATTTGTCCACAGCATTTAAAGATGATCTTTCTAGTATTTCCTTGAGCTAAAACAAACAACATTAGTCTATCAATTTATATATCTCTAGCGGTTTCCTACAACTTCAAAATTCCTGATGGTGACCCCCAGAGCCAGGGAGAACTGACATTCCTCCTCAGGGTGCAGGTAACTAGGCATAGTGGGTGTGGGGCAAGGTGAAAAGATTGGGCGTCAGTCACTTTTTTTTACAAATGAACACAGAGAGTTTTATTTCTCTTAACAGGAATGGTGGGAGAGAGGGTGAGGGTTTAGGAAACCCTAATGCCGCATACACACGGTCGGACTTTCTAGAAAGCTAGGTCCGACGTACTTGCCGCCAGACTTCCGGCGGACTACCGCCGGACTTTCTGAACGGCCGGACTTGCCTACACACGGCCGGACTTTCCGGAATCCGGTCTTCCCGACGGACTTCCGCCGGACTTTCAGAATGAACGGACTTTCCCACACACGGACAAGTCCGTTCATTTTGAACGTGACTCGGGTACAACGGGACTAGAAAAGGAATTCAATCTCGCCGCTTTTTTTGGCGAGATTGAAACCTTGCGAGCCCCGTCGCAGGCCCTTAGGTCTGGTATGGAACTTTAAGGGGAACCCCCTACGCCGAAAAACCGGCGTGGGGGTCCCCCCAAAATCCATACCAGACCCCGATCCGAGCACGCAGCCCGGCCGGTCAGGAAAGGGGGTGGGGACGAGCGAGCGACCCCCCCTCCTGAACCGTACCAGGCCGCATGCCCTCAACATGGGGGGGGGGTGCTTTGGGGGAGGGGGCGCCTTACGGTGCCCCCCACCACAAAGCACCTTGCCCCCATGTTGATGAGGACAAGGGCCTCTTCCCGACAACCCTGGCCGTTGGTTGTCGGGGTCTGCGGGCGGGGGGCTTATCGGAATCCGGGAGCCCCCTATAATAAGAGGGCCCCCAGATCCCGGCCCCCCCACCCTATGTGAATGAGTATGGGGTACATGGTACCCCTACCCATTCACCTAGGTAAAAAGTGTCACTAATAAAACACAACACAGGTTTTTAAAATAATTTATTAAACAGCTCCGGGGGGGGGTCTTCTTCCGTCTTCGGGGGTCCCTCCGGTTCATCTTCTCCCGGCGTCCGGTTGGTTCTTCTCCGCTCTCCGGCCTCTTCTCCCGGTGTCCCAGGTCTTCAGCGGGCCCCTCCGCTGTCTTGGCTTCTTGTGTTCTCTTCTCTTCTCTTCCCCCAGATGTTGACACGACGCTCTCTCCGGCTGGACTGGTCTCTGAGGGCTGCGTTGTGACTTATATAGGCGGAGACCCTGCCCCCATATGATGTCACAGTCCCTGGGCATGCTGGGACTGTGACGTTTAGGGGGCGTGGTCGGCAATAGAGCTACCTGAAGACAGCGGAGGGGCCGGCCGAAGACCTGGGACACCGGGAGAAGAGGCCGGAGAGCGGAGAAGAACCAACCGGACGCCGGGAGAAGATGAACCGGAGGGACCCCCGAAGACGGAAGAAGACCCCCCCCCCGGAGCTGTTTAATAAATTATTTTAAAAACCCGTGTTGTGTTTTATTATTGACACTTTTTACCTAGGTGAATGGGTAGGGGTACCATGTACCCCATACTCATTCACATAGGGTGGGGGGGCCGGGATCGGGGGGCCCTCTTATTATAGGGGGCTCCCGGATTCCGATAAGCCCCCCGCCCGCAGACCCTGACAACCAATGGCCAGGGTTGTCGGGAAGAGGCCCTTGTCCTCATCAACATGGGGGCAAGGTGCTTTGTGGTGGGGGGCACCGTAAGGCGCCCCCTCCCCCAAAGCACCCCCCCCCCATGTTGAGGGCATGCGGCCTGGTACGGTTCAGGAGGGGGGGGGGGCGCTCGCTCGTCCCCACCCCCTTTCCTGACCGGCCGGGCTGCGTGCTCGGATTGGGGTCTGGTATGGATTTTGGGGGAACCCCCACGCCGGTTTTTCGGCGTAGGGGGGTTCTCCTTAAAGTTCAATACCAGACCTAAGGGCCTGGGATGCCCCCTGCGCTCGCCGCAATGGGAAAATTTGTTTTTCCTATTGCAGCGAGCGCGAGATGCAGTAACCTGCTCCTCCGTCGTATCTGGTCCTTCGGATTAGCATACAGACGAACGGGCTTTCCGTCAGGAACTGAGTCCGGCGGAGGTACGACGTAAAGATTTGAAGCAGGCTTCAAATCTAAAGTACGTCGGATTTCCGCCCGAAACGGTCCGTCGGAAGTCCGATGGAGACCACACACGGTCGGATTGTCCGCCGGACTTGGTCCGGCGGCGTCCGTCGGACTTTTGCAGGTGAAAAGTCTGACCGTGTGTACGCGGCATTAGGCAAATTTCGTAGACAAAAATATAACTTGGAAGACAGCAATAGAGATAAAGGGCCTTTAAGCTGAATGCAGCAAACTGTATCTTGTAGCAACTACTGTTTCCTATAGCAACAACTTCTCTCACAGTATCTCCCTGTAGATCTTACAGCTTAACTCACAGTATCCCACTGTAGATCCTTAAGCTCAGCTCGCCATCTCTCACAAGACTTCTTGGACTCTCAGCTACTTGCTGGATCCCTCGAGCTTCACCCACAGCTAACTGCTGTACTTATCTTCAAGCTTTACTTACAGCTACCCACTGTATTCCTGGATGAGTCTCCACTGAAGCTTTCCCACTTACTTCACCATCCCTGGCTAGTGAAGCGTCTGCTCTGGTACTCCTTCAGAACTTCATCCCTTCCAAACTTGCCTCTGGTAACAGGAGTAGTTGTACTTTTGTGGTCACTGCTTTTCCTTTACCTCTGGTAACGATCGGGCTCACCTCGGGCTGAGCCTCTAACACACATGGTTCCGCCCGAGGCTTCGGGCTTAACCTTTGCTGCTCCTCCTTTGCGAAACCCTGAACTACTGGATAGGCCTTACGTAAACCTAGCAGCCAGTATGACTCCTGGATAGGCCTCAGGCTTCAGGCCTAGCAACCAGGAGTTACTCGACACAAACCCACCCAGCCTGCAGCCCCGGGCGCGAAGAACCCCGATCACCTGACTCCTCCAGAATAAATAGCCTATCCCAGCATGCATAGCGGCCAAAGAAACTCCTGCTGATTGGCTGAGACAACTTATTTACCCATCACCTGAATTCACTGTAATGCATCATCCTAATGCCAAAGGCAACAGTGCCACCTATTGACAGAAGAGAGAGACTACAAATTAAACTCAGACTAAGGACAGAAATCAGTGGACCAAAACTACCAATTAGCCAGGCTAGTTGCTACCTAGCACAACTAGATTTATTAGCAGCCCTGTTTAGGACAAGGGTGCTACATATTATTTCATATGATATGTACATATAAATCAGTTGCGCTAGGCTAAAGCTAAGTGACCGTTTTGCTGGTTGTGTATGTTCAGGTTCAGGTTTTCAGATCATACATGTAAATTTATTTCTGTATTTGGCCCACCAGAAATACCAGGGACAATTGCAAGTCTAAAGTATTACTAAACCCACAACAGTAAAGTCAGTCTGTATATGCAGTAAATCATGCTTGTTATAATCACTGTGGAACCTAAGGGGTTAATCCTGTGCACTGTGTAAAAAGGCTGTTTGATCCTGTCTTCTCTGATCCTCCCTTCTTCATTAGTCCCCAAACCATCTCCTGATAGAACAGAGAATTGGGTACAAGCTACACATGCTCAGTTTGGTGTGTATTGCTAGAGAGTTTTTGTTTGTTTTTTGGGAGGGTGCATGTGATCAGCACAGGGCCAATCATCACCTTCCAGAGAGAGGGTCAGGGGTCATGCAGCCTCTTAGTACAGTGAGAGGATATTGAAAACTCCTCCTACAAGCCATAACCAGTGCTTAGCTGAACACTGATAGAAGTCACAAGACCGCTATATACTGCTAATGAGAAAAGGTATTTAGAAGTTTAGGGTTACTTAAATCTCCATGTTCTGTGTACTGTGGGAGACCGGGTTTATTTAACGAAGGGTCCTGGGTTTAGTAACACTTTAATAATAATGTGTCTGATAGCTGCTGCTCCAAAATAGTTAATATTTTAGCTTTCATGTTATTTACTCTAAATGTATACTATACCTACAAGGAACTTTTAAGGTGCCAGGCAATAAACATCATATTTTTATATAAAACATTTTTATAATTCAATTTAATAATTAAAAATGAAACAATTAATGTAAAAGCACCCTTCAGTACAAGGGAGGGCCAACTTTTAACACCGTACATGTGACATCATAATAATAGGTGTAGCGATTGCCGATTTGCCTTTTCAGTCTTTCAGTCGTCAGTCCAGCATAAAAGGGGGCCTTTTGCTTCAACGTGTTTTGCACTTAAGGTTCTTCAGCAGATAGAAGGAGATTCAAATATAATGTCAATAACAATCAACAAGAGTTTATCGTAAATTTCCATGACATTAAAAAAAAAATCATAATTTTGAGTATTTTACATGCTATTAGACTGCACACTTGCCCTTCCAGGCATCACACAGAGGATTCATGAAACAATAAATCCTCCCTTGGGTAACACCTTGGATACTTGGCAAAGAGTGAGCATGGCCAGTAGATCCAAAAAAAAGAAACCATGGTATTGTACTTACTGTATAATGTATTTAATCCCTTTAAAATCTACTAAATACAATAAAGCACATTAACCCACTTGTATTGTGATGTCGTTATTGTGGATGCCCATGCAGATTACAAGTAAGGATTACTTTTCACCCCTCCAGCTAATTCTGTAGGAGTGGACACTGTACCAAAATTGTAGTGGCATTAGTTCTAGATCCCAATATATTCCTTCATAACACCCAGTCATAAGCCACACTACACTGATAAAAATGATTCTGTTGGCTTGTAATTTTAACATAAAAATGTTATCCTTTTCAACAAATAAATGTTAATTACTTTACTTTGATATTTTAAGTACCTTACTTCATTTTCATTAGTTCTTAAAATACACCTTTTACAGTTACAAAAATAATGTATAATATTGAGTAATCTAGACAAAACGTTTAAGGTATGTGCATTTCCATATTTTAAATACATTTACTTAAAAAAATGATCTTTTCATTTGACTGAAATTGCAGGAAGCACATGTTTGCCAAACGTGCAACCGCACAAGTTTTGATGCTGTAATTTTAAAGAGTTTGACATCTTTTGGAACTTTGAAAACCTGCACATTCAGGTCCCATACATTTGAGGCCCATCAGGACAAATCTTTAGTGCGGTCCGACAGTGCATGAGCAATGAAGCCACTGGCGCACAGAAATCATGTCACACGCCATATATTTTTTATCCTCTGGCACCATTGAGTGGGGACAGATAAGGGAGGCAGCTGGGACCCATACCCTCAGGAGGGATAAGTGGCTCCTTTCCTGGGACACCAAAGAAGTGTGCACTAAGCGTGTAAGCATAAGTTGAGGTGAAGGGGCTATGTTGCCATAGTTTGAAGGGAACATATATGCTAGACATCAATTTAGATGTCTTCTTTCAGCTACATGTATTAACTAAGGATTGTATGTGGAAGTCCATGGTAACATCTGTGTGGCAAATTCATTTAGAAGTCTACTACTACATTTTGGTGGAAGAGCTTTGGAGATTTTAAGTTACAGGTAAATCCAGATATTATGTTTAGGTTAATACCAATGGTCTTATTAGTAATACTTCCACTGGGCCAATAGGCATTTACAGTGCCTTGCAAAAGTATTCACCCCCTTGGCTTTTTACCTATTTTGTTAAATTACAGCCTTTAGTTCAATGTTTATTTAATCTGAATTGTATGTGATGGATCAGAACACAATAGTCTAAGTTGGTGAAGTAAAATTAGAAAAATATATACATAAAACTATTTTTCAGAAATAAAACTGATAATTGGCATGTGTGTGTCTATTCACCTCCTTTGTTGAAGCACATAAAAAGCTCTGGTGCAACCAATTACCTTCAGAAGTCACATAATTAGTGAAATGATGTCCACCTGTGTTCAACCTAATGCCCCGTACACGTGGTTTTTCCGACTGAATTCCACTCAAGCTTGCCTTGTATACACACGGTCACACAAAAGTTCTCTTTCGACTGTCAAGAACATGGTGACGTACAACACTATGACGAGCCGAGAAAATGAAGTTCAATGCTTCCGAGCATGTGTCGAATTGCTTCCCAGCATGCGTAGGAATTTTGCGCGTCGGAATTTGTACAGACGATCGCATTTTCGACTAGGAACTTTTTCCGACCGAAAAATTGAGAACCTGCTCTCAATCTTTTGCTGGCTGGAATTCCGCCAGCAAAAGACCGATGAAGCATACGCATGGTTGCATTTTCCGACCAAAAGCTCTCATTCGTCTTTTGCTGGCCGAATTTCCGATCGTGTGTACAGGGCATAAGTGTCACATGATCTGTCATTACATATACACACCTTTTTGAAAGGCCCCAGAGGCTGCAACACCTAAGCAAAAAGCACCACTAACCAAACACTGCCATGAAGACCAAGGAACTCTTCAAACAAGTAAGGGACAATGTTGGTAAGAAGTACAAGTCAGGGTTAGGTTATAAAAAAATATCCAAATCTTTGATGATCCCTAGGAGCAACATTAAATATATCATAACCAAATGGAAAGAACATGGCACAACAGCAAACCTACTAAGAGATGGCCGCACACCAAAACTCACGGGCAAGGAGGGCATTAATCAGAGAGGCAGCACAGAGACCTAAGGTAACCCTGGAGGAGCTGCAGAGTTCCACAGCAGAGACTGGAGTATCTGTACATAGGATGACAATAAGCCGTACGCTGCATAGAGTTGGGCTTTATGGCAGAGTGGCCAGAAGAAAGCCATTACTTTCAGCAAAAAACAAAATGGCTGTTTTGAGTTTGCGAAAAGGCATGTGGGAGACTCCCAAAATGTATGGAGGAAGGTGTTCTGGTCTGATGAGACTAAAATTGAACTTTTTGGCCATAAAAGAAAACGCTATGTGTGGCGAGAAAACCCAACACATCACATCACCCAAAGAACACCATCCCTACAGTGAAATATGGTGGTGGCAGCATCATGCTGTGGGGATGTTTTTCAGCAGTCGGGACTGAGAAACTGGTCAGAGTTGAGGGAAAGATGGATGGTGCTAAATACAGGGATATTCTTGAGCAAAACCTGTACCATTCTGTGGGTGAGGACAGAGGTTCACCTTCCAGCAGGACAATGACCCCAAACACACTGCTAAAGCAACACTTGAGTTGTTTAAGGGGAAACATGTAAATGTGTTGGAATGGCCTAGTCAAAGCCCAGACCTCAATCCAATAGAAAATCTGTGGTCAGACTTAAAGATTGCTGTTCACAAACGCAAACCATCCAACTTGAAGGAGCTGGAACAGTTTTGCAAGGAGGAATGGGCAAAAATCCTATTGGTAAGATGTGGCAAGCTCATAGAGACTTATCCAAAGTGACTTGGAGCTGTGATAGCCGCAAAAGGTGGCTCTACAAAGTATTGACTTCTTCAAAGTTGTGGGCATGTTCCTGTAAATGAAATGATGCAAATCCTCAAACAATCCATGTTAATTCCAGGTTGTGAGGTAACAAAACACGAAAAACATGAAAAATGCCAAGGGGGGTAAATACTTTTGCAAGGCACTGTAAATGCATAGTGTAATGCATAACAATATGGGCTTACATATTTACAAATCACTACACTCATTATTATGATGTGGCATGTATTTGGGGGGGAGGGGGGATATGGATATTTGTTCTGTGCACAATGCTCATCATATCACAAGTATAGTGTTAAGTTGGTCCTTCCTTATAATGAATAATTGTTTTATATCATTAGTTTCATTTTTAATTAATAAATCAAATTGTATAAAAACATTTTTATATAAATATGTGAGGCTTATTGTTTGGCATCTTAATACTGTATACAATAAAAGTGCCACAACCAATCTGTCAGTCCCATACATCAATATTCAAGTTTTTTGATAATCTAAATAAGCTTATTGGTGTAGAGTTGAAAACAGAATTTTATGCATTTGAGATACAGGAGGCACATCACTTGGGTTGATATCCATAGTCCTACTAGTTATATTACTGCTCTTTGTCCACCTGTGACTTGAAATGAACATTTGGCCTTATGATGTAAAGAGGCTGCAGGTATATAGAACACTCACCTCCAGGTAAAGAGACCAAAGTTCCCAAAGATCTGGGCACGCAATTAGGCAAATATTGATCACAACTTCAGTTATTACTTGGCATGCTTCCTCATCTAATTCCTTCCTATTGGTCACCAAATAGGGTGGGTGGCATCACTGGCCATTTGGAGGGGGTGGGGATGCAGGAAGACAGGAGGGAGGCAAGCTACAATATATATTGGCCACTAAAGCTGTGTTTATTTCTTTATCGTACATCACGGGACACAGAGCACCATTGTAATAACTATATGGTTATAGGCCACCTTTAGGTGAATGGACACTGGTATAACCAAAAAGGAAACAGGAAGTCCCCCTCCCTATATAACCCCTCCCATACAGGGAGTACCTCAGTTTTTTTGCCAGTGTCTAAGGTGTTGGTCACGGTTGATGAAGTGCTAAGAGAGCTCCGCTAAGTAATCCCTGACGGGATCAAGGGGCTGTGCAAACGGATCCATCTAAAGTGCTTGAAAGCCAAATGGAAGGTTTTTGCCTGTAATGCTTCTCTTTTGAGAGCTGGACCCTGGGACCCGGCACCTTGGTCATATTAACACAGTCAAAGAGTTTCCGGGCAGGGTGCTGTACAGGTTCAAGGGAGTGGACCTGTGAAAGGGCACCCGGTCCTTGAAGGTCTGGCATGACACGGCCCGCCGTGATGGGTGAAGGCTGGATCTGACTGTGATAAGTTCCAGCAGTCCTGCGGCGGGATCAGATAAGTCAGAAAGACAGGGAATGTACATATATGATTCACTTGATCTTTCTGGTGTGAGTATGCGATGCCTTGCCTGTGTTTTGCCACTAGAGGGTGTAAAAGCTACATACCTGGCTTCCAACATTCCATGCTTCCCCTGTGATGTGCTCAAGTGTCAGCAAAGGCTTCCTGCGGCAGCATTGCTATTTCTCCTGCTCTTTCAGCCATCAGTAGGGGTTTGGGGGGACCATCCACCATCAGAAAGGCCAGGTTCCCCCCTGCTGAATACCCCCCCTAGATCTGCCCTCACTACAGGGCTGGCTATCTCCGCACAGAGCGCGGGAACGGGATCCTTTAAAAAAAAAGGGCGGAGCCTAAGTTCCCGGGGACGTGGCTTAAAAGCCGCCGGCGTGCATGTGGAGAGGCTCACTGCTTAAAAGCTTTACACTCTGGGAGTGTCTGGTTGCCTGACGGAGGGACAAAGAGCACACACAGGCATGTAAGCTGTATGGGTGTGTGGATACAGGCATTTCCAAGGGGCACGTTTTACTCAGCATTGAGACTGAGCATTATAGCAGCATATTATGTAAATTGCTAGACTAAAGCTCGGCAGTAGATGCATTTTGTTTAGTACCTCTGCTTTTTTTGTGCTTAGGACTATGTCTGCCCGTAGAAGGGGTAATTCATCAGGGGGAGTACAAAGTCACTGCGGTCAGAGCCTGAGGCTCCTAGTCACACGCCCGCAGTTCCATCCTCCCCTGAAGGACCTGGAGCATCTGGTGAATCTGAGCCATCTTGACTCACATGCATGTTGGCTCCCTCCAACATGTCAGCTTCTGCTCTCGTCACTAAGGACAATTTAGCTTTGGCTCTGGCTGGTTTGGAGGGAAAAATAGCCAATTTGTTTGCGTCATCCTCCCAGGAGGTAAGAAAACGCGGCAGGTCCCCTTCTGCTGCCCTTGACCTTCCTGTTTTGGAACAACAATGGGCAGATGATAGTGGGGTACTTTTGAGGGAAGGAGGTTCAGGTGACTCCTCTTCTGAGGATTCAGCATCTGAAGAACCTTTCTCAACTTCTCAATCTCAGAAATTGCTAATTCAATCCCTTAGGGACTCGGTCCGCTCTGGATATAAGTTGCCTCTTGCAGAAGTGGATGAGGTTTCCTTCTCCTCTTTGGGTTCGCTAAAACTCCCACAGGGTTCTCATGCTTTTCCTATGCACCCGTTACTGGAGCAACTGATTTATGCTGATTGGGATCACCCAGATAAGCAGTTTTCTCCCCCTAAGAAATTTTTATTTCTTTACCCTATGGAGAAAAAGTTCTCAAAGAGATGGGATTTGCCAGCAGTGGATACTGCTATCTCCTCTGTGAACAGGAGTTTAACTTGTGCATTGGACAATGTACAAGTATTTAGAGATCCAGCTGATAAAAAGTTGGAATCTCTACTAAAAGCCTCATTTGCTGTAGCCGGTGCAGTGGTACAGCCTGCAGTAGCAGCAATAGGCATCTGTCAATCTCTTCTGGATGAACTCAAGCAGGTTATTAAAAAAGTTCCTGCTCAAGCTGATGAGGCCCAAAGTTTAGCTGAGCTACCTAGGGCCCTATACTTTGCAGTGGATGCTATCAAGGATTCCAGCCATCAGGCGTCTCGCCTTGCGCTTATGTTGATACATATGCACAGGACTCTGTGGCTTAAAAATTGGTCAGCCGAGTTACCATGCAATAAGCTCTTGGCTGGGTTTCCCTTTCATAGAGAAAGGTTGTTTGGGGAATATTTGGATAAGTATATCCAAAAGATTTCTGGGGGTAAGAGTATCCTTTTGCCAGTTAAGAAAAAGAATAGATGGCCTTCTTTCAAGACTTCCCCTCCTATGCCTGGGACAACAGCCTCCAGCCAGTATTGACGGCCTCCACCGTCAGGGGCAAAGGGTAAGCCTCATAACCAGACACAGGGCTGCAAAAAGCCCTGGGGTCAGAAGTCTACAAAACAGAGTACCAAGGCCTCCTTGTGAAGGGGCGCCCCCGCTCAAGCTCGAGTGGGGGGAAGACTGCGGTGGTTTTCAGAAACTTGGCAAGAGGAAATCCAAGACAAGTGGGTCCTCTCTGTAGTAGCCCTAGGCTACAAACTAGCGTTCCAAGAGTTTCCACCATCGCATTTTCAAAAATCAAACATTCCCAAGGATCCAGTAAAGAAAAAGTCCTTATTTCTGGCACTGGACCGATAACTGTGTCAGTGAGTGATAATAGAGGTTCCCTCAGAAGAGAGGGATATGGGGTTTTATTCAAATCTCTTTAAGGTACCAAAACCAAATGGAGATGTCAGACCCATTCTAGATCTCAGGAATCTGAATCACTTTCTAAACATTCGCTCCTTTCGAATAGAGTCGATTTGGTCAGTTGTTTCCACCCTACGGGGAGGAGAGGTTCTAGCATCCATAGATATCAAGGATGCGTATCTACATGTGCCAATATTTCCCGCTCACCAGAAGTTTCTGCGGTTTGTGGTAGAGCAGCGCCACTTTCAGTTCGAGGCCTTGCCTTTCGGGTTAGCCACCGCTCCCCGACTGTTTACAAAGGTGTTAGCCCCAGTACTAGCAAGACTAAGGGGCCAGGGTATAGCAATAATAGCATACCTAGACAACCTGCTACTGGTAGATCAGTCAATAGCAGGGTTAAATCAGGGGGTGTCCAGAACAGTCAGATAACTGAGACACCTGGGTTGGATTCTCAGTCTAGAGAAATCATCCTTACAGCCGGTAAGAAGGCTACAGTATTTGGGCCTGGTCATAGACACAACCCAGGAAAGGGTGTTCTTGTCTCAGGCAAAGGAGAAAATCACTCAAGGAGAGTGTGTACCCCCAAGTGGGACTTTAAATTGGGTCACTGACAAATAGGTACTAATATATAAAGTAGAAAAATAGTGGTTAAAAAAAAAAAAAGGTCAACGCTCTAATGCCCTGTACACACGATCGGACATTGATTGCACATTCCGACAACAAAATACATCGGATTTTTTCAGACGGATTTTGGGCCAAACTTGTCTTGCATACACACAGCCGCACAAAGTTGTCGGAAAATCGGATCGTTTTGAACGCGGTGACGTAAAACACGTACGTCGGGACTATAAACGGGGCAGTAGCCAATAGCTTTCATCACTTAATTTATTCTAAGCATGCATGGCATTTTGTGCGTCAGATTTGTGTACACACGATCGGAATTTAAACGATCGGATTTTGTTGTCGCAAAATTTTATATCCTGCTCTCAAACTTTGTGTGTCGGAAATTCCGACGGAAAAAAGTCAGATGGAGCCCACACACGATTGGAAGTTCCGACTACACAATCCAATCGCACTTTTTCCATCGGAAAATCCGACCGTGCGTACAGGGCATAAGAGAGCTGATCCAGGCGGTCAAGGCAAAGAAGGGTCCTTCCATTTGCCTTTGCATTGATTACTAGGGGAGATGGTAGCTTCCTTCGAAGCGGTTCCCTATGCCTAGTTTTATTTAAGTCTGTTGCAACACAGCATTCTGTCTGCTTGGAACAAACTTATCCAAGCCTTGAATTATCCAATGAATCTGGCTCCAAAGGTACGCCAGAGTCTCAACTGGTGGTTGATAACCAGGAATTTACAGAAGGAGAAATCCTTCATTACAATTTCCTGGAAAGTAGTAACAACGGATGCCAGCCTATGGGGCTGGGGAGCAGTTCTAGAAGAGACCACTGTTCAAGGGAAGTGGTCAGAGTCCGAGAAGACCTTGCCCATCAATATCCTAGAGATTGGGGCAGTACGTCTGGCTCTAATAGCTTGGATGTCCAGGTTGCGGAATGCTCCTGTCAGGATACAATCTGACAATGCCACAGCAGTGGCCTATATCAATCACCAAGGGGGCACCAGAACCCACGCTGCCCAAAGGGAGGTGGACCATATTCTGTCTTGGGCAGAGAAACGTGTTCTTTGCCTATCTGCAGTTTACATTCCAGGAGTGGAAAATTGGCAGGCAGATATTCTGAGCCATCAATAGACATGTGCATTCATTTTCATCCGAATGCATTTTCGTCCGAATTTCAGGTATTTTCATTATCGTTTTAACAAACGATAACGAAAGTGCAGAATCCGAAAAACGAAAGATCCGACATAAACAAATGCTTTATTTTCGTTGCTACAACAGATCGATATAGATAGGAGATTCGACATGATGCTGACAATAACAATCTGTGTCCATCAAACCTGTGGTCGAATGTGCCTAACCTTAACTCTATTAGTCCAAGATTATTCTACATAGAGAGAAAAGATTCGACATAGAGAGAAAAGATTCAACATAGAGAGAAAAGATTCGACATAGGGGAGAAAAGATCGCTGCTGGAATTGGGTGGGGGAAGTAAAATAAAAATAATGATGATGATGAATGTTATTGGTTGATTGTAACCAAAGAGGAGGGGCAGTAAAATAGCTAGAACTAACACACGTACAACCAACTTACTTTCATTTACGATTATGGTGTCTGTTGAAAGTTCTAAGAAGATTTGATGGGGCAGCTAAACTATACGGCGTTGTACAGTTTAGCTGCTCCATCGAATCTTCTTTGAACATTCGACAGACACCATAAGCCTTCAATGACAGATTCGACCTTACGGTAATTTGGATTTTCGGACAAATGCAAGTTTTTAACGAAAAACGAAATAAAGAAAAACGAATTTCAGGAGTAACTAAATAAATGTATTTTTCGGACGAAAACGAAATTCCGAAACAAAATATTTCAGTGTGCACATGTCTAGCCGTCAACAGTTGTTGCCGGGGGAATGCTCTCTACAGCCCGATGTCTTTTTGGCCATATGCCAAAGATGGGGTACGCCGGACATAGATCTATTGGCGTCCAGGCTCAACAAGAAGTTGGACAACTTTGTAGCGAGAACAAGGGATCCACTTGCACTAAAATTAGATGCGTTAGTGATCCCGTGGAATCAGTTTTCACTGATTTATGCATTCCCTCCAGTTCAGCTGCTACCACGGCTGCTTCACAGGATCAGGGAAGAAGGGAAGCCGGTAATCCTAGTGGCCCCGGCTTGGCCCAGAAGACCCTTGTATGCAGGGATCATGAGAATGGCAGTAGGGGAGTCTTTGACTTTTCCAAATCATCCGGACCTGCTGTCGCAGGGACGGGTATTCCATCCTGCCTTACAAACGCTAAGTTTAACGGTGTGGCTATTAAAGCCCACATTCTAAAAAATCGGGGGCTTTCAGTAACTACCCTGATTAATGCCAGAAAGCCGGCCTCCACTACCATTTATTACAGGGTCACTTGGTGTGAAACCAAGGGTTGGCATCCTCGTAAGTATGTTATAGGAAGAATTCTGGCCTTTCTACAATTAGGAGTAGAAATTAAGCTGGCCTTAAATACAATCAAGGGTCAGATTTCGTCCTTGGTAGTGTTTTTCCAAAGGCCGCTTGCTTCACACTCTTTAGTCCGGGCATTCATACAAGGGGTAACTCGGATAACGCTGCCAGTTAGAATACCTTTGTGCCCATGGGATTTGAATCTGGTTTTGTCGGTGTTGCAAAGACAACTCTTTGAACCTATACGGAATATTCCTTTGATCCTTTTGGCAAGGAAATTGGTATTCCTTGTTGCGATAACCTCTGCAAGAAGAGTATCAGAATTGACTGCTTTCTCCTGTAAAGAGCCATACTTCACAAGGATAAGGTGGTGCTGCATCCGCACTCAACCTTTTCGCCAAAGGTAGTGTCTGGTTTTCATCTGAATCAAGATGTTTCCTTACCTTCCTTTTTCCCAGAACCTTGTTCTGCAGAAGGAAAATTATTACATTCTCTCGAAGTAGTGAGAGCAATTAAAGACTGAAGGCCACTGCTCAGATACGGAAAACTGATGTTTTGTTTGTGTTGCTGGAAGGCCCTAGAAAGGGTCAGGCAGCATCGAAATCTACTGTTGCTAAGTGGATTTGTCAAGGGGATTAGTCAGGCTTATGGCCTGCAAAGAAAGGTTCCTCTCTTTAAAATTAAAGGGCAGTCAGTGCTTTATGGGCAGTGCATCACCAAGCCTCTGTGGCTCAGGTTTGCAAGGCTGCTACTTGGTCTCCAGTACATACATTCACGAGATTCTATCAAATGGATGTAAGATGGCAGGAGGACACCGTCTTCGGGCGCAGTGTGCTGCAGGCAGCAGTATAGGGTCCTCACCCCTGGCGGTGGCTATTTGCTTTGTGTCTCTCTCCCCTCAGGTGGCATTGCTTTGGGACATCCCATATAGTTATTACTATGGTGCTCTGTGTCCTGTGATGTACGATAAAGAAAATAGGATTTTTATAACAGCTTACCTGTAAAATCCTTTCTTGGAATACATCACGGGACACAGAGGTCCCTCCCCTTTTTTTTGGATATGTATATATTGCTTTGCTACAAAAACTGAGGTACTCCCTGTATGAGAGGGGTTATATAGGGAGGGGGACTTCCTGTTTCCTTTTTGGTTATACCAGTGTCCATTCACCTAAAGGTGGCCTATAACTAGGGTTGTCCCAATACTAGTATCGGTATCGGGACCGATACCGAGCATTTGTGCGAGTACTTGTACTCGCACAAATGCTCTCGATGCCAGATCTGATGCCTGGTACCGGAAGTCAGCGGGCGGAGTGGAGATTGGTCTGGTAGCAGTGGAACCTCGTGAGGGTAAGCTGGCCGGGGCAGGGGTGCATGGGGCCGCCGCATATTTCCTCCAAAACGGTGACCGGAGCCGTCACATTCGGTACAGGAAGTGACGTTCCGTGTCTCCGTCGGAGGGTAAACATCACGACACCTATCTTGGTACACCCTGCGCTCGGCTGCAGTAAGCCAGCAGCGGACATCTTGTTACACCCAGCCCATATAGTTCGGGCTGGGTGTAACAAGATGTCCACTGCTGGCTTACTGCAGCCAAGTGCAAGGTGTACCAATATGGGCGTTGCAGCATACTTACTAGATGTTAAATGATATGACTGATGAGAGCCAAGGAAGGATTTTGCAATGCTATATGCCATATAGCATTGCAAAATCCTTCCTCTCATCTTATCATTCATGTCATTTATTATACAATTGCCAATCAGTGCTGCATTTCAGTGCCCATCAGTGCCTGCCCATAAGTGCCACCTATCAGTGCCCATAAGTGCCATCTATCAGTGCCCATATGTGCTGCCTATCAGTGCCATCAGTGCCATCTATCAGTGCCCATAAGTGCCGTCTATCAGTGCCATATATCAGTCAGTGCCATCAATCAGTGCCCATCTGTCAGTGCCCATAAGTGCCATCTATCAGTGCCCATAAGTGCCACCTATCAGTGCCAGCCACTTGTCAGTGCTACCTATCATTGCCCATAAGTGCCGCCTATCAGTGCCACCTATCAATGCCCATCAGTCAGTGCCATCTATCAGTGCCCATCACTCAGTGCCATCTATCAGTCCTCATCAGTCAGTGCCAACAATCAGTGCCACCTATCAGTGCCCATTAGTCAAATTGTCACATGACATTAAAAAAAGTATCGTGATCATTATCGGCGAGTACTTTAAAAAAAAAACGGTACTTGTACTCGGACTTAAAAAAGTGGTATCAGAACAACCCTACCTGATCCCTGATCCCTACCTGATAGTTATTACTATGGTGCTCTGTGTCCCGTGATGTACTCCAAGAAAAGGATTTTACAGGTAAGCTGTTATAAAAATCCTATTTTTTTAATATAATAGAGTCCCCAGGTTTTGGGGCACCTGGAGCTTTGTGTAGCACTCGTCATTTCTGAGTAGTTTATGACCCACTAATTGGTCAGGCTAGCATTTAAAGTGGTTGTAAAGGTAAAAATATTTTACCTTAATGCATTCACTTTTAATGGTAGCACAGCCCCCAGCCCCCCTAAATACTCATCTGAACCCGATCTGGATAAAGCGCTGCGCATGTCTACAGCAGCTCTTCACCCTGGTCCCTGCTCTCAGAGGCTTGGCTGAGAGAAGCGTGAGCCACTGGCTCCTGCTGCTCTCAATTCTAAACCTGTAAACAGAGAGTGGGGGGAGGGCCGTGCCAGGCTGTGTGTCTGGATGGATGCAAGCAGCCCGACTCAGGATCGAGCAGGTACAAGTTTTCCCACAAGAAGCAACTTTCTATGGGGGCAAACAAGACAAGGAATTGGTCGCACACTGGAACTCCAAATTATCTCGATGTCATCTTTATTGTCAAAAAAGGGTCAGACAGATACAGGCAATGGTAGACGTTTCACAAGCGATAGCTTGCTTGTTCACAATAATAAAGATGACATTGAGAATAATAAAGATGACATTGAGATAATTTGGAGTTCCAGTGTGCGACCAATTCCTTGTCTTGTTCGTCTTCCACGGTGGTGAGCCGAGGTCTGCACCTGTGATCCATCCTGCACCCGAGTTAGCCTGGAGCGGTGTGCTTTTCTCTGTTTCTATGGGGGCAGTCGGGGGGGGGGATGAGCCAGGAGCACCAGCAGGGAACCCTGAAAAGGAGGATTGGGCCTGCTCTGTGCAGAGCAGGTAAGTACGACATGTTTATTATTTAAAAAAAAACAAAAAACAAAATCTTTACAATAACTTTAACATTTCAAGGTGGAATCTCTTGCTTACTGTGGGGCAGAAAGTTACTTTAGTCTTTTTATAGTTTTAAACTCTAGAGAGAAGGCTAGGGACACAGATCCCACCCCCGCCCCCCACACTTCTAGTAGAAATTAATATTGATGTTGACCCTCTAAGAGCAGTGAACCACTACTTATCTCTCTCCAAAGCTCTGAGTGTTATTTCTCTCTGCTGCCTTGTTCTTCTGTTATCAGCATGAGTCACTTCTGGCAGATTTTTTCAACACCAGGAGTTAAAAAGGTGATGGGGGAGGGAACTGCTGCACTCAGCCTCTGGCTCATATCCACAGCTGTGCTTGTTCTGTGTGAAGAAGGGTGTGTCCCTTCCCACCAATCAGGGCTCAGAACTGTCAGCTCTGTGAAGACTTCAGATCCCCATCCCCTGCTGAAAGAAATAAGGAGAAATCCTTTCCTGTTTGTATTTTCAGAACAATCTACAAAAGAAATGGCTGCAGATACACAGCTACAACTTATGTAGGAGGATTAGTTTAATTTTTGTGTATCACCTATTGCTGGTCACTTCACTAGTAGGGATGAGCCGAACACCCCCCTGTTCGGTTCGCACCAGAACATGCGAACAGGAAAAAAGTTTGTTCGAACACGCGAACACCGTTAAAGTCTATGGGACACGAACATGAATAATCAAAAGTGCTAATTTTAAAGGCTTATATGCAAGTTATTGTCATAAAAAGTGTTTGGGGACCTGGGTCCTGCCCCAGGGGACATGTATCAATGCAAAAAAAAGTTTTAAAAATGGCCGTTTTTTCAGGAGCAGTGATTTTAATAATGCTTAAAGTCAAACAATAAAAGTGTAATATCCCTTTAAATTTCATAGCTGGGGGGTGTCTATAGTATGCCTGTAAAGGGGCGCATGTTTCCTGTGTTTAGAACAGTCTGACAGCAAAATGACATTTCGAAGGAAAAAACCCATTTAAAACTACTCGCGGCTATTGCATTGCCGTCCGACAATACACATAGAAGTTCATTGATAAAAACGGCATGGGAATTCCCCACAGGGGAACCCCGAACCAAAATTTAAAAAAACAAATGACGTGGGGTCCCCCTAAATTCCATACCAGGCCCTTCAGGTCTGGTATGGATATTAAGAGGAACCCCGGCCAAAATTTAAAAAAAAATGACGTGGGGGTCCCCCTAAATTCCATACCAGACCCTTCAGGTCTGGTATGGATTTTAAGGGGAACCCTGCGCCAAAAAAAAAACGGCGTAAGGTCCCCCCAAAAATCCATACCAGACCCTTATCCGAGCACGCAACCTGGCAGGCCGCAGGAAAAGAGGGGGGATGAGAGTGCGGCCCCCCCCCTCCTGAACCGTACCAGGCCACATGCCCTCAACATTGGGAGGGTGCTTTGGGGTAGCCCCCCAAAACACCTTGTCCCCATGTTGATGAGGACAAGGGCCTCATCCCCACAACCCTGGCCGGTGGTTGTGGGGGTCTGCTGGCGGGGGGCTTATCAGAATCTGGAAGCCCCCTTTAACAAGGGGACCCCCAGATCCCACCCCCCCTGTGTGAAATGGTAAGGGGGTACTTACCCCTACCATTTCACTAAAAAACTGTCAAAAATGTTAAAAATGACAAGAGACAGTTTTTGACAATTCCTTTATTTAAATGCTTCTTCTTTTTTCTTTCTTCCTTCATCTTCTTCTGGTTCTTCCTCCAGGATTCTCATCCAGCATCTCCTCCGCGGCGTCTTCTATCTTCTTCTCCTCGGGCCGCTCCGCACCCATGGCATGGGGGGAGGCTCCCGCTCTTCTCTTCTTCTTTTCTTCTCTTCTTCACTTTCTTCTCCGGGCCGCTCCGCACCCATGCTGGCATGGAGGGAGGCTCCCGCTGTGTGACGGCGTCTCCTCGTCTGACGGTTCTTAAATAATGGGGGGCGGGGCCACCCGGTGACCCCGCCCCCCTCTGACGCACGGTGACTTGACGGGACTTCCCTGTGACATCACGGGGAATGCCACAGGGAAGTGCGATCATGTCCCGTGTGTCATGTCCCCGTTATTTAAGAACCGTCAGATGAGGAGACGCCGTCACAAAGCGGGAGCCTCCCTCCATGCCAGCATGGGTGCGGAGCGGCCTGGAGAAGAAAATGAAGAAGAGAAGAGCGGGAGCCTCCCCCCATGCCATGGGTGCGGAGCGGCCCAAGGAGAAGATAGAAGACGCCGCGGAGGAGATGCTGGACGAGAACGCTGGAGGAAGAACCAGAAGAAGAAGAAGATGAAGGAAGATAGAAGAAAGAAGAAGCATTTAAATAAAGGAATTGTCAAAAACTGTCTCTTGTCATTTTTAACATTTTTGACAGTTTTTTAGTGAAATGGTAGGGGTAAGTACCCCCTTACCATTTCACACAGGGGGGGGCCGGGATCTGAGGGTCCCCTTGTTAAAGGGGGCTTCCAGATTCCGATAAGCCCCCTCCGCCGACCCCAACAACCACTGGCCAGGGTTGTGGGGATGAGGCCCTTGTCCTCATCAACATGGGGACAAGGTGTTTTGGGGGGCTACCCCAAAGCACCCTCCCAATGTTAAGTGCATGTGGCCTGGTACGGTTCAGGAGGGGGGGCGCACTCTCTCCCCCCCTCTTTTCCTGCGGCCTGCCAGGTTGCGTGTTCGGATAAGGGTCTGGTATGGATTTTTGGGGGGACCACGCCCCGTTTTTTTTTTTGGCGCAGGGTTCCCCTTAATATCCATACCAGACCTGAAGGGCCTGGTGTGGAATTTAGGGGGACCCCCACGTCATTTGTTTTTTTTAATTTTGGTTCGGGGTTCCCCTGTGGGGAATTCCCATGCCGTTTTTATCAATGAACTTCTATGTGTATTGTCGGACGGCAATGCAATAGCCGCGAGTAGTTTTAAATGGGTTTTTTCCTTCGAAATGTCATTTTGCTGTCAGACTGTTCTAAACACAGGAAACATGCGCCCCTTTACAGGCACCCCCCCAGCTACGGAATTTAAAGGGATATTACACTTTTATTGTTTGACTTTAAGCATTATTAAAATCACTGCTCCTGAAAAAACGGCCGTTTTTAAAACTTTATTTTGCATTGATCCATGTCCCCAGGTCCCCAAACACTTTTTATGACAATAACTTGCATATAAGCCTTTAAAATTAGCACTTTTGATTTCTCCCATAGACTTCTAAAGGGTGTTCCGTGGCATTCGAATTTGCCGCGAACACCCCAAATTGTTCGCTGTTTGGCGAACTTGCGAACAGCCAATGTTCGAGTCGAACATGAGTTCGACTCGAAGCTCATCCCTATTCACTAGGTATATGAAAGGGTTTACAACCACTTTAAAGCAGTTAGTTTCTGTTGTTAAAGGTCAGTTTACATTATCCTCTTTCTTTATGTAAATTATAGACCCTTGACCCTATGCAAGTAGTCACAGGTACCTTAGCGGGAGAGCCCTGAGAACTTCTTGCAATGTCAACTAGCAGCAGCAGATTCTCTCCAGGAAGGCTTCTTCTTGCTCTGCTCTTTCTGGATGTACCCTCCAGCAGTGGCGTCCCTAGGGTTGGCGTTACCTGGTGCGGTAAAACATGGTGTCACCCCCCACTTACCTTGTCCTTTACTCCCCCCTCTCCTTCTCTGCCCCCTCATCTTGTGCAGCTCCCCCCCCCACCCTGTGCACCCCTTCGCCTTGTGCAGCTTCCCTTCCCTCCATACCTTGCACATTCCCCTCTTGCCCCCTCAAATTATTTAATTTTGTAAGTTTTTTTTGTTTTTTTTCACCGCCACACCAATTATATGATGATGCTGTACTGTATTGCACTGGTGACATAATGTAAAAAAAAGTGTTTTTTTAAATTCATTTATTAATTTTCCAAAAAATTACAACTTCAAACAATATACACTCATTTGGGTTGTTTTTACCAATAAAATGTAGCAGGATACATTTTGGCCTGAATTTTTGAAAAAACAGAAACGAAGAAAAACTATTTAACAAAAAATATATAAAAAACACAGTGGCGATTAAATACCACCAAAAGAAGGCTCTATTTTTGTGGAAAAACAACTTTTGATAACCAGAACCTTTATATATCTATATATCTACTATGGCCCATATCCACTAAAGTGACAGGCCCATGACCAGCAAATAGACTGCCCCATATCCAGCAAAGAGACAGCTCCATAACTAGCAAATAGACAGCCCCATAACCAGCAAATAGACTGCCCCATATTCAGCAAAGAGACAGGCCCATAACCAGCAAATAGACTGCCCCATATCCACCAAAGAGACGGCTCCATAACCAGCAAATAGAAAGCCCCATATGCAGCAAATAGACTGCCCCATATCCAGCAAAGAGACAGGCCCATAACCAGCAAATAGACTGCCCCATATCCAGCAAAGAGACAGCCCCATATCCAGCAAAGAGACAGCCCATATCCAGCAAAGAGACAGCCCATATCTAGCAAAGAGACAGCCCCATATCCAGCAAAGAGACAGCCCCATATCCAGCAAAGAGACTGCCCCATATCCAGCAAAGAGACTGCCCGATATCCAGCAAAGAGACAGCCCTATATCCAGCAAATAGACAGCCCCATATCCAGCGAATAGACAGCCCCATAACCAGTGAAGAGACAGCCCAATCCAGGTATGAGACAGCCCCTTCTAGCTCAGAGACAGCAGCAATAAAAAAGCCTCATCCTGCATGAATACTTTACCAAGAAAGGCTGCACAGCCTCTCTGTAGTCAGGCTATACGTGTCACACGAGCTCGGTCTCTCTCTCTCTCTCTCTTCACACAGATCCAAGAGAGGCTGCCACCGAAAGGAGCATTCAATCTCCAGGGAGAGGTGGAGTGCGGATGATATCACTTCGCCCTCCGCTGTCTCAGGTATGCTGCTGTCTCAGGCATGCAACTATATACGTTCGCCGTCTTATCGTGCAGCTGCCCCTTCATGTCGCGGTCACCCTGCTTCCCCGTCTGGCATAGGTGGCAGAACGGAATTCTGCCACGTTCCGCCAGAAAAAAAGCTGTGTGTATATATATATATATATATATTTAGATATAAATATTTCATTTAGTACTTACCCTTCCATCTACAGTTTCTTTAATGAGTCCTTCAATCTCTTCTTTCATCTTATTGAAAAAATTATCATTTGTCTTTAAGACCTCTCTTTCTTGTTCAAAGCTGAGATAAAAAGGAATTCATAAAAAATAAAAATAGCAAATATCAGTGGCTACAGCTGGAGTACAATTAACATGCTAAATGACAGCAATGCATCACCTACATGTTAGAAAACCCAATGGGGTCTCAATCCATGTTAGCAAGAGTGAATTTCTCTAGTAGGGATAAAGACAGAAAAAAAAATGACAAGGATGCTAACCCTACCTTACACTATCCAAAACAAAACAAAACAAAAAAAATAATTTGGTTTTAGAAGCACTTTAAGAGCCTGTAGAGCAGGGGTAGGCAACCTTTGAGAGTTGGAGATCTACCTGGACAACACTGAAGAGATGAAAGACCACAGAGGTGCAGCGCCCCCCCGCATTTAAAAAAAAAAAGAAATTCTCTAGCAAGCCCATCAATAAAAGGCAAAGACAGCATAAAGAAAACCTAGAAAACCCGACTAAAACTAATGTCACTTTAAAAATATACACTTAGCCTACCTTAAAGGATAGCTTCACTGAGAAACTCTGCATTCACTTTCAGAAGTATGTAGGGTAACGTACAGAGGTTAGTAGGATGTAGGGCAGTGCACTGATGTCAGTACTAGGTAGGGCAATGTAAAGAGGTCAGTAGTATGTAGGGCAGGGTACAGAGGTCAGTAGTATGTAGGGCAATGTACAGAGGTCAGTAGTATGTAGGGAAGGGTACAGAGGTCAGTAGCATTTAGGGCAGGGTACAGAGGTCAGTAGTATGTAGGGCAGTGTACAGAGGTTAGTAGTATGTAGGGGAGCATACAGATTTCAGTAGTATGTAAAGCAGCATACAGAGGTCAGTAGTATGTAGGGCAGTGTAAAGAGGTCAGTAGTATGTAGAGCAGCGTACAGAGGTCAGTAGTATGTAGGGCAGCCTACGGAGGTCAGTAGGATGTAGGGCAGTGTACAGGGGTCAGTAGCATATAGGGCAGTTTTCATAGGTCAGTAGGATGTAGGGCTGGGGTCAGGAGGGGCACGGTATTGGGAGATCGGAGGGCATGGTGCAGGGAGAGTGAGGAAAGTACAGTACAGGGGGATCAGAACAGCTGGGGTGTCAAGAGGGAATGACACTGAGGGAATCAGGAGGGTATGATATTGAAGGGTTCAGTAGGGCTGGGATGTCAGGAGGGCATGGTGCTGTTGGTCAGTAGGGTATGGTATTGGGGGGTCAGAAGTGAATAGTACTGGATCGTCAGGGGGGCATGGTGCTGGGGCATCAGGAGGGTTGGGTGTCAGGAGGGATGGGGTGTCAGGAGGGCACAGAAGTTGTTTTTAATGCAGAGTGGCACAAGGAAGGTTCAGTTGCAAATCTACATGTCCTGCTGCTGATACCTGCCAGGAATCCTCTCACCTTTACTCCTGCTATCACCCTCAAGCCCCTTGGATCGGGGAGGAGGGCTGATGGGAATGACCGTGGAAGAGCAACAGCTTGGGCGTGTTCAGAGAACCTGCCCCAGCGATTTTGGAGGCTTTCCCTGCCCCGCAGCTGCATGTATGCAAGAGGCAGGGGCTTCCTCTGCAGCCTATGATTAGATGAGCGTGCACCTGTGCCGCTCTGGTGCTCTGAAGACAAGACCGGGTCGGCAACAATGGGACGTGGTCACGGGCTATCCATCACCTCTCAGCGGTCGATGGGTAGCTCGCAATCGACAGGTTGCCAACCCCCCGCGTAGAGAATGAAGTGTCTGTGTTTAACATGATCTTTAGAGAGTCTTTCAGCATTACCTTCCTTCTTCAGTTGTGCATCTGTCCAGCAGATGGTAAAATAAGACAAATAAGTAATTAAGACAATAAGTAAGAGAAGGTTTTAAGATATTGTCAGTTAGTGCTTTTGTGCAGGACACCAATAGGCATATTTGCAAAGTAGTGACTGTGACATTCACCTAACATTCACTGCAGGTGAATGGTCCTGACTAACTTATTTTAATATGTAGTGAATTATACACCACCTATGAATGTTTGGTAAATGCCACATTCACTGCTTTGTAAATATACCATAGTGTTTTATGTTGTACCATTTGAGCAGAAATGAGAAGTTACTGTGTATATATTGTGATGGAAGTAAACCAGAAGTTGCATAAATGATAAAATGTTTAATGGGAATGTATAGTGTTTTTATATAACTTATTTATTAATTATGTTCAGGACTAAGGATGGGCTTTATGTTCGGGTCGAACATGAATTCGACTCGAACATTGGCTGTTCACCCGTTCGCCAATTAGCGAACAATTTGGGATGTTCGCGGCAAATTTGAAAGCTACGGAACACCCTTTAAAAGTCTATGGGAGAAATCAAAAGTGCTAATTTTAAAGGTTAATATGCAAGTTATTGTCATAAAAAGTGTTTGGGGACCTGGGTCCTGCCCCAGGGGACATGTATCAATGCAAAAAAAAGTTTTAAAAATGGCAGTTTTTTCGGGAGCAGTGATTTTAATAATGCTTAAAGTGAAACAATAAAAGTGTAATATTCCTTTAAATTTTGTACCTGGGGGATGTCTATAGTATGCCTGTAAAGTGGCGCATGTTTCCCGTGTTTAGAACAGTCTGACAGCAAAATGACATTACTAAAAAGTAATTTAAAACTACTCGCGGCTATAATGAATTGTTGGTCCGGCAAAACACATAAAAGTTCATTGATAAAAACGGCATGGGATTCCCCCACAGGGGAACCCCGAACCAAAATTAAAAAAAAAAAATGCGTGTGGGTCCCCCCAAATTCCATACCAGGCCCTTCAGGTCTGGTATGGATATTAAGGGGAACCCCGCGCCAAAAAAAATAAAAAAATCCATACCAGACCCTTATCCGAGCACGCAACCTGGCAGGCCGCAGGAAAAGAGGGGGGATGAGAGAGCGCCCCCCTCCTGTCCCCCAGATCCCGGCCTCCCCCCCTGTGTGAATTGGTAATGGGGTACAAATGTACCCCTACCATTTCACAAAAAAAGTGTCAAAAATGTTAAAAAAAGACAATAGACGGTTTTTGACAATTCCTTAATTAATGTCTTCTTCTTTCCCCGCTTCTTCTTCCATCTCCTTCTGGTCTTCCTTCGGTGTTCTTCTTCTTGCTCCATTTTGTTCTTCACCCGCTTCTTCCTCTATCTTCCTCCGCTTCTTCCTCCAGTCTTCTCGCCCGGCATCTTCCTCCGGCTCCTTCTTCTCCGCTTCGTCCTCCGATCCACCTCAACGGGAGTCTCCCGCTGTGTGACGCTTCTGTTCAGGTGACAGCTCTTATATAACGGAGGGCGGGGCCACCCAGTGACCCCACCCCCTCTGACGCACGGGGACTTTCCTATGGCTTTCCCCGTGTTGTCAGAGGGGGGCAGGGTCACCCGTTTACGTAACACATCTGCCCACTGCGCAAATGCGATCCGCGCAGCTGTGAATGGTCCTACAGTCTCCTGGGACCTGTGACATGTCCAGAGAAGTGGTATCCGATCGAAAATGGGAGCAGCTACCTGTCATAATTAGGTACCCCCCCCACCCCCCATATTTGGATTGTCTTATTTTTTTTAAGGGCGGGACATGTACCTGATTATGACAGGTAGCTGCCCACACTTCCGATCGGAACCCACTTCTCTGGACATGTTACAGGTCCCAGGAGACTGTAGGACCATTCACAGCTGCCCGGCTCGCACTTGCGCAGTGGGCAGCTGTTTGTGATCCCGCAATGAGTTACAGTTGGCTGCCCACAGTTAAGATGCCAGTGCCTGGAGCCGAAGACTGGTAAAGAGCTGGGTCGGGTGAGGACATCGCTGGATCCTGGGACAGGTACAGTAATTGTGTGTTTTTTTTAAGTCAACAACTACTGTAAAGTATATGTAGCTGCTGTCTTTAAAATTTTTGTTTACAGAGTGAAGATCCTCTTTAAAGTGGATCTTCAGTCATTTTTTCATCTTTCCATCTATTAAATCTTCAGCCCTTGTTGTTTAACTTTGGATGGTAAAACATTTTGTTTCTGCCAGTAAATACCTTATACAGACCACTTCCTGTTTCTTGTCTAGTAAAAGGCCTAGGCTTATGACATCATGCACAGCTCTCTCTCTCACTCTCGTGAGAGTTTGCCAGGAAGGGAGGGGGAATGAGTCATAAGAGGGCCAATGAAAGCTGCAGAGCTGGAAGTGTGCCTCTGTGTGTCTGTGTAAATCCAGGAAGTGAACAGGCAGCAGCTTCAGCTGCCCACAGTTAAAATGGCTGAAGCCAGACTCAGTGGAGGGAGATTTCTGCAGCATATTTGGCAAGTACAGAATTACAGTATATATAAAAATAATATGCAAAGTGGTTGAAAGGAAGCTACAGAATGGCAAAGATTTTTTTACTACAAATTATGTGAGCAAACTGCAGTTCCTCTTTAGGTAGCTCTGCCATAGCTATAAACAACGTGGTCTCATGCTTGTTATACTCTCACATTACTAAAGATGCAGTAGAAGATCTAGGACAGTGGTTCTCAACCTCAGTCTTCAAGTACCCCCAACTGGCCATGTTTTGTAAACTTCCCTTAGATAAAACAGCTCTTTTTAATAACATGTCATCGATATTGATTTAAAGTAGCTTTGCAAAGTAAAGTAAAAATGAAAACATGGCCCGTTGGGGGTACTTGTGGACTGAGGTTGAGAACCACTGATCTAGGAGACCACTTCTAGCAGCAGGGGTGAGTGACAGAGCCAGATCTCAATGTATATGTAACTAATTTAACCACTTAACGACCGCCTCACGCCGATGTACGTCGGCAAGGTGGCACGGACAGGCAAAATCACGTACATGTACGTGATTTGCCTTCCGCGGGTGGGGGGTCCGATCGGTCCCCCCCCCGGTGCCCGCGGCGGTCGCCATTTCTTCGCGGGCGATGAGACATGAGGGGGAGGCCATCCATTGTTGGCCACCCCCTCCCGATCGCTCCCGGCGAATGAAAACGCTTCCTTTCCCTCTGTAATGTAAACAGAGGGAAAGGAAGTGATGTCATCCCTCCTCGAGTCGGTCTTTTCGATCCGGCGCAGAGGAGAGAAGACATCAAGTAAGTGCACCAACACTACACTAACAGTAGAACACGCCAGGCACACTTGTCACCCCCCATCACCCCCCGATCCCCCCCCGATTACCCCCCTGTACCCCCCGTCATTCTGACACCAAAAGCATTTTTTTTTTTTTTTTTTTTGCATTGGTGTCAGTTTGTCAGTTACAAGTGTTAGGGCAGTTAGGTTAGCCCCCTTTAGGTCTAGGGTACCCCCCCCTTAGGTCCAGGGTACCCCCCTAACACCCCCTAATAAAGATTAACCCCTTGATTACCCCATGTCACCAGTGTCGCTAAGCGATCGTTTTTCTGATCGCTGCATTAGTGACACAGGTGACGCTAGTTAGGGAGGTAAGTATATAGGTTCGCTGTCAGTGTTTTATAGCGACAGGGACCCCCATATACTACCTGCTAAAGGTTTTAACCCCCTGATTGCCCCCTAGTTAACCCTTTCACCAGCGATCACCGTATAAGTGTTACGGGTGACGCTGGTTAGCTAGTTTGTTTTTTGTAGTTTATTACAGTTTATTACAGTTTATTATAGTTTTAGGGCACCCGCCGTTTATTACCCTGTAAAGGTTTAACCCCTTAATTGCCCGGCGGTGATATAAATTACATTTTTAGGGTCAGCTAAGGTCTGCGTCGCCCCAGGCAGCGTCAGGTCAGCGCCAGTCCCGCTAAAACCCACGCACGCAGCATACACCTCCCTTAGTGCTATAGTATCTGAACGGATCGATATCTGATCCGATCAGATCTATACTCCCCAGCAGTTTAGGGTTCCCTGAAACGCAGTGTTAGCGGGATCAGCCCAGATACCTGCTAGCACCTGCGTTTTGCCCCTCGGCCCAGCCCAGCCCAGCCCACCCAAGTGCAGTATCGATCGATAACTGACACTTACAAAACACTAAGCACACATAACTGCAGCGTTCGCAGAGTCAGGCCTGATCCCTGCGATCGCTAACAGTTTTTTGGTAGCGTTTTGATACAGTCGCTGACAGTCAGGAGCTTTTTTGCCTGTGAGTCTCACTAGTGTACCCCTAAATTTAGAGCCCAAAATGGCAAATCGAAGGTACACTAGTGAAGAGGCCTACACGTTTCTGAGTATGACAGATAGTGAAGAGGAAGTCACTCATCTGTCAAGTTCAGGCTCAGAATACGATCCTGTAGAGGACAGCGGCTCCATGACAGATAGCTCTGACGACGGAGTTGTGGTCCCTGCTAAGGTCAGGCGTACCAGACCCCGAACTTCTTCTTCTGTCCTTGAAGTGCAAGAACCGCAGGGCTCTCGTATGGAGCAGAGAAGTACTAGTGCCGCTATTCCTTCTGGTGAACTGGCAAGCACCAGCGGCCTAGTACACCCTGGTCGTACATCCAGCACTGCAGTATCACGTGGTGACGTGGCGAGTCCCATAAGTGCAGTTCAAGCTGGTGAGGTGGCAAGCACTAGTAGTGTCCCGCTGCCACCAAGAAGACAAAGACAGGCCCGTCGTGCCCATAGTGCCCTTCCTGCTGCATTCGCCAATCCGAATTGGGAACCCACCACTTCTGCAGCACCCGTACTTCCCCCTTTCACTGGCCAACCCGGAATTCAGGTGGAAACAGTTGACTTTACGCCACTGGATTTTTATTCACTGTTTTTCACCGAAGATCTCTATAGATCTATTGTGAACCAAAGCAATTTATACGCTGGTCAACACATCGCCGCTAATCCCCAGTCCTCCCTTGCCAGAGATTGGAGACCAATTACGGTCTCCGAATTTAAGATCTTTCTGGGCCTTTCCCTCCTCATGGGGTTGAATAAAAAGAGTAAGTTGCGGTCATATTGGTCCACTGACCCAATTTACCATTCACCCTTGTTCTCTGCTTCCATGGCCAGGGCACGATACGAGCAGATTTTGCGGTTCATGCACTTCAACGACAATGAACTCTGTCGTCCTCGTGGAGACCCTGCATACGATCGGCTCTACAAAATTCGGCCCCTCGTAAACCACTTCAACCAACGTTTTGCAGACTTGTTTACCCCCCGTCAAGTTGTCTGCGTTGATGAGTCCCTGATTAAATTTTCTGGCCGCTTGTCATTCAAACAGTACCTTCCCAGCAAGCGTGCCAGATACGGGGTCAAGATGTATAAGCTCTGTGACAGGGCCACAGGCTATACATATAGTTTTATGGTTTACGAGGGCAAAGATAGTCACGTAGAGCCGACAAACTGCCCTGACTACATAGGAAGCGCTGGCAAGATAGTGTGGGACTTGGTGTCACCCTTATTCGGAAAGGGGTACCACTTGTACGTGGACAATTATTATACGAGCGTGCCACTTTTTAGTCACTTGTTTGATCATCAGATTGGAGCATGTGGCACCGTGCGACCTAATCGCCGGGGCTTTCCCCAGCGGCTTGTAGATTCCCGTCTTAGGCTGGGGGAGAGAGCCTGCTTGAAGTATAATAAATTTGCTCGCTATGAAGTGGAGGGATAAGAAGAATGTTTTCGTTCTCACCTCCCTTCATGCAGACACGACGACCCAAATTCCTACGGCGTCTGGTGTTGTGGAGAAACCCCTCTGTGTCCACGAATACAACCTTAATATGGGAGGGGTGGACCTCAACGACCAGTTGTTGGCGCCATACCTAGTTGCCCGTAAGGCCAGACGCTGGTACAAAAAAGTGTCTATTTATTTCAATTGGCTTTGCTGAACGCTCATGTGCTATACAGAGCTTCAGGACAGACTGGATCCTTCCTTAAATTCCAGGAAGAGATCGTCAGAGCCCTTCTGTTTCCAGACGGTGCTCTACCTCACCTTCCCCAACCAAATGCAGTAAGCCGGCTGCATGAGAGGCATTTTCTTTATGCCATCCCGAGTACCCCTACCCAACGAGCCCCCCAAAAAAGATGTCGTGTCTGCAGCAAGTGCGGATTTAGGCGTGACACCCGGTCTTATTGTCCCTCCTGTCCTGGCATTCCTGGTCTTTGCATGGGTGAATGCTTTGAACGCTACCATACATTAGTTGAGTATTAGCGTAGGGTTCAGCACTGCACAGACTAGGCACACTAACACAGGGTCTCCCAAGATGCCATTGCATTTTGAGAGACCCAAACCTGGAACGAGTTACAAAAGTTAAAAGTTACTAAAAAAAAGTGTAAAAAAAATAAATAAAAAAAAAATAAAAAAATATATAAACACAAAAAAAAATATAAAATAAAAAAAACAAAAATAGTTGTTGTTTTATTGTTCTCTCTCTCTCTATTCTCTCTCTATTGTTCTGCTCTTTTTTACTCTATTCTATTCTGCAATGTTTTATTGTTATTATGTTTTACCATGCCCTGGGGCGATTCAGTTCGCATAGGTAGCGCTATACAAGTCATTCATTCATTCATTCATTCATGTTTGCTTTTCTGTTATACTTTACCGTTTACTGTGTTTTGTTGGTAACCATTTTATTGTTTTCAGGTACGCCATTCAGTTGCAGCGCGGATTTATTTATCTTGACAGCAACAGCGTTTGCTCCCACGATATATAAAGCCGTGACTCCAGCGCTGTCGGAGGTGATTTCACCACCACAGTTACATACTTCAGCATATATGCCGAAGCGTGGGGGCAGAAGTGGGTGGAGGAGCGATTTGCTCCTGCCTTTTGCGGGAGGATGCCCCCATGCTTCGGCATATATATATTTTAGGCACAGGTTGCGTTAAATGTTTTATTTTTTACTATTTTTTTTTTTTTGTATTTACTTTGCAGGTATGGTAAGTCTTACTGTTATACTGTAATGTTACTTTGTTTTATTGTTAACCATCATTTGCTTAGCAGGTACGCCATTCAGTTGCAGCGCGGATTTATTTATCTTGACAGCAACAGCGTTTGCTCCCACGATATATAAAGCCGTGACTCCAGCGCTGTCGGAGGTGATTTCACCACCACAGTTACATACTTCAGCATATATGCCGAAGCGTGGGGGCAGAAGTGGGTGGAGGAGCGATTTGCTCCTGCCTTTTGCGGGAGGATGCCCCCATGCTTCGGCATATATATATTTTAGGCACAGGTTGCGTTAAATGTTTTATTTTTTACTATTTTTTTTTTGTATTTGCTTTGCAGGTATGGTAAGTCTTACTGTTATACTGTAATGTTACTTTGTTTTATTGTTAACCATCATTTGCTTAGCAGGTACGCCATTCAGTTGCAGCGCGGATTTATTTATCTTGACAGCAACAGCGTTTGCTCCCACGATATATAAAGCCGTGACTCCAGCGCTGTCGGAGGTGATTTCACCACCACAGTTACATACTTCAGCATATATGCCGAAGCGTGGGGGCAGAAGTGGGTGGAGGAGCGATTTGCTCCTGCCTTTTGCGGGAGGATGCCCCCATGCTTCGGCATATATATATTTTAGGCACAGGTTGCGTTAAATGTTTTATTTTTTACTATTTTTTTTTTGTATTTGCTTTGCAGGTATGGTAAGTCTTACTGTTATACTGTAATGTTACTTTGTTTTATTGTTAACCATCATTTGCTTAGCAGGTACGCCATTCAGTTGCAGCGCGGATTTATTTATCTTGACAGCAACAGCGTTTGCTCCCACGATATATAAAGCCGTGATTCCAGCGCTGTCGGCGGTGATTTCACCACCACAGTTACATACTTCAGCATATATGCCGAAGCGTGGGGGCAGCAGTGGGCGGAGGAGCAATTTGCTCCTGCCTTTTGCGGGAGGATGCCCCCATGCTTCGGCATATATAAATGGTGCATGTATGCCCATCATTAGAAGTGGGTGGATGAAGGGAGGTATTCTAATGGTGGGCATTCCCACCGATCAATATCTTTTTTTCGTTCAGCCCACAGGCTGCATGAAAAAAAAGTTTACAATATATGCCTAACAAGGACCAGCAACCAGCTGGACTTTGAGTGGTTATACCAGAATGATGCCTGCAGGTTTAGGTATCATCTTGGTATCATTCTTTTCAGCCAGCGGTCGGCTTTCATGTAAAAGCAATCCTAGCGGCTAATTAGCCTCTAGACTGCTTTTGAAAGCAGTAGGGGAGAATGCCCCCCCCCCCCACCGTCTTCCATGTTTTTCTCTGGCTCTCCTGTCCCAACAGGGAACCTGAAAATGCAGCCGGTGATTCAGCCAGCTGACCATAGAGCTGATCAGAGACCAGAATGGCTCCAAACATCTCTATGGCCTAAGAAACCGGAAGCTACGAGCATTTCATGACTTAGATTTCGCCGAATGTAAACAGCGCCATTGGGAAATTGGGAAAGCATTTTATCACACCGATCTTGGTGTGGTCAGATGCTTTGAGGGCAGAGGAGAGATCTAGGGTCTAATAGAGCCCAATTTTTTAAAAAAAGAGTACCTGTCACTACCTATTGCTATCATAGGGGATATTTACATTCCCTGAGATAACAATAAAATTAATAAAAAAAAATTAAAATGAAAGGAACAGTTTAAAAATAAGATAAAAAAGCAAAAAAATAATAAAGAAAAAAAAAAAAAAAAAAAAGCACCCCTGTCCCCCCCTGCTCTCGCGCAAAGGCGAACGCAAGCGTCGGTCTGGCGTCAAATGTAAACAGCAATTGCACCATGCATGTGAGGTATCACCGCGAAGGACAGAACGAGGGCAGTAATTTTAGCAGTAGACCTCCTCTGTAAATCTAAAGTGGTAACCTGTAAAGGCTTTTAAAGGCTTTTAAAAATGTATTTATTTTGTCGCCGCTGCGCGTTTGTGCGCAATTTTAAAGCATGTCATGTTTGGTATCCATGTACTCGGCCTAAGATCATCTTTTTTATTTCATCAAACATTTGGGCAATATAGTGTGTTTTAGTGCATTAAAATTTAAAAAAGCGTGTTTTTTCCCCAAAAAATGCGTTTGAAAAATCGCTGCGCAAATACTGTGTGAAAAAAAAATATGAAACACCTACCATTTCAATCAGTAGGGCATTTGCTTTAAAAAAATATATAATGTTTGGGGGTTCAAAGTAATTTTCTTGCAAAAAAAAATAATTTTTTCATGTAATCAAAAAGTGTCAGAAAGGGCTTTGTCTTCAAGTGGTTAGAAGAGTGGGTGATGTGTGACATAAGCTTCTAAATGTTGTGCATAAAATGCCAGGACAGTTCAACCCCCCCCCAAATGACCCCATTTTGGAAAGTAGACACCCCAAGCTATTTGCTGAGAGGCATGTCGAGTCCATGGAATATTTTATATTGTGACACAAGTTGCGGGAAAGAGACAAATCTTTTTTTTTTTTTTGCACAAAGTTGTCACTAAATGATATATTTCTCAAACATGCCATGGGAATATGTGAAATTACACCCCAAAATGCATTCTGTTGCTTCTCCTAAGTATGGGGATACCACATGTGTGGGACTTTTTGGGAGCCTAGTGGCGCACGGGACCCCGAAAACCAAGCACCGCCTTCAGGCTTTCTAAGGGCGTAAATTTTTGATTTCACTCTTCACTGCCTAGCACAGTTTCGGAGGCCATGGAATGCCCAGATGGCACAACCCCCCCCCCCCCAAATGACCCCATTTTGGAAAATAGACACCCCAAGCTATTTGCTGAGAGGTATAGTGAGTATTTTGCAGACCTCACTTTTTGTCACAAACTTTTGAAAATTGAAAAAAGAAAAAAAAAATACATTTTTCTTGTCTTTCTTCATTTTCAAAAACAAATGAGAGCTGCAAAATACTCACCATGCCTCTCAGCAAATAGCTTGGGGTGTCTACTTTCCAAAATGGGGTCATTTGGGGGGGTTTTGTGCCATCTTGGCATTTTATGGCCTTCAAAACTGTGATAGGTAGTGAGGAGTGGAATCACAACTTAACGCCCTTAGAAATCCTGAAGCCGGTGCTTGGTTTTCGGGGCTCCGTATGCGGCTAGGCTCCCAAAAAGTCTCACACATCTGGTATCCCCGTACTCAGGAGAAGCAGCAGAATATATTTTGGGGTGTAATTCCACATATGCCCATGGCATGTTTGAGCAATATATCATTTAGTGACAACTTTGTGCAAAAAAAAAAAAAAATTTGTCACTTTCCCGCAACTTGTGTCAAAATATAAAATATTCCATGGACTCAACATGCCTCTCAGCAAATAGCTTGGGGTGTCTACTTTCCAAAATGGGGTCATTTGGGGGGGTTTTGTGCCATCTTGGCATTTTATGGCCTTCAAAACTGTGATAGGAAGTGAGGAGTGAAATCAAAAATTTATGCCCTTAGAAATCCTGAAGGCGGTGCTTGGTTTTCGGGGCCCCGTATGCGGCTAGGCTCCCAAAAAGTCCCACACATGTGGTATCCCCGTACTCAGGAGAAGCAGCTAAATGTATTTTGGGGTGCAATTCCCCATATGCCCATGGCCTGTGTAAGAAATATATCATTTAGTGACAACTTTGTGCAAAAAAAAAAAATTGTCACTTTCCCGCAACTTGTGTCAAAAAATAAAATATTCCATGGACTCAACATGCCTCTCAGCAAATAGCTTGGGGTGTCTACTTTCCAAAATGGGGTCATTTGGGGGGGGGGGTTTGTGCCATCTGGGCATTTTATGGCCTTCAAAACTGTGATAGGAAGCGAGGAGTGAAATCAAAAATTTATGCCCTTAGAAATCCTGAAGGCGGTGCTTGGTTTTCGGGGCCCCGTACGCGGCTAGGCTCCCAAAAAGTCCCACACATGTGGTATCCCCATACTCAGGAGAAGCAGCTGAATGTATTTTGGGGTGCAATTCCACATAGGCCCATGGCCTGTGTGAGCAATATATCATTTAGTGACAACTTTTTGTAAATATATATATTTTTTTTGTCATTATTCAATCACTTGGGACAAAAAAAAAAAATATTCAATGGGTTCAACATGCCTCTCAGCAATTTCCTTGGGGTGTCTACTTTCCAAAATGGGGTCATTTGGGGGGGTTTTGTACTGCCCTGCCATTTTAGCACCTCAAGAAATGACATAGGCAGTCATAAATTAAAAGCTGTGTAAATTCCAGAAAATGTACCCTAGTTTGTAGACGCTATAACTTTTGCGCAAACCAATAAATATACGCTTATTGACATTTTTTTTTACCAAAGACATGTGGCCGAATACATTTTGGCCTAAATGTATGACTAAAATTTAGTTTATTGGATTTTTTTATAACAAAAAGTAGAAAATATCATTTTTTTTCAAAATTTTCGGTCTTTTTCCGTTTATAGCGCAAAAAATAAAAACCGCAGAGGTGATAAAATACCATCAAAAGAAAGCTCTATTTGTGGGAAGAAAAGGACGCAAATTTCGTTTGGGTACAGCATTGCATGACCGCGCAATTAAAAGTTAAAGTGACGCAGTGCCAAATTGGAAAAAGACCTCTGGTCCTTAGGCAGCATAATGGTCCGGGGCTCAAGTGGTTAACTGTGCATGTATTTAGAGCTTCAGTTAAAAGAAAAGCGAAGGATAAAGATGTACTGTATGCAAAACACCATAAATTATCTTAAATGGGATTTCCATTTTTACAGTAAAATTTGAAAAATACCGCAATCTATATTTGTTGTGTGTTCCATTCACACAGCATATCTAAAAAAATAAAAATACAAATATTACTTACATTTTTACATGTTTTCCAGGAATTGCTAGTTGCAGGCATTTCTTAGCTATGTCAGAATCAGTTTGTCCCAATAGAAAGGCTTGGGACAGACTCAGTCTCCTCTCATTGACATTTAATGCAGGAGATGAGATTCTAAGTCTTTAACCCTTTGTTATGACAGACAACTTTTCGATCTAGTTTACAATTGATAATGGGATCTGCCAGCATAGTACAGATATGTGAGTGAGAATATGTAACACATATATAGTAGGTGTTATACCAGTTTGACTGCAAAAGTGGAAATACATTTTAAACAGGGTAAGTGGCTTAAATGGCTTCTTGCTAAGTAAACTCTAAGCTCTGTTGCTTTTTTTAGAATATGACATTGGGTTTTATTTGCTAAAGGAGAAAAACATGTTTAACTATCACTTATCTTGGTGAATTAGGTAAAAATAAGTGAAAATTCACTTTGCAAAAAATACCCAGTCAATTGCAATGAAAATTTAAAAAAATGATTTTTGCTAGCACAACTGACTGGATTAATAAAGTTAAAACAGCTTTACCTCATTAACTAAGATAAGTGATATTGCTTAAGCTAAAGTTGTGCTAAATTTATTCATCCCATGATGTTTAAGCAAAAATCCTGCTTTTTTTTAAATGACGTTTGTTATTCACTGTGCAGAGTTAATGCACGCTACTCCTTTGGTAAATCAACCCCATTGTGTCTGCTGTTCCTGGGATTGACTTAGGTATCAGTGGGGTTGATTTACTAAAACTGTAGAGTACAAAGTCTGGTGCAGCTGTGCATAGAAACCAATTATCTTCCAGGTTTTTTTTTTGTCAAAGCTTAATTGAACAAGCTGAAGTTAGAAACTGATTGGCTGCCATGCACAGCGACACCAGATTGTGCACTCTCCCGTTTTAGTAATTCAACCCCTGTTCTCTGTTAAGTACTATAAATTGAAATGCAGCTATGTTGATAAACAGATACTATTTAACCACTTGCCGACCAGCTGCCGTCATTATACTGCGGCAGGTCGGCTCGTTCCCGCAAATTGCCGTAGCTGTACGGTGGTCTGTTTTACAGCTATAGCAGGCACGCGCACGAGCCCGCTGTATGGCGGGGGAGCTAATGCATGTGGCCGGCGGCCGCGATGTCTGCCGGCCACCCACGGTCGCTCCACAGAGAGCCAGAACAGGGATCTGTCAATGTAAACAAACATATCCCCATCCTGACAGGGAAGTACACAGTGATCGTCTGTTCCTAGTGATTAGGAACAGCAATCTCTCTCTACTCCATCAGTCCCCTCCCCCCACAGTTAGAAACACCTCCCAGGGAACACATTTAACCCCTTGATCACCACTGATGTTAACCCCTTCCCTGCCAGTGTCATTTATACAGTAATCAGTGCATTTTTATAAATGTCGCTGTATAGATGTCAATGGTCCCAAAAAAGTGTCAGAAGTGTCCGATCTGTCCACCGCAATGTCGCAGTCCAGGTAAAAATTGCTGATCACTGCCATTACTAGTAAAAAAAAAATAATAATAATAAAATGCCATAAATATATCCCCTATTTTGTAGATGCGCAAACCAATCAATATACGCTTTTTGCTATTTTTTTTTTACCAAAAATGTGTAGAAGAATACATATTGGCCTAAACTGATGAAGACATTTTTTTTTTTTTGGATATTTATTATAGCAAAAAGTAAAAAATATTTTTTTTCTTTCAAAATTGTCGGGCTTTTTTGTTTATAGGGCAAAAAATAAAAACCGTGGAGGTGATCAAGTACCACCAAAAGAAAGTTCTATTTGTGGTGAAAAAAGGACGTCAATTTTGTTTGGGTACAGTGTTGCACGACCGCGCAATTGCAGGTTAAATCGACCCAGTGCCGTATAGCAAAAATGGCCCGGTCATTAACCTCCCTGGCGGTATGATTATTTCGGATTTTAGGTGCTGAAAGCAGTACACTTATTTTGCATGGAAATTTGGCGTTTTATATTGTAGGCCTGTAATTCTTAGCAATAACACACTTAAATCTGTCCACCAAGAGTCTAGTAGGTATGATGAAGTTTGAATATAAATAATTAAAAATAATAATAATATAATAATAATAAAATAAATTTCCCCAGGATTCACTATCGCTCAATTCTGCAAGTGTTCTAATTTACTATTGCTGTTTTCTAGCTGGTCTAAAGCCACTTTTGACGTAAAGGGACACTTTTTGGTTGCTATGGACAATCTCAAGTTTCCAGGCAGAAAGAACAGTATATATAATATAAAACTGCATGCAGGGCATTGGACAAAGCATTGGGGACAAAAGGGATGTGAAACAATTTCATACAGTACTGTAATCTGTAAGATTACAGTACTGTATGTGTTATGATTTTTACTTTTTTTTTAATTTGCCACCAGGCTCTGCCCCTGTGCGTTGCGACGCTCGCAGGGAATGGAGCCTGGCACAGAGAGGCTTCGGAGGAAGACAGAGCCTGCAGACACAGCGGGGGACATCGCAGGATCCTGGGATCCTGGGGACAAGGTAAGTAACACCGCACCAGGATCCTGCATAGTAATCGGGAAAACCGTCAGGGAGGTTAAGGGGGTAAAACCTTCCAGTCCTTAAGTGGTTTAAGTGGTTAACAAATAAAGAGGTTTTCTTATTATGTTGCATTTCTACCCGCATTTGTTTTTAACCATATTTCATATTATTAACAGTAAAAATAAAATTAAACTCACTTTAATCAGCTGACTAGAAAAATTATAGCTAATGATTTTGGACAGGCTTAATATCTGAGCAACTGATTTGCTACTAAAAATAATACCCTTATTTTGAAAGATAACAGCTCATAAGTTCATAAGGTTTAGCAAGCAATAAGCTCTACTATGTCATATTTTTCAGATGAAAATAAATGAAAAGTCAGCTTGGTTGCCATGCACATAGACTTTTTTCCCTTAAATGCAGAATTTGTTTAGAGTGCTTACACACTGAGGCAGGGGGGCGTTAGTGGTAAAGCGCCGCTAATTTTAATTCTGTTATAGCGGCGCTTTTCGGACGCTAGCGGGGTGCTTTTAATCCCCCTGCTAGTGGCCGAATAAATCAAAATACTAATAATGAATAATGACCTAGCATTGTAAATGTATACTGTGTGTATATATATATATATATATATATATATAAATTAACGTACTCTATAGTCTGAGTAGCAGGTTGAGTGTCATTTTCGGGTTCATCATTAGCTTCACCTTCCTGACTGGCTTCAAACTCTTCCAGTCTCTTTTCAATCTGAAGTATATAATTATAATATTTAGTATAGCCTCTTTGCTGAAAAAAAGGTAGCGCACAAATAATTTTCAATGCAAAAAAAAGTAATACTGTCAGATTGTTTTGTAAGCCACTAATTAGTTTACATATAAATGTATAATGTACAAAAACAATAAATAATATATGCAGCATTAATTTATCTGTTTTGACAACTCAATTTGAATATGCAGAAATTCCTTTGTAAATAAAAAAAAACAATGAGGAAACATTACCTCTAATATGGTGACTTTTTTCTTCTGTATTATTATGCGATGAAATTCTTTAAGTAATAAATCAATTCCAGAATTCTTTAAAAAACCTTTATTATTCTCAAGGATGTCAAAAGGGTCACCCTATATGGAATACAAGTATCCTATTAGCTATTTTTACCTTACTATTGTTAACATTTAATTTAGCTTTCTTTTTTACAGTACCGTATATACTCGAGTATAAGTCGTTCCGAGTATAAGTCGAGGCCCTAATTTACCACAAAAAAAATGGGAAAAACTTATTGACCCGAGTATAAGACGAGGGTGAGAAATGCACAGCTACTTTAAGTGGAAAAGAGGGTCAACAATGCCCATTTGCAGCATCACTGTGCCCATTTGCATGCCTTACTGTGCCCATTTGCAGCCATAGGTCCCCTGAACGTCAAACTCGGTAGTTAAGGGTTCCTAGATGCCCCCTAGCTGCAGCCAAAATTTGGGGTCTCTGAACCCAAAGGTTCCCGAAATTACATTGCTGCAGATAGACACAATTGACCGAATTTGGGGCCCCGTATCCCAAATTTGGTGTGCAAACCCAGTGGAACTAACACCATAAAATTTCCAAAGCTGGGGTTTCTAGCACCAAGTGGCCCTGAGATACAGAAATAAGTCCAGAAAATGTCAAGCACTTTTCTGCAGCAGAGAATGACATTTTCCAAACCAATTTTGGGGCCCCGTATCTCAGGGCCACTTGGTGCTAGGAACCCCAGCTTTGGATATGTTATGGTACCACTGGGTTTGCACACCAAATTTGGGGTTCCTAGCACCAAGTGGCCCTGGGATATGGGGCCCCAAAGTCGGTTCAGAAAATGTCAAGCACTTTTTTGCAGCAGAGAATGACATTTTCCGAACTGATTTTGGGGGCCCGTATCTCGGGGCCACTTAGTGCTAGGAACTTCAGCTTTGGATATGTTGTGGTACCAGGTCCACTGGGTTTGCATACCAAATTTGGGGTTTTTAGCACTAAGTGGTCCTGAGATATGGGGCCCCAAATTCGGTTCGGAAAATGAAATTTTTTGCTGCAGAAAAGTGCTTGACTCGAGTATAAGTCGAGGGGGGCACTTTCAGCACAAAAAAATGTGCTGAAAAATTCGACTTATACTCAAGTATATACGGTAATTTGTATTGAGATTTTTTAGAATAATAAACACTTAAAACACCTCATGGTACATAAATCATCATTAGTATCACACAATGTTGAGCAGGTAGTAATACAGGAAACCATTATAAAAAATATTAGTAACCATCTTACATTTCTACATTGTACACAATAAATATTGAAAATGTATGGGCTATAAGTGGCTTAAGGGGAAAGGGGAGAGCAAGGGAGGGAAAGTGACAGCTGGGGGGGGGGGGGGACGACAATGGGGGGGTGAATGAGGACCGCACAGTTCTTTAGAAAAGCAAAGACCCACTTTGTGGTGGATATACAACTAATGGATTTGTCCCTAAGACATAACCTAAGACATCTGCCACATGAGATCAGTATCACAAGGCAAAACTAGATAGTCCCTGCATGTACATCCAATTTGCCCATATGTTATCATATTTTCCACTTGAGTATCAAATATCCAGTGGCAGGATAATCTCCACATCCTTTCCAAGATGACCCCTGTTAGAGCCAATTATAACAGAATGGGTGCATGGTCAGATATCCCACACGGTAAAATAGAAATCCCTCTAACCACAGACATAACAGTGTACTCATAATTAACATCAATGCGAGACATTGTTTTTATGAGTAGCAGAGTGGCATGCATATGCCCTGGTGGTGAGGTTCTTCCAGGACTACTTCTACTTCTGCCCACCTAGAAAGGTCCATGTCCCCCGCCTTGTCTGGGTCAAGTCTTTCCAGCTTAGGGCTAGGGACCATATTAAAGTCGACAGCTATAATATTATTATCAGAGAAGTATGTGGCAAGTAAAGGTATCAACTTATGTAGCAACTCAAGCCTGTTGGGACATCAGTAAGTTGGTATTGGAAGCGACTGGGAAGCTTACTGGTATACACCCACGGATTTTATATGTGGAGAGAGCTTCTATATTTGAGGTTACATCGGTATTGCTATCACTATCAAGGATCTAGAGATTGTTACATCATATGCGCTAATTGACTTATCTGTGTTTGCCTTGTGTTTGATCACTTGGTGGAGGTTTTGGACACAGCACTCTCTTTTTTTCTTGCTCTTCATTGGAAATTATCACTGCAATTTTTTTATCACAGACTAATATTGGGATCACTATGGACTTTATTTTATAAATTTAATTTGATTTTTACCAGTATACAATTCACATGACTGGATAGGTGATTGATATTTAATTTTTAGTGCAACATTTTTTATTTTATTTTTATGCTATGTCTTATGTCACATGGTATGTTTCAGTTGTTTTGAACTAATATGTACTTAGCGCAGTTTTCGTCCTTATTGCAATAATAATAATAATTGCAAAATTTCATAAGTAGAAGTGGCAAATAGTAAATTCCATCCAAATAAACATTTTTCAGACAGTCTCTATAATAACCACAGAACAGGTTATCAACAAACAGTAGGTTGAACGTTAGGCTATACATTCTTATACTTTTGAATTCAGAAACAGAAACATAGTTCTTGGTCTACTGTGGGCAGTCTTTATTATTCATATATAGGACAGAGCAATTTCTGTTTGCAGCTTTCAATCTTTTTGGATTTGTCCCAAGCAGCTTGTTCTTTCCATATTCTCTGTAGGACACAGAGGCATTATGTCTTTACTGGGCTTGATCCCTTTTACATTTACATCTGAGAGGATGTCTCAGGTAACTATGTGGTCAGTGTTTGAGATGTCTTTTAGGATACATTCCTCACCTCTAGTGAAAGAATTGAAGAGTGCAGTACTGGTAACAAAGTGGAGGAAAACATATTTTGTTTCATCCCTGGTGTAAGTTGGACCTTCAAAGAAGAAGAAAATGTATAAACTTAAGAGAAAACAATAGGGGACATTGTACATTATAATTTAAATTTATCACTGTCAAGTTTATTTGTCTTGACTAAGTGTATTGATTATTAAAGCTAAGAGATAAGTACTGATTTTTAAATGTACTAACCTATAGTAATCAGTATTCATCTATTGCTAGTCGGACAGCGCAAGTGTGAATTTTTATTTAACATACAGAAAGATGTTACAACTCCTGGTGGTCTTACAGATTGTGCACCAGTTGTGGGTGTATATCTCCTGGGATCCATATCTCCCTGCAGTATCCACAAACAAATAAGCTGCACTTCCACAGTTTTCTTTTTACCTTGTTATCCCACAAGCGTTATTGCAGGTAGAGCACACTCACAAAGCCAGACTATGGCATAAGGTTCACTGCCAGCCTTTCTACTACTTTGATGCATTTATTATCAATATGGGCCTCATTACTAAGCCTCACTAGGGAGAAATGCCATTAAGAATTATGAGAGGGACAGTGAGCCATATGCCATACTCTGGCTTTGTGATTTTGCACTACTTGCAATACAGCTTGCTGGATTAAAAAAAAAACTGTAAATTCTGATTCCTATCAGTTACAGCACTGAAGAATTAGTACTAAAAAATCTCTTACTGAATACGAAAGAAAAGCAGCAGCTTTAAGACCAACTACAAATCTATCAAAACAAAAGTAGCAAAGGTAATGTAGTATCCACTTTACAAAATATTATAACTGGCCTTAGACTTTAAATCCTGAAAATATAAACAGTATGCAAATCTTTTTGTTTTGTTAAATTAAAAGAAAAAAAGATACAGTTACCCACCTACTGTATGTATACTCCAAGAATGTTATCAAATATTACAAAAATATTGTGTTTTTTCAAAATTGTCCCTATTCTTTTGTTTATAGCGCAATAAATAAAAACCACAGATGTGATTAAATACCACCAAAAGAAAGCTCTATTTGTGGGAAAAAAATTATAAAAATTTCATTAGGGTGCAGTGTAACATGACCGCGCAATTGTCATTCAAATTGCGACAGCGCTTAAAGCTGAAAAATGGCTTGGGCAGGAAGGGGGTGAAAGTGCCCGGTATTGAGGTGGTTAATTTAGTCATATGCCAAGTATTTTTTTTCCACTTTGAAAATAAAGCTTCTAACTTTTACACAATATCCTTTTTTTAAAGTATATGTGTTATTTTACCGGATGCAATAGATCATTAAGACTTTGAAACTCTTCTTCTTGTTTTCTGCTGTTTTCCATCATAATTTTCTCCAGTTTCTCAAGGTCTCTAGCACAAAACTGATAAATATGATTCTAAAAGGAAACAAATTGGAACAAACCTATTATATAATAAGTTATGTAGCAGTGTAAATTTTTTTTTCTTTTAATAATAATGTACAAAGAACTTCCTATCCTGCAATTTCTATGATTGGGCTTCTCATCAGTTCTTAAAATACTCTAATGCTCTGCATATTAAGCAGTATAAAACAATCAGTACAATTTCAACGCAACAAGATTTGCATTGCTTGAAACAAATAGAGCATTCTGGTTGCAAGAAAAGGTAAAAGTATTTGAATGGTGAGGTGAACTAAACATGTATACTGAGTATTATATTCAAAAGGAAAGTTTATAGTGGTGCACAAAGGCTCCGGCTCGCTTCCTTACGCCAGCCGTGGTCTGCAGGTGTATGGACATGCTAGGATAGTATATAGACAGGCTATGGTGGTATATAGACAGGCTATGGTAGTATATAGACAGGCTAAGGTCATATATGGGAAGGCTATGGCAGTATATGGACAGGCTAGGGCAGTATATAAACAGGCTAGGGTAGTATATGGACAGGCTAGGGTAGTATATGCATACCTCTCAACTTTCTGAGAGGGGAATGAGGGATACCTATTAGCAAAAGTATGTAATCATAGGACACACCCCGATTGGTTAAACCCACAAGTGCTTTTTTTACCACTACCATTCCTTTATTTTGGCTTTTGGAATTTACAAATGCAACAATTTAGACATTGGATGAAAGGTTTAGCACTGGGAAACACTTTTTGATAGATAAAAAGTGAATTTTATATACAACTATATAGATCAGACCAAAATGAGGGACAAAATGAGGAGGAAAAAGGACAGAGGGACATTGTGCCAAATCAGGGAGAGTCCCTTGAAATCAGGGACAATTGCCTATAGATAGCGCTTGCCCTGACTAAAGAATACACCGGTGCTAAGGACTGTGTTTTCCCGCATGGGATGCACAGATGTTTCTTGCATCTGCATGTGGGTGGTCCCATTAATGTCAAATGGGATGCAGACAATGTAAGTTCGGGGACACGCACCTGCACAGATGTAAAATTGGCAACAGCAGCTGTGACCCAATTGACATGAATGGGACTGCCTGCACTTAGAGGCATGAAACATCCCATGCGGGCAAACATTGCCCTTTGCATGGGTATACGGTAAAAGGCTGAAGGTGTTTTTACCTTCATGCATTTTATGCATGAAGGTAAAAAACCTTCCATGTGCTGTCCCCCCCACAGCCCCTCTTAATACTCACCTGAGGCCCCTCTCAATCAAGTGATGTGCATGGGAGCCTCTGCTGTCCCAGGTCTCCTATCACATCATCATCTCAATCACAGCTAGTGAGCCAATGGGGAGAGAGCGGGTGGGAGGGCGGCGTTGCCGAACCACTGCGGTATGGAGGAGTGGAGCGCCCAGAAGCAGGTGCAGCTGTGCATGGTAGCCGGCTTCTAACGTCAGCTTGTTCAATGAAACTTAGACAATAAAACCTGTAAGCTGACCAGTTTTAGTAAATCTCCCTCTATGTGTCTTATAGACGCATACAGTGGGGCTCAGGAGTGAGACGCAGGAGCGAGCCAGGAGCATAGGCGGGGGACCCAAGAAGAAGAGGATCGGGGCTGCTCTCTGCAAAACCATTGTACAGAGCAGTTAAGTATGACATGTTTGTTATTTAAAAAAAAAACAACAAATCTTTAATAAACACTTGCCGATCGCAATACGTATATATAAGTTGTGGTCTGCAAGTGGTTTACCGGGATTATGGCTGAAGATATCAGCCACAACCCCCGGTACCGTTATTTTTCTGCAGGTGGCTTTCTCAGGAAACCGGTCCGAGTGGCTCATGGAACGGTTTCCAAAGTGGTGGGAAGGGACGCCCCCCCCATTGCCGCTTGCTGGTGCTTCTTGGGCTTACCGTTTACACCAGTTCGCCTGAAATGTTCTAGCAGTGCAGCCAGCTGCTTTCATAGGCAATCAAAGAGTTAACACTCTTTGATGGACTCTATGGCCTTGGAAGAACAGAGCGATGCCATGACGGCACTTCCGGTCCAGGCTGGAAGAAATTTTTTTCTTTAAAGCGAAAGATCAAACACATTTTTTTTGGATGTTTTGCTTTTAAAGGCAAAGAAGAGATTTGAGATCTTTTTGAGCCTAGATCTCTTTATAAAGAGGACCTGCAATCCTTATTTCTATTACAAGGGATGTGTACATTCCTTGTAGTAGGAATAAAAGTGATGAAAAAAAAAAAATTTTAAGGACAGTGTAAAAAATAAAATAAAATTTAAAGCACCCCCATACTTCTGTGCTCGCGCACAGAAGCAAGCACATACGTAAGTTGCACACGCATATGAAAGCAGTATTCGAACCACACATTTAAGGTATCACTGTGAACGTTAGGGCGAGAGCAAAAAATTCTAGTGCTAAACCTCCTCTGTAACTCTAAACAGGTAACTTGTAAAAATGTTTAAAGCGTCGCCAATGGAGATTTTTAAGTGTCGAAATTTGTTGCCATTTCACAAGCGTGCGCAATTTTAATCGTGACATGTTAGGTATCTATTTACTCATGTAACATCATCTTTCATAGTATACAAAAAATTGGGGTAACTATTGCCTTTTGTTTTGTTTTTTAATGCATTAAAGTGTATTTTTACAAAAAAAATGCTTTTGCAAGACTGCTGCACAAATACTGTGTGCAATAATAACAGTCGCTATTTTATTACCTAGGGTCTCTGCTAAAAAAATGTATAATGTTTGGGGGTATAAGTAATTTTCTAGCAAAAAACACTCATTTAAACTTGTAAACAAAACGTGGCAGAAAAAGCCTGGCTCGACAAGTGGTTAATATCACTTTAAGTAAACCTGTGTGAATGAGGCCTAATATGAGATAAGGATTAGATCAGAATCTTGGCAGCAATCTTGCTTTTCTATGCAAACGCCATTCCACAGTACATTGCCCAATAACTATTTTATTTGTTTTCTAATATAATAAATTAAAGTAAAACCTTTTCAGGATAGGAAACAAGCATCAGCTTATATTCATTGGAGTCCCTTTTCCAGTGTGTGATAAAGCGGCTGTTTGTCAGACAGTCTCTCACTTCTTGACCAGCTAAACGGAACCCAAACTCTGACAGGAGAAGTACGGCTTCAACCTAAAGGCAAATCAAAATGGTAATCATTCAAGTTAGTTTTCTGTCTCTTTGTTTCTGCACTTACACAAAACCATGTTACTTATTGTATATATTTAGTGTATTTTCTAGCATAGCAAATCGAATCAATGCTTTTCGTGTTGTCCCTTGTGGCTAGCCTTACCTATTCAAAAGTTCAGCTCTACCTGCTCTAAGGGCTCATTCATACTAGTATTGCTCTCTGAAGAGTGATCGGCATATAAAGAAATGGCAGAACACATGACGTCAGTTCTCTGAGTCATGCAAACTGCGCCATGCAAGAACCGGAGCACTCGGTGAAGGGATGGAGGGGACTGGGAGGAGGAGTTGTGCCTGGTACACAAGAAGAAGGGAGGTAGAAGAGGGGGCAGGGACTTTGCTTGTGGACAAACGTTACTGACAGGAGTGGGGACACAGGGAACTGAAGATACCACCAGCAGGGGCATCACTAGTTTCGGGCTCCCAGGACATTTGCCCTACATCTCCTGCGGGGTGCCCCAGGGCCTGATGCTATGATCTCCTTGCCACTGCTTCAACCAGCATAGTTGTCTGCGAGTACCTGTCACAGAGCCGAAGGAGGCTTCCCATAGGCTCCACCTCAGCTCTAAGGTGTCACATGGCACCATGACATGAGGGGGAGCCTGGGATGAAAGATATCTCCCATGAAACACTTTGTCTAAGGTCTGTAAATTCAGGAAGGGGAGTGGGGAGGAAATTGTACTGGGGACAGACTGACTTGGGGTGGGGGATAACTAAGGTTCATGCTGGAAGTGAGAGGATTAGTGCTAAGAGGGCTAAGAGGGGGGATTTTGGGATCTCATTTGCACGAGCGGCCAGTGGGCACTAAAACAAGGAGGTTGAGCCTTGGTTTTACTGTCCCCCTGACCTACTGCTGAACACAACCAATGTATATCTATGAGGCTGCACTGCATTCCCCCTGCAACATGCAATTGTGACATGGTAGTGCAGCATATATAAAACAGTTAAAGCAGGGCGTGAGGAGGTGTTAAGTCGCCTCCTCACTGTCTGTCAAATGCCCTCTGAAAAGTGATCCACAGTGAATTGCACTTATGGACAGTTTACTGACTGGAATGGTACCAGCTGATTGGAAAAAAAAACAACGTGGCACAAATATTTAAAAAAGGGCTGAGACATATCCCTGGGAACTACAGGCCAGTTAGCCTAACATTAATAGTCTGCAAGCTATTGGAGGGGATAATAAGGGACTATGTACAATATTTTAGTAATGAAAACGGTATCATTAGTAGAAATCAGCATGGAAGATTAGTTCTCGCCAAACCAATTTATTAACCTTCTATGAGGAGGTGAGCTGCCATCTGGATAAAGGAAGGCCCATAGACGTGATGTATGGGATCTCCCCCGCTGAGCTATTGTGCTCTGATCAGCACTTTCAGCCATTGGTTGAGAGCGCAGATCAGGATCCCATCAGCTGCTGGTTTTTCAGCATGCTCGTCCAACAGAAGTTGGTCAAATGGCCGGCTTCTGTCAGACAGGGTGCCATACACACTGGCCGAATGTCGGACGATTTTATTGAATGGCCAATGTCGCCTGACATTCAGCCCTTGTTTACGTGCTTTTTCAATATATTTATTGGTTGTCATGCTTTATCTGTTATTGATTGATGAGTTCAGTTTTTATTTTTGTATTTTAAGGCTAATTTTGTTTCAAGTGTGACAAACTAGAGCTGAACTCCAGGCAAGCAGCCAAGTACAGAGCTGCAATTTCCTATCTTAAACTTAGACTCTGGTTTAAAGCGGTTCTTCAGTAATTTCTTCATGTTTCCATCTATTAAATCTTCAGCCCTTGTTGTTTTAACTTTGGATAGTAAAACATTTTTTTTCTGACAGTAAATAGCTTATACAGCCCACTTCCTGTTTCTTCTCTGGTAAAAAGCCTAGGCTTATGACATCATGCACAGCTCTCTCTCACTCTTGTGAGAGTTTGCCAAGAAGGGAGGGGGGATGAGTCATAAGAGGGCCAATGAAAGCTGCAGGGCTGCAGAGCTGGAAGTGTGCCTCTGTGTGTCTGTGTAAATTCAGGAAGTGAACAGGCAGCAGCTTCAGCTGCCAACAGTTGAAATGGATGCAGCCAGACTTAGTGGAGTTAGATTTCTGCAGCATAGCAAGTACAGAATCACAGTATATATAAAATAATATGCAAAGTGGTTGGAAGGAAGCTTCAGAATGGCAAAAATGTTTTTATTACAAATTATGTGAGCAGACTGCGGTTCTTCTTTAAGAATTCAATAAAAGTTTAACACAGTAACATATGAACTGAATAATTTCACTCTGCAGGGTAAAGAATCTGGTATATCTGCCTCAATTCCTAGACAATTCCCCTAACGCTACATCAATTATCAGTAGCAATCATCAGTAGTACCTTTGCGATTATAATGTAGCATGGGTGACTAGTCATTAAGGAGTTGGAAGGGTGGGCAATTTAATTTCAGTAGTTCAGTAGTTGGATTTACTTACAGGCAGTTAAGTCTTATCTGTATTGACGTAAGCAGTGCATAGGAGGTATTTAAAGAGCTAATATCCAATGCGTGTTTGCAAATTTTACATATTTTTTGTACAGCAATTGTGCATTTTTATAATAATAATTTTATCTATAATTTTAATGACACTTTTTATTAAAGAGCAGCTTGTCATGTGTTCTGTTGTTGCATATGAGGTTGTACTACTTGAGCTCTGGAAGATTTTGTTTTTTGCGATATAACTAAAAAAAGATCGAAAATTTTGATTAAAAAAACAATATTTTCATTTTCTGCTATAAAAAATATCCAATAAAAAAAAAAAGTCTTTATAAATTTTGGCCAAAATTTATTCTGTACATATTTTTGATAAAAATAAATCCCAATAAGTGTATATTGATTGGTTTGCATGAAAGTTATAGCGCCTACAAACTATGGTATATATATACTGGAATTTTTATTTTATCTTTCATACTACTAATAGCGGTGATCAGCGGCTTATAATGGGACTGCGATAGTGCGGCAGGCATTCTGACATTAACTAACGTTGGAGGGAACTGACTAACTGCCACTGACATCACCAGTGACATTAATACAGTGATCAGTGATAATACTATACACTGTCACTGTACTAATGACACTGGCTGAGAAGGGGTTAACATCTGGGGCGATCATGGGATTAAATGTGTGCCTAACTATGGCCCCTTTCACACTGAGGCATTTTTCAGGCGTTTTAGCGCTAAAATTACCCAATCATATTTAAAGCATAATGGGATAACACCTGTGAAAAAGTGAAAACAAAACACAATATAAATCACTTAAATAAAGTCCATGTAAATAAGATGTGTCCTTGATGGAAATCAAAAAAAGCCACCACCAACAGTCTCTGAGGGTAAGTTGATGAGGGCAGCAACAAGGTGTTACTGGTGGATGAAAACAGAGGAACACCAAATCCAATGTGACGTCTATGTATGTGTCAGAACCACCACCATAACATCTGAGGAGGCTTACCGGACGTAGAGGACTTAGAAAGACATACGTCTTGTAAGTCACAAAAAGCTTGTTTAGCCACCGGGGCTAGCAGGGTGAAAACATCAGGTATCCAAAACTTCAATAAGTGAGGAAGGAAGATCTGTAGGCAGCTTCAACCGTCCAGAGGTATCAACAGACCATCCGGATGTATAATTGGAACCATGAGAGAAAGAAGACTCACATGGCGTGATATCGTTTTAAAAGGCATGCATTTATTAAAACATTAAAAGAAAAGCACTCACATGGTATACGATCATAAACAGCTTAAATGGTATCGGACGCGGTGATCATAGGAGGTCCACCCAACATGTTTCGGCTAAGTCAGCCTTCATCTGGGGACTGGCCAGATGAAGGCTGACTTAGCCGAAACATGTTGGGTGGACCTCCTATGATCACCGCGTCCGATACCATTTAAGCTGTTTATGATCGTATACCATGTGAGTGCTTTTCTTTTAATGTTTTAATAAATGCATGCCTTTTAAAACGATATCACGCCATGTGAGTCTTCTTTCTCTCATGGTTCCAATTATACATCCGGATGGTCTGTTGATACCTCTGGACGGTTGAAGCTGCCTACAGATCTTCCTTCCTCACTTATTGAAGTTTTGGATACCTGATGTTTTCACCCTGCTAGCCCCGGTGGCTAAACAAGCTTTTTGTGACTTACAAGACGTATGTCTTTCTAAGTCCTCTACGTCCGGTAAGCCTCCTCAGATGTTATGGTGGTGGTTCTGACACATACATAGACGTCACATTGGATTTGGTGTTCCTCTGTTTTCATCCACCAGTAACACCTTGTTGCTGCCCTCATCAACTTACCCTCAGAGACTGTTGGTGGTGGCTTTTTTTGATTTCCATCAAGGACACATCTTATTTACATGGACTTTATTTAAGTGATTTATATTGTGTTTTGTTTTCACTTTTTCACAGGTGTTATCCCATTATGCTTTAAATATGATTTTGTATTTGTGCAACCATATTCCTTTTTAATTCACCTTTTCAAATTAATTTTTTGTTTGTTTTCTGGCCATTGCTAGATGGCTCGATTCTAACGTCTCACCTTGACCTACTCATACACATAGCGCTACACTATATATATATTTGCTGAATTTTTTACTTCTTTGTCTTAGAGGTGTGTTAGCTGCTTACTGTATTATATTTTTTTAGCATCTCTGTAGCAGCGCTGTACTTATCCTTTATCTGTAGCGCTAAAATTACCGCCTAAATACCGCATGAAAAACGCCCCCCATGTATGTCAGTGTAACCTTTCATACTGAGGCGTTGCGCCAGCTGTGCATTGGAAAAAATCCTGCAAACAGCTTTTTTGGAGCATCTATGGGGCGCATAAAATAGCGCTGTAAAAAGTCTATCCCAATTGAAATGAATGGGAAACGCTGTAAAACCGCGGTAATACCGCTTTAAAACCGCCCAGAAGCTGTGGGGAAGGTCACATGACCGCAGTAAAGTGGAGGATGCTGAGATACCAGGAAATCCTGTTGAAAAGGGGAGAGGAGACCAGACAGAGCAATACAGAGTATCATGGAGGAGGAATCTGTAGAGATGCAGCCTATAGCTGCAGAAGTCATAGCAGAAAGACCCTCTGGCAGTGGAGATCCAGAGGCATTCATTGACAAAATGCGGAGGCACCCAGAACTTTGGGACAAGAAACATAACTGGTACTCCAACCGCTTGAAGAAAAGTGCTGGATGGAATGCTGTTGCCGACCTACATATAGAAAACTGGAATTACCTATCAAGAAACCAAAAAGCTGAGAAATGTAAGTTGAAATCTCTATCTAGTTCCTATTCCCAATGCCGGTATTCTTTACCCTATTCCATGTCTCTGTAGTCCCAAACCCCCAATCATAACCCTAATCCCACCCCTCCAAGTCCCAAACTCCTAACTCTAATCCTAATCCCACCCCTCATAGTCCCTAACCCCCAATCCTAACCCTAATCCCACCCCTCCTAGTCCCAAACTCCTAACCCTAATCCCACCCCTCCTAGTCCCTAACCCTAATCCCACCCCTCCTAGTCCCAAACCCCTAACCCTAATCCCACCCCTCATAGTCCCTAACCCCCAATCCTAACCCTAATCCCACCCCTCCTAGTCCCAAACTCCTAACCCTAATCCCACCCCTCCTAGTCCCTAACCCTAATCCCACCCCTCCTAGTCCCAAACCCCTAACCCTAATACCACCCCTCATAGTCCCTAACCCCCAATCCTAACCCTAATCCCACCCCTCCTAGTCCCTAACCCTAATCCCACCCCTCCTAGTCCCTAACCCCCAATCCTAACCCTAATCCCACCCCTCCTAGTCCCAAACTAATAACCCTAATCCCACCCCTCATAGTCCCTAACCCCCAATCCTAACCCTAATCCCACCCCTCCTAGTCCCAAACTCCTAACCCTAATCCCACCCCTCCTAGTCCCTAACCCCCAATCCTAACCCTAATCCCACCCCTCCTAGTCCCAAACTCCTAACCCCACCCCTCATAGTCCCTAACCCCCAATCCTAACCCTAATCCCCCCCTTCTAGTCCCAAACTCCTAACCCTAATCCCACCCCTCATAGTCCCTAACCCTAATCCCACCCCTCCTAGTCCCTAACCCCACCCCTCCTAGTCCCAAACCCCTAACCCTAATCCTACCCCTCATAGTCCCTAACCCTAATCCCACCCCTCTTAGTCCCTAACTCCTAACCCTAATCCCACCCCTCATAGTCCCTAACCCCCAATCCTAACCCTAATCCCACCCCTCCTAGTCCCAAACCCCTAACTCTAATCCCACCCTCATAGTCCCTAACCCCCAATCCTAACTATAATCCCACCCCTCCTAGTCCCAAACTCCTAACCCTAATCCCACCCCTCATAGTCCCTAACCCCCAATCCTAACCCAAATCCCACCCCTCCTAGTCCCTAACCCTAATCCCACCCCTCCTAGTCCCTAACCCCCAATCCTAACCCTAATCCCACCCCTCCTAGTCCCAAACTCCTAACCCTAATCCCACCCCTCCTAGTCCCTAACCCCCAATCCTAACCCTAATCCCACCCCTCCTAGTCCCAAACTCCTAACCCTAATCCCACCCCTCCTAGTCCCTAACCCCCAATCCTAACCCTAATCCCACCCTCCTAGTCCCAAACTCCTAACCCCACCCCTCATAGTCCCTAACCCCCAATCTTAACCCTAATCCCACCCCTCCTAGTCCCAAACTCCTAACCCTAATCCCACCCCTCCTAGTCCCTAGCCCCCAATCCTAACCCTAATCCCACCCCTCCTAGTCCCAAACCCCTAACTCTAATCCCACCCTCATAGTCCCTAACCCCCAATCCTAACCCTAATCCCACCCCTCCTAGTCCCAAACTCCTAACCCTAATCCCACCCCTCATAGTCCCTAACCCCCAATCCTAACCCAAATCCCACCCCTCCTAGTCCCAAACTCCTAAACCTAATCCCACCCCTCCTAGTCCCTAACCCTAATCCCACCCCTCCTAGTCCCAAACCCATAACCCCACCCCTCCTAGTCCCAAACCCCTAACCCTAATCCCACCCATCATAGTCCCTAACCCCCAATCCTAACCCTAATCCCACCCCTCCTAGTCCCTAACCGCTAACCCTAATCCCACCCCTCATAGTCCCTAACCCCCAATCCTAACCCTAATCCCACCCCTCCTAGTCCCAAACCCCTAACTCTAATCCCACCCCTCATAGTCCCTAACCCCCAATCCTAACCCTAATCCCACCCCTCCTAGTCCCAAACTCCTAACCCTAATCCCACCCCTCATAGTCCCTAACCCCCAGTCCTAACCCTAATCCCACCCCTCCTAGTCCCAAACTCCTAACCCTAATCCCAACCCTCATAGTCCCTAACCCTAATCCCACCCCTCCTAGTCCCAAACCCCTAACCCTAATCCCACCCCTCCTAGTCCCAAACCCCTAACCCTAATCCCACCCCTCATAGTCCCTAACCCCCAATCCTAACCCTAATCCCACCCCTCCTAGTCCCAAACTCCTAACCCTAATCCCACCCCTCATAGTCCCTAACCCCCAATCCTAACCCTAACCCCACCCCTCTTAGTCCCAAACCCCTAACCCTAATCCCACCCCTCCTAGTCCCAAACCCCTAACCCTAATCCCACCCCTCCTAGACCCTAACCCCCAATCCTAACCCTAATCCAACCCCTCCTAGTCCCTAACCCTAATCCCACCCCTCCTAGTCCCTAACCCCCAATCCTAACCCTAATCCCACCCCTCCTAGTCCCAAACTCCTAACCCTAATCCCACCCCTCATAGTCCCTAACCCCCAATCCTAACCCTAATCCCACCCCTCCTAGTCCCAAACACCTACCTAATCCCATCATTGTACATGTGACTTTAACCTATTTATGAAATATGATTCGTTACTTTATTATGTAATGTAGTAATTTAATATAATTGACTCACTAAACATATTAACAAGTGAATTTATTATAACATGTAACAGAAGCGAATAGATACATGGCTTTAATAAACATACATCAAACTATTCAAAGGAAGTATTTAGTCTGAAATACAATAAAGATTATAAATTGAAGGTTTGGATCATGTTTTCTTGCCAACTCAGTGCACCAGCTGGACTCATAAAATAGTCTGCAAAAGCATCTCTAATTGTGAATCCCACTATTGGTCCACGTACATGCAGAAAATCGGCAGGTTCAATATTGTGTGACAGAGTATCCTCAAAATTTACTCCATCTCTCTCTCTCACCACATTATGTAATATACACGCAGCCTTAATTACCTTACATGCGTTTTCAACATTAAGGTTTATTGGTTTTAGAAAAATTTGCCACTTGTTTGCCAGTATACCGAAAGCGCATTCTACAAGTCTACATGCCTGACACAGCCTGTAATTAAAGATCCTCTTTCGTGTATCTAGATTTCTCAGCGAATAAGGTTTCATGAGATGTTCGTGAATAGCAAAAGCATCGTCGGCTACAAACACAAATTACTTTTCGGGTCCCTTTGTTCCGGGCAGTGGTCGGTTATCTGGTAAATCCAATTCATTATAGGCAAGACGTTGGGGGTTAGGGACTAGGAGGGGTGGGATTAGGGTTAGGATTGGGGGTTAGGGACTATGAGGGGTGGGATTAGGGTTAGAGTTAGGAGTTTGGGACTTGGAGGGGTGGGATTAGGGTTAGGAGTTTGGGACTAGGAGGGGTGGGATTAGGGTTTTAGGGTTAGGAGTTTGGGACTAGGAGGGGTGGAATTAGGGTTAAGATCGGGGGTTAGGGACTATGAGGGGTGGGATTAGGGTTAGGAGTTTGGGACTGGGAGGGGTGGGATTAGGGTTAGGATTGGGGGTTTGGAACTAGGAGGGGTGTGATTAGGGTTAGGAGTTTTGGACTAGGAGGGGTGGGATTAAGGTTAGGGTTAGGAGTTTGGGAATTGGAGGGGTGGGATTAGGGTTAGGATTGGGGGTTAGGGACTGGGGGGGTGGGATTAGGGTTTTAGGGTTAGGAGTTTGGGACTAGGAGGGGTGGAATTAGGGTTAAGATCGGGGGTTAGGGACTATGAGGGGTGGGATTAGGGTTAGGAGTTTGGGACTAGGAGGGGTGGGATTAGGGTTAGGATTGGGGGTTAAGAACTAGGAGGGGTGTGATTAGGGTTAGGAGTTTGGGACTAGGAGGGGTGGGATTAGGGTTAGGAGTTTGGGAATTGGAGGGGTGGGATTAGGGTTAGGATTGGGGGCTAGGGACTAGGAGGGGTGGGATTAGGGTTAGGAGTTTGGGACTAGGAGGGGTGGGATTAGGGTTAGGATTGGGGGTTAGGGACTAGGAGGGGTGGAATTAGGGTTAGGATTGGGGGTTAGGGACTAGGAGGGGTGTGATTAGGGTTAGGAGTTTGGGACTTGGAGGGGTGGGATTAGGGTTAGGATTGGGGGTTAGGGACTAGGAGGGGTGGGATTAGGGTTAGGATTGGGGGTTAGGGACTATGAGGGGTGGGATTAGGGTTAGAGTTAGGAGTTTGGGACTTGGAGGGGTGGGATTAGGGTTAGGGTTAGGAGTTTGGGACTAGGAGGGGTGGGATTAGGGTTTTAGGGTTAGGAGTTTGGGACTAGGAGGGGTGGAATTAGGGTTAAGATCGGGGGTTAGGGACTATGAGGGGTGGGATTAGGGTTAGGAGTTTGGGACTAGGAGGGGTGGGATTAGGGTTAGGATTGGGGGTTAGGAACTAGGAGGGGTGTGATTAGGGTTAGAAGTTTTGGACTAGGAGGGGTGGGATTAAGGTTAGGGTTAGGAGTTTGGGAATTGGAGGGGTGGGATTAGGGTTAGGATTGGGGGCTAGGGACTAGGAGGGGTGTGATTAGGGTTAGGAGTTTGGGACTTGGAGGGGTGGGATTAGGGTTAGGATTGGGGGTTAGGGACTAGGAGGGGTGGGATTAGGGTTAGGATTGGGGGTTAGGGACTATGAGGGGTGGGATTAGGGTTAGAGTTAGGAGTTTGGGACTTGGAGGGGTGGGATTAGGGTTAGGGTTAGGAGTTTGGGACTAGGAGGGGTGGGATTAGGGTTTTAGGGTTAGGAGTTTGGGACTAGGAGGGGTGGAATTAGGGTTAAGATCGGGGGTTAGGGACTATGAGGGGTGGGATTAGGGTTAGGAGTTTGGGACTAGGAGGGGTGGGATTAGGGTTAGGATTGGGGGTTAGGAACTAGGAGGGGTGTGATTAGGGTTAGAAGTTTTGGACTAGGAGGGGTGGGATTAAGGTTAGGGTTAGGAGTTTGGGAATTGGAGGGGTGGGATTAGGGTTAGGATTGGGGGCTAGGGACTAGGAGGGGTGGGATTAGGGTTAGGAGTTTGGGACTTTGAGGGGTGGGATTAGGGTTAGGACTGGGGGTTAGGGACTAGGAGGGGTGGGATTAGGGTTAGGAGTTTGGGACTAGGAGGGGTGGGATTAGGGTTTAGTGAAACAGGATATACTTACGTTGCAATGCTCATCCGAGTGTAGTTTCTGAACTTATCAGGGTGCTCTCTCAGGTCACGATAGAGCAGCACAAGTTGTCCTCTCTCTGAGTGCATTTGAGTGATGGGATGAACCCAAAAGTGACCTTGTGGTCTCTGTTGTTGGAGAATATGTTCCCAAACATGTAGCACAAACAACAACAGCAGCTCATGGAACTCCATCTTCTCCCTGTTCTATTTCTTCTCTGACGAAAAAACAGGAAGGGCACAGGATGTGATGTAAGGGGGACGGGTTGTTTGCTGATGCTAACGCTTAAAAAAACGCTATAAAAATGCGATTAAAACGCATGCGCTTTAGCGCTATTTTTAGCGCTAACGCGGCAAAAACGATGTGCGGTTTTACCACGGTTTTGCAACGCCTCAGTGTGAAAGGGGCCTATGTGTAATGTGTGTAAAGTGTGCTGCTTTTACTGCTATGTCTCAGTTTCTCATCCCTGCTTTGCAAGGATCAGAAACCGACAGATCGCTCCCTCTGTACAGAGCTCTGTGATTGCACACAGCCGATCAGCAGGTCCCGGCTGTGAATCATTGGCTAGGACTTGCTAACAGGCTCCCGCTGTGTACATTCACAGCTCTTGCTGGGCTGGAGGCATGCCCTAAAACCCCAAGTAGGTAGCGACGTACGCGTACCTTGTTTTGTCTACTGCGGCCACTTGCCAGCAGTACATTGGCAAGTGGTTAAACTGAAAACCCCCTTAATGTGCATTTGTTTTCAAAGTCAACATCATTTCATTGTGTTTGTATCCAGAACGCATCTTAGAATCAATACTCACTTCGTCAAGGGCATCCTGTATAAAACTCATTGCCAGTGGATCACTGTCATTGGTCCCTGGCATTTCCAGAATCTCTATTCCTCCATATAACAGAGTACTAGGCACATACACTACAAGCCTTTTCAAGGAAGCTATCTTCTGTTTCATGATTCTGCTGTTATTGTCTTGATCATCATCATCATCTTCATCATTAGCTGATAATGTGAATTCTTTCAGAAGCTTCTGTGTAATATTAAAGATTCATTTAATTTTTTACTGTTACTTCTAAATATTACAGAGTATGCAGCTTTAAAGGTTTCTTACTACTTTCTGAACCTTAACTTTTTAAAAAGCCCAGGCAAAAAATATAACCAAAAGGGGTACATGCTCAAATCTACATAAGTGCTCAACATTTGTAAACAACAAGTGAAAAAAAGACAAATACTATGCAGCAGTGTTGTGATAAGATGCTGCAGATAAGAACTGCTAAACAAGTTTGTGTCAACTTTATTTATACTTGTAAGCAGAAGATGCACTTACAGAGCAAGTAGCAACTGCCTTATTGAGGGGGATTTACTAAAACTGGCACACTCAGAATCTGGTGCAGCTGTGCATGGTAGCCAATCAGCTTTTAACTTCAGCTTATTCAATTAAGTTTTGACAATAAAACCTGGAAGCTGATTGGTTTCTTTGCAGAGCTGCACCAGATTTTGCACTCTCCAATTTAAGTAAATCAACCCCATACGAATACCTGTGCAAAATTCACAGCAAGCCATTTTATTTTCTCACTAAAGCAAATGACATGGCCCAGGGACATTCCTGAGTGTTTTTTCCTCCAGCATTTATTCAAGAGATTTTTCACTTCTTGGAAGAAAGCAGAAGGGGTATTTTGGTAACACTATTGCACTGTAGTTGCATCTTTCTTGTTGATGGCAAGAATTATTATCTTAGTGTAGCCATAGATTTGTTTGTGCTGGTAGAAAAATGACTGATTCTTTAGTAGAAGTTATTTCTTTTTTTTTTCAAATATCAATTTTTATTGAAGATTATAGTAATACAATATAGAGGAACATGGACATTCACAAACATTGTACAGTATATCCATTTGTGGTATTACACATGTGTTTTTTTTTTTTTTTTTTTTTTTTATGGCTTATCTGATATTAGTTCCTATGGTAATGCAGGTATGCTTATATAAACGCTCATTCAGTTACTGAATAGGATAGGAGGAAAGAAAGGAAAGAAGGGAAAGAAGAAAATAAGCCTTCTAATTAGCGTTGTTACCTGGTCATGGTGGGTCCTCCCGGAGGTGCCATAGCTCCCAGACCCTGTTATGCGCCTCCAGCTTGTCCTGAATTCTAGCTGTCATTTTCTCCATCAACTCTATATCTTTAATTCTAGAGTAAAGGTCTTCAGCTGAGGGTGGAGTGGTACGTTTCCAGTTTAAGGCTATAAGACAGCGTGCTGCTGTGAGTATATGTCTTACTAATTTCTTATATGGTCTGCAAATTTTTAATGGTGATAGACCTAATAGAAAGAATTTTGGAGTCGCTTGGACTTCTACTTCTAAGAGGCGAGAGAGGAGATGGCGAACCATCTCCCAGTATTGAGCTAATATCGGACAGGTCCAATATATATGTATGAGAGTGCCTTTAGCGTCCTGACATCGCCAGCATTTATCTGAGCTATCTGGGAAAATTGTATGAAGTACATCTGGGGTCATGTACCAGAAGTAGAGAACCTTATATGAGTTTTCCTTATATAGTGTACACATTGAACTCTTCGCTGTCTGATTCCATATTGCCTGCCACTGCGCTAATGGAAGTTCTTCCCCAAGGATCTTCTCCCATCTGAGCATGTAATGGTGTTTACCCTGCTCTTCCAGATCGATGGTATTCAAAATCTTATATATTTCTGATATTAGCCCTTTCTGTGAGCTACCTGCCATGATGGTAGTTTCAAACGGGGATGGAGGTGAAAATTGTAGATTTGGGGCTATAGTTAGTGCGTAATGTCGTATTTGTAGGTATCCGTAAAAAGCTTGTTTTGGCAGTTTGTGTTTGGCCTGCAGGTCCGAAAAAGATAGGAGCCTACGAGTTCTAGGATCTATTATGTTTCCAAAGTGGAACAGGTTCCTAGAGGACCAAGGGTATGACATCTGATGCGTGAGGCTATCTGGCACCTTGGGGTTACAGACAAAAGATGTCAGGGTCGATTTTTCTGAGGTTAATTTGTGAGGTTGGGCTACTTTACGCCAAATCCTCTTTAACATGGACATGGGACCCAGAAGGCGTTCTGGAGCTACTTCCGCATTTGCATTCCATAATAAGTTGTTCGGGTGTATCGGGGCTAGCCATAATTTCTCGATCTCTGTCCACTTATTATATGATTTTTGAGTAAACCATGATGCCAGCGCTCTCAGCTGTGTGGCTTGGTAGTATTTAACGATATTGGGGAAGGCTAGACCCCCCTCACTGCGTGATGCCATCAACACTGTTTTGGAGATCCTGTGCTTTTTATAGTTCCATACGAAGTGAAGTAAGTCTGATTGGAGCTTTTTCAATTGCTTAAGTGGTATAGGTATAGGGAGTGTTTGGAAAAGGTACAGTAGCTTCGGGAGAATAGTCATTTTAATAGATGCAATTCGTCCTAGTAGGGATATATGGTGTTTTTTCCATTGATTTAATAGGGATCTAATGGTGCTAAAAAGAGGGGGAAAGTTTTCTTGGTACAGGGTATTAAATTTAGGGGTGATATAAATCCCTAGGTATTTCAGGGCAGTTGTTTTCCATTTGTAATTATAGTTAGATTTTAAGAGTGTGATGTCAGCGTCCGGGATGTTAATGGGCAGAGCTTCTGACTTTGAGGCATTAATTTTATATCCCGAGATGGCTCGGAATTGGTCCAGCTCAGCGTGTAAATTTGGGAGGGAGATATGGGGTTGGGTCAGGGTGAGAATTATGTCATCCGCAAAGAGGGAAATCTTAAATTCTCTATCTCTGACCATGACTCCTCGTATGTTTAAATTATTCCTGATGGAAGCCGCTAGGGGTTCTACACATAGTGCAAACAACAGGGGCGACAGCGGGCACCCCTGTCTTGTATCGTTCGAGACTGAAAATGTTGTTGAGAGTGCAAAAGGGGTTCTGACCTGTGAGGAAGGGTTTGAATATAAGTGTTGTATTGCCCGCATAAAGGGGCCCCGGAAGCCCATGTGGCTCAACGTGGCGTACAGGAACGGCCACCCCAGCCGATCAAAAGCTTTTTCAGCGTCTAAGCTGAGCAACATAGAGGGGGCGCCGTTCCTGCTCGCCACTTCCACCAAATCTATCACTTTTCTAGTGTTATCGCTTGCTTGTCGCAATGGGACAAACCCTACCTGATCCTTATGGATCAATGATGGCAGGATCGCGTTCAGGCGATTAGACAGAAGTTTGGTGAAGATTTTCAAATCAGAATTCAACAGTGCAATAGGCCTATAATTTGCACAAATGGAAGGGTCTTTATCTGCTTTGGGAATCAGGGTGATGAAAGATTTCTGCATTTCTAAGGGAATTTGGGTGTCCTGGAGGAAAGCATTAAACAGTTTACGAAGATGGGGTAGTATAAGAGGGAGAAATGCTTTATAGTATTCGTATGGGAACCCATCTGGGCCCGGAGCCTTATGGGACGGTAGGGATTTAATAGTGAGTTCTATTTCCTCATCAGTGATCTGTGCATTAAGTGTTAGTAGATCTGATGATTGTATATGGGGAATTCCACTCTGTTCTAGGTATTGTTTCATCGAGTGGGACAGGTCAGAAGAGGGAGGATTGCTAGGTATGTCCGGGCTGTTGTAGAGGTCTTTATAAAAGTCCGCAAATGTGTTTGCAATTTCTTCAGGATGTGATAGTAACTGACCTAATTTGTTTTTAATCTGATTCGGGGTTTGCATATGGGATCTCTCCCTTAATTTGTTAGCCAACAGAGAGTGTGCCTTATTCCCCTTGTCATAAAACAATTGTTTCAACCTGGTTAGGGCTTTTTCCACTTGTCCCATAGCTAGATCACGAAGAGTAGCACGAAGTTTAATTATTTTCCTTAGATTTTCTATCGTGGGGTTGGTCTGGAGCCTATGTTCAAGTGTTTTAAGTTGGCTCTCTGCTTCTATTTTGGCAGCTGATGTGTCTTTTTTAAGTTTTGAGGAGATCGCTATACATTTACCCCTAAGAACCGCCTTGTGGGCTTCCCAAAGAGTAGGGAGTGAAACTTCCTGATTGGAATTTTCTAGGAAATAAAGTTTAAGTGTAGAGTTTAGTTCCTCTAGGGCCGGTTGGTGTTGGAGAAGGAATGTATTTAGTCTCCAGTTGTAGGGTCTGCGGACGGGGGTGCCTAGGTCTAGCGTTAGTAAAATAGGGGCGTGGTCTGACCAAGAGATAGGTCGTATTTGCGTTTTACGTGTCAGTTTTAAAGTAAAATTATTAAGGAAAAAGTAATCAATGCGTGTATGTGTGCAGTGGGGAGCTGAGTAAAATGTGTATTGTCGGCCTCCAGGACATAGAGCCCTCCACGCATCAAAGAGCGCATATCGTCTGGTGATTTGTCTGAATAGTCTCGAGTCTCTATGGACCCTAGGCATTGGAGCGTGAGGGGCTAACGTCTGGCGGTCCGCCGTGGGTGACTGTACAAGATTAAAGTCACCTCCCAAAACAAGCACCTTAGGAGTAGATCTAAATATTCGGGATATTACCTTGGATAGAAAGCTGTGTTGTTTAGTATTAGGGGTATATAGGGCACATAGCGTTATTTCTTGTGTTTGCCACGTTCCTCTCAAAATAATGAAGTGGCCGTTAGGGTCACAGTATTGAGACACGCATGTGAAGGGGGTTCCCCTCTTGAAAAGTATGGCCACTCCAGCCTTTTTACGACTACCCGAAGCTATGTATATTTGGGGGTAATATTTGGATGCAAATGCGAATGAGCCTTCCCTGTTAAAATGGGTCTCCTGGACCATAATAATATCAGCTCCTGATTGTCTAAACTCCCTCAGTGCCAGATGTCTTTTCCTATTGGAGTTCAATCCGTGTACATTTAGTGAAAGTACCTTAGTCATGGTGGCGGTTCGGTGTGTGCAGGTGTACGCTTACCTAATGGCGGCTTGTCATGGTTCGAGATCCCAGGGCCAGGAAATGCACTCTCCGGGAGGAGACCAGGAAATTTCATGGACTTAGTCATGTACCAAAGAAGGTGGTTAGAAAGAGAGAGGAAGAGAGAAGACTGGGGAGAGAAGAGGCGAACAGTTAATGCACAAAAATAAGAGAACATCAACCTCGTCAAACATCTTTGATAGGCCAACGGGCCTAGACTAGAGCGGATCCCCGCGTGAGCCTCCCCCCCCACCCCTGTTAGGGCGGTTGAAGAGGTCCACCCGGGAGCCCGCATCCCGTCTACAATATTTTCCAGACCGCACACAGTCTAATACTGTGTACCAGTAACTAGCTAAAATAAAATTGAAATAAGAGGGAACAAAAAATAAGGGGAGGGGGGTGATAATCGATGGCTTCTATGCCGGTCTACTCAAAGCTCGTCTGAGTTTAGCCCTCACTGGTGAACTAAAGTTGGGCGTTAGGGATTATTCAAATGGGACAGTCCAGGATCTTTTTAAACAGGGTATTAGTAGGACAGTTCTATTCGCTGAGCCTAAATGCTTAAGTCCCCGTGTTGTTTGTTGTTGTGGTAGTAGTGGATCTGCGATCCTTGTACTTTGCGGACTTGCGTTGGGAATCTGGATGTCTAGGTCGGTTAGGAGCAGGGATCTTTTGCCAGGTTGCAGGTGGCGGTGGGGGTGTAGCAACTATGTCCCATTCTGGTAGTTGTGGGATTGGTATTTCAAGAATGTCACAGAATGTACGAAGGTCTTCTGGGTATCGTAGGACAGCGGATTTACCCTGATGTTTCGCTGTGAGGCTAAAAGGAAAGCCCCATCTGTAGATAATGGCTTCTTTCTGTAGTTGCTGTAGTAGGGGTTGAAGAAGCCTCCGTTTTTGCAGTGTTATCCAGGACAGATCCGGGTAGATTTGAATCTGAGCTTCCATATAAGTTATTTTGCGTGCCAAACGTGCTTGTCTCATGATTTCCTCTTTGAGGGGATAGGAGCTGATTCTGCAGATAACATCTCTGGGTTTAGGGGTGGCTCCCTTGGGTCTGAGTGCCCGATGGGCTCTGTCCATATCTATGTGTTTGGAGGGGGGGTTCCCCAATGAGATTGTTGAAGATGGATTGCAAAATGGTCTGCAGGTCCACTGCGTTTTCTGGTTCCGGGATGCCTCTCACCCGTATATTGTTACGGCGCCCCCTGTGGTCCAGGTCTTCTATATGTCTCTGCATATCTCTTAGCATTGCTCTGTGGTCTGCTCCCTGTAGCTGTGTTCTATGGACCGCTAGTTTCGTTTCTTGTATTTCTTCTTCAGCCATTTCCATTCTGTCTGTCAAATGTTTAAGGCCTGTTTGGAGTACTTGAATTTCCGTGTGACATGTGGATTTCACATCCTCAATTAGTTGTCTGAAATCCTCTTTTGTGGGCATGGCTTGCAGATATGTATGCCATGGTTGAGGCATATGTGGGGGTACATATGAGTCTCTTGTAGGGCTGCAGTAGTGGCGAGGGGGGGATGATACACGTGGTGGGGAGTGTAGGATTAAAGCACCTGCTGCATGGTTGATTTGCACTCCAGTTGCTGGGGGGTCCCATGGGTCTATGTATGCCCCTCTCTGTTGCTGCAGCATTGGGGGTCTAGAACTAGGGTCCTCTGCTGGGTGGGGGAGCGGGGCACTTGCTTTCTGTGCGTAGGATGGTATTGAGGGGGATGGCCGCCTGGATGCACTAAGGTCTCTGGAGCGAGACATTCTTTGCGATTTGGGAGGTGGGGAAGCGGCATCCACTGCCCATGATCTCTCATTGGGGTCATCAGGGGATCGGTGTAAGCCAGCTTGCAGACCTGCAGGAGTTGGCAGAGGGGGGAAGTCCTGAGAGATGTCTGAGGAATCAGTGAAGACTGGCTCTGGGGTCTGAGAGAGCGGCTCCGGAGCCATTCTCAGGAGTCTCGGGAACGCCGCCGAGCACTGAGTGTAGTGCGGGGGGGAGGCGGGTGGCATGGCGGACCGAGTCTGTTCAGTGGGGGAGTGTGGTTGGCGGTGGGGACTCACCGTTCCCATGTCTGTGATGGATGCTCGGGGGTACTCTCTGGCCTGCTGAAGTCCCTCCAAGAGCTGTTGCTCAGGATGGTCCGATCGTGGAGACTGGGCGGGACTCCTTGATGTGCGGGCTGGAGTGTCCGGCGCCATATTGGCCTCGTCTCCCTGGGACATTCCGGGCTGTGTGAAATAGGAACGGAGGTCCGTGGAAGCCCCTGGAGGTGGTAGGGACGATCCTCTAGGCTTGGAGGATCTGGTGGTCCTGGATTTGCCCATGTATTTGCGGTCAAAATCACCCAAGATACGCCGTTTTCGCTGTGGGCTGAGAGAGCTGAGGGATTAGGCTGCCATCAGGAGTAGAAGTTATTTCAAGGCTCACTTCTGGGAATAAAGTATGGGGGTCTGGAAGCATTCCAGTTGCTCATGCAAGACTCATATATATGACAGTTCTGATTAGGCCCTTGCCAGCTGTGTAAGGTAGGATATCACTAAATTTTTGTCATATAGCGTGATAACTTTCTTTAGGGAAAGGTTCTACAAATGTAAAGCGAGAGGAAAATATGACTTTAATTACAATAAGATAAGGTATGCAGGAGGGTACAGTCATTAAGATCAAGGCTCATAGTTACTCTATGACCAAGGATCTTTTACCCCCCTTTTTAGCATATTAGTTTAATTTATTATTATTTTCATTTACCATATGTTATCTCCTTTACACAATTATTAATTTAAAAAAGAGCACAATATGTAATGGCATTTTGTAAGTTTCAGATTCAGAATACTTTATTAATCCCAAAGGGAAATTACTGTGACACATGCCACACTCAACAAAGACAGCACAAGATCACAACAATAAGCAGAACAAGACACAATGACACAACAAAATTACAAACAACAGCTATTAGCACCAAATAAAACAAATTAAAACTACACTTTAATAAAACATCCATACAATAAAAATGCAACATAGAATAAGTAACACAGATTAAAAAATAACAGGAAATCAAACTACCAAATTGCAAATAATACACCATTTTCTCTAGCATTACCCCAAATAATAATTAACATAATACCAACATATCATAAAACTACATAAAAATCCTGACCATAAATCAGATTTAAATCTAAATGATCCCATCCAGCCCTCACAGAGAAGAATTATTTAACTTTATGGCAAAAGGCAAACATGATTTCCCGTGTTCCTCTGTGGTGCATTGTGGTTGTAACAATCTGTCACTGATAGTACTCTGCAGACTGACCAGCGTATTGGGGAGCGGGTGGGAGGAGTTGTCTGTGATTGAACATATCTTGAACAACATTCTTCTCTCTAATGCCCTGTACACACGATAGGATTTTCCAACAACAAATGTTGGATGTGAGCTTGTTGTCGGAAAGTCCGACCATGTGTATGCTCCATAGAACATTTGTTGGCGGAACTTCCGCCAACAAATGTTTGAGAGCAGGTTCTCAAATTCCGAGCGTGTGTAGACAATTCCGACGCACAAAAGTTCACGCATGCTCGAAATCGAGCAGAAGAGTCGCACTGGCTATTGAACTTCATTTGTCGTACAAGTGTTGTACGTCACCGTGTTCTTGACGTTCGGAATTTCTGACATTTGTGTGACCGTGTGTATGCAAGACAAGTTTGAGCCAACATCCTTTGGAAAAAAATCCACGGCTTTGTTGTCGGAAAATCCTATCGTGTGTACAGGGCATAACACTCCAACTTCAATCCAACAACATCACTGGCCTTGCGAATCTGTTTGTTGAGTCTGTTGGTGTCAGCCACCCTAATGCCCTGTACACACGACAGGATTTCCTGACAACAAAACCGTGCATTTTTTTCCAAAGGATGTTGGCTCAAATTTGTCTTGCATACACATGGTCAAACAAATGTTGTCGGAAATTCCGAACGTCAAGAATGCGGTGACGTACAACAAGTACGATGAGTCAAGAAAAATTAAGTTCAATAGCCAGTGCGGCTCTTCTGCTTGATTCCGAGCATGCGTGGACTTTTGTGCGTCGGACTTATGTACACACGATTGGAATTTCCAACAACAAGTTTTGTTGTTGGAAAATTTGAGAACCTGCTCTCAAACATTTGTTTGCGGAAATTCCGACAACAAATGTTCTGTGGAGCATACACACGGTCGGACTTTCCGACAACAAGCTCACATACATTTGTTGTCGGAAAATCCTATTGTGTGTACAGGGCATAAGTCTGCTTCCCCAGCATGCCACCGCACACAGGAGAGCACTGGCCATCACAGACATATAAAACATCTTTAGCATCGTCCAGCAGATGTTAAAAGACCTCAGTCTCCTCAAAAAATAGAGCTCTGGTCCTTTCTATAGAGCACTTCATTGTTCTTGCTCCAGTCCAACTTATTATCTATGTGCACCCCTAGATATGTGTAACTCTCCACTACATCCACTCTTTGGCTGGGGATGGGGGTTACTGGTGCTTTTCTCCTTCTCAAATCCACAACCAGCTCCTTTGTCACATTTATATACAGATGATTATCCTCACACCATGTAACAAATGTTCTCCACCACAGTCCTATACTCAGTCTCTTCCCCATCCCTGATACATCACACTACTGCATAGTCATCAGAAAACTTCTGAAGATGGCAAGACTGGTAACTGGTATGTGTCTTGTAACTAAAATCAATGGCATAGACAGTTAAAAGAAAGGGAGAGAGAACTGTACCATGTAGAACCCCAATATTGCCGATACACAGTCTTGCAAAAGCACATACTGCGGTCTTCCTGTCAGGTAGTCTACAATCCATGACACAAGGTAAACATCAACCTGTATTGCTGCCAGCATCTCGCCCAAGAGAGTTGGCCTGATAGTATCAAAAGCACTGGAGATGCAAAAAAACATGACCCTCACAAGCGCTTGCAGGTTTATCCAGGTGTGCATACATGCGATTTAGCATGAAGATGGTAGCATCCTCAACTCCCATGAAGATGATAGCATCCTCAACTCAAGTTCAAGATTTTGAAAAGGAATATTCCAGTATTTTTTTGTTTTACATATTATATGACCACTGTACATGTAGAAAACAATGAACTTAAAAAGCAAGTAAAATGGGACTACTAAAATAGGGCAAATGGAGAACACTGTTAGTCCAAAATATCCAATTAGGAACTAAATGTTATTATTGATCCTGCTTTAATAACCAGAGCTGATTATAAAAAGCATAAGAGATTGCAAAAATGTACTTTATAGGCACACGCATAAAATAAAAAATATTTGAAGTTTTAATTGGATAAAGTTAAAATCGTAGTTTACAAACATAAAAAAGAAACAACATCATAATAATGCATGACCCCAGGGACTCAAATAAAACCTCCAAATATTATATTCTAATCCAATTCGATGTAATTAGAAACAACCAATAACTGCATCCAAGAGGAGTAAAGTGCGTGGAGTGGTTGAATCACAGTATGAGGTCACAGAGAAAATTCACTCTACAAGTTACCCGCACAATTGCGCTTCTTCAGGAGCTTGCAGATCTAATGAACATGTAAAAAAGACATCGAATAAGTATGACATACTATCCAATACATAAAACAGAAACAGTATAAACAATGAAATGGTCATTTCAATGGAGTCTAGTGGGAGCCCAAGTCAGATAGGCTCATTTCCCGATAGACTCCATTAAAATGACCATTTCATCATTTATATTGTCTCTGTGATCTCATACTGCGCCACTCCACGCACTTTACTCCTCTAATATTTGGAGGTGTTATTTGAGTCCCTGGGGTCATGTATTATTATGATGTTGTTTCTTTTTTATGTTTGTAAACCACGATTTTAACTGTATCCAATTAAAACTTCAAATATTTTTTATTCTATGCGTGTGCCTATAAAGTCCATTTTTGCAATCTATTATCCTTTTCCATTCAATACCGGGATGGTGGCATATTGTTATGAGTGTATCCACAGTGTCACCCTGTGAGGATACACAATAAATTCCAAAAAATGTTCTGATTATAAAAGCGTTTTTGTTCTTTTTCTTTTGTACTTTAACTTACCTGCAGAGCATATCTATCAACTGATGGATTTTTTCCATTCCCAATGTACAGTTCAGTCTTCCCCACAAACTCCTTCAATTGTTCACAAAGTTCAATTTCTCCTGGAGAGGAGATCAATCTTAGCACATCCTCTAAGGTTTCCTGCAGATAACACAGGCGTCATTGAGAGACACATTTTAAATGGAGCTTTAATTTGTATTTAAATTGATATTTACTTTAAATGAAATCTGTGTTGGTGTGCAGGACACTACTTTGCTGAAAGAATTGATTTGTAGCTATTTAAATCCAATGGATCTCATAGGATCATTTGAGATTCTGGTCATACCACATAGCTCCCAACTGTTCATTTAGAGAGCCTGTCCCTCTTTTTGATTGAAATCCCTCTGTCTCTCTTTCCTACTCCATTATCCCTCATTTAGTGGTATCGACCTCTAAATATTTACCATTTAACTACCTAAAGTGTTATATTACACTAAAAGTTTAATCCAACCACTAAATAATTGTATTTCTTATTTTGAAAACATAGTAAAAAGAATCTGTTTCAGCTGTTCTGTAATAATTTGTATTACCCAACATTATTTGTGCTTCATAAATGTAATTGCTCTGTTCTGAAATACGACATCTCTACCCTTCTCTGCATTTTCATCTCCACTTTATTTTGTTAAAGCTAAACTCCAGCCAGGACTATTCTTAGATAATATTAAAGTCCTTTTTTTACCTTACACTAAATTATTTGGCTCTTTTCATACAAGTGTTCTGCTTCTTCTAAATCAGTGCTCAATCCTGCTGTGTCAACCTGATTTCCTCTTTACAAGACCTGTGGCAGAGATCCCTGCTATTCCCCTGGCAAACGGCCTTGTAACTTCCCCTTAGTCGTCCTATGTTAGCGCAAGCAGGACATCATCTCCACTGCTGCTCAAGGGTGGGACCCTGGCAGACTCCCGGGGGGGACCCGGATGGAAAAGAAAAAACTGCGCTATTGAATAAATTAGGTAAGTAAGAAGCTGCAACTTAAAGTGATATACACCAACAGAACACGTAAAAAGAAGCTGCGCTAATAATGAATTGATTAAAATGACCTGTGAATAAACACATTAAATGCGTGTATCACAAACACAGTGAAAAGTGCGACAAAAATGTCCACCTATGATCAAACACTGATAAAGTGATAATATATATATATATATATATATATAAACAGTGAAAAACAGAATGGAGTAAACCCCAAATGTACCATATAAATTATAATGTGAAATAAACCTTATGATAAACCATACCACTGGGCACAATGACAACGTCCTTTGTAGTGACGAAACGCGTAGGGTGAGCGACGTACTGACGTCACCGCGCCTTTGTCGCATCCCGCTTTGCACGGGCATGTGTTTTTTTGTCCTGTTTTAAATTTGCAGGTCGGCTTTTCTATGCTATGAAGTTGAGTCATGTCTGTTCACCAATCTTTTTATCTAATAAATCATCTGGTTTTACCGATGGCAAGGCCAAGGTTTTTTTGTTTTTCTTTCTGGGCCACATACCTTTATTGAGATTTATTTATTTATTTATTCCAGCCCCGGGTACAACATCAAGCCTCTCAAGTGTTGGTTAACACTGTCACACGCGGACGGGTATGTCGTTTGGGGTGGGATTTGATGAACGCCCCACCTACAAGCCCCTTACAGCAGCGGGAGATCGTATTACTCAGGTTGGGGTCACAAGCTAATCTAGCTTGTATAGCTGATAAGCCTTAACTCTGTATGGTGGTGGATTCACAGTCTGTGTCCCCTGAAGACTCGTCACTGGGTGTTGCAATGTTCCATCGTCTTTAACATTAATGATATAGACTGTTTCCATATTCATTTGCCCACATTTTTGTCCCAATTATTTTTACCATATGGTTTATTTCACATTATAATTTATATAGTACACTTGGGGTTTACTCCATTCTGTTTTTCACTGTTTATATATATATTTTGTTATCACTTTATCAGTGTTTGATCATAGGTGGACATTTTTGTTGCACTTTTCATTTGTTTGTGATACACGCATTTAATGTGTTTATTCACAGGTCATTTTTATCAATTCATTATTAGCGCAGCTTCTTCTTTTTAGGTGTCCCGGTCTGACCCGCCCACTCCCTTTGTGCTGTTGAGAGACGGGCCAGGAGACTTCTAATCTGTCCTACCCACCTCGACCTCACACTATTATCCCATCTATTTACAGACACTATTTCCCACAGTTCCTTTAGCAACAAGAAGCTTTCTCATATGCTTACTGAACAGCTGCAAAAGTGAAATTTTGCAGGTATCCTGAAGTTCAGCTTTAAGAGCCCTTTCACACTGGGGCGGTTTGCAGGCGCTATTGCGCTAAAAATAGCGCCTGGAAACCGACCTGAAAGTGCCGCTGCTGTGTATCCAGTGTGAAAGCCCCGAGGGCTTTCACACTGGAGCGATGCGCTGGCAGGACGGTAAAAAAAGTCCTGCCAGCAGCATCTTCGGAGCGGTGAAGGAGCGGAGTGTATACCGCTCCTTTACCGCTCCTGCCCATTGAAAGCAATGGGACGGCGCGGCTATACCGCCGGCAAAGCGCCTCTGCAGAGGTGCTTTGCGGTGGTATTTAACCCCTTCTCGGCCGCTAGCGGGGGGTAAAACCGCCCGCTAGCGGCCGCATACCGACGGTAAAACGCCGCTAATAATAGCGGCGTTTTACCGCCGACGCCGCCCCCCGCCCCAGTGTGAAAGGGCTCTAATAGGAATGAGGTATGAATTTGCCACTTCCTTGGGTTTGGAACAAATCCTGTAGGTTTGATGTTCACAGTCCCTGAAAATTTATTTGAAGGTTACAGGGTCCAATTTTTTTTACATGGGTTTTGAACACTGGCCAGCAAGCATAACATGCCCAATAAGGCCTCATGCACACTGGGTGTGTAGGAGATCCTAGCATTTCAAGCACAGGTGCACAGGTGCACTTTCCAGCCCCACAGCCAGCTGCCTGTAAAACTCTATGGCAGGCTGAATGCTGCTGTGCTGGATGGTGTACCAATTGTTACTAACATTTAGGGCAGAATACACCCAGAGATGAATGCCCAGAATGCAGATTCTTCCATTTTGGGCCATTATCCTTGGGCGCATATGGCCCCAAACATTAGTAGCTCTAGGTGCACCGTCCAGCCACAGCAGCTTTCAGGCTTTGTGCATAGGGTAATCACGTGTGTGTGTGTTAGCATGTGCGCGTACAAAAAGTGCCATGCACGCTATGCATCGGTATTGGCAGCCAGTGGCCTATATAAACTGAAGCACTGCAGAAAGAAGTTGCTGACTGGTCTACAGCTTGTTCCTGATTACCTGTGGCCTGACCTGTTTATTCTGGTTTGACATGTATGACCTGGATTACCTCCCAACCTGCCTCTGGATTTTTGTCTCATTATGTGACTTTGGTCTGCCTTCTGCCTTGAACTTTGTTTGTGTGGCTGTTACTGACTTCAGCTTGTTGATCTGATCTTTCACTTTCTGATCTGATGCTATGCTGCTTGGCTGTTTCTGACTAGAGATGAGCCGAACACCCCCCCAATTTGGTTCACAGCAGAACATGCTAACAGGCAAACAATTTGTGCGAACACGCGAACACCATTAAAGTCTATGGGACACGAATGTGAAAAAAAAGTGCAAATTTTAAAGGTTTATATGCAAGTTATTGCCATAAAAAGTGTTTGGGACCCGGGTCCTGCCCCAGGGGACATGTATCAATGCAAAACAAAGTTTTATAAATGACAGTTTACTTCGGGAGCAGTGATTTTAATCATTCTTAAAGTGAAACAATAAAAATGAAATATTCCTTTAAATATTGAGCCCGGGGGGTGTCCTTAGTATGCCTGTAAAGTAGCGCATCTTTGTCATGTTTATAACAGTGCCACAGCAAAATTACATTTCTAAAGGAAAAAAATAAATTTAAAAATGCTTGTGGCTGTAATGTATTGTCGGATCCTGGCAATATAGATAAAAATACTAAAAAAAAATGGCGTGGATGTCCCCCCAAAATCTATACCAGGCCCTCCAGGTCTAGTATGGATATTAAGGGGAACCCCGCACCCAAATTTAAAAAAAAATGGCGTGGAGGTCCTCCAGGCCCCAAGGCACTATATACTCTGAACAACAGTATATATACTATGCGGCCTGCCCTATATACTCTGCAGAAAATTGGGCCTTAGGTGTTGGTGGTACCAGAACACTGTAAGCCCTCACAGTTACTCTTGTTGGATGCAGGAACGGGCCCTGCTGTGAAATGTTTCACCAGAAATTGTAATTACATGCCCCTGTTAAACGGGGGCAGAAAAATTGGGCCTTGGGTGGTGGTGGTGCCACAACACTGTGGGCCCTCACAGTTACTCTTGTTGGGCACAGGAATGAGCCCTGCGTTGAAATAATATATTACAAATTGTAATTACATGCCCCTGTTAAACAGGGGCAGAAAAATTGGGCCTTGGGTGGTGCTGGTGGTGGTGCCACAACACTGTAAGCCCTCACAGTTATTCTTGTTGGGCGCTGGAACGGGCCCTGCTGTGAAATATTATATCAAAAATTGTAAAATTGCTGCTCTATAAGCAGCCTTATATAGTGTGGGGCATGGACATAGTCCCCCTGAGCCATAATTGGCCAAAGGCACCCTGTCTTTGGCCAATTATGGTTCTCTCAGCAGAGCACGCTGTGATTGGCCAAAGCATGCAGGTCCGGTGCATGCTTTGGCCAATCATCACACAGTAATGCACTTCGATCTCGCAGTGTATTATGGGGCGTTCAGCGGCGCTCAAATTTCCCGCAAACGCCCCATATGTTCGGTTAGTTTTAGAATAAATGAACACCCGATGTTCGAGTCGAACTTACGTTTGACTCGAACCCCTGGCTCATCCCTATTTCTGACCTTGGTTTGTGTCCCAACTCTGCCTGAGTCTACTGATCTTATACCCTGTTGCCTGATCCTTGTTCCCGTAACCTGCTTCAGTACCTCATTGTTTCTGTGCTTGGCTCCTGCTTCAGGATCCTCAGTTCTCTAGTTCACACATCTGGCAGCCACACAGATCTGGTACTGCCTCCAACTCTGGCACTTATGCTACTCCATACCCTCCCACTCTCTGTCACCACCTCATTATTCAATCTCTATCAGGTACATAATATTAAAGTGGGAAATTCTCCTGCTGATATTGCACACAATATTTTGAAAAAGTGACATGAGTGGTGATTCAACCACTGACACTTTACTACACTAGCTAAAGTTTAAAAAAAAGTTTTGGCTTTAGAAATATTTTAGAAAGCAAATTGTTAGCTTAACATGATGATATAATATGACTGCAAAAAATTGTACAAGCACACAGTCAAAATAATTTGAGAGAGTACTTTGCTGCCTACACCTGCTAGGCAAAGCCTATAAAGAACTCTGTCTACAATCCAAAAGTGGCGGCCCGTCCTATCCATGCGTCCAGCCCCCTAATCTACATGCGGGGAGCTGGATGCATGGATTCCAATGGTTTATTTTTTATTTTTTGAAGCACATGATTAGAGCCTGAGGTTTTAATTGACTTCAAAAAAGGGTGCGCTCGGGGCGCAGAGCACTGCTCCCAAAGCCCACCTACTTGTGTGACAATAGTGAATGCATTTTTGCTATTGTCTTCCTGATTCTCCTCCCGGCCAATCAGGAAGCAGTTCCTGAGACCCGATTAGCCAGGGAGTCCTAAGACTCCCGGCCAATCGGATCTCAATTGTGACAGCCTTCCTGTTTGGCCTGGAGGAGAAGCGATGGCCCCGAAGCGAGGAGCTGCAGCCCTGACCCATGTCTGACTGATCTGCCTCCTTCCTAAGGTAAGGAGGCCTTTGATCGCCGTGGCAATCCCGTCTGTCTCCCGCGCAGGGGGGAGGTGGGGGGGATCACCGAATTCCAATCCATCTCCCACGGGGGGGGGGGGATTGTCGCATTCCCATCCATCTCCCGCAGGGAGGGGAAGGTTGCATTGGTTTGACGCCCCCCAAAATATTAAGCACCAGCCGCCACTGCAATCCAAATTGTCTACTGTGTATGACAGTGCAACAAAACTCTCTCTCTGAAGCTAGTACTGTTTTTGATCTTCTATATAAAAAAACTAGTAGTAGTGCATGCGATATAAACACATTACCCTTATTTCCTTTTACAAACAATACAATAAAGAAAAAACTGAGTGTATTGCACACATACCTCGTTGTGATTATCAGGTACATGTTTGGTCAAAATTTTAAATCTGGCCTTCAGTGATTGCTCAGCTTTCTCTTGCATGACTTCATTTACAAACTCAGGTCTTCTTTCAGTTGAACCTGTACAAATTACTGCAGTTATTGAAATTTTTCATTATAGTTTGCTATGGCAAACAATTGATGTAGTTGAGGTATCATGTCTTATTTCTACATTTCCAGAGTAGATATTTGAAGCAGTTATAAATAGTGTATAATATAAATAAAAAAAATGTGGAATTGTGGGGGTTTGATTTATTTGAGGGTGTATTGTTTTTATTTAATGTTGATAAACCTCTATTTTAGGCAAAATGTTTTTTGTTTATTTTTCTTCCCTGCAAGTCTTTCTTTCCTCAGGTGAGTGGTATGTTGGGATTTTCCTTTTTTTTGTGGTGGTGGTGGTGGTGGTGGGGGGGGGGGTTGGATTTTATTTTATCTTAACATTGCCCTTTTTAAAACTTGAAGTAATCAATGCAGCATTCACTGGTCACTGACCATTTGTTCTTGAAGCTGCATTTGGTTTGCGGCTGCTACATTTGAAAGACCATTGAGCATTTAATCCTCCTGAAATTATATAACTCACATTCTTCCCACCCCCATTCCCATAGCAAAAGCAAATGTAAAAATATACTAGTTAGACCTATTTGTGTTTATAACTGACCTGCCACTTGCCAATTTTACTTTATCTTTTGCAGTCTCCTAATTCTCAAGTATTAGTAACCCCTGGCCTGTGTTTTGTCTCTGCTACATTTGTGCCTTAAGCCACGTACACACGATCGGATTTTCCAACGGGAAATGTGTGATGACAGGCTGTTGGCGGAAAATCCGACCGTTTGTACGCTCTATCGGACAATTGTCGGATTTTCCACGGACAAATGTTGGATGGTAGGCTTTAAAATTTTTTGCGGACAAATGTCTGTTGTCGGTTTTTCCGAGCCTGTGTACACAAGTCCGTCAGACAAAAGTCCCAAGTACAAACATGCATGCTCAGAAGCAAGGACTTGTAAACTAGCATAAACTAGCGTTCATAATGCAGAATTAACATTCATGACGTGGCAAATTATGAAATCTAGAAATGCAGTGCACCTTCTCTTCCTCTTTAATGGGATAATAATGAAGCTTCTTTGCTGGTGATACTGATGGAGTTATTGCAAACTAATTTTCAAAAGCTTTTTCTTTCTAGTGATATCAAGAATAATATTATTATGCTTTTTTTTTGGTGCAAGTTACCACAACACTGTTAAACCGTAGTCTTTAAGATCAGAGATACAACTATGTTTGTGTCCCTTGTTAATTTTACATTGTATTTTTTAAAATGTAACTGCCTACTCCCAAACTGTCATTTGAAGTAAAACACATAGCCAAGTATTATTCTCCACAATTTTTTTTATTGTGCATTAAAAAAAGAAACAAATAAAATTAGACATGCTATCTGCCAATAGAACTTAACCAAAAAGTGCATTCTATGCATCCAAAAATATAGAAAATATACCAAATCGAATCATTATTATTCCACCAAAAAATAAAATAAAAGCCTCATGAATGTGTCCTGCTTCTTAATATAGGGAGTCAACAATGCCAAGGGTTGGTGAAAGCAGGGGTCCGTCATCCGGAGATAATTCCGAAAAACATCTGGAATATTCTCCTGAAGCTCCCGCAGCAAAGGCATATGACATAATTGGTCACGATTAATAAAGCAACCATTTTTTGGTCCAAGAAATCCTCTTCCTCCTGTTCCTGGACTGGACTTGGGTCAAAGCAATAACTCCAAGGTCAATAATAAATAACACGTTATCTCCTCTGATTCTGCAACATGGCTGGTTGACGAACGGCCGTTCAGAAACTAACTGAAAAGCGCAAAATGAAAAGCGCAAAATGAAAAACGTGAATCAACACTCACCAAACTTCTACTAACACAAAATTAGCATAAGGAGCACAAAGGGTGGTGCCTGTCAATTGAACTTCCTCTTTTTTGGCTCGTAGTACGTCTAGTACGTCACTACATTCGTGTTTGTTGGCCGACATTTGTGTACCGTTTGTATTCAAGACAAAATCCAGGCAAGCGCCTTCGGACAAAAGTCCGAGGTTTTGTCTGCGGAAAATCCAATCGTGTGTACGAGGCTTTACTCAAAAATCTCCTGCTGCTGGCCAATCTGTATCAGCTGTGGTCTCTTAATTCTTAATGACATTTAGATATAAATTGGCCAGTGGCAGGACATCAAAACATGGACAGCCTCTGCAAACTATTGGCCAATTTCTGTACACTGGCAATGACATGCATCATTATCACTTTTTTAAAGCTGAAATGCATGAAATTAGGATGTTGCTGCTGAATGTAAGCCAAGCTACCGGTAAAAGAAAAAATAAATTCAACAGCAAAATATTCACTGCTAGAGTAAGCTTTCGCTGTCTGTGAAACCTGTAATATTTCATAACACCACATACAGCTTTAAGGCATTCCCCAAGTGTGTAATTTGAAGGAATACATATATTTCCAATGTCACTCTCAAAGCACGAGAAGATCTTCTCTCGCTGTATGTATTTTTAAAACAAATTACAGTGACCAGCTCCCTATGCCTTTTTCTTTTACAATATTTTATCCATTAGCCTAAATTTACTAACAGGATTCGCACTATAAAGACAAAGACAAAGGTATAAGACCCAAGTCATCACCAGGTTGGCTCGAAGACTGCAGAAGGATGTATGGAGGAACAGGCGTCAGGGAGAAGGGTTGTATAGGAAGCTGGCCTTCAAGAGGAACTGCAGTCTGCTCACATACTTTTTTTTCTTTTTTGTTTAATACATTTTTATTAAGGAAAAATAGAGCAAAGATAAACATATGTCACAAAATAGATACATATTTGAAAATCAAAAGAAAAACATAGGCTTCAGTCTGCGACATCTATAACAAGTAGGTGTAAACCAAAAACCCAATATAAAGCTATAAAATTATAAAAAGTATTATTGTAACATCTAAGTAAACAATGGGTACATAGTATATGAGCTCTTAAGCCAAACATAGTGAGGAGAAATCTTTGCTTTAGTTTAAAGAGAATACAGAATAAGAAGGGGAAACAAAGTAGAGGATAAGAGAATTAGAGAATAGGTGAAAGTATAGATAGGAAAGAGAGAATAGAAGAGGAGAGAAAACATAAAGCAGGAGGGGGGGGGGGGATGTATTGCTGGCACGCATGGCAGTATATTGAAAAAAACCGAGATATCAGGATATAAACGGCTAAGCTTGGTCAAACAATTTAAGGGGTTTGCATTAAAATGTCTTTATAGGTGGAGGTGGATTGAAATGTTATCCAAGAATCCCAGGTTAGCGAATGTTTCTTGGAAGTACCTCAAATTTTGTGGGTAATACTTTCCATAAGATGTACGTTATCGACCATTTGTAACCACACTCAAACAGAAGGGATTGTTGGTTGTCCCCATAGGGTCAGAATTAAAGCTTTGGCAGTGTTCAGTAAGTGAGGGATAATTGATCGTTTATATAGTCTTATAGGAGTTGTCGTAGAATGGAAGAGGATAGCCCAAGGGTCATTGGGTATATTAATATCCGATATCTGTGCTATCAGAGTACGAATGGCATCCCAAAAAGGTCGAATTAGTGGACAAAACCACCAGACGTGCGCGTGAGTAGCTTTGTTCCCACAGTTCCTCCAGCACAATGGGGAACTGGCTGGGAACATTTGGTGTAGTCTAGCTGGGGTGTAATGCCACCTGGTCAGCAATTTATAGTTAACCTCAGACATTTTTGAGGCTAGGGAAGAAGTATGGGCCAATTGAAGAATCTTATCCTTTTGGTTGTCAGTGAGGGAGGAATCTAAATCAGACTCCCATTTAGCCAGGGAAGGTGGAAAGTTGAGATTTTGAAGAGCAATGAGGGCTTTGTAAAATAGAGATATACCATGTAGAGGTGGATCTTTAGGATGAAAAATTTCTTCTATAGCATGTAAATCTTCAATACCTCTAAGTGGATTAGGAAGGGAATTTAAAAAATGTTGTAGTTGGTGTTATCTCCATTTATCCAGAAATGTAGCAGGTTTAGGGGCTAGAATCATACGCAGCGGTTTAAGTGTGTTGTCACGGAGAACATGATGTAGTAGTAGAGGTTCTTCAAATTTCCATGATTTAAAACCTGGGTCTAGTAAACCCGGTAAAAAATATTTATGATTGAGGAGAGGTAAAAGAGGGGAATCCTAATTCCATGAAAATTTTTTGTGTAATGCATCCCAGATATCTAAAGAGGATATAGTAAGAATCAAAGTATTTCGAGCCAAATTTCTGCAAGAGCGGGGTATCCAGGGGGCTATTGAAAGATCCATTCCACTTAAAAAATATTCAAGTTGTACCCATAATTTCGATTTGAGAGCATATTTCCAATCAGCCAGTCTGGAAAGAACAACCGCTTGATAATATGCTTTGAAATTAGGAAGTGCCAGACCACCGGAGCATTTGGAGCGAAACAATAGCTCTCTGGATATTCTGGAATGACTATTCTTCCAGATAAATTTTGAAATCATGGTTTGTAATATATTGAAGAACCCTACTGGTACACCTAATGGGAGCATTTGAAAAATAAAAAGGATGCGAGGCAAAATATTCATTTTAATTATATTTACTTTCCCCAGCCAAGTATGTGATAAATTGGACCATTTTCGTAGGTCATCTCTAAACCTATAATCCTAGGGGATATAATTATATCGAAAAAGAGAATGGGGGTGAGGAGTAAGATAAATACCCAGGAACTTCATACATTTTGGTTCCCATTTAAATGGAAAAAGAGGTTTAAGGGAGATTGCCTCCGACTTGGGAATATTAATGTTTAAAATTTCGGATTTGGATAAATTTATTTTGAAGTTAGAGATGGAGTGAAAATTGGAGAATGCTGTCATTAAATTTGGGATTGAGATGCGTGGCTGTTGAATAAAGAATAGTATATCGTCAGCATAAGCTGCGTATTTATGTGATCTGTTGCCTATTTGTATGCCTTTGATATCAGCATTATGCCTAATTGTAGTTAGGAAGGGTTCTAAGGCAATAGCAAAGAGAAGGGGTGAAAGGGGGCAGCCCTGCCTGGTTCCATTGTGTAAGACAAAAGGGTCACTCAACATTCCATTTATCCTAATTTGCGCTGTTGGATTTGAATAAAGGGATGAAATTCGATGAAACATCTTAAGTCCCAGCCCAAAGTGTCGTAAGGTCACTTTAAGATTATCCCAGTCCACCATATCAAAAGCCTTCTCAGCGTCAGTAGAAAGGAGTAGGGTGGGCTGGGCGCATCTCTGGACATATTGGATTAACAAGATCGCACAAAGGGAATTGTCTTTTTCTTCTCTATTGGGTATGAAACCTGATTGAGCCGCTGATATCCAGCTAGGCAAAAGAGGCAACAATCGATTTGCCATTACTTTGGCAAGTAATTTAATGTCCACATTTATTAACGATATTTGCCTGAAACTATTGCATAGGGTAGGATCCTTATCAGGTTTAGGGATGACAGTAATATGAGTGGAGAGAGATTCTGGGCGTAAACCTGAAGAGTGAGAAATAGAATTTGCATAAGCACAGAGGCGAGGGAGCAATACGTCACTGAATGTTTTGTAATATAAAATAGTGAACCCATCAGGTCCAGGGGCTTTACTAGATGGGGAAGATTTTAATGCTGCCTGGAATTCCTCAACTGAGAAATCTTCTTCTATTTCTTTAAGTACGGATATGGGCAATTTAGGAAGGTTAGCATCTTTCAAGTAGGAAAGCATGCGGCTTCTTCTCTCCTTTTGAGGAAGAAAGTCGTTTTTAGCATTGTAAAGGTTCGTGTAGTATTCTCTAAAGGCCTTAGCGATATCTGGGGTTGCATGGACTAGCTCTCCTGTTGGGAGTTTGATTTTGAAAATAAATGACTGCCACTGTTTAGTCTTTAAGGATCGAGCCAATAATTTACTTGGTTTGTTCCCCCACTCATAGAATTTCTGAGATAGGCGTTGGAATTTTCTCTTAGTATCTAAGTTGAGGAGAGATTTTAACTCCTCACGTTTAAGTGTAAGGGATTGGAGGTGTTCAATATGCAGAGATAGTTTGTGTTGTTTTTCGAGGATCGCTATCTGCTGTAAGACCTGAGCGATTTGTTGACCATGCTCCCTTTTTTTCCTAGCGCCGAGCTCAATGAGACGGCCCCTGATAGTAGCCTTATGAGCCTCCCACACAATGGAGGGAGATGTGTCAGAAGGCTTATTTTCCTTGAAGTACTGTGATAAATGAGAGGCTAACATGGAAACCTCAGCTTCGTTAGAAAGAAGGGAGTCATTAAGTTTCCAGTTACTAGTGCGTCGTGATAAGGAGGGCATGGTCAACGTCTTCGATACAGGTGCATGGTCAGATATAGATGCGGTGCCTATATGAGCGGATTGCAGGAGGGGAAGATGATAATGATCTAAAAACATGTTATCTATTCTGGAATAAGATTGGTGTGTTGTAGAAAAATGAGAAAAATCCTTTTCCTTAGGATGGAGGAGACACCAGACATCCATTAGTTGGAGACTCAAAAGTTTCTTTTTAACAAATTTCAGTCGTTTGAAAGAAATACTGGAGCGACCTTGGGAAGTATCTATGGTAGGGTCTAGTGGTATGTTTATGTCACCCGCTAGGATAGTAAGACCTTTGGCAAAATGTGAGAGTTTAGTGATGATTTGTGAGAGAAAGGTTGGTTGGTTGTGGTTTGGACAACATACATTTGCAAGAGTACATTGAGTGTTACCTATAAAGCCCCGAAGGAAAAGAAAGCGACCATGATCATCTGCTAACATATCAGATAGCCTGAAGGACACACCCCTGCAGAATCCAATGGTGACTCCTTTAGCTTTATTAGTATCTGATAAGCTATAGTACCACTGCGGAATGGGATGAGGTTAGCTTAACAGAAGTAGTGTGAGTTAAATGGGTTTCTTGAAGAAAAGCAATGGTTTGAAAACCATTGGTTAAAAATAGAAAAAACCTGTGGCCAAAATTCGACTTAGTATAGAAAACCTGTAGAGAAATGGTGATCTACATAGATGAAAATATTATGTGTAAAAAAAAAAAAGAAAAAAGTACACGTGTCAACCATGCTTTTGTGCAGAGCCTGGAAGTGAGGTACGTCGCTTCTTTGATGGAGTCTTTCTCCAAGGTGGGTCCAGAGGGCCCAGAAATTTAGGAATTGGGTCTTGCCAGCCTGGGAGCTCCATTGATGGGAGATTAAGATCATGCAGAAAAGTTGAAAGTTCCTCCGGGAATCTTAGTGTATAGGAGCGGACATTTTTTGTGGCAATCAGGCAGGCTGGGAATCCCCATCTGTACGTAATCCCATCAGAGCGCAACTGGTCAAGGAGCGGTTTCAGGGCTCTACGACGATCCAGTGTATCCTTGGAGACATCTGGAAATATGGTGATGACTGCTCCGTCAAAGTCTACGTTAGGCAGACCCCGCATCTTCATCATGATAGTATTTTTATCCTCAAAGTAATGCAGGCGACAGATAACGTCTCTAGGTTGATCTGAATTCGCATTTCTGGGTCTTAGGGCCCGATGCACACAGTCAAAACGCAACGATTCAGTGACAGGCCTACCCAAGATGGTATTTAAAATACCTCTTATGGATGGTTCTAGATCGTTATCCCCAGTGGCTTCCGGTAGACCTCTGATACGAATATTATTTCTACGGTTGCGATTCTCGAGGTCCTCAAGCTTATATAGAGAGGCTCGATGGGTGAAGGGCAGCTGAGTAACAGTATCCTGTAGTTCTTTAATGGCCAAAGCATGTGCGTCTTGCCGCTGTTCTGTTTCCTCAACTCTGACCAGAAAATGCAACATGTCAGATCTAACAGCAGTTATTTCTTTTTTAATGGATTTCTCCAAACTTCGAAACATACCTGCAAGTTCTTTTTTAAGACCGCTCATTAGTGTAGTCATCTAGGAACCATCTGGGGGTCCTGGATCGTCCATAAGGTCCGAGCAGTATGAGGAGGCAGGAGAACTTTCTCGCACAGAGGCCGAGTGAGATGATGGAGAGGCACTCGTCCGCGAGGTTCGAACCTGTTCGTCACGTGCATTAGCTAAATATTGCTGAATGGAGCCTGTGGAGACTGGAACGGGCAGTGATCTCTTGCCTGGTCGTTTACCTGGGGCAGCACGAAGTTTAGGTGTTTTGGCGGGCATTACTAGAACTATACGGCCGATTGCTGTAGGGAGCACTCCTTATTCACATCTGTTTAATGTCAAACATGCATCAGAGTATCGTTATCATGTGAAAAGGTGTAGATGCAGGTAGTGTTTAGAGTCACTTCAGCAGGCACAGGGAGGAACAAGGAGATTTACCTTGGGCAAAGTCTGTAGGAGCAGGAGCTGTGCAAAAGATGTAATGATCAAGAGTAAATTTGGGAGTACTTGGTGCACCAATATGGCCGACGGTCTCCAAAGGTAGGCCAAAACCGCAGATTTTCCTTGTGGAGATAATTGTGTGTCCCAACACTGTATGGGGGAGCCTGCTTGTGATTCTCTATGTGAGGAATCGTTGATGAGTTGGATAGTGGGCAGGATGAGGAAAGGGAGAGCACTGTAGAGCACCAAGATGGCCGCCGACTTCCAGGGGTAGGCCGAAGCTGCAGGCTTTCCTGGGAGTGGTATGCGGCCGGATAGGTGCCGCTCCTCGAAGGCCCGGAACGGCACTGTACAATATTAAGTTCTGGGTCTCAGTGGAGCTCCAGAGCGCCGGCACTACTAAGAGTACTGGGTGAGGGGAGAGCAGAGAGATGTCACCGTACTCACTGTGCCTGTTGAAGGAGAAGCCGAAGCTGCAGGCCGAAAGATGGCGCCCATTGGAGAAAGGCCTGAGGCAGAGGAGGGGAGCATCAGGCGCTGCCACAGCGCTGTGAAGAGCCGTCGAAATCATCGATGGCGTCCCGATCAGGGAGTGAGGGTGAAGGCTCCTTTTATCCTCCAATTCGTGGGAGAGGAAAGCGGCTTACACCGGGCGCCTAGCAGGCCCAATATGGCGGCAGGCGCACTAGGCCTAGGGGCGGCCGAGGGTCCGGAACCGAGGAGTGTAATGAAACCGGCCAATTCACCTCGGAGGCAGCAAAGGAAGGAAGGCAGATGCTGTGGAGAGGAGAGTGGAGCTCGGGGAATCGAAAACCAGCCAGGATGGCTGTGGATGAGTATCCTCTGAACGGAGCTCAGCTCCCACACGTCCTCCCTGTAGCTCGTCTGGACACGCCCCCCTGCTCACATACTTTGTAATAAAAACATCTTTGCCATTCTGAAGCTTCCCTCCAGTGACTTTGCATATTATTCTATATATACTGTGATTCTGTACTTGCCAAATATGCTGCAGAAATCTCCCTCCACTAAGTCTGGCTGCATCCATTTTAACTGTGGGCAGCTGAAGCTGCTGCCTGTTCACTTCCTGGATTTACACAGACACACAGAGGCACACCTCCAGCTCTGCAGCTCTCATTGGCCCTCTTATGACTCATCCCCCCTCCAATCCTGGCAAACTCTCATGAGAGTGAGAGAGAGATAGAGCTGTGCATGATGTCATAAGCCTAGGCTAATGACCAGACAAGAAACAGGAAGTGGGATGTATAAGGTATTTACTAGCAGAAAAAAAATGTTTTACTATCCAAATTTAAAACAACAAGGACAGAAGATTTAATAAATAAAAAATGACTGAAGGTCCGCTCTAAGTTTTATGTACTGGCTTCAAATGTTATGCCGCATACACACGATCTGACTTTCCGACAACAAAACTGTGTATTTTTGTTCGAAGGTTGTTGGCTCCAACTTGTCTTGCATACACATGTTCACACAAATGTTGGCCAACAATTACGAACGTGGGAACATGGTGATGTACAAGACATACAACGATCCGATAAAAAGTTCAATAGCCAGTGCGCCACCCTTTGGGCTCCTTCTGCTAATCTCATGTTTATCCCGTGTAGAAGTTTGGTGAGAGACTATTCGCGCTTTTCAACCTCGTGCTTTTCAGTTCGTTTCTTCTTTTCAGGTTGTGCTTGTCGGTTCGTATCTGTTCTTCAGTGCATGCTTGTCATTTCGTTTCTGTCTTTCAGTGAGTTCTATTTATAGTTCGCTTCTGATTTTCAGTGCGTTATTGTCCGGTCGTTTCTAATTTTCAGCTCGTTCTTGTAAGGTCCTTTCTGATTTTCAGTGCGTTATGTCAGTTCGTTCTGAGCAGCCGTTCGTTTATTAGCCATGTTGCGTTACGTACTGGTCGTAGAGTTTGTGCTGTTATTGGGCTTGATGTTGGAGTTCTTGCTTTGACCAAAGTCCCGTCCATGAATAGGGGGAGGAGGAGTTCTTGGACCAATTCTCTCATATGCCTTTGTTGCAGGAGCTCCAGGAGAATAATCCTGATGATTTCAGGAACTATCTCCGGATGACGGACCCCGTCTTTCACCGTCTCTTGGCTTTGCCGACCCCTTATATTACGAAGCAGGACACCTGCATGCGGCAAGCCATCACTCCTGAACAAAGGCTCGTCGCCACCCTGCGGTACTTGGCGATGGGGAGAAGCCTCCAGGACATCAAGTTCATGACTGGGATCTCCCCCCAGGCTCTGGGAATCATTATTCCAGAGACTTGTTCTACCATCATTCAGGTCCTACAGAAGGACTATATTAATGTAAGTTTTATCCTTTAACATCACATTCTATGTATTTTATTTATTTCATCATTCCATAATTACCATGATTGCAATATGCTATGAATGTCCCCTTTGTCCTCATGCATGCTGTAAGCTTTTAATGCTCCTTTTTTGTCCTTCATGCATATTTGTGTTCACTAACCTCCCCAGCATGCTATCCTGGGCCCATACACACCTAGCCTAGTCACTTAACAATGTATTTTGTCAGCTCCATTGTAGTGCTTACCCTAAACACCCCCTAAAATGTGTACAAATGTTATTGTTGTCCTTAAATTCAGGCAGTGCAAGAGGATTTTTTTGGGGGGGCCAAAACTCATTTGGAACCCTCCCTCCCCCCCAACCGCTAAGTCAACAGATACCAATACTCTATCTGCTGACTTTGTACAACCCATACACACTATAACTACCTCGTTTGTGTTCATATTTATGTATGAATTCACCAAAGCATGTAGTGCAAGTGCCTGCCTGAATACTTACAAATGGTACTGTTTAAAGTTTTGTTCTCCTATTATCTTGATAGGTAATTGCAGAATGTAAAAAATGTGCTTCAATTTGGACAGTTTGTATTCATATTTTTGGATTATAACACTTCTTACCTGTCCAGTGGTCTGCCAATACTGTAAGTAAGGAGGGGCTGGCCAAAGTAACACACATTATTTATGCATTGAGCTCTCAATGCAGTGGAGAGCGTTACCTGTCCAAAACATCTCCCCCCCACCCTAAAAATTTTTCAATGGGCCATCAGAGGGGGTGAGGATTCTGATAAGTGGACCTTATACTTTTGTCTTCAAATACGCATTTCAATAAATGTTTGTGTCTAATCTGCTTGCAATGTTATGTGCAAAAGTACTCATTTTTTTTCTTGTTTAACTCCACAGTTTCCTTCCAACCCACAGTAATGGCAGACTGTGGCATCCCAATTCTACCAGCAGTGGAACTTTCCCAATTGTGGTGGTGCAATAGATGGGAAGCACGTCCGTATTGTCCCACCACCCAAATCGGGGTCATACTACTTCAATTACAAGGGGTACAGTAGTATTGTGATGTTGGCAGTGGTGTCTGCGAATTATGAGTTCCTATATCTGGACATAGGGAAGAATGGCCGTATGTCTGATGGAGGAGTCATCGCCCAGACGGAATTTTACAAGCATCTCCAGAATGGCACCTTGGGGTTGCCACCTCCCGCGGATAACGTGGCGGGCCTCCCATTTGTTCTTGTGGCGGATGAGGCCTTTGCGCTGGGGGAGCATTTGATGAGGCTGTTCCCCATGAGGTCCCTGACCCCGAAGCAGAGAGTTTTTGATTACTGGCTGGCCCATGCCAGAAGAGTGGTCGAGAATGCCTTTGGCATAATGGCCTTTTTTCAGAAAGGACAATCCACTTTGCCCTACAAGTGCACTTTCAAGTGCACTTGCATTGCACTTGTAGTGCAAAGTGTTTTTTCTTTTTTTAAATAAACCACAGTGTGTCAACATGTGCTAGATCCCATCATGGGGGTTCTCACCAATTCCCCAGGGTTACTTAATATAGTCGGTACTTCACCCAAGTTGGTGGCCCGACGGGCCAGAAATTTAGGAGATATGCTCGTCAAATCTGAATTCACTAATTACCCTGACCCTACCTGGTTAGCTGACTACCCACGAAGTATAGGAATGTTCCCCTGCAACAAATGCCAGATTTGTCCATTCGTACATAGAACAGCTACCTTCTCTGATGCCCTAGGAAAAGAACACTATGAAATGCGAGATCTAATTAACTGCTCTACGTCCAGGGTTATCTACATGGTAACTTGCCCTTGCCCCAAAATTTATGTGGGGAAAACAAAGAGACCTCTTAAAGTACGCATTGAGGACCACCTAAGGGAAAATCAAAGACAGAAAAAATTCCTGAGAAACCACTAGCCAAACACTTTGCATTACAACATGGCAGAAGAACCATGGGAATGCAGGTAAAGGGTATATATGCGCTAAAGTTATCTAGCAGACGAGGTGACTTCGATCGAGTGTTCCTACAAAAGGAGAAGTGGTGGGTGTACCGTCTAAAGTCCCTTGTTCCTCTAGGCCTAAACACCGAACTGAACCTACAGGCTTTCTTAGGGACTTAGATAAAGTCACTTTACACCCAAAATATGACACCACCCACTAAGAATTCCCATTTGATCAATTTACGTAAATACATTGGCTAATGTCAAAGTTTGAATTATACAAATGATTCTAACTTTTGAAAAATGACTCCATGTCTTAATGTCGTCCTCACTGTCCTGTAATATGGTCTCTTTCCTGTGACCTCATGTCTCTTTCCCTTCCTCCCTCCTCCCTGGTATATATCATTATGCACTTTACTATATTTTTGTATATCCCATACACATTATGTAAAACGATCTGCAAAAGATCCCACAAAGTAACGGATTTGGCCGCAAACTTCATGTCCCTTTTCTGACTATACTCGAGGTGTATTGCTAATAATGAGCGAACTCCACGCTTTACATCGCTCCCCAGCCAGAGATATCATTCTCCGTTAAACCACACTCCTGATTGGATATGCCTATGTCAAAACACCACAATATAAAGTTGTGTGTTAGCTCCACCAATCAAACGTCCAGGATGAAGCTACGCTACTAAGCTCCAGCGAAACGCGTTGACGTCATCAACAGAGCTGTCACGATCCACAGAGTAGGCTGAGCTAGGGGAGCTGAACAGCTGTGAGGCACAAACCGAGCGCCACAGCACATGCCGAAATCGTTTTGAGCCGTCCAGGCGATTTGAAACACGTAAGGTGTCCCCATACCATAAGAGGAACGCCAACACATTGTGACCGCTACTGCCAGCTGCAGGAATCTTGCCGCCCTTCAAGTCCTTTGGATCCCGCTACTCTCTCATAGGATCCGATCACGGACCAGCCTTCCACAATACCTACGGGTGGTAATGTATGAGCAATCCTAGCAGGCTTCCATAGATGTATATATACATCTGCATGTTGAGGCACACCGCTCCCATCATTGCCATAAATACACCGGACTACTGTACACCGTATTTCACTGCACTCAGTGATTAATACAGGAGACTGTTATTGTACGCTGGGAACTGTGACTTTCATTACTTTCAGCGAATCATTACCATATGAACTTGACTAATCAGTGACATTTGCACCTTATGACCTGCCCATGAATCTGAGAATGCATTCATAGTCCTATCGCTGCAGACCACTCTAGGCTTAATTTCCTTGCCAGCCGCCCACCTCTCACAGGCCGGTCTTGCTAGGCATCCACCCCTGGTCATACTCCTACCAGCCTCTCCCCCCTCCCTGTTCCCACCACTATATGTTCCTCAGCAGCATATCAAACCAAACCATACATATCTAATTAATTAATACATGGTTGCAACATGATTGCCCTGAGTTGATTGGATTACCATTGCTGCTGAACAACATATCCAGCCCGGACCGTGTCAGTGCTGTCGTGTGTGCTTTTTGTCCTACTCGTTGTCCCGTTTTTAGCATCACCTTTTGATATTGATGTTTTTTGCATTATCCATATTGTGTTTACCCCCATTTCTGAATGCCTCAATATGCCCTGTTGATTTTAATATAATCCAATAAATTGTTAATTTTCATACCACTATTTTCTGATCAATAATTGCTGAAGTAACCGCTTTTCCACTCGATACTCTATATACCGAGAATCCCCTTAGAACGAACTATTCCTGTGCCCACGAATTTCAAACTTGGCATTTTAAAATGCACAACAGTAAAGAAAAGCACACGAACCAGCACTAAAGTAGTAATAATAATAATAGGAACACAGGACAAATACTTAGTTTTTTGCAGCACTTTCCTGATCTTTCTATACTGATCGTGCTCTCTGACCAGCGTTTCCTCAATTGCTCCTTGGATCGTCGTACCCAAAAAGTCCTGTGCAGACTTATCACAACTTTAGCCATGATCTTGGCCTTTCTCACATTAGAGTTTCTGTAAGGTCCATGCTTCCCATCATAGTCTGCCCTCTTGCAGATGTCCAGCATCTCCACCATCTCTTTAAAGGACATATTTGAGGCCTTATATCTCCTCCTGGATCGGGAACTGCCTTGCTCCGGGCTTTCTTAGTCCTTGCTGATAATAATAGCACACACCTGCTGTGTCTCCACCATGTGCTCTCCCACTGCCCGGAAAGAGAAGAGGCGGGGGATACACTAGAAAGAAGGACAGGGGCGGAGCTTTACGCATGCGCAGTGTACAATTGTAACTTGGGGCATCAGTGGTTAGTGGCCTATACTGCTTATAGATTGAGGCCTATATTGGGACAAGATTAGGAGAGTTTAGCCTGACATTAGAGTTGTGTTGTGTCTTGCAGATAAAATGGTGGATAAATTCACAGACCCTGACTTCCTGCCCAACTTCATAGACAAGTACAGGGAGCTATCATGTCTCTGACAAGTCCAATGCAGGGACTATTCGAACAAGCAAAAGAGGAAGGCAGCACTGGATAAACTGTTGGAATTGGTGAAGCCTGTGTATCCCACGTCAGACATCAACTATTTGAAGGCCAAAATTGGTAGCCTGAGGAGCACATATAATAGGGAGCGCAAGAAGGTCCAGGATCCCCTGAGATCCGGAGCAGCAGCAGATGACGTATATGTCCCTAGGCTGTGGTACTACGACAGACTGCATTTTTTTTTTCCGACCAGACGGAACCCAGGCCATCACTATCAACACTTCCTTCAACACTTCCTTCCATATCAGCTGAAGCTCCTGAAGTCCAACCTGGGCCTTCCACCCAGGAAGAAGATGTGGAGGAGCCCAGCTTGACCCAAGTATAGCATTGTTCAAAATATTTCTTGTCAAAAATTGAATGATGTTAACTAGATGTTATTGATCACTAATTTCTGATTTAACAAAGTGGTTTACATATCAATAGACAGTAGTAGCTAAAAATGATTGGGACAAGAATGAAAAATGCTGGGGTCAGAGTGATAGTCTTTTCTATTTGGTAACATTCAATTTGCAACAGTCATGAGCTCAAAATTGTGTGTTTTGATGACCAAAAAACTAAAACCATGTCGCATTTTCATACACAGGAAAGTCTCAGCCAGGAGGTGGCCGTGGCAAGCAGCCTGACGGAATCCCAGGTTCCTCCACTCCGCCCTCCAACCAAAAGGACCAGAAAGGCAAGGAATCTTGAGGAGTCCGTGGCTGCTTTCCTAAAACAGACTACTGCGGCACTTACCATGACCTCTGGTGGCCCCGAGGCATTTGGTTCTATCAGAGCAAGCAAACTAGAACACAAGGCGTGATCTGTGAAGAAATAATTGTGAAGGCCCTAAACAAGGGGACAAGGGGTGAACTAACAACTCAAACCCACCTCTGTGAGCTGGACCATACTCCTCCACCACCTCCACCAACACCACAGCTACCCAACCCACCACAGCAGCATGGAATGAAGCGTGGAAGGAAGTGTTGAGAGTGGTGGCCTGGGTTTGGTGTGGTCTGGCAAAAAATGCAGGCTGTTGTAAGACCACAGCCTCGGGACATATATGTCACCTGCTGCTGCTCCAGATCTCTCAGAGTCCTGGACCGTATTGTGCTCTCTATTAAATGGACTCCTCGGGTTACCAATTAATTAATTAACTAATTAATAATTGATGTCTGCCCTGGGGTACAAAGGCTTCACAGTTTCTCCGGCGTTGCCTTCCTCTTTATTTTGTTATGACCTTGTGCTCCCTATTAAATTTCAAATTTTGTTTTTGACAAATACTTGGTTATGTGTTTTACTTCAAAAAGGACAGTTTGTTTGTGAGTAGGCAGGTACATTTCAATAATACAATGTCAAATTAACAAGGGACACCATCATAGTTGTATCTTTGAGGTTAAAAAATACAAGATAATAATGGTGTTGTGGTAACTTGACACACAAAAAAAAATAAAAAATATGGAGATCACTAGGAAAAAAAAAAAAGATTATTCTGGAGATCACGAGAAAAAAAATTAAAAATAAATAAAGAGTATTCTGGAGATCACGAGAAAAAACTACAACAAAAAAAAAGATTATTCTGGAGATCACGAGAAGAAAAACCAACAAAAAAAAATATTATTCAGGAGATCACGAGAAATAATAAAAAATATGTTTGTCAGAACTCTGAATATCAGCAGTGAAGCAATTTCTTTATTTAAGCATTATTAAGAAGAAGAGAATGCGCTGCATTGAGAAATTTCATAATTTGTCACATCACGAATGTGATATCTCCATTACGAATGCTAATTTTACAAGACCCAGCTCTTCCGGCTCGTACTTGATTCCGAGCATGTGTGAACTTTTGTGCGACAGACTTGTGTACATAGGAACGGAAAGGACGTCAACAAACTTTTGTTGACGGAAAATTTGAGAACCTGCTAGCAAACATTTGTTGGCGGAAAGTCCGACAACAAATGTTCGATGGAGCATACACACGGTCGGACTTTCCGCCAATAAGCTCACATTCAACATTTCCCGTCGGAAAGTCCGACCATGTGTACACGGCATAAAAGTGTGCATGGTATGCAGGCAGTGGTGCTACTTTATTCAAACAAAACAGTACATGTAGAAAGAATGGGTAGCCCAAATCTAGCACCATACCACAAAAACACTCAGATGCACACTGTTTGGTAAATATCACATTTGCCATATTTCCAGATTTTTACATTAGTTCTCACTAGTAATCTACATTCTGATATTGGACCAACCGACAAAATATCAATCCCCATACTAAAAGGCTTCTAAGTAGCTTTTTTTTTAAAAACGAAATGTATTCAAGATTCACTTTGTTTTGCAATAAAAAAGTAACATTTACTGTACCCTTTTCCAAAGACACCAGCTCAAACAGCTGATTTTGTAATTCTTTTTCATCAAAATATTCCACTTTGGCTTGGAATGAGGTGCCATATCGCAAATAAAAAACACAGTTGGTGGTGGCATTGTAATCCCCAAAGATATCTTTTCTGTAAAATCAAAAAATGTTGAGGAAACTAATGTATACATGCTGTATACACATCAAATGAATATGGAAAAAAAACAAATACTTAGAATAAAAAATAGACTATTCAAAAGAAAGAGAGATACAGTATACAGCGGGTAAAAATAAATACCGTATATACTCGTATATACAAGTCGTTCCGAGTATAAGTCGAGGCCCTAATTTACCACAAAAAAAAATGGGAAAAACTTATTGACCCGAGTATAAGACGAGGGTGAGAAATGCACAGCTACTGTAAGTGGCTACCCTCACTGTAAGCTACCCTCACTAGACCCCACCTGTTTGAATAACTTAAGACCTATCTCCCTTCTCCCGTTTGCCTCCAAGCTCATCGAACGCCTTGTTCATGACCAAATGAGTCGCTACCTCACGGACAACAACCTTCTCGACCCCCTACAGTCTGGCTTCCGCCTACAACATTCGACTGAAACTGCCCTACTAAAAATCACCAATGACCTAATAACTGCCAAAACCAATGGCCACTACTCCATACTCATACTTTTAGACCTCTCTGCTGCCTTTGACACAGTTGACCACCTGCTGCTCCTCAGCAAATTACACTCCCTTGGCCTCCGTGATTCTGCATTATCCTGGTTCTCCTCCTACCTATCTCAGCGCACTTTCAGCATCACTTACAACTCCACCTCCTCTGCTCCCCTTCCTCTTTCTGTTGGGGTACCCCAAGGCTCTGTCCTTGGGCCTCTCCTTTTCTCACTCTATACCTCTTCCCTGGGCCAGTTGATCACCTCCCATGGCTTCCAATACCATCTCTATGCCGATGACACACAGATCTATCTCTCCACTCCCCAACTCACCCCCACTATCTCCTCACGGATCTCAAACTTGCTGAATGACATATCGGTATGGATGTCACACCACTTCCTCAAACTTAATCTTTCTAAAACTGAGCTTGTTATATTTCCTCCTTCACGGTCCCCCTCCTGTGACTTCACCATTAATATCAACAACACAACCATTGGTCCCTCCACACATGCCAGAGTCCTGGGTGTAATCCTTGACTCTGACCTCTCCTTCAGCCCCCATATCCAATCACTGGCTAAATCCTGCCGCCTTAACCTCCGCAACATCTCCAAAATTTGACCCTTTCTGACTAATGACACTACAAAACAACTTATTCACTCTTTGATTATTTCCCGCCTCGACTATTGCAACTCTCTCCTTAATGGCCTACCCTTAAGCAGGCTATTCCCCCTTCAGTCTATTATGAATGCTGCTGCTAGACTAATACACCTCACTAATCGATCCGTGACTGCTGCTCCCCTCTGCCAATCCCTTCACTGGCTTCCCCTACCCCACCGTGTAAAATTCAAAATGCTAACCATAACATACAAGGCCATTCACAACATCGCCCCCATCTACATCACCAACCTCATCTGCAGATATCGCCCAAATCGCCCCCTCCGCTCCTCCCAGGACCTCCTGCTCTCTAGCTCCCTTGTTACCTCCTCCCATGCTCGCCTTCAGGACTTCTCCAGAGCCTCTCCCATCCTCTGGAATTCCCTGCCCCAGTATGTCCGATCAGCCCCTACCCTGTCCACCTTTAGGAGATCCTTGAAAACTCATTTATTCAGGGAAGCCTATCCCACACCCACATAACTGTCCCTGAGCCACCCCCATCAAATCATTCTTTGCAGATATTACCTTTTGTACCACCACCCCCTCCCTTTTAGAATGTAAGCTCTACGAGCAGGGCTCTCCTGTACCTTTTGTATTGTACTGTAATTGTGTTGTCCCCCTTATACATTGTAAAGCGCTGAGTAAACTGTTGGCGCTATATAAATCTCGTATAATAATAATAATAATAATAATAATAATAATAATAAGTGGAAAAGAGGGTCAACAATGCCCCTTTGCAGCATCACTGTGCCCATTTGCATGCCTCACTGTGCCTATTTGCAGTCATAGGTCCCCTGAACTTCAAACTTGGTAGTTAAGGGTTCCTAGATGCCCCCTAGCTGCAGCCAAAATTTGGGGTCTCTGAACCCAAAGGGTCCCGAAACGACATTGCTGCAGGTGGACACAGTTGACCGAATTTTGGGCCCCATATCTCGGGGCCACTTAGTGCTAAGAACACCAAATTTGGTGTGCAAACCCAGTGGAACTAGCACCATAAAATTTCCAAACCTGGGGTTTCTAGCACCAAGTGGCCCCGAGATACAGGGCCCCAAAAATCAGTTCAGAAAATGTCAAGCACTTTTCTGCAGCAGAGAATGACATTTTCTGAACCGGTTTTGGGGCCCCGTATCTCAGGGTCACTTGGTGCTAGGAACTTCAGCTTTGGATATGTTGTGGTACCACTGGGATTGCACACCAAATTTGGGGTTCCTAGCACCAAGTGGTCCTGAGATACGGGGCCCCAAAATCGGTTCGGAAAATGAAATTTTTTGCTGCAGAAAAGTGCTTGACTCGAGTATAAGTCGAGGGGGGCACTTTCAGCACAAAAAATGTGCTGAAAAATTCGACTTATACTCGAGTATATACGGTATGTCACCATTTTTCTAGGTAAATATATTTCTAAGGCTCGGTTCACACTGCTGCGACTTGGGCTCCGACTTGTGAGATCCCTAGTCACGTGACATGTTTAATCCCATTTTAGTCAATGAGAGCTGTCTTAATTAGCACTACTAAAGTCGCTCCAACTTTAGAAAAGGTTCCTGTACTACTTCAAGGTGACCTCTATGCGACTTGTGCCCATAGAATTTAATGGAAGTCGCCTCCAAGTCGGATCCTCATCTTAATTGATGTGATTTGGACCCAACATTCCAGGAAAATTACAGAGGCATTCCCTAAAGTTGCTTCAAAGTTGCTTCAAGTCGCTTCAAAGTCACATCAAGTCTCACTGAAGACGCCTGGCAAAGTCACACTGTAAGTATGAACCGAGCCTTAAGGTGCTATTGACGTGAAAGATCAGAGTTCAGAGAAGAGGCACACGGAACCTTCAAGATTTGAAGACTGTTTGTGTGGAAGAATGGGCCAAAATCACACCTGAGCAATGCATGCAACTGGTTTCTCCATACAGAAGGCATCTTGAAGCTTTCATTACCAACAAAAGATTTTGTACAACGTATTAAATAAATTTCAGTTAGCGTGTTCAATACTTTTTCCCTGTGTCATTCCATTTTATTACACATAACTTAATTTCTGAACTTCTTTATTTTGGTGTCTTTGTATGTATGGAATTCATGGGTTGTTACCAACATGTGGTGAAAATTTCATGTCAATAGCACCTCTAGAAATATATTTACCTAGAAAAATGGTGACGTGTTCAATACTTATTTTACCTGCTGTATATATTGTATTTTTTAATAAAATATTTGTGTGAAATACCTTAGGCTACATTCACACGGCCACACAGGGGCACTAGATTCTTGACAATGGTCCTAAATGCTGCCAGTGCACACACCGTGTGCAAGCAACGGCAGCTATCAACAGCGGCTGTCAGGTTTGTGCTCTGTACAAATCAATAGCCAGGGCTGCTGCTGTTTGTCACTATTTACATGTGAATTCGGCCTTTGATCAGCCCTGGGCACAGCCAGTGTGCTTCCATGGTTGGCATTTCTGTGGAGTCCTGGCCGCAGCTAATTGGCTAGTTTGTAAGCAGACATGGCACAGAGTGTTGTTGGGATCAGACATAATGTTTAGGGACTGAATGCCGCAAACTATTCACAACTATGCGGCTGTTTGAATATAGCCCTAGATGGAATCTGGTCTTCTTTGACATCTGGCCACATACTAGCTCTGTGGCAGCAATGCCATCTCCAGTAAAGATGAATAGGCTTACCTTAAAGAGGAATTTCTCCTGAAAGGGGAAGTTCCACTCTTCCTCCTCCTCTGCCATATTTGGAATATATTTTTTTGGGGGGGATTCCGTAGGCAATCCATGCAGAAGTTCTCCTTCCCTCCCTCCTATCTGAAACATTCTGAAACACGTCACAGGTCCCAGTAGGCTGCAGGACCATTCACAAAGCACAGCGCAGTTTGCGCATGCTGGTGCCAGGACCCAAAGGTTGTTGAAGAAACCGGCCCAGGTAAGGATAGCGTGAGTATCTGTTTATTAAAAGTCAGTAGCTACGTTTTTTATAACAGCTGATTTTTAATGTTTCCAGAGCTGACTGAAGAACCGCTTTAACTGTTCTCTACTGATTTTACTTTATAAAATTTGTATTGCAGCTAAGGTTCCTTTCACACAGAGCATCTGTGCATGCTTAGTTTATGCAGAATGGACACAGGAAGATTCCCAATATGGGCGGCCAGGTGTGAATAAACATCAGACATTTACATTAGACTACATACGATCCAGTCCTCCAAAATATAAAAGGATGTAATCCTTTCCGTTTTTTTTTTTTACCAGACTGATTGGATCCAGAGGTAGGTGGGTGTAAAAAGACACAAGTCTATTTACATCCACTTGTCCATAGGGCTGCACAGACCTTCGGATCAGGTCTGCCTGAAAAAGTTACAGGTAGACCTGATCTGGATGCCCGTGTGAAAGAAACCTAAAGTAAGCCATTTTGCCACCATTCAGGCATTTGCTACACTATATTAATCCTAGGCAAGTGGTACATTCTTTATAGTCATAATGTTGGCCTAAACCTGCCAATGATGATCTCTTATTCTGAAAATGCCAGCTGCCTAGCTGATGTGCTGATCCAGTGGGTTCAATACAATCTGAAGTCACTGAACTGGAACAAATCTGCGAATCATGATTTCTGCAGTCTGCATGCTGTGGTTAATCAGTGACCCAGAAAAATTCCAAGTCAGAGATAACCAGGGAAGTAGTATTTTTAGAAAAAAACAGTAATGGCAGTCCCCATATTTTTCTCACTGCAGGGTTTTTAGTATCCTAATTTCTACTAAGCTGCTAGAGAGCTTCCATTTTACTATGAATGCTGTAAATGGTTCCTGTACACGAGCAATGATTAAACTACCTACAACTGTGCATTTAATTTCAGATACTTACTGTGGAAGCAGGTAAGACTCTAGATCTATCCGCATTTGATTAGTGAAATATCCACTCAGAGATTTAAATGAGCTTTCAATTCTTCTTAGCTCCTAAACATACAATAAAGAGGTATGAATTCAGTATAATAATGTATTTTAAAAAAAATAGAAACACTGAATATTTGCTTTCCTATTATTTGCTTTTTTGTTTTTTGACTAATTCCCAGAAATATTGGAATAAAGGAGGACTGTATTTGTATTATACATTTAATTGATACAGTGCTTTTGCCTGAGCTGAAAATAACGCAAATGTTTATTGAGGACACAGTATATAGAAAATAATTGCTCTATGGTTCACAGCTTGACACTGGAACCCCAAATAGGATTATTCTCTTTGACATTGCCAATGTATGAGCATCTATTTTACAGGTTGCAATGGACATGCAGGCTGGGGACGGTAGGAACTTGCACCATTTGCATCTGATGTTGGTGTTACTGGAAGTTTAAATTAGAGGGCTGGTGGAAGCCAGACAGCAAGTTCATTCTAAATTAGCCTTTGAAGCGTCATTCATAGTAGTGTATGTTATCATGTATGTAGTGTATAGTAGTGTAAGTTATCATGCAGTGAAACAATGTGCTGTGTATGCGCTAGTGTAAAAAATAATTCTGCGCTGCCTAAAACAAAGAAAGCGGCTAACATGGCAAATGTGTATGCAATAAAATGTAAGACAAAAAGTGTAGCGCTAATCGAATGAATTACATGTATAAACACATATAGAAAATTATTAGGAATAAACCCAATGGGTAAATAACAACATATGAATGAACAACAAGGTGAATAAATCTGTACAGAGTGAAAAGTTCCAATTTTTTTAATACATTTTGTACAATTTACGGAATTATGCTATGTGGCCCTTTTGTTCCTTTTTCTTTATCCATCTCCATCTGATATATACGCAATACGGGCCATGTTCATGAGATCTACTAGTCTGTGGATGGTCGTGTTTTTTTGGTACAGCCTCTAGAAGATTATATATCGTTAGTGGTTGTTATCACCACACAAGCCTGTTTGACCCATTGAACGTAGGTTCTTTTTGGTTCAAACGCTCTGGTAAGCCTCCATATTACTGGTGGTGGTGTTTTTCATTTAAAGTTTGCACCTATCAAGATTTCTACACCAAGTTTTGTTTGGGACTTTTCACTCTATACAGATTTATTCACCTTGTTGTTCATTCATATGTTGTTGTTTACCCATTGGGTTTATTCATAATAATTTTCTATATGTGTTTATACATATAATTCATTCGATTAGCACTACACTTACTGTGTATGAGCTATGCAGTGTGTTGCCATTCATTTAAAATGGCACTTTTATTAAGCATGTAGGCGTTTTAATTAAGCAAGTATATTTTTTGCTCTATCACTCCAACAAAAATAAACAGGCGCAGTCAATGCAATGTGCCAAACAATTACATCATAAGTGTAATTAGGCAACTTTTGGCCCCGGGGCAAGTACAACCCAGAGTCCCATGGTGCAACGATTACCATAGTGCATCCCATCCCAGGCTGAATCTCAGCTCCAGGTACTCTCTGCTCACCAGGTAGGCTGGACAGAGCCTGCTGAACCAACTACGGGTTCTGGGACTGGCTGGCAGGGGGCAGCCGGGGGATGTATGGGTGGAGCTAGGGCAGCTTGGTCGGGGCTGGCCGGTGATGGAGAGCTTCTGGTGGGGCACAGAGCCGGCCTCTGCTTGGACATGACATTCACCATCCATGCCGGGATAGGCAGCCTGTGCTCTATCCTCATCCTTATTCCACACTCGGTAGGATACCGTCAGGGACTTTTTGCTCCTCTTCTCCAGGAAGCCTTTTTATGGGGCATACAAAAATGAACCTTTGATGTCACTTTAAATTGACCAAAAACCAAATTAAGTTATTCAAAAACCAATGTACTGTGAGACATTTAGGGCTTATGGTAATGGGAATGGGGAGTATTCAAAGGGCTTTCAGTGCATTCAGCTTGCATTTCAGGTCAGTTTGGGATTCCTATAAGTTCATTCACAGATCATTGAAAGATGCATTTTACTTCATTCAAAGCTACATCTAGCTGCTTTAAGCTGAATTTGAGTTCCCCATGACTTGTATGACAAGAGAAGCAGTTCTGATGCTAACAAAAGCCTATCAACACAGACCCTTGGAAAGTACTTTTGCATTTGAGCTCTGTCTCCCTTATTTGCACATTAGGTGATGAACGATCACTGGCCCTTTTTAATATACACATTACAGATTTGAAAGATGTGAAATACTCCCATATACAGTATATTCTGAGCAGCCCCTATAAAATTAAAAGATGTTACTCTTCATTCTGTATGTTTTATCATTGTTGTGCACTTGTCAAGGTAATATTTTTGATTAAAATAACTAAAAAAATGTTAGAAAATCCCCACTACAGATAAAAGATAAAAAGTTAATACATTTGTATATACCTATATGTATATACATTTAAATGTAATGTTTTGTGTTTTTGAGAAACAGTGAAATACACATGTATGCAAAACCCTAAACAGGCAACTGACAGGGCCGAATTTATACCTTTCTCTCCTCTAGGCCAGCTACCTTGTGACACCTCCCAACACAAGCACTGTTCTACATTAACATGATAAATAATCACAGGCACAGTTGATTAATTGTTGGTTTACACAAACACATAAAGAATGACTCCTAAATAATTATTAATAAGCAAACATGTCTGCAGAGACACAATCAGTACATAACTAATAGAACAAGGTGCATGTCTGCATCTACTACTTTTACTTTGTCTGTTGCTCAAATTAGTATTACATCAGGTAAAGATGCTGGAACTAAGTTATAAAAGCTACAAATAAAGTTTTTTATACAGTAATATCAGTGTGGAAAAAAACACTCTTAAGGTAATATGTGATGGCATGCTATGGGTAACATAGATAATTAAATAGATAATTTAAAATAGGGTTGTGCTTTAACAAATAGAATTGTTGAAAAAGGACGTGATTGTCTTCACAGACCAGAACTTAATGGGACACTTGACAGTGGTAATTTAAGTGAGTTAATTTACCAGGAAATAAATGTTGCACATTTTTAAATAAACAAGTAACTATTTTATCCATGTCACTGTAGTTTTCATTTTCAAATCCCATTTGATTTAAAATAAATATCCTTGTCCTGATGTGTTAGCTTTCTGAATTAAGCCTGTTATGCTTATGGTTGTACTTGTAACCTTAAACATTATATCTCTCTTCCTCTTAATTCCATCCCTCAACTCCCCTCCAAGATTATATCTGCCCACAGAGGCACGTATGCTAGGAACAGTTACAGCACAGCCTTCTTACTCCATTTCACTGCCCGCACAGGGTGCACACTCTGCGTTATGCCTTAGCACACACGGTGAGGGATCAGGACTAGATGGAAGCAGATTGTAGTTATTGGTGGGCCAATACTGGAGCTGCAAATTAACAGTTTGTAGGTGGAAAGGATGGAGGTGGTTTGATTGACATTAGACTCTGTGAGCCTTTATGCTGGAATGTACAATATACATTTTAGTGGTTTGTGTAGCTACGTACTTTAGTTTGAAGATATGGCCTTGGAAAATGAGGTCTAATGAGAAATCCATCCCTGTCAACTGGCAGTAAAATATTTTAGCTAGTAATAATTAGTCACATTTAACTGGACTTCTTTTTTAATGTTGAAGATTTTTTGCAAGTTATTAAATTAGCTTATTTAATTCTGAAGAAGCTGTTGGATAAACAAGTCCAGTTGAATATGACAAACTGAACTACTAGTAGCTATACCATGACCTGGATAAATGAGAACATCACAGATATTTATAAAGTTATATATTTATCACTTAGAAAACCGTAGAATTATTCCTAAACCTGTGATGTGTGTGGGGATGCAATATGCAATGAGTGAACGTTAAGCATTTGTTGTTTATGAGTTTTCATGTATTTTTCCTTTTTTGATTGCTATAACTTTTATTTTCTGTTTCAATAGTTTTTTTATTCAGTTTTAACAAGTGGTTAAATGCAAAAGTTCTGCCCTCTCAGGGGCAAGCATTGAAGTTGCAACAGGTAAGGGCAAGAATAAAGTGACACAAGTAGAAAGAATGCAACAGTAGTAAATTTAAGTGAATGGTACCATCAGGATCCAGGGGTACCAGAGAGGCTCCCCATAACTACTGCAATGTACAGCCCAAACTGAACTAACAAGGATAGAGAAGCATAAAACAGAAAGTTAGGCAGAAAGGTGAAGCTAAAGAGAGGAGGGTCGCTCACCTACCAAGTAGGGAGCTAGAGAAGGGATTGGGGAGTCTAGGAAAGAAAGGAAAGGTCAGAAGGATGGGGACCAGGAGATGGGGAAAAGGGAAGGGTTCGGGATCATCCGGACCATCCATCACAGGCACCCCAAGCTAGCTGAGGGGAGGGTAGGAAGGGCATATGACAGCCACGGTTCCCAAATTTTGAGGAACTTGGCATAAGTGTCCCCGCGGTTGCTTGACATCTGTTCATTAAGCATCAATGCGGTCATGCGGCCTTTCACCCCCTGAAAGGGGACAGATGGCTTTTTCCAGGCTTGGGCAATAGTTCTTTTGGCTGACAAAAATAGGTAGGAGGCAAGTTTCCGCTGATAAGAAAACAGGCCTGCAATTGGACAGTGTAATAAGGCAAACTTGGCCTCTTTTGGTACGGGCAGGTGAAACAACGTGAATAGGAGGCCAAATACCCGAGACCAGAAGCCAATTGATCTAGGACATTTCCACCATATATGCATAACGTCCCCCCGATGGCCACAAGCCCGGAAGCAGTGGTCACTGTGGGATGGATTGGCATGGACAATACGAGCAGGGACCCAATACTTGCATAGAAGCATTTTATATGCCACCTCCAAGGTGGCTGTATTAAACGAGCATTTGGCCACAGAAGACCAGGCCCCACTCCAGTCGGCCAAGTCTATTTTGGTCGCCAGGTCTCATTCCCACTGAGCTACATAAGTGAGAGAGGTATGAGATTAACGACCCACCAAGAGAATGCCCGTGGTTGGTACAGACCTGGGGGAAAGAGCGGTATATTAGTGATTGGGAGCAAGGGCAGAAAGGGCAACATGAGGCAAGTGGAGTACCGCACAGAGTCCCAGACTTGTAAGCTATGATGCATGAGAGGACTCAAAGTTGAAGGGCGGAGGTTATGGGGTAGCCAGAGAAGAATTGGCATGGCGATGGAAGCACTATTGAGTAATTCTAAGAGGACCCACAAAGGGGTATCAAATGTAGCATGAAGCAGGGATAATTGGGCAATCTGGACAGCCAGGTAGTATTTGGCAATATTGGGAACCCCCAGGCCCCCCTGTATCCTGTGTGTCAAAAGGGTCGCTCTGGAGATCCTGGGGCGTTTGTTGGCCCAGATAAATTTGAAGATTCTGTTTTGGAGCAGCCGGAGAAAGTTAGTGCGAAAGTAATATAAAAGTTTATTCAAGATGGTCATTTTTACTGAATTAATACGACCTATCCATAATAAGTGCGAGAATTGCCAAGACTGCATAAGGGAAGATATAGAGTGTAGCAATGGGTAATAATCAGAGACAAATAAGGAGGAGTATGAGGGGGTCAGCCAGATCCCGAGGTGTGGGAGGACGTCCATTGGAATGGGAAATGCGACTGTAGCCGAGTGACCTGGTCAGGGACCGAGGTCAAGTTAAGGGCGACCGTTTTCGATTGATACATAAGCCTGAGATTGATGAGAATTGGCAAAGGACCTGCTGTAGATTGGGGAGTGTGATGAGAAGATTGGTCAAGGTCAATAGGGCATCATTGGCGAAGAGGTTAAGCTTATACTCATTACCTGCATAAGGGATGCCGGAGATATTCGGGTTGAAGCAGAGTGTCTGCAGTGGCCAATGCTGAAAAGAAAATTAGTACTGCACAAAAACGACATTTTTTAGAAGGTATTGGGCAGCTTATTTTACATTATTTTATTAAAGCTTGATTTGAGTTTTTATTTTTATTTTATTTTTTTGCATTATTTAACTTTACCACCATTACCCTCGGGCCAACGGATGTGGCAGATGCACTTTATGCATACAACACTGTCTCCACTATACATTAAAGATAGTGACTTTTCTATTGTCATGAGTAGGCTAAAACTAGCATTTAATGGATCTCAAGAAAACTTGTCAGGTTGCTTAGAAAAGCCAGAGTGGGTTAATATTTCTAAGAATTCCAGAATACAATGTAGCAGGGGCTATTTAAACATGAAAGGTTTTCCAAACATGACAACCTGCAAAAAAGTAGCTATGAGAAACCTTAACAGAAGTGCAAAGACAATGGTATTGCCAAAAAAATGTAAAACAGTACAATAAAAGCAATTCATTTGTGAATCAGGTGACCAATGGGAATCATTGCAAACTATGTGCCTATAATAAGTTACCTCATGGTCAGTAAAATGTAGCTGATGACAAATGGGTTTCACCAAGTTTTTAAAATCTTGTTCATCATCAGTGATTTCATCAAGAAAATCTTTAATCTGAAAAAAAAGTATTAGTCATCAATGTGGCTACATCCATGAATAATAAAGAATATATATTTACATACCATAAACATACTACATTGCTAGGACATTTTTTTATTTTATTTACTGACATTGGACATTACCAATATATTGTTTGAAAATGTACCAAAATAGACTGTCTTCTGTCACTAATCAGCCCCACCGTCCGCTGTCACTAAGCACTACCCCATCATTCATTGGTCAATTTCCAATGTCTCTATTCACCACATATGTTTCTGCCATTTGTTGAATGACAAAGGGCTGGATAGTATAAACTGTTCCCTATCTATGTATTATGGCATAACTTTTTACTCTTTGTAACATTACTTTTACGGTTGAGTACTGGCACATTATTACAATGTATAAATTACATTTTTTAATTTTTATTGGGGCTGATGGCTGTTTGATATTTAGAAATATGTATTGCTCTTGTATTGCACTTTACATTCCATGAGTGCCATCAGTACCTTGTACCGAACATCCAATGCAATCCTTTTTAATTTTTCCAGGAAAATTGTTTTATTGAATATTTCACACAAGGCCGTTTGGCTGGCTTCTGTCAAAGGGGCATGACTGAAAAATTTCTGCAAATCAGCGGCCAATCAGCGCTCTCAGCTAGTGGCTGAGAGCACTGATCGGTGTGTTCGTGCAGGGGGGACGTCCCCCTTTCAGAACACAATAGCTCAGCAGGGGGAGATCGCTGTATATCACATTGTCAGTACAGATGCTTCTCTTGAGCTCTTGAGTTTTTTTTCGTTCAGCCCATCTGGTTTAACGAAAAAAAAAATACTAGTGTGTATAATGAAAGAACATATAGTTAGGGAGTTGAAAAGTGGCCTTAAGGGTAACAAAGGTTAGCAAAGACCCATGAGGCATGGTATGTTTTAGGAGTTTAATTCCATATCTTAGCAATATTTGATGATCAGGGAATGTGTGGTGATGGGGGAAATTAGGATCCCCCACAATGCAATGTATGGAGAAAATAAAGCATCCTTACAAAAATGAGCACCAGCTTGTCTCTAGGCAGTCAGTTATTCTTCATGTGCATAGACGTGGTCTGATTAGGTAAAGGTAAGTTTCTCAGTTCTGAGTAGGAGCCAAGAAGGGCAGCCTCCAATATAACTGCTGCATTATCTCTGGGTTGGGAGAATCACCACCAAACTGTAACCAGAACTGCTGCCCAGTAATACAATAGGAAATTAGGGAGAGCCAACCCATCCAGGGTAAGTGGTGCATAAAGAGCTATTTTGGCAACCTGAGGGACTTTCCAGCCCAGATGAAAAAGGTGACAATGGCATCCAGTCTTGTAAAAAGAGGTTTAGGTATGGGGATAGGCATCTGATAAAAAAAAAAAGGAATTTCGGAAGAAAACATTCTGAGGTGGTTGACATGGCCAATCTGGTTTTAGGAAAGTTACATCCACGCCGAACACTTAGACACTTAAAATAAGCCACTATTGAAGTAAGGTCATCCGTCACATATTGAGAGAGGTCAGCTTTTACTTTTTAACACCTAGCTATTTAAACTTAGTGACCTGATGTAAAGGAGTAGAAGCTCTGGGGCTGGGAATAGCAAGGTTAATCGGAAGGACTAGGAATTTATGCCAATTTATTTGGATACCCGAATAGGTACCAAAGGAGGAAATGATCTCCAAGGCGGAAATCCTTTCCTCCCAGGGGCCCACCGGGATCCCATGAATACATTTTAGAAAGGCAAGTGGTTCTGGAGCTAGGGCAAAAAGCCCAGGGGACAGTGGGTAACTTTGTCTCATACCTCTGTTCAGTGTAAATGGTGGGGGCAGAGTAATATTCATGTGAATCCTTGCTGAAGGGGACATATAGAGTACCTGTTACTACAAGATAAATCTAGGCCTGAAGCTAAATCTAGAAAGTACTTCTCAGAAGTAACCCCACTTGATGGAATCAAAAGCTTTCTCTGTGTCGAGAAACACTACTGCTCCATTTGCTGCTAAATAGGTTGGTAAATAGGCGAAGAATATTAATATCTGTCCATTTAAGTAAGCATAAAACTGGTTTTATCATCATGTATCAGCGTATATACAATCCCCATAAACCTATTAACTATCACTTTGGTTAGAATTTTTACATCTGCATTCAATAAAAAAATGGGACAATAAGAAGCACAGTAGGTAGGATCTTTCCAGGGTTTGAGAATGACTATTATAATGGCCTCAGTCATTGAGGCAGGAAGTCTGGCCCCCTGTAATGCAGTCGCAATGGTGTTGTACAGATGGGGCACAAGTTCCTCAAGGTCAGTTTTGTTAGAACAACTGGTATCCTGTCATTGCCAGGTGTTTCGCCAGATTAGATGGGGCTACTGCCATTTGTATCTCCTCAAGCAATACGGGTTCATCAAGATGTTGCCTTTGGGTTATGGAAAAGGGTAGGGAAGCCTACAGAATCTACTGTAAATACCAAAAGTGTGTCATGGGCTCATATTCAACTCTGGACATATATAGGGTATGGTTGAAGGATGCAAAGCACTGAATAGTACTGTCAAGGTTAGTCCAGTCTACAATGGATACAGTATTGGTCATCTGGGGTTGCTCCTTTGCTAACCATGCTAAGAGCCTCATATTCTTTTCAACCTGCTTGAAAATGTATTTAGACCGGTTTAACATTCATTTCTTAGTCATGGTAGTGGCAACCCTTAAATAATCCAAAACCCAAATGTCTGATTCACAATTATGTAAAGCACCATTTAAAATAATCTATACAATATTGTACCTGTTATTCTATCTTATGTAATTTCTAATCTCTTATGCCGCGTACACACAGTCGGACTTTTCGTCTACAAAAGTCAGACGGACGCCAACGGACAAAATACGGCTGACAATCCGATCGTGTGTGGGCTTCCCCGGACTTTCAGCGGACTTTTCCAGCCGCAAATCTGATGGACTTTAGATTTGAAACATGCTTCAAAACTTTACGTCGTAACTACGCCGGACCCAGAAATCCGCTCGTCTGTATGCTAGTCCGATGGACAAAAACCCACGCTAGGGCAGCTATTGGCTACTGGCTATCAACTTCCTTATTTTAGTCCGGTGTACGTCATCATGTACGAATCCGTCGGACTTTTGGGTGATCGTATGTAGGCAAGTCCGTTTGTTAGAAAGTCTGCCGCAAGTCCGCCAAAAGTCCGTCGAAAGTCTGTCGGACTGTAGCCGAAAAGTCCGACCGTGTGTATGCGGCATTACATAAATTTTTTATTGAGAAAAAATAAAATAAAAATCAGTATGCAAACAAGCCCTGTGCCGAAGTACTTACTACTTCAGGTAAGTCTTCAAACTGTTCTTCTTTTACCATTTTGACCGTTGGATTTCCTATAATGTCCTATAGAAAAAAATAAGAGATGTCTATATGGATGCAAAAAAATGTTTAACATTTGATAAATCAACTAAATGAATAAAGTAGCCTACTTACTAGATACTTACTTATATATACTCGAGTATAAGTTGAATTTTTCAGCCCCTTTTTTGGGGCTGAAAGTGCCCCCCTCGACTTATACTCGAGTCACCACCGTCTGCCTAAATGATCAGAGTGTCATGCAGGCAGACGGCGGCCAGCGTGTGATACATAGCGCTCGGCAGCCTCTCACTGTTCAAAAGCCGCGCCTCCTCTTCGTCTGTGATAGGCAGTCAGTGTACAGCCTATCACGGACATTCTCTCATCCTCGTCCGTGGTATGAGGATGAGAGAATGTCCGTGATAGGCTGACCGCTGACTGCTGGGAAATAAAGTTTTCTGACTATCATGGACGAGGAGGAGGCGCGGCTTTTGAATAGTGAATGGCCGCCGCACACGCTGATCGGTGCAGAGCGGCACACAGGGGATGCACAGGACACAGGTAGGATGCACACAGACACATGCACACAGGTACATATACACATGACTCATGCACACATACACAGGACACAGGTACATATACACATGCACATATACACAGGTACATGACACATGCACATATACACAGGACACAGGTACATGACACAGGTACATATACACATGACACACATGACACATGCACACATACACAGGACACAGGTACATATACACATGACAGAAAAAGCCTCATTGCGCAGCAACGTTTAAAACATTTATTCCAGATAATAAAACATGGTAATAGACTCACTTGTAAGGGTGCCTAAAAGCCTGGCACTCGGTGTGAACAGCAGGTAAGCTCCCAGGAAATCTGCCCATAAGCAGTGGTAAGCCGCCACCGCGGTATACTGGTTGATTTCCGGGACCGGAAGTGTGTCACGATAACGTGATAAAGCGGACCAACCACTACATGTTCAGGAAGATGGCCCATCTGATTGGCTGAAACATGTAGAGGTTGGTCCGCTTTATCACATTATCGTGACACACTTCCGTTCCCGGAAATCAACCAGTATACCGCGGCGGTGGCTTACTACTGCTTATGGGCAGATTTCCTGGGAGCTTACCTGCTGTTCACACCGAGTGCCAGGCTTTTAGGCACCCTTACATGTGAGTCTATTACCATGTTTTTTTTATCTGGAATAAATGTTTTAAACGTTGCTGCGCAATGAGGCTTTTTCTGTCATTTTTATGAGGAACATCTGCCCCAAACAACGCTAGCACATAGAGGAATGAGGCACTCCTTACTAAGTCCATTCATATGAGGAAACAACCATCTTAAACCACACCAGCCCACAGAAAATCCACGGGGACTGCCCTAAATGCGTGTTTGACCAAACTAGAAATAGTTGGTCCATTTGGAGGGGAGCACCGTCTTGTGAGCACATATCAAGCACTTATCAAGCGCGGATTCATATCCACTTTGTAGAGCACAAGCACTTTACTTGGGATTTTGAACTTTTATTGCTTCAAGGTTATTGATGTTTGCAACAAATTATCTGCATGGGACGTTTTAGCGATTTTTTTCAAAGTTGCATTGGTTTCAAATGTGATATTTATTTAAAATTTTTGGCACTCAGCGTGGTATATTTATTTTCTTTACTAGTATCATTTTGCACTTGCAAAGTTTTATTCACTGCAGCTGTGAATTGTAAATTTTTATGTTATCACGCACTCATATCAATATTTAGATTTCTTTCTTACTTAAAAAGTGTATGAACCTAAAGGTTTAAAGGTGCTATTTTTACAGTTTTTAGAACACAAATGAAGAAAAATACAGTATACTGTACACCCAATCTTAACCAGCACTCTAAAAACTTTTACCATCTTATATATGCAATATTACATTATGAAATTGACTCAACATACCAAGCCCAATACAAAATACACTTATGCCGTATAAACTGTGTGATTACAAATGTCTTTAGACAATATCTATGTGAATAATATCTGTGTGGATCCAGAAGCCACAATAGAAAGAGTAACATTGTTACTCATTACTGTTGGCCAACCATGCTTCAGTTTAACCACTTGACCACTGGGAACTTAAACCCCCTTCCTAACCAGACCAATTTTCAGCTTTTGGTGCTCTAACATTTTGAATGACAGTTACTCAGTCATACAGCACTGCACCCATATGGAATTTTTGTCCTTTTTTTCACACAAATAGAGCTTTCTTTTGGTGGTATTTAATCACTGTTGGGTTATTTATTTTTTGTGCTATAAAAGAAAAAAACTGAAAATTCTGTAAAAAAATACATTTTTCTTTGTTTCTGTTATAAAATTTATCGAATTAGTAATTTTTCTTCATAAATTTTGGCCAAAATTTATACTGCCACATATCTTTGGTAAAAATAAGTACAAATTGGTGTATATTATTTGGTCTTTGTGAAAGTAAGTATAGAGTCCACAAGCTATGGTGCCAATATACCAGTACTGACGGCCTTCTTGAGACCCTAACATGCCAGAAAAGTACAAATACCCACCAAATGACCTTTTTTTGGAAAGAAGACATTCCAAGGTATTTAGAAAGATGCATGATGAGTTTTTTGAAGTTGTCATTTTTTCCCACAATTCTTTGCAAAATCAAGATTTTTTTTTCTTTTTTTTTTCCACAAAATTGTCATATTAGCAGGTTATTTCTCACAGACAGCATATGCATACCACAAATTACACCCCAAAACACATTCTGTGTGAGACTTTTACACAGCATGGCCTCATACAGGGAACATGCAGGGAACACCTTCAGGCATTCTGGAGCACCCAGACCAATTCTGACATTTCTCTCCTACATGTAAAAATCATAATTTATTTGCTAGAAAATTACATGGAACCCCAAAACATTTTATATGTTTTTTTAGCAAAGACCCTAGAGAATACAGTGGAGGTCGTTACAACTTTTTATCTCGCACGGTATTGTGCAGCAATTTTTCAAACGCATTTTTTTTGGAAAAAAACTGTTTTGTGCTTTAAAAAAAAAAACAGTAAAGTTAGCCCAATGTTTTTGCATAATGTGAAAGTGAAGTTACGCCGAGTAAATAGATACCTAACATGTCACCTTCAAAATTGCACACGGTCGTGGAATGGCGCCAAACTTCGCTACCTAAAAATCCCCATAGGCGACGCTTTAAAATTTTTAATGGTTACATGTTTTGAATTACAGAGGAGGTCTAGGGCCAAAATTATTGCTCTCGCCCTAACGTTCACAGCGATACCTCACATGTGTGGTTTGTATGTGGGCGGGACTTACATATGCATTTGCTTCTGCATGCGAGCACACGGGGACAGGGGCACTTTAAAAAAAAAAAAATTTTATTGTTCACTTTACTTTATTTATTTTAGTTTGACACTTTTTCCAAAAAATACATTTTTTGATCACTTTTATTCCTATTACAAGGAATGTAAACATCCCTTGTAGTAGGAATATGGCATGACAGGTCCTCTTTACAGTGAGATATGGGGTCAATAAGACCCCACATCTCACCTCTAGGCTGGGGAGCCTGAAATAAAAAAAAAAAAAGACGATCCTGACTTCGATCATAGCGGTGAGTCGGTAGAAGCACCGGAGGGCGGCGGGAGGGGGGACGTCCCCTCTCGCCTCCCGTAAGAAAGATCAAGCAGTGGAACAGCCACTATGATCATGCTTATGGTGTAGGGAATCGCCGGCTGAAAAAGCTTATATCTGAATGATGCCTGTAGCTGCAGGCATCAATCCGATATCCCCGCACAAAGTCAAGGACGTCATTTGACTGCCGGCGGGCAGGAAGTGGTTAAAACGTTTTTTTTTTTTAACACAAAGTTGTCCATTTATACAATGTTTCTAACACATAGCATGTACATACCAAACATGACACCCCAAAAATAGATTCTCCTACTTCTCCTGAGTACGGCGATACCACATGTGTGAGACTTCCACAGCCTGGCCACATCCAGAGGCCGAGTAGAGCAGAGTATAACTGAGCATGGCAGAGTATGGCCGAGTAAGGTTGAGCATGGCTGAGCATGGCTGGGTATGGCTGAGTATGGCAGGGTATTGCAGGGTATCGCCGAGTATGACTGGGTATGGCTGGGTATGGCAGAGTATGGCTGGGTATCACCGAGTATTGCAGAGTATGGCTGGGTATTGCAGAGTATGGCTGGGTATGGCTGGGTATTGCAGAGTATGGCTGAGTTAGGCAGGGTATTGCAGGGTATCGCAGAGTATGACTGGGCATAGCTGGGTATGGCAGAGTATGGCTGGGTATCACTGAGTATTGCAGAGTATGGCAGGGTATTGCAGAGTATGGCAGGGTATTGCAGAGTATGGTAGGGTATTGCAGAGTGTGGCAGGGTATTGCAGGGTATTGCAGAGTATTGCAGGGTATGGCAGGGTATTTCAGAGTATGGCTGGGTATCACCGAGTATTGCAGAGTATGGCTGGGTATTGCAGAGTATGGCTGGGTATGGCAGAGTATGGCTGGGTATGGCAGAGTATGGCTGGGTATTGCAGAGTATGGCTGAGTATGGCAGGGTATTGCAGGGTATCGCAGAGTATGGCTGGGCATGGCTGGGTATGGCAGAGTATGGCTGGGTATCACCGAGTATTGCAGAGTATGTCTGGGTATTGCAGAGTATGTCTGGGTATTGCAGAGTATGGCAGGGTATTGCAGAGTATGGCAGGGTATTGCAGGGTATTGCAGGGTATGGCAGGGTATTGCAGAGTATGGCAGAGTATTGCAGAGTATTGCAGGGTATTGCAGAGTATTGCAGGGTATTGCGGGGTATTGCAGGGTATTGCAGAGTATGGCTGAGCATGGAGGGATGGCTGAGCATGGATGGATGGATGGATGGCTGGATGTGACTGCAATTGTCACAGAGCAGCGCTGTGGGCACTACAGATCCAGCCCACAGCGCTGCTGCCACTGATCTCTCCCCCTCTCCTCTCACACTGTAACGATCGTTACACAGAGAGGAGAGAGGAACCGGCATCATGACATGACGCCCGTTTGTTTACAAGTGATCTCCGTCATTTGATGGAGCGATCACGTAGTAAACGCCCGCTATCAGCCGCTATCCTCTGGACCCGGCGGTCACAGGTGTTCTCGGGTGCGCGCCCCAGGGGGCCCGCGAGAGCGAGATTCTGGGAGGACATCACTGTACGCCCTCCCAGAGTTTTGAAACCGCCCTGTAGCCGTCATTCAGCTATGGGTCGGTTGGCAAGTGGTTAAAAAAACAGTACTTAGGAGAAGATCACAACACTGAGGGGTGTGACCTGTGTCCCTTAAAAATCCTGTTTTCTTTAGAGTTCATTAACCACATGCCGACCGGTGGTTAGAATACATATTGGCCTAAACTGAGGAAGAAGTTTGTTTTTTTATATATTTTTGGGGGATATTTATTATAGCAAAATCGCTCTTTTTTTTGTTTATAGCGTAAAAAATAAACACCGCAGAGGTGATCAAATACCACCAAAAGAAAGCTCTATTTAGGGGAAAAAAGGATGTCAATTTTGAATGGGTACAACGTCGCACGACCGCGCAATTGTCAGTTAAAGCGACGCAGTGACGTATTGCTAGGGATGAGCTTCGAGTTCGAGTCGAACCCATGTTCGACTCGAACATCGTCTGTTCGACCGTTTGTCGAATTGCGAACGATATGGGCTGTTCGGGCCAAATTTCAGTGGAGCGTCACGGCCCATAATTCACTGCGGCATGACAGTGCATTGCTGGCTGATGATTGATCAAGCATGCACTATGACCCGCATGCTTGGCCAATCACAGCGCCGTCTGTACAGAGAGCCGTAATTGGCCAAAGCCAGGGTGGCTTTGGCTAATTATGGCTCAGTGGGTTTAGTACACGCCCCACACTATATAAGGCCGTCTGCAGGTCGGGCCTGTGTAGTGTGTTGCGGCGGCGGAGAGAGATAGATAGAGAGACAGCGTCATTTGATTTAAGTTAGATAGAGTAGGCAGGTCGAGTCAGTTAGCTGCACTTGAAGTATTTACAATTAGTGTACTGTGTACCCCTGCACAGTTGCACCTACAGTATAGCTACCTGAAAACAAGTGCTTGTGTGCTTCTGATCATATTAATAGCACAGGCAGGCTCTTGAAGTATTTACAGTTAGTGTACTGTGTACCCCCGCACAGTTGCACCTACAGTATAGCTACCTGAAGACAAGTGCTTGTGTTCTTCTTCTGATCCTATTAATAGCACAGGCAGGCTCTTGAAGTATTTACAGTTAGTGTACTGTGTACCCCTGCACAGTTGCACCTACAGTATAGCTACCTGAAGACAAGTGCTTGTGTGCTTCCGATCCTATTAAAAGCATAGGGAGGCTCTTGAAGTATTTACAGTTAGTGTACTGTGTACCCCTGCACAGTTGCACATACAGTATAGCTACCTGAAGACAAGTGCTTGTGTGCTTCTGATCCTATTAAAAGCACAGGCAGGCTCTTGAAGTATTTACAGTTAGTGTACTGTGTACCCCTGCACAGTTGCACCTAAAGTATAGCTACCTGAAGAAAAGTGCTTGTGTGCTTCCGATCCTATTAAAAGCACAGGGAGGCTCTTGAAGTATTTACAGTTAGTGTACTGTGTACCCCTGCACAGTTGCACCTACAGTATAGCTACCTGAAGACAAGTGCTTGTGTGCTTTTGATCCTATTAATAGCACAGGCAGGCTCTTGAAGTATTTACAGTTAGTGTACTGTGTACCCTGCACAGTTGCACCTACAGTATAGCTACCTGAAGACAAGTGCTTGTGTGCTTCTGATCCTATTAAAAGCACAGGCAGGCTCTTGAAGTATTTACAGTTAGTGTACTGTGTACCCCTGCACAGTTGCACTTACAGTATAGCTACCTGAAGACAAGTGCTTGTGTGCTTCTGATCCTATTAATAGCACAGGCAGGCTCTTGAAGTATTTACAGTTAGTGTACTGTGTACCCCAAAACAGTTGCACCTACAGTATAGCTACCTGAAGACAAGTGCTTGTGTGCTTCTGATCCTATTAATAGCACAGGCAGGCTCTTGAAGTATTTACAGTTAGTGTACTGTGTACCCTGCACAGTTGCACCTACAGTATAGCTACCTGAAGACAAGTGCTTGTGTTCTTCTTCTGATCCTATTAATAGCACAGGCATTAACACTGTTTGACCACAGTGTTGGGTACATGCTCCAGGAGGATGTCCAGCGTTTTTAAGGCTCCGATGATGGCACTCAGCTAGCGGAAGGCAGTAACGTGAGCCCAGACAGAGGGGGTGCCCAAGAAGGACAGCAGTCTGGCAGTCATGTTCCCCCAGCTGCAGCATACTGCCAGGTTTGCTCCAGTGATGAGGAGGGAGGGGATGATGAGGTCACTGACTCCACATGGGTGCCTGATAGGAGAGAGGAGGAGGAGGAGGCACATCACCAACGAGGCAGGATGCCCTCCAGGGGCCAGCTTAAGGGCAGCACACCGACTTCATCACACCGCAGAGCTCCGTATGTGCAGGGCGCTGCTGTCTCTGCACGTTATTCCAAAGGTTCTCTGGTGTGGGCCTTTTTTGAGACGAGTGCATCAGATCGTACCGCTGCTATTTGCAACATATGTCTCAAGCGTATCTCGCGTGGCCAAAACATCACCCGCTTGGGCACCACATGCTTGACCAGACATATGTTGACCTGCCATGCAGTTCGTTGGCAAGCGTACCTAAAAGACCCACACCAAAGAACAAAGAGGACCTCTCCTTGCTCCTCATCAGCTGGGATCTCCAACCCCACTATACCTTCAGTCCTGTCTGAGACCAGCACTGAGAGGAATGAAGGTGTAGAATTAGGTGTGTCACAGACAAGTACCTGCGGGCAATCTGCTATCGGTACACCGACGTCAGATTGTACCAGGCAAATTTCCCTGCCCCAGCTGCTGCACCGCCGAAAGAAGTTTGCTCCCAGCCATCCACATGCCCAGCGGTTGAATGCTAGCTTGGCTAAATTGCTAGCACTTCAACTGCTGCCTTTTCAGTTGGTAGACTCTGCCCCCTTCCATGAGTTTGTGGAATGTGCGGTTCCTCAGTGGCAGGTTCCCAAATGCCTTTTTTTCTCACGGAAGGCGATTCCGGCTCTCTACCGCCATGTGGAAGGCAATATCTTGGCCTTGCTGGACAGGACAGTAAGCGGTAAGGTGCATATTACCGCTGACTCATGGTCCAGCAGGCATAGACAGGGACGTTACCTATCTTTCACAGCGCATTGGGTGACTCTGCTGGCAGCTGGGAAGGATGCAGGACAAGGTGCAGTAGTGTTGGAGGTTGTTCCGCCACCAGACCTCCAAAATGCTACTACTGGTGATTCTGACACACCTCTCTCCTCCACCTCCTCCTCTTCTTCTTCCTCCATGGCCTCTTCCTGTGCTTTGTCCTCCGAACCAGCAGTGCTCCGTAGGCGTTCAAGGGGCTGCGCAAGTTCCCAGGCCAAAAGATGCCATGCGGTGCTTGAGCTGGTGTGCTTGGGGGACAGGAGCCACACTGGGGCAAAGATTCTGTCAGCTCTGCAGGGGCAGGCTCTGGGGTGGTTGACGCCATGCCAGCTTAAGGCAGGAATGGTGGTTTGCGCCAATGGCACCAACCTCCTCTCCGCCTTCCGACAGGGACAACTGACCCATGTGCCCTCTTTGGCTCACGTCCTTAACTTGGTGGTGCAGCGGTTCTTGGGCAGGTACCGGGGCTTACAGGATGTCCTGAGGCAGGCCAGGAAAGTCTGTGTGCATTTCCACCAGTCATATAATGCCAGTGCTCAGCTGGCTGACCTCCAAAAGGAATTTAACCTGCCCAAGAACCGTCTAATCTATGACATGCCCACCAGGTGGAACTCAACGTTGACCATGCTGCAGCGGCTGCACACGCAGCAGAGGGCCATCAATGAGCACCTGTGTGACTATGGCACCAGGACAGGGTCAGGGGAGCTTGTTTTCTTTTCCCCACGCCAGTGGGCCATGATCAGGGATGCATGCACTGTCCTGTCACCATTTGAGGAGGCCACAAGGATGGTGAGCAGTGACAGTGCATGCATCAGTGACACTGTCTCCCTTGTCCACCTGTTGGAGCACACACTGCGTGGAATAATGGACAGGGCACTTGAGGCAGAACAGAGGCAGGAAGAGGAGTATTTCCTTAGCTGTCAAGGCCCCCTTTATCCAGACAGTGTTCCTGCGTGCCCGCCGATCACACAGGAAGAGGAGGTGGAGGAGGATTGTGTCAGCATGGAGTTGGAGCCTGGCACGCAGCATCAGCAGCAGTCTTTAAGGGATCATTTACAGTCCCAAGAAACCCATGGACTTGTAAGTGGCTGGGAGGAGGTGGCTTCGGATCATGTCATTCTTAGTGACCCAGAGGACTCCGGACCGAATGCCTCAGCAAACCTACACTGCATGGCCTCCCTGATCCTGCAAAGCCTGCGGAAGGATCCTCATATTCGTGGTATCAAGGTGGGGGATCATTACTGACTGGCAACCCTCCTTGATCCACGTTACAAGGGTAAGGTTGCGGACCTTATCTTGCCATCGCAGTGTGAGCAGAGGATGAAACATCTTCGGGAGGCCTTGCAGAAAGGTCTGTGCAACGCGTTCCCAGAGACTGGGAGGTTACAAACTCCTGTTCCAGGACAACGTGTTGCTGAAACTTCGGTCAGTCAAAGAAGGAGCGTTGGAGAAGGTGGCCGTCTGACCGATGCGTTCAGACAATTTTTTAGTCCGCAGCCCCAAGGTATGATCGGTTCCAGCAACCATCTCCAGCGTCTGTTTTACATGGTGCAGGAATACCTAGGGGCAAGATCTGACTTGGACACCTTTCCCAGCGAAAATCCTCTGGGTTACTGGGTCTTAGGATGGATCACTGGCCAGAGCTTGCACAGTATGCAATTGAGCTACTGGCTTGTCCTGCATCGAGTGTTCTTTCGGAACGCACATTCAGTGCTGCTGGAGGCTTTCTAACCGATCAAAGGGTGCGCCTGTCCACCGACTCGGTCGATCGACTGACCTTCAAAAAATGAATCAGTCTTGGATCACCACCAGATACCAAGCACCTGAAGCTGATGTAACCGAATAATTTTTTTTTAAATGTCAGATCCCTTCAAGACTGCCTATGCTGAGTGACTATCCTGTTATGCTGAGTGACTATCCTCTTCCTCCTCAATGATCATGCTGATAGCTTGGAAGAATATATTTGGTTCTGGGCACCGCTACCAGTGGCTAAGGCCCAATTTTTCAGCCCCTGTTTAACAGGGGCATGTAATTACAATTTTTGGTGCAATATTTTGCAGGAAGGTTCATTGTTGCGCTCAACTAGAGTATCTGTGAGGGGTTGCAATGTTGTGGCACCAGCACCAGTGCCAAAGCCCCAGATTTTCAGCCCCTGTTCAACAGGGGCGTGTAATTACAATTTTTGATGCAATACTTTGCAGTAGGGCTCGTTCCTTCACTCCAACTAGAGTATCTGTGAGGGGTTGCAGTGTTGTTGCAGCAGCACCAGTGCCTAAGGCCCAATTTTTCAGCCCCTGTTTAACAGGGGCATGTAATTACAATTTTTGATGTAATATTTTGCAGAAGCGCTCATTCCTGCTCTCCAACTAGAGTATCTGTGAGGGGTTGCAGTGTTGTGGCACCAGTGCCTAAGACCCAATTTTTCTGCCCCTTTTCAACAGGGACATGTAATTACAATTCTTGATCCAATATTTCACAGCAGGGCCCGTTCCTGCGCCCACCAAGAGTAACTAGGGCTTACAGTGTTGTGGCAACACCAACATCTAAGGCCCAATTTTCTGCAGAGTATATAGGGCAGGACCCTAGTTTCAAACATCCAACTTACAAACGACTCCTACTTGCAAACGGAAGGAGACAACATATAGTGAGATGAAACTACCCCTAGGAAGGGAAATTCTCTCATGTAAGAGTTAATATGGGAAAAACATGTCTCCTCTCCACTGATGCTTTATCACCAATCCTTGTTTCACCAAAAACCCCAAATTTTCAAAAAACATTTGTCATTGGGACAGAAAGTGAGGTGAAATCTTCTGAAGAAGTGCACAGACAGCAAAACAAATGTTACAGGGGTGATAACCCTTCCCTATGTTTTCCAAAAAGCTTAAAAATAGATTTTTTGTCTGGAGCTACACTTTAAAAATGTACAGTCCCTGTCTTGTTTGCATTGCCTGTATACTGCTGTTCAGAGTATATAGGGCCTGGGGGCCCCACGCCTTTCCTTTTTTAAATTTGGGTGCGGGGTTCCCCTTAATATCCATACAAGACCCAAAGGGCCTGGTAATGGTCTGGGGGGTACCCATGCCGTTTGTCTCACTGATTTTCATTCATATTACCAGGACCCGACATTACATTAAAGTCGCAAGCAGTTTTAAATGATTTTTATTCCTTTAAAAATGTCATTTTGTGCAGGGACTGTTCTAAGCACGGGAAACACGCTCCACTTTACAGGCATACTATAGACACCCCCCAGGTACGATATTTAAAGGAATATTTCAATTTTTTTTTCACTTTAAGGATCATTAAAATCACTGCTCCCGAAAAAACGTCAGTTTTTAAAACTTTTTTTGGCATCGATACATGTCCCCTGGGGCATGACTCGGGTCTCCAAACCCTTTTTAGGACAATACCATGCAAATTAGCCTTTAAAATGAGCACTTTTGATTTCGAACGTTCGAGTCCCATAGACTTCAATAGGCTTCTAAAGTTCATGCAAATTTTCGGTCCGTTCACAGGTTCTGGTGCAAACTGAACCGGGGGGGGGGGGGGTGTTCGGCTCATCCCTACGTATCGCAAAAAAGGGCTTGGTCAGGAAGTAAATACTTCCCGGCCTGAAGTGGTTAATGAAAACAGGATTACATTAATCTGAGACAGCTGGGATATCCAAAAGAAGTCCAACTGTGGGGTGGCCAAAACAGCCCACATATCTCTAACAAGGGTCCCGCAGACTTGATGTCTGCCGGTGGCCCGTGATCTTGGCACAGAGAGGCAGAACGGGGAGATGCCTATGTAAACAAGGCAGTTCCCTGTTCTGCCTAGCAACATGACAGGGATCTACTGCTCCCAGTGATCGGGAGCAGTGATCTCTGTCATGTTCTAGTGAGCCCATCCCCCCTACAGTTAGAACACGCTGAGGGAACACACTTGATCGCCCCATAGTGTTTAACCCCTTCCCTGCCAGTGACATTTACACAGTAATTAGTGCATTTTTTTAGCACTGATCACTGTATAAATGTCAATGGTCCCAAAATAGTGTCAAAATCTGAGACAACTGGGATATCCAAAAGCAGTCCAACTGTGGGGTGGCCAACACAGCCCACAAGACTCTAACAAGGGCACAAACAAAACAGAATAAAACTTGGGGCAGATTACAGTTCAAAGAAGTGCCTGAAGGACATTACATCCAAAACTGGCATCAAAAGATGCCACCCTGTAAAACATAGATAATGTGTGAACACAAGACCAGGGGCAGCCTTGAATAGTTTAGGAAATAGTAGCCTGTTGACTAAAAGCCCAAGAGGTACTCACCAAGTTCATCTTGACAGGAAAAGGTGGAACTTCTTTCTTAAGTCAATAGGACGCACAATGGGTTGTCTAAGCAGCCTGGAGCTTGGATTTTTCCTTGGATTTTTCTTTGGTTGTTGTTTGTCATTTGTTGCCCTCCAATGCTCCTTGCTGTATAGGCCAGTTATAGATGGGGCAGCGGCTCACTTTTTGTATGCTTGTTACTGTATATAGGTCAGGTAACACACTGACACCTTTGCAGCTATGGTGCTATATGCTGGGTGTTCAGTGTGTCCCTGTACCTTTAAGGAGGAGTGGGCTCCCTCCAGCCCATCTACAGGTAACAGGGTGTGTCGTGTTACACTATGTGATTTATTATGCTCTGTGTCTTTAAGATTTGTTCCCTCTGTCTATCTAAACTCTTTCTCCCACTGTAGTTCTGTATATTCTCCTCCCCTTCCTCTCTCTAAATTCATTGTACACATTATACCTCATTGCTGTAACATCTTTACATGTGGCTTACAACTTCAATGTTTTTTTACCTATGAATATCCATCATTAAACGGAACATTCAAGAGGATCCATCATCTGTCTTTCCATACAGTGAGTTTATTCATTGAGTTAAGCTGTCTGAATGGATGCAATTGATAAATAGATCACCAGGTCATGTAAGCCTTATAACAAGCTGAAGATAAAGTTATCGCTTTGTGGTTGAGTCAGAACAGTAGAAATGGAGTTCCACAGCCTAATTGCAAGATTTCTGCATGACAGTACTGATACAGACAAGATTTACTGCCCTCATTGCAAGAAAGAATGAGTCAGCAGCACATGGAAGCTTCATAACCTGAGACCAGGCTGCATGCTGTCATATTACAGCACACAGATTCTGCCTGCTTATCACTCAGCCATTGTCTGCCTGTGTCAGCAGCTCTGAATGTGAATACACAGCAACTCCAGCACAAAACACTGAGCCAACTGACTTACCCAAATGCTCAGTCAAACCCACCTGGAAAGTGATGGAGAATTATGAGGCCTTAAGAACTGAATTGTTTAATAGCTTGAAACTATTTTGAGAGAAAATCGTTTCTGAATCTAATACAGTGTCTGTTGAACGTGAACTACTGACACTAGAGGGCGCCATTAACCACTTCCCGCCCGCCCACCGTCATATGACGTCCTGGGCTTTGAGCGGGTATATCTGAATAATGCCTGTAGTTACAGACATCATTCAGATATTGCCGGTTTCAGCCGTCGAATCTCTACTCCATAGGGACAATCATAGCGGCCGTTCAGCCGCTTGATCGTTCTTACGGGAGGCAAGAGGGGACGTCCTCCCCCTCCCGCTGCCCTCCGGCGCTTATTCCGACTCACCGTTACGATCGGTGAGGCGGAGAGCGGATCTGCCGGCGCCAGATGTAGATCATAGAGATTTCCGGCGGACCAGATGGTTGCCGGAGTCTCTCTATTCAAAAAAACGGCGCCGCTTCAGCTGGGAAGCGGTGATCATTTTATTTTATTTTTTTATTTCAGGCTTCCCAGCCTAGTGGTGAGATGTGGGGTCTTATTGACCCCATATCTCACTATTAAGAGGACCTGTCATGTCATATTCCTATTACAAGGGATGTTTACATTCCTTGTAATAGGAATAAAAGTGATCATTTTTTTTTCCAAAAAAGTGTCAAAATAAAAAAAAGAAAATATAATTAACAATAAAAATTTTTTTTTTTTTAAAGTGCCACTGTCCCGTGTGCTCGCACGCAGAAGCGAACGCATACGTAAGTCCCGCCCACATATGAAAACAGTGTTCAAACCATACATGTGAGGTATCGCCGCGAACGTTGGAGCGAGAGCAATCATTTTGTCCCTAGACCTCCTCTGTAACTCAAAACATGTAACCAGTAAAAAAAATTCAAGCGTAGTCTATGGGGTTTTTAAGTACCGAACATTGGCGCCATTCCACGAGCGTGTGCAATTTTGAAGCATGACATGTTAGGTATCTATTTACTCGGCGTAACTTCATCTTTCATAATATGCAAAAACTTTGGGCTAACTTTACTGTTTTGTCTTTTTTAAAACACAAAACTCTTTTTTTCCCAAAAAAAATGCGTTCGAAAAATTCCTACGCAAATACTGTGTGACATGTAATTTTCTAGCAAAAAAATGATGATTTTTACACGTAGGAGAGAAATGTCAGAATTGGCCTGGTAGGCAAGTGGTTAAACAACTTTCTGCCTCATATGAGCTCTATCAGCTTTCCAGTGACAAGTTCATTAATGCTTTACAAAATATGAACACAGCAGGTTCACTGGAGGAATTACAAAGTTTTAAGGCTCTTAATCTGAAAAGAGACCGTTTTATCCAGCAAACTAAATTAAAGGCAGAAGCAAAGTTAGAGCTGCTACAAGACACTGCATCTCACAGATCTGTTTCCACCAGACATTCTAAAAATCTTAAACGAACAGTGTAAACATGATGCAGCTATAGTAAAGTTAAGGGTCCTAGAGCAAGCTATCAGTGCAGACGAAGGTGCAAGTGAGAAAGACAGCATCAACCTCAACATAGCAGATATGGAAGATCCCCTCAAACACACTAAAGACTATGTCCTAAGCCACTGCAGTGTACACTAGACATGTGCATTCGTTTTCGTCCAAATGCATTTTCGTCCCAATTTCAGGTATTTTCGTTATCATTTTAACAAACAATAACGAAAGCGCAGAATACGAAAACCGAAAGATCCGACAGAAACAAATGCTTTATTTTCGTTTTCGTTACGACAACAATTTGATATAGATAGGAGATTCGACATGACGTTGACAATAACAATCTGTGTTCATTGAACCTGTGGTAGAATGTGCCTAACCTTAACTCTATTAGTCCAAGATTATTCTATATAGAGAGAAAAGATTCGACAACTTCCTGCATGCATAATCACTTCAGTGCATTTCCTGCCTGCCTACCTAACTTTCCTTCTTACGTCACAGAGCATCAGAGCAAGCTGCAAGCAAGTCATCAATTTCCAGTCATCGGTACAGCCTTGAATCAACGTACCATTGGAACAACTGACTTCAAGCAAGCAACTCACCTGAACGCATCTGCTGCACCATATTTCCCTGTGTCCTTTAACAACAATGTCAAAGATAGCGCAATCAGCACCATTCAGCCAACAACATCTCACATAAAGGCAGAGACAACTGAGACAGCAGAGTTTGTGAGGTACATACTTCGCAGAGAGCTCACAAAGACTGGTCTCACAAGTTTTGATGACCAACCTGAGAATTACAGAAGTTGGAAATGTGCTTTCAGAACAGCAATCAGTGATCTTGGCATTACAGCTACTGAAGAATTGTATCTGCTGATTAGATGGCTTGGTCCTCTATCTGCTGCACATGTTAAGCCATTAAGATCAGTTTTTATGGACAATCCTACAGCAGGCCTCACAGCTGCATGGGAGCGACTAGAGCAAAGTTATGGCCGTCCAGAAGCTATAGAAAATGCCTTGCTCATGCGTCTGGAAACTTTCCCAAAGATATCTGGTAAAGACAACAAGGAGTTCCAGAAACTGAGTGACCTTCTCCTTGAGCTTCAGCTAGCCAAGGCAGACCCAAAACTACCTGGACTCAGTTACCTTGACCCTGCAAGAGGGGTAAACCCAATTGTCTCTAAGCTCCCGTATGGTTTACAAGAGAAATGGTCTGCACTAGGGTCATCATACAAAAAGAGAACAAGGTTTCCTTCCCTCCATTCTCTTTCTTCTGCAAATTCATCAGGAAAATTGTAGAGACCAAGAACGATCCAAGTTTTTCCTACGGTGAGTACAGTCTCTTCTCACCCTTTCATAAGAGTACCAGTCTTAAGGGCAACTATAGAAGCCGTAGAGGCCCAGTATCCGTGAAAAAGACTGACATCCTTCCCACTCCTACCACAGTTGTGGCCACGGACAGACAGAGTAGGAAGATTGAAAACCTTAACAGAGAGTGTCCCATTCACAAGAAGCGACACCCCCTCAATAAATGTATCGGCTTTAGGAAAAAGCCTCTTGAAGAGCGTAAGGAGCTTTTAAAGACATTTAGGGTGTTTCAGGTGCTGTGCTTCTACCGAACATTTTGCAAGGGACTGTAATGTGTCCATCAAGTGCGTAGAGTGTGGCTCCGAAGAGCATGTGCAAGCCCTCCATCCGCTTGAGCCCAGCTCTGCACAACCTGCTAACTCTCCTCCCAGGTTAACGCATGGCGGGGAGAATACAGACCAAGTGCCTAATTCTGCCATAATTTCTTCATCCTGCACTGAAGTTTGTGGAGAAGACCGCTGCGATAAGTCCTGTGCTAAAATATGCTTGGTGAACATATACCACAAGGGCCAACCAGAAAAGACTCTAAAGGCCTATGCTATCCTAGACGATCAGAGCAATAGATCGCTTGAAATATCAGAACTGTTTAATCGATTAGAAATAAAAGGTGATGCTCATCCTTACACCTTGGGTACCTGTAATGGAACTACAGGAGTTTCTGGAAGAAAGGCTCATGGACTCATGGTATCTTCTCTCAAAGGTAACTTGCAATTACCCCTACCTACACTTGTTGAGTGCAATCAGATACCTGCTAACAGGCAAGAATTCCCTACTCCTACTGCTGCTGCTTTCCACCACCCTCACCTGAAGTTAATAGAAAATGAGATACCGCCACTTGACAGATGCTCAGATCCTTCTTCTGTCTGAGTTCACAAGGTACACAGACAAGTCAGTGGACCCCCAGATGCCCCATTTGCTCAGCGCATGGATCTAGGGTGGGTCATCATAGGCAATGTCTGTATAGGCAAAATGAAGAGACCTACCAACATTTGTCATTCAAGACAAATGTTCTGCCAAATGGCCGAAACACTTACTTTGAGCCATGCCCACATCACTACTGGGTGAAAGAGAAGATAGCCAGCCACGGATGGCAACATGGTATCTCAGGTAGCACAAGCCCTTTCTCCTGCATATAAGTCATTGCGCACCGTGAACACAGTATTACAGTGGGAGAGAGCGTCGTGTCAACATCAAAAGAAGAGAACAAGGAAGAAGACGATGGAGAAGACCAGGCCACCGCTAGCAAGAGAGTGACAAAAGGGCAGAAGATATCGGAGGAGCCCAGCAGAAGAACCGGAGAGCGGGAAAAGAACCGGAGAGTGGAGAAGAGGCGGGAGAGAGTGGAGAAGTCGGAAGAGACCCCCGAAGTCAGAAGAAGACCCCCGGAGCTGCCTAATAAATTACTTTAAAACCTGTGTAGTGTGTTTTTTTATTGACACTTATTCGGGAGAATCAGAAATGGAACCGAATTGTCTAAAAACAGTTCTCTCTTCAATCTAAACCCTGTAGTTGACACCAATCAGCTGCTGAGAGTTGGTGGCCGTATAACGAAATCCAACTTATGCAGCAAAGAACAGAATCCAATAATCATACCAGGTCATCATCATGTTACTACCCTTCTGGTTCGTCATCACCATGAACTGGTACATCATCAAGGATGTCAGTTTACAGAAGGCGCCATCAGGTCAGCTGGCTTGTGGATTATTGGTATGAAAAGGTGTGTCTCCTCCTTGCTCTTCAGATGCGTCACGTGCCACAAGTTAAGAGGAAAACATCAACAGCAACAAATGGCAAGTCTTCCAGCCGATCGCCGAAGTACAGATCCACCCTTTACCTATGTTGAAGTAGATGTTTTTGGCCCATGGTCCGTCATCACTCGGAGAACTCGTGGTGGAGCTGCCAGTAGTAAAAGGTGGGCTGTATTGTTTACCTGTCTTAGCATCCGAGCAATACACATAGAAGTGATCGAGTCTATGGATTCGTCTTCCTTCATCTGTGCCCTACGAAGGTTCTTCTCTGTCAGAGGACCAGTTAACCACTTAAGGACCGCCTCATGCCGATGTACGTCGGCAAGGCGGCACGGGCAGGCAAAATCACGTACATGTACGTGATTTGCCTCCCGCGGGTGGGGGGACCGAGGCGGTCCCGTTTTGTCCCCCGGCGATCGGAGACGAGGGGGAGGCCATCCGTTCGTGGCCCCCCCCTCGCGATCGCCGCCGGCCAATAGGAACACTCCTTTGCTGCTGTATGCTAAACAGCAGCAAAGGAAGTGATGTCATCTCCCCTCGGGTCGGTAGTTTCCGTTCCGGCCCGAGGAGAGACGACATGTGAGTGAGTGCACCAACACACACACACACACACAGTAGAACATGCCAGGCACACATTACACCCCGATCCCCCCCCCGATCGCCCCCCGATCCCCCCCCGATCACCCCCCCCCCCTGTCACAAACTGACACCAGCAGGTTTTTTTTTTTTTTCTGATTACTGCTAGGTGTCAGTTTGTGACAGTTACTGTGTTAGCACAGTTACTGTTACCCCCCTGTAGGTCTAGGGTACCCCCCTAACCCCCCCTAATAAAGTTTTAACCCCTTGATGACCCCCCGTCACCAGTGTCACTAAGCGATCATTTTTCTGATCGCTGTATTAGTGTCGCTGGTGACGCTAGTTAGTGAGGTAAATATTTAGGTTCGCCGTCAGCGTTTTATAGCGTCAGGGACCCCCATATACTACCTAATAAATGTTTTAACCCCTTGATTGCCCCCTAGTTAACCCTTTCACCACTGATCACCGTATAACCGATACGGTTGACGCTGGTTAGTTCGTTTATTTTTTATAGTGTCAGGGCACCCGCCGTTTATTACCGAATAAAGGTTTAGCCCCCTGATCGCCCGGCGGTGATATGCGTCGCCCCAGGCAGCGTCAGATTAGCGCCAGTACCGCTAACACCCACGCACGCAGCATACACCTCCCTTAGTGGTATAGTATCTGAACGCATCAATATCTGATCCGATCAGATCTATACTAGCGTCCCCAGCAGTTTAGGGTTCCCAAAAACGCAGTGTTAGCGGGATCAGCCCAGATACCTGCTAGCACCTGCGTTTTGCGCCTCCGCCCAGCCCACCCAAGTGCAGTATCGATCGATCACTGTCACTTACAAAACACTAAACGCATAACTGCAGCATTCGCAGCGTCAGGCCTGATCCCTGCGATCGCTAAGTTTTTTTGGTAGCATTTTGGTGAACTGGCAAGCACCAGCCCCAGGCAGCGTCAAGTTAGCGCCAGTACCGCTAACACCCACGCACGCACCGTACACCTCCCTTAGTGGTATAGTATCTGAACGGATCAATATCTGATCCGATCAGATCTATACTAGCGTCACCAGCAGTTTAGGGTTCCCAAAAACGCAGTGTTAGCGGGATCAGCCCAGATACCTGCTAGCACCTGTGTTTTGCCCCTCCGCCCGGCCCAGCCCAGCCCACCCAAGTGCAGTATCGATCGATCACTGTCACTTACAGAACACTAAACGCATAACTGCAGCGTTCGCAGAGTCAGGCCTGATCCCTGTGATCGCTAACAGTTTTTTTGGTAGCGTCTTGGTGAACTGGCAAGCACCAGCCCCAGGCAGCGTCAGGTTAGCGCCAGTACCGCTAACACCCACGCACGCACCGTACACCTCCCTTAGTGGTATAGTATCTGATCGGATCAATATCTGATCCGATCAGATCTATACTAGTGTCACCAGCAGTTTAGGGTTCCCAAAAACGCAGTGTTAGCGGGATCAGCCCAGATACCTGCTAGCACCTGCGTTTTGCCCCTCCGCCCGGCCCGGCCCAGCCCACCCAAGTGCAGTATCGATCGATCACTGTCACTTACAAAAGACTAAACGCATAACTGCAGCGTTCGCAGAGTCAGGCCTGATCCCTGCGATCGCTAACAGTTTTTTTGGTAGCGTTTTGGGGAACTGGCAAGCACCAGCGGCGTAGTACACCCCGGTCGTAGCCAAACCAGCACTGCAGTAACACTTGGTGACGTGGCGAGTCCCATAAGTGCAGTTCAAGCTGGTGAGGTGGCAAGCACAAGTAGTGTCCCGCTGCCACCAAGAAGACAAACACAGGACCGTCGTGCCCATAATGCCCTTCCTGCTGCATTCGCCAATCCTAATTGGGAACCCACCGCTTCTGCAGCGCCCGTACTTCCCCCATTCACATCCCCAACCAAATGCAGTCGGCTGCATGAGAGGCGTTTATATGTCCTCCCGAGTACCCCTACCCAACGAACCCCCCAAAAAAGATGTTGTATCTGCAGCAAGCGCGGATATAGGCGTGACACCCGCTATTATTGTCCCTCCTGTCCTGACAATCCTGGTCTTTGCATTGGTGAATGTTTTGAACGCTACCATTCACTAGTTGAGTATTAGCGTGGGGTACAGCATTGCACATACTAGGCACACTTTCACAGGGTCTCCCAAGATGCCATCGCATTTTGAGAGACCCGAACCTGGAACCGGTTACAGTTATAAAAGTTAGTTACAAAAAAAGTGTAAAAAAAAAAAGAATATATAAAATAAAAAAAAATAGTTGTCGTTTTATTGTTCTCTCTCTCTCTATTCTCTCTCTCTATTGTTCTGCTCTTTTTTTACTGTATTCTATTCTGCAATGTTTTATTGTTATTGTTATTGTTATTATGTTTTATCAAGTTTGTTTTTCAGGTATGTAATTATTTATACTTTACTGTTTACTGTGCTTTATTGTTAACCATTGTTAACCATTTTTTTGTCTTCAGGTACGCCATTCACGACTTTGAGTGGTTATACCAGAATGATGCCTGCAGGTTTAGGTATCATCTTGGTATCATTCTTTTCAGCCAGCGGTCGGCTTTCATGTAAAAGCAATCCTAGCGGCTAATTAGCCTCTAGACTGCTTTTACAAGCCGTGGGAGGGAATGCCCCCCCCCCCACCGTCTTTCGTGTTTTTCTCTGGCTCTCCTGTCTCAACAGGGAACCTGAGAATGCAGCCGGTGATTCAGCCAGCTGACCATAGAGCTGATCAGAGACCAGAGTGGCTCCAAACATCTCTATGGCCTAAGAAACCGGAAGCTACGAGCATTTCATGACTTAGATTTCGCCGGATGTAAATAGTGCCATTGGGAAATTGGGGAAGCATTTTATCACACCGATCTTGGTGTGGTCAGATGCTTTGAGGGCAGAGGAGAGATCTAGGGTCTAATAGACCCCAATTTTTTCAAAAAAGAGTACCTGTCACTACCTATTGCTATCATAGGGGATATTTACATTCCCCGAGATAACAATAAAAATGATTAAAAAAAAAAAAATATGAAAGGAACAGTTTAAAAGTAAGATTAAAAAAGCAAAAAAATAATAAAGAAAAAAAAAAAAAAAAAAAGCACCCCTGTCGCCCCCTGCTCTCGCGCTAAGGCGAACACAAGCGGCGGTCTGTCGTCAAACGTAAACAGCAATTGCACCATGCATGTGAGGTATCACCGCGAAGGCCAGATCGAGTGCAGTAATTTTTCCAGTAGACCTCCTCTGTAAATCTAAAGTGGTAACCTGTAAAGGCTTTTAAAGGCTTTTAAACATGTATTTATTTTGTTGCCACTGCACGTTTGTGCGCAATTGTAAAGCATGTCATGTTTGGTATCCATGTACTCGGCCTAAGATCATCTTTTTTATTTCATCAAACATTTGGGCAATATAGTGTGTTTTAGTGCATTAAAATTTAAAAAAGTGTGTTTTTTCCCCAAAAAATGCGTTTGAAAAATCGCTGCGCAATTACTGTGTGAAAAAAAAAAATGAAACACCCACCATTTTAATCTGTAGGGCATTTGCTTTAAAAAAATATATAATGTTTGGGGGTTCAAAGTAATTTTTTTGCAAAAAAAAATAACTTTTTCATGTAAACAATAAGTGTCAGAAAGGGCTTTGTCTTCAAGTGGTTAGAAGAGTGGGTGATGTGTGACATAAGCTTCTAAATGTTGTGCATAAAATGCCAGGACAGTTCAAAACCCCCCCAAATGACCCCATTTTGGAAAGTAGATACCCCAAGCTATTTGCTGAGAGGCATGTCGAGTCCATGGAATATTTTATATTGCGACACAAGTTGCGGGAAAGAGACAAATTTTTTTTTTTTTTTGCACAAAGTTGTCACTAAATGATATATTGCTCAAACATGCCATGGAAATATGTGAAATTACACCCCAAAATACATTCTGCTGCTTCTCCTGAGTACGGGGATACCACATGTGTGAGACTTTTTGGGAGCCTAGCCGCGTATGGGACCCCGAAAACCAAGCACCGCCTTCAGGCTTTCTAAGGGCGTGAATTTTTGATTTCACTCTTCACTGCCTATCACAGTTTCGGAGGCCATGGAATGCCCAGGTGGCACAAAACCCCCCCAAATGACCCCATTTTGGAAAGTAGACACCCCAAGCTATTTGCTGAGAGGTATAGTGAGTATTTTGCAGACCTCACTTTTTGTCACAAAGTTTTGAAAATTGAAAAAAGAAAAAAAAAAAATGTTTTTTCTTGTCTTTCTTCATTTTCAAAAACAAATGAGAGCTGCAAAATACTCACCATGCCTCTCAGCAAATAGCTTGGGGTGTCTACTTTCCAAAATGGGGTCATTTGGGGGGGGTTTGTGCCACCTGGGCATTCCATGGCCTCCGAAACTGTGATAGGCAGTAAAGAGTGAAATCAAAAATTTTCACCCTTAGAAATCCTGAAGGCAGTGATTGGTTTTCGGGGTCCCGTACGCGGCTAGGCTCCCAAAAAGTCCCACACATGTGGTATCCCCATACTCAGGAGAAGCAGCTAAATGTATTTTGGGGTGCAATTCCACATATGCCCATGGCCTGTGTGAGCAATATATCATTTAGTGACAACTTTATGAAAAAAAAAAAAAAAAAGTGTCACTTTCCCGCAACTTGTGTCAAAATATAAAATATTCCATGGACTCAATATGCCTCTCAGCAAATAGCTTGGGGTGTCTACTTTCCAAAATGGGGTCATTTTGGGGGGTTTTGTGCCACCTGGGCATTCCATGGCCTCCGAAACTGTGATAGGCAGTAAAGAGTGAAATCAAAAATTTACACCCTTAGAAATCCTGAAGGCGGTGATTGGTTTTCGGGGCCCCGTACGCGGCTAGGCTCCCAAAAAGTCCCACACATGTGGTATCCCCATACTCAGGAGAAGCAGCTGAATGTATTTTGGGGTGCAATTCCACATAGGCCCATAGCCTGTGTGAGCAATATATCATTTAGTGACAACTTTTTGTAAATATATTTTTTTTTTGTTGTCATTTTTCAATCACTTGGGACAAAAAAAATAAATATTCAATGGGTTCAACATGCCTCTCAGCAATTTCCTTGGGGTGTCTACTTTCCAAAATGGGGTCATTTGGGGGGGTTTTGTACTGCCCTGCCATTTTAGCACCTCAAGAAATGACATAGGCAGTCATAAACTAAAAGCTGTGTAAATTACAGAAAATGTACCCTAGTTTGTAGACGCTATAACTTTTGCGCAAACCAATAAATATACGCTTATTGACATTTTTTTTACCAAAGACATGTGGCCGAATACATTTTGGCCTAAATGTATGACTAAAATTTAGTTTATTGGATTTTTTTTATAACAAAAAGTAGAAAATATCATTTTTTTTCAAAATTTTCGGTCTTTTTCCGTTTATAGCGCAAAAAATAAAAACCGCAGAGGTGATCAAATACCATCAAAAGAAAGCTCTATTTGTGGGAAGAAAAGGACGCAAATTTCGTTTGGGTACAGCATTGCATGACCGCGCAATTAGCAGTTAAAGCGACGCAGTGCCAAATTGGAAAAAGACCTCTGGTCCTTAGGCAGCATAATGGTCCGGGGCTCAAGTGGTTAAGCAGCAGAGATCTGACTGTGGTACCAACTTTGTTGGAGCATGTAAAGAGCTACAATTGGACAATTTCCTGGCCAACAATGGATGTACTAGGTTGTTTAACCACCTCAATACAGGGCACTTACACCCCCTTCCTGCCCAAGCCATTTTTCAGTTTTCAGCGCTGTCACACTTTGAATGACAATTGCGCGGTCATGTTACACTGCACCTTAATTAAATTTTTTGCATTTTTTTCCCCACAAATAGAGCTTTCTTTTGGTGGTATTTGATCACCTCTGCGGTTTTTATTTATTGCGCTATAAACAAAAGAAGAGGGACAATTTTGAAAAAATACAATATTTTTTACTTTTTGCTATAATAAATATCCATTTTTTTTTTTTTTTTAACAAATTTTTTCCTCAGTTTAGGCCGATACGTATTCTTCTACATATTTTTGGTAAAAAAAAATTGCGATAAGCGTATATTGATTGGTTTGCGCAAAAGTTATAGCGTCTACAAAATACGGGATAGATTTATAGCATTTTTATTATTTATTTATTTTTTACTAGTAATGGCGGCGATCTGCAATTTTTATTGTGACTACGATATTGCGGCGGACACATCGGACACTTTTGACACATTTTTGGGACCATTCACATTTATACAGCGATCAATGCTATAAAATTGCATTGATTACTGTGTAAATGTGACTGGCAGGGAAGGGGTTAACACTAGGGGGCGCTCGAGGGGTTAATGTATGACCTAAGGAGGTGATTCTAACTGTGGGGGGAGGGGACTGACTGGGGGAGGTGACCGATCGGTGTCCCTATGTACAAGGGACACACCATCGGTCTCCTCTCCTCTCTGACAGGACGTGGATCTGTGTTTACATTCACAGATCCACGCTCCTGCTCTGTTACCCGGCAATCGCGGGTGCCCGGCGGACATCGCGGCCGCCGGGCACGCGCACCGGGTCCCGAGTGACGCAGCGGGCGCGCGCGCCCCCTAGTGGCTCGGGAGTGCGAGGACGTCATATGACGCCCACTCAGAACAATAGGCTTACCGTCCGGCCGTCATATGACGGTGGGCGGTAGGCTAGTGGTTAATTCTCCACATTCTTCACACATGAGAGGATCTTGGGAACGAATAATTGGAGTAGCACAAAGAATTCTCGACTCCATGTTGCAGACTCACAAGTCTTTACCACTCACTCATGATACCTTTCTCGCTGAAGTGTCTGCTATAGTGAACGCAAGAACTTTAGTGCCGGTATCTTCAGATCCTGATACTCCAGTGATCCTTACTCCAGCTTCGCTTCTTACTCAAAAGATTGGGACTGCTGTGATATCTTCAAGTGAGATCAAACCCAAAGATATCTACAGGCATCAATGGAAGCAGGTACAGCATCTAGCCAATGTGTTTTGGCATCGCCTGTCATGAAGATCCTGCCAGTAACCAGCAACCCAGGCGCACGGGAACATGGCCACGGGTTCCACTGCGCATGCGCGCGCGTTCACGGGTGCAGTCACGCACGGGCACGTGCGCGCGCACTCCCGCTGGTGTCAGGCGGGCTATTTAAATCGGTCTGTCACATTTGTTCCCCGCTGTCTGCTCTACAGCGTTCTGTGTGAGTTACCTGATCTGATCTGTGTATCCTGTTATCTGACCCGGCTTCCTGTTTGACCATCCTGCTATCCGCCTGCACTAGACCCTCTTGGCTTGCCTGACCATCCCTCTGCATTACCCCTGGTACCTCTGCTGTCCGACCAATACCGACCACCAGCTTGTTGACCCTCCGCTGTGTATACCGGCTTCCAGTCTGCTACAGTATTACCTGCTGTTGTTCCTGGTTCCAGTCCAGCGTTCCAGGCTATTACCTGCTGTTGTTCCTGGTTCCAGTCCAGCGTTCCAGGCTATTACCTACTGTTGTTCCTGGTTCCAGTCCAGCGTTCCAGGCTATTACCTGCTGTTGTTCCTGGTTCCAGTCCAGCGTTCCAGGCTATTACCTACTGTTGTTCCTGGTTCCAGTCCAGCGTTCCAGGCTATTACCTGCTGTTGTTCCTGGTTCCAGTCCAGCGTTCCAGTCTGCTACCTACCGCTTGTTCCTGGTTCCAGTCCAGCGTTCCAGTCTGCTACCTACTGCTTGTTCCTGGTTCCAGTCCAGCGTTCCAGTCTGCTACCTACTGCTTGTTCCTGGTTCCAGTCCAGCGTCCCAGTCTGCTACCTACTGCTTGTTCCTGGTTCCAGTCCAGTGTTCCAGGCTATTACCTGCTGTTGTTCCTGGTTCCAGTCCAGCGTTCCAGTCTGCTACCTACTGCTTGTTCCTGGTTCCAGTCCAGTGTTCCAGGCTATTACCTGCTGTTGTTCCTGGTTCCAGTCCAGCATTCCAGTCTGCTACCTACTGCTTGTTCCTGGTTCCAGTCCAGTGTTTCAGGCTATTACCTGCTGTTGTTCCGGGTTCCAGTCCAGTGCTCCACTATCCGGCTTGCCTACCTGTTGGGTTCCTGGTCCCATCTGCCTTCCAGTCTCTGCCTTCAGTCTTCTCTTCAGGTTCCTGATTCCAGAGGGTGCCACCACTACTGAACTTCCAGCACTGTTCATCCTGCCAGGCACCCATACCACTCTTCACTCCTGGCCCTCTGTTTCCATTCCAGAGGAACGGGAGTGGGAGCTGTAAGGGAGGTCTTTCCCTGCACTTCAGGCTCACAACCTACCAGGTACGTGACAGTAGCAGACAGCGCTGTCTGAGCCTGAGCAGGGAACGTCTCCCATAGAGGAACCTACATCAGGCTGGAGGAACGAGTGTTAACCCTGTCTAATCCCATTGGGGTCCAGGGAGCTCCCTCTGCTCCTGCTCCTTCAGTCGGGCCTTCCTCAACGGTGGTAATGCTCCCTCCAGAACCTAAGGTTCCTACACCTGAACGTTTCTTCGGAGATCGCCATAAGTTCAGAGCCTTCCGCAACGCCTGCGAATTATTTTTTGCTCTTCAGCCACGTACCTTTTCCCTGGAGGCTACAAAGGTGGGCTACGTAATTTCTCTACTTTCTGGGGACCCCCAAACCTGGGCCCATCGTCTCCTAGAGCAAAAGGACATATCCCTGACCAATCTCTCTACCTTTTTTGACGCACTGGGTCAGTTGTATGATGACCCCAGCAGTCCGTAACCGCGGAGACGGCCCTGCACACCCTTCAACAGGGTCGCAGAGCAGCAGAGGACTATGTGGCTGAATTCAGGAAGTGGAGTGCGGATACTAATTGGAATGATGCGGCTCTCCGCTATCAGTTTCGGTTGGGACTTTCCGATTCTCTGAAGGATGAATTGGCCAGGGTAGATACACCACAGACTTTAAATGCTTTAATCGATCTAGCCATCCAGATCGATCGACGCCTATGAGAACGTAGGTCTGAGAGAGCGATGGGGTCTTCTCGTCCAACTTGGATTACCCCTAAGGTTCCCCATCACTCATCACCAACACCACCTACCTCTACGTTTAACTTACCTGAGCTGATGCAATTGGGAGTCCTGCGGCCTTCGCTCACCCAAGAGGAACGACAACGTCGTCGAGTAAATAATTTGTGCCTGTATTGCGGGGAACCTGGGCACTATGTCAGGAACTGTCCCCTTAAACTCCGTAAGTGTTTATCTCTATCTACTGACTATGTGACACCCCTGATTAAAAATACCACTCACCTTGCTCTTCCTCTTCTGCTACAGCTTCCAGGAAAGACCCTACAAATAACCGCCATTATTGACTCGGGAGCTTGCAGCTGTTTCATGGATTCTCTTTTTGCCACCCAACACCAAATACCTTTGTCGCCTAAAGCCCATGGACTCTCTATCCATCTAGCTGATGGAACCGCTATCAAATCTGGACCTGTTACTCAAGAGACTGTCCCAATACATGTTTCCATTTTCAACACCCATCAGGAACAGCTACGCCTGGACATTATTGCCTCACCCCTGTTTCCCATAATTCTCGGCATGCCATGGTTACAGGCTCACAATCCGGACATTAACTGGATCACGGGTGAGGTTACCTTCCCCTCCCCGTATTGCCAACAGTTCTGCAGAACTCAGAATACCCAGGAGAACCCTACTCTGCTATGCCTAGATACAGATCCTAGTCTACACCCATCCATTCCCTCTGCCTATCATGACTTTCTGGACGTATTTAGCAAGCAGAGGGCAGAGGTGTTACCCCCTCACCGGGCCTATGACTGTCCCATTGAGTTACTTCCCGGTGCTGAAATTCCTTTTGGAAGAATATTTCCCTTAACTGAAGTGGAACAAGGGGCGTTGAAAGAATACATTGATGAAAACCTCAAAAGAGGCTTCATTCGTCCATCCACTTCTCCCACAGGTGCAGGCATCTTCTTTGTGCAGAAAAAAGATAAAACCCTCAGGCCTTGTGTGGATTACTGCTAACTAAATAAAATCACTGTGAAGAATCGGTACCCTCTCCCCCTAGTACCAGAACTGTTCCAAAGACTGGGGACGGCCACCATATTCACCAAACTTGACCTTCGCGGGGCCTACAATTTAGTTCATATTAGGGATGGAGACGAATGGAAGACCGCTTTTCGTACCCGCTATGGACATTTTGAGTACCTTGTGATGCCTTTCGGCCTGTGCAATGCCCCTGCTACATTTCAATACTTTATTAATGATGTGTTACGTGACTTTCTAGACCTGTTGGTCATCGTCTATTTAGACGAAATATTGATTTTTCCTTGTTCCCTTGAATCCCATCGCAGGCACGTCAGAAGTGTGTTGGGCCGACTTCGACAACACGGTCTATATGCAAAGGCTGAAAAATGTGAATTCGAACAGGAAAGTATTCCATTTTTGGGGTTAGTAATTTCCAGTAAGGGCATTAAAATGGACCCTCAAAAGGTCACTGCAGTCCTAGACTGGCCAGTCCCGTCAGACAAGAAAGGAATCCAGCGATTCGTTGGATTCGCTAATTTTTACCGCAAATTTATTAAAGGGTTTTCAGCCATCATTACACCCATCACACAACTAACCAAACAAGGTACACGTTTCCATTGGTCTGCTGAAGCTCAAAAGGCTTTTGAGACTCTCAAGGGCCTTTTCACCTCCGCCTCTGTACTGAAGCATCCAGATTCCTCTCTACCATTTATACTAGAAGTGGACGCATCTGAAATTGCAGTAGGGGCAGTGTTGTCCCAAAGACAGGGAACTAAGGCCCTGCTGCATCCTGTGGCCTTCTTTTCCCGTAAATTGTCCACGGCAGAGAGAAATTATGAAGTAGGTGACAGAGAGTTGTTGGCAATCAAGTCAGCATTGGAGGAGTGGCGCTATCTGTTGGAGGGGGCCGCTCATCCAGTCTTAATTTTTACAGATCATAAGAACCTGGAGTATTTGAGATCTGCAAAGAGGTTGAAACCACGTCAGGCCAGGTGGGCTCTCTTTTTCTCCAGGTTCTCCTTCCATGTCACTTACCGCCCTGGTTCCAAAAATACCAAACCTGACGCCTTATCTAGGATGTTTCATAAACCCCAAGAGATTTCCCCTCCAGACACCATCCTGTCCCCGGGGAATTTTCTTTTACTTCAGGGAGATCTGCTCTCCCAAATTAAACAGGCTTCCGCAGGATTGGAATCTCCCATTAAAACAGAGCTTCAGGTTAAGGATGGGTTACTGTGGCATGAGGGTAAGATCTTTATTCCTGAGACACTACGAGTTTCAGTACTGGAGCTCTGCCACGATCATGCGTTGGCTGGGCATTTTGGCGTAGCTAAGACCACCGATTTGGTACAGCGTGCCTTCTGGTGGCCTCAGCTACACAAGGATTGTAAAGAGTTTGTAGAGTCCTGTACCACCTGCATTAGGAACAAAGGGCACAAAACAAAGGCATGGGGCCTACTAAAACCCTTGCCTGTCCCAGACAGGCCCTGGAAAATGCTCTCCATAGACTTTATTGTAGAATTACCCCCGGCTGGGGGCTTCACTTCAATCTTTGTCATAGTGGACCGGTTGTCGAAGATGGCTCACTTTGTCCCAATGAAGGGCACCCCTTCAGCTACAGAAACAGCACAAGCATTCATTAAAGAGGTCATCAGGCTCCACGGGGTGCCAGTTAATATTGTTTCAGATCGAGGGGTACAATTTACCTCTCGATTCTGGAAGGCTTTGTGTAAAACCTTGAACATTGAACTTTCATTTTCATCGGCTTATCATCCCCAGACTAATGGGCAAACAGAAAGAACAAACCAGACCCTTGAACAATATTTGCGCTGTTTTTCTTCTTTTTCCCAAGATGATTGGATTTCTGTTCTACCTTTGGCCGAATTTGCTTATAATAATTCTATTCATTCTGCTATCAAACAGACTCCGTTTTTTGCGAATTATGGTTTCCACCCTTCATTTTTACCTAACTCTCTTCCAGAATGCACAGTACCCGCAGTCCAGGAGAAATTGGATTTCTTTACCTCCAACAACCAAGTTTTACAGGACACCATGACCAGGACCCAGGAGTATAATAAAGCAACCTTCGATAAGAAAAGGCGAGGTGAGCTCTTACTTGCACCTGGGGATCAGGTATGGTTGTCCACAGTAAACCTCAGGTTGGCTTGCCCTTCCAGGAAATTGGGTCCCAAGTTTCTTGGACCGTTTTCTGTTAAACGAAGAATTAATGAAGTTGCATACGAACTTGAACTCCCGGATTCACTAAAGGTACATCCAGTTTTTCATGTGTCCTTGCTCAAACCATCTATTGCTAACCCATTTCCAGGTCGAAGTACGGATCCTCCTGACCCAATCCTGGTAGATGGGGAGGAGGAATTCGAGGTGGAGGCTATCGTGAACCATAGGAAAAGAGGTAACCAGAATCAATTTTTGATAAAGTGGAAGGGGTTTGGCCCAGAGGAGAATTCTTGGGAACCAGAGGATAATATTCGCGCTGAAGATCTGTTACAAACCTTTAAAAGATCCCATCCAGAGAAATTTTCTCAAAGGGGCATCCGGAGGCTGCGCCTTGGGGGGGGCAATGTCATGAAGATCCTGCCAGTAACCAGCGACCCAGGCGCACGGGAACACGGCCACGGGTTCCACTGCGCATGCACGCGCGTTCACGGGTGCGGTCACGCACGGGCAGACGCGTGCGCACTCCCGCTGGTGTCAGGCGGGCTATTTAAACCGGTCTGTCACACTTGTTCCCCGCTGCCTGCTCTACAGATCTGTGTATCCTGTTTTCTGACCCGGCTTCCTGTTTGACCATCCTGCTATCCGCCTGCACTAGACCCTCTTGGCTTGCCTGACCATCCCTCTGCATTACCCCTGGTACCTCTGCTATCCGACCAATACCGACCACCGGCTTGTTGACCCTCCGCTGTGTATACCGGCTTCCAGTCTGCTATTACCTGCTGTTGTTCCTGGTTCCAGTCCAGCATTCCAGGCTATTACCTGCTGTTGTTCCTGGTTCCAGTCCAGCGTTCCAGGCTATTACCTACTGTTGTTCCTGGTTCCAGTCCAGCGTTCCAGGCTATTACCTGCTGTTGTTCCTGGTTCCAGTCCAGCGTTCCAGGCTATTACCTACTGTTGTTCCTGGTTCCAGTCCAGCGTTCCAGGCTATTACCTGCTGTTGTTCCTGGTTCCAGTCCAGCGTTACAGTCTGCTACCTACTGCTTGTTCCTTGTTCCAGTCCAGCGTTCCAGTCTGCTACCTACTGCTTGTTCCTGGTTCCATTCCAGAGGAACGGGAGTGGGAGCTGTAAGGGAGGTCTTTCCCTGCACTTCAGGCTCACAACCTACCAGGTATGTGACATCGCCAGAGGAAGGAGTATCTTCATCACCTTCAAGGTCGTAACAAATGGCAAACATCTAAGCCTAATCTTAAGGTTGGAGATCTCATCCTTCTAAAAGACAAGGAAGTTTGTCGGAATGAGTGGCCTATGGGTCTTATTACTAAAGTTATGCCCAGTGACGATAACAAGGCCCGAAAGGTAGAAGTCAAGGTAACCAAGGGAGGATCCACATGAACCTTTACTCGACCAATTACTGAGTTAGTATTCCTCTTGCTAGATGAGTGACTTATGAAAGGACTAGCCATGCTGTTGGCACGGCGGGGAGTACATTGCTGCTATCTACAGGTTCTACCCAGAACATTGGAATTCTTTGAAGACGTCATACGTCGGACTACATGTTCTTTAATCCTGTTGGACTTATGTTTATGCTTGCTTGTTGCATGTTTTTCATTACAGGTTCCAGGACATTTATCAGTATTGGACTTATTGAATATATATTAGTTTATGGTTATGAAATCTAAAGATTTCAGACGGGGAGTGTCGTGTTACACTATGTGATTTATTATGCTCTGTATCTTTAAGATTTGTTCCCTCTGTCTATCTGAACTCTTTCTCCCACCGTAGTTCTGTATATCCACTTGCCGACCGCCGCACGCCGATGTACGTCCAAAGTTTGGCGGCGGATATCGTTGTTATGGCAGCAGCTAGCTGCCATAACCCCGGTATCCCCGTTTTCGTGCGGCGGTCGGCTTTCAGATAAAAGTGGTCTCTGCAGCAGATTCACCGCAAGATCACTTTTATCAGTGGCAGGAGAGGGCCCCCCCTCCCGCCGCGATCCGGTGCCCTCCGCCGATTAACAGAGCCGTCGATAGCGACAGAGGCAATCGCGTCTGTCTCCCTGCTGTGCCTGGAGACGAGTGAGGCTAAGATGGCGCCCACTCGTCTCCATGACACTGCTGGGCGGAAGCGACGTCAAAACGTCACTTCCGCCCATACGTCTTAAAGGCACATTTTTTTTAATGTCATTTTTTTAAATGACTTTTTTTTTTTTATAGCTTATTATCTTATATTTAAGAGGTCCTGTCATGCTTTTTTCTATTACAAGGGATGTTTACATTCCTTGTAATAGGAATAAAAGTGACACAATTTTTTTTTTAAACAGTGTAAAAATAAATAAAATAATGTAAAATAAATAATAAAAATAATAAAAAAAAAAAAAAAAAAACCCGTCCCGATGAGTGCCCGCATATGAAAACGGTGGTCAAACCACACATGTGAGGTATCGCCGCAATCGTTAGAGTGAGAGCAATAATTCTAGAACTAGACCTCCTCTGTAACGCAAAACATGCAACCTGTAGAAGTTTTTAAACGTCGCCTATGGAGATTTTTGAGGGTAAAAGTTTGACGCCATTCCACGAGTGGGCGCAATTTTGAAGCGTGACATGTTTGGGTATCAATTTACTCAGCGTAACATTATCTTTCACAATATAAAAAAAAATTGGGCTAACTTTACTGTTGTCTTTTTTTTTTATTTAAAAAAGTGAATTTTTTCCAAAAAAAGCGCGCTTGTCAGACCGCTGCGCAAATACGGTGTGAAAAAAGTATTGCAATGACCACCATTTTATTCTCTAGGGTGTTAGAAAAAAAAACAATATATAATGTTTGGGGGTTCTAAGTAATTTTCTAGCAAAAAACCCTGTTTTAAACATGTAAACAACTAAATTCCAAAACGAGGCTGGTCCTTAAGTGGATATTCTCCTCCCCTTCCTCTCTCTGATTCATTGTACACAGTATACCTCATTGCTGTAACATCTTTACATGTGGCATACAACTTCAATGTTTTTCTACCTATGAATATCCATCATTAAACGGAACATTCGAGAGGATCCATTGTCTGTCTTTCCATACAGTGAGTTTATTCATTGAGTTAAGCTGTCTGAATTGATGCAAGGGATAAATAGATCACCAGGTCGTGTAAGCCCTAAACGAAGCTGAAGATAAAGTTTTCGCTTTGTAGTTGAGTCAGAACAGGGGGCCTTGCCAGGGCCTGTAGCTTACGCATGTATTTGAAAATGTGTGCAGACTAAACCCCTGTTTTTAACGCATACTGTTAGACAGGTTGATTTGGTTGGTCGCAAGCTGGTCGGTAAGTGGAGCTTGGATTTTTCCTTGGCTGTTTTTTGAAGTAGCACATCTACCTTGTCCAGCTCAGAGCTATGAGGATCACTTCAATTCCCTCTGACTCAATCCTTCAATTTAGATGAGGCAGGAGTTTCAGAGGAGGAAATTGTGGATCAGGCTGTATGGTCCCACAGAGTCCTGGAGCATCCACAACTTCCTCCACAGAATCTCTGTATCTGGAGCCAAATCTGCTCAATTGGGTTTTGAATTTAGAGGCCAAGAGGTCCACATCTGGAGTACAGCATTTGTGACACAGGTCCTGAAACACTTCCCGGTGTAGGGACCATTTTATTGGGTCTAGGTACTGCCAACTGAGGTAGTCTGCCTGCCAATTGTGAACAGCAGACAAGGCCCAAGCTAGAGTACTTTCTATCTTTCTTGCCACAGCAATACTTCTGGTTCCTCCAGGAGGATTGATGTATGCCGTTGTTATGATGTTGTCCGACTGGAACCTGATTGGAAGACCCTCCAGTTGGGGTTTCCATTACTGCAGGGACAACCAAATTGCTTGGTGCTTCAGAATATTGATTGGGAGAGGAGATTCCTCCGACAACCAAGCTCTCTGCACCAAAAAGATATCTAGGACTCCTCCCCAGCCCTTTAGGATGACATTTATGGCGATGATCTTCCATGACATAGGGAGGAATGATTTTCCCAATTCCAGAGCTGGATTCCTGAGTACCAGGCACCAGTACCAGAGACAACCTGGTCTTTGGTGTTAGGCATATTGATTTGCTCAGAGGTGATTTGCACCTTCTTGTCTCAAACAGACAGAATGTTGAGTTTTAAGGGTCGGGAATGGACCTAAACAACAAGCCCAGAATCCTCATGAAAAATTGCAGAGTTGAACTGCTCCTGTACTGTAAAGTCTGAGACTGGGACTGAAGTTTCTGTGTTTTTTTCTTGGGGAAGAAAAATTACAGTTTCGGCTGTGTCTAGAAATATTTCTAGAACAGTCTCTGATGTGCCTTTATACAATCCCTGTTTGGAGAGGAGATTGATTTCTAGGAGAAAACATTTATTGTTAAGAACAATTTGAACTGTTGGAGTAATATATTATTGGTTTTATTGCTATTTTAATGCTGCTTTTTTTTTTTTACTGCACTTATCTGTTGTGTTGGGTGTATACACCATCCTGGCTGGAGTGTTTCATATTTAATTCTGTATTGCAGTTATATACATATGAGGTATATCCCGCTGCTTTCCTAATCAGTGGAGTTTTTGATTACACATTAATAGAAATGTGGACACTGAAGAAATCTTTTGATTATTTCTGCAATTAAAAATGTAATGGTTGGTGACCTTAATATGTGGCGGGATGTAACCTTTACAAAAATGTGTAAATTTGTAATCATCTGCAGCTTGAAAAGGAAAGGTACTTTTTAATAATGTTAAATCACAATATGGCTTGTCTATGATTATATATACTATACTATTTTTTTTTCCCTATATTTTTTCCACAAAAGTGGTGTTATCCTTTAAGGCATATTACAAATTATAAACATAACAGAGTTTTAAAGTGGCATAAGAATACGAATTCTGCCACTTCTAATACAGATAAGAGGGATGTAAAGGATGATAATAGGTGGAATGGCAACAGCACTGATAATCCTCATAGGAGTTATGATTATTCATAGGCAAAACCAGAATACAAGAATACAACCAATTTGTTGAGTGAATTATATAAAAAGGACTTTAATTTGAGGAATATTTACTGGCAGATAGTACTGGTATATGATCAGAATACCTCCATTCATACACATAACTAATATGAGTCCTGTAGAGAAATGAGACAAGATGGAGGATTATACTGTATACTGGTTATTGTGAGGGGGAAAATTGAGTCCATATAGAAGTAATATTTCCAATTTTTAGAGAAAGGAACATACAAACCAAAGAATGGAAGTGCAAACAGGGTAAGAGAGAAGGGAAATTCAAAAAGGAAAAAAAACTGGTAGGAAAATGAACATTTAATATAATGCAGAATTAAATGAAACAAAACAATGTTTTGGAAGAAAGATTAACATTTATTCCCAATAAATTAGTCATAGCCACTCACATTCAGTATAGAGACCAGGTTAGAGCTATTCTAGCTCTGTCCATACTTCCCTGCAGCAATAGATCACTTCTATAATTATCTATTGCTGACTGATTGCAGTCAGCAATAGATCACTATTAGAGCGGAATTCCTGCTGTACAGCTGCCTGGGGGGTCTGGATCAGGCCTTCATTGGCCAGATCCAGACTCCTCCTTGAAAAAATAACGTGTGAAAAAAGATTTGTAAAAAAAAAAATAGTCAGGTGTGATAGTATTATTATTATTATTATTATTATTCACGAATTATATAGGGCCAACAGTTTACGCAGCGCTTGACAATGTATAGGGGGACAACACAATTACAGTACAGTTCATTACAAAAGGTACAGGAGGGCCCTGCTCGTAGAGCTTGCATTCTAAAGGGAGGGGGTGGTGGTACAAAAGGTAATAGCTGCAGAGAATGATTTGATGGGGGTGGCTCTGGGACTGTTGTTAGGTGGGTGTGGGATAGGCTTCCCTGAATAAATATCTATCTCCTAAAGGTGGACAGGGTAGGGGCTGATTGGACATTGTCAGGTCACCTTGAGGCTAGGTGACAGATACACACCGTTGGGATCAGGAGTGCACCGCAAGGCAGTGGACCCTACGGCTGACTGCTGCGGATGGGAGTCTGGGTATAAGGAAGGCAGGGCCGCTGGAACACCAACACGGATCCCACCGTGGTTAGAGCGTAAGATTCCCTGGTTGCGCGGACTCTAAAAGCCAGCAGGTGTTCACCAGAGCCTCTAGTGGTGAGGATGGACTGGGCTGCAACTGGCTCCAGGTCACGACCCCCAGGGTCCCCCAGCTCACACCCACATTAGGCAACAGAAGGATAGGGATAGTAAAGGAATAAGCCAAGGTCAGGGCCACAAGCAAACAAGGACAACAGAGTACACGCCAAGGTTCAGGGTCACAGGCAAACAGGGATAGTCGGGGACACGCCAAAGGTCAGGGTCACGAGCAGACAGGAATAGTATAGAACACGCCAAGGTCGATAACAGAAATAAATGTAGAGCACACAGCAGGCAGGAACAGGAAGCCAAACACACAAAGGTTGATCAGCAGGGCTGACCTGCAGTGCAGAGGTTAATATAGAGTTCCCTGATAGGAGCTGGGGTGGAGCCATGCTAGAGGAGAGTTAATAAAAGCAGTCAGGTGAGAGACAGCTGGTCTTTGGAGATGAACACATGGAGACAGGTAAGCTGACAAACTCTATTGCATAACCATGACAGACATACTGGGGCAGGGAGTTCCAGAGGATGGGAGAGGCTCTGGAGAAGTCCTGAAGGCGAGCATGGGAGGTGGTAACAAGGGAGCTAGAGAGCAAGAGGTCCTGGGGGGAGCGAAGGGGACGATTTGGTCGATATCAGCAGAAAAGGTTGGTGCTGTAGATGGGGGCGATGTTGTGAATGGCCTTGTATGTTATGGTTAGCATTTTAAATTTTACGTGGCGGTGTAGGGGAAGCCAGTGAAGGGATTGGCAGAGAGGAGCAGCAGTCATGGATCGGTTAGTGAGGTGTATTAGTCTAGCAGCAGAATTCATAATAGACTGAAGAGGGGATAGCCTGCTTAAGGGTAGGCCATTAAGGAGAGAGTTGCAGTAGTCAAGGCGGGAAATAATCAAGGAGTGAATAAGTTGCTTTGTGGTGTCATTAGTCAGGAAGGGTCGAATTCTGGAGATGTTGCGGAGGTTAAGGCGGCAGGATTTAGCCAGTAATTGGATGTGGGGGCTTAAGGAGAGGTCAGAGTCAAGGATTACACCCAGCACCCTGGCATGTGTGGAGGGACCAATGGTTGTGTTGTTGATATAATTGGTGAAGTCACAGGGGGGGACCGTGAAGGAGGGAATATAGCAAGCTCAGTTTTAGAAAGATTGAGTTTGAGGAAGTGGTGTGACATCTATATCGATATGTCATTCAGTAAGTTTGAGATCCGTGAGATCGAGGGGGTGAGTTGAGGAGTAGAGAGATAGATCTGGGTGTCGCCGGCATAGAGGTATTGGAAGCCATGGGAGGTTATCAGCTGGCCCAGGGAAGAGGTAAAAAGTGAGATTTGGAGAGGCCCAAGGACGCTCAAGAGTATGGCTGTGTCTCTTGAGACTTCTGGTGTCGTCTGTTTGCCAGGGTTGTGGCAGATGGGGCCTGGTTCTGCATGTAGAAAGAGGAGCAAGTATGTCTAGGAAGGATGACAACGTGGTGTTGTAGATGGAAGTAGTTAGGTCTTGGCAGGACAGGGGTGCAATTTTGTCATAAAGGCCATCAGTAACAGAGTGAAGAAGGGAAGGGTTGAGGTTGCGAAGGTTTCTTCGGGTAGTGGTTTGTGGGTTGGCAGCAGGGGATGTAGGAGACAAGGCGAGTGTGAAACGGATAAGGTTATGATCAGAGAGAGGAAAGGGGGTGTTAGAGAGATTGCAAGGAGTGATAAAAAAGTACCTTTTATTTAGTACACCTACCTTGGGCATTTTTTTTGTTTCTTCTCCAGATTTCTTGTTACTCTCAGCTGTCAGCAGTAGCAGCAGATTTAGAAGAAAACTTTTCCCAATAGCTTTTATTTGGGGGATAGAAAGATAAGTATTAAATACTGTTCATTAATTCCATTTTTGAGGACTTTTGGTTATAGAAAATAACATAAAATATAATAATACATATTATATATAATATAAATATGATACATAATATAGTGTATTTAATATGAGCTAGTCCAGGTTAAAACATATATAGTATCAAAAAATCCTACTAAAATTCTTATGCCCCGTACACACGGTCGGACATTGATCGGACATTCTGACAACAAAATCCTAGGATTTTTTCCGACGGATGTTGGCTCAAACTTGTCTTGCATACACACGTTCACACAAAGTTGTCGGAAAATCCGATCATTCTGAACGCGGTGACGTAAAACACATACGTCAGGACTATAAACGGGGCAGTAGCCAAAAGCTTTCATCTCTTTATTTATTCTAAGCATGCGTGGCACTTTGTGCGTTGGATTTGTGTACACACGATCAGAAATTCCGACAACAGATTTTGTTGTCGGAAAATTTTATAGCCTGCTCTCAAACTTTGTGTGTCAGAAAATCCGATGGAAAATGTGTGATGGAGCCTACAAACGGTCGGAATTTCCGACAACAAGGTCCTATCACACATTTTCCGTCGGAAAATCCGACCGTGTGTACGGGGCATTACTTTTTTTTATGGCAGCTGCATCATATTTGAATGACTTATAACAGTGCAGCACTGCTCTAATTTGAACACAATGCACCATAAATAAAAATGTGTTGTGCGAGAACATAAGCAATTAAAGTCGAATAATGTAATCCAAAGAAGATTCAGTCCCATGTGCCAGCATAAATCATTATAGTTGAACTCTGCTGTCCAAAAATTAAACCAATCCCATGTGCCACCCAACCAATCCCACCCAAATGGAACCTCCTAATTTTGCTCACTGAGCAGCTTAGGAGAAATAATCTTGAAGCAGAGTGCATGATAATTCCAGTATCAGCATCAGGTGGAGCTTCGGATCACTTACATTTTGAGTACATGGAAGTGTTTTATATGCATTTTTAATAATAAAAAAGCCCTGGGTGATCTACACTATTGGAGCCTTATAGATACCAGTAACTTAGTGTGGCACTGGAATCCGATGAGGCAGCTGTGGTCCATTCATAGGTCCTGTATGGGGATTGCTCCAAACCTATTCCTATATTGACCTTTATGCTTTGAGGTATATAACATAAATTTTTGTTCTGAACTTCATATTAAGTAGTGTTTTGATTTTATTGTGCTCAACTGTAATAAAATGAGTTAAAGACTGGGGAAGGATGAATACTTAGAAAAAAGTAAAAGAGAGGTGTCCAGCCTTGGGTTTGCCAAGGGTCCAGGATTCCCAAGTTTTGGTGTGTTTTTCCGGGGTGCTACAGTGCTTTGAAAAAGTATTCATTTCCCATGACATTTTCCACATTTTGTCATGTTATAACCAAAAATGTAAATGGGAAGGCTGACCGCAGGTCAGCCTGGATTTGTAGGAGGAATCAGGCTGTATTCAAGCCCGCCCTCTATCCTCCATTTCCTGTCAATGTTTCTCTTGTGTAGGCTTCATTTCAGGGCAACTTGCTGATGTCACTTCTGGGTTTCGGCTCAACAGGGAGGTCGCGCGGCAGTAGCGGGCGCTGCTTCTCCCCGCTCTTTCGTTCAGGGCTACAGGTATCGGTCGGGGGGAGTACGGGCGGCGGAGGGGCAGAGCAAGGTCTGCTAGCATCTTTGTGTACCATTGGGGGGGGGGCTAGGGGGGCAGAGCAAGGTCCGCTCCGCATGGTGCCAGGTGGGTCCAGTTTGGGGGAGAGGTGGGTCCAGTTTGGGGGTTCCTCTGTCGGTAGGTGGTTGCGGCATGCTTCCACTGTGTCTGTCATTTTTTATCTGGTCTAACAGCCAGAGATGCTTTAGGCCCATTGTACACAGACGCTGATACATCTGTGTAGGTGCTCATCCCATTCAGTGTAGCTGAAGCAGGATTGTGGCATAGACAGGTATGGAGTGGACACTGGGTACTCATGTCAAGTTGGAGGTTAGTTTTGGGGGTTGTGTCATTTGGGAGCTGTTGGCAGTCAGGCCCCCCTTTTTTTTTGTCCACGGGTGGTTGTGGTGTCCCCTCCTCTGTCACATTGGCCATCGTGGTCCCTGGCACAATGGCCTCATGTTGCTGGTTCTGCAGGCTGCAGGTGCTGGGGTCTCTGCTGGACCCTGGCACCTCAGCAGGTATTTCGGCCGCAGAGAGGCTTGATGCGCGTTAGTGGGCATCTGGGAGGAGTAGGGTTGTATCGGGTCCAGCAGCTTACTTCCGGTGGGAGGTGACCAGTTTTTGTACATTTCTTTTGTTATGTCGGGCCTTATTTCTTCTGGGCCATCGGTTATTTTCAGGGCAGCTCTGTGTTACCACCTGGTTTCACATATACTAGGACAAGCAATTATCGAGGTATGGCTCAGGAGCAACTTGCAACCGCATCCTGCCACGGGATACCTGGGGGTGGCTTAAGCTCAAAAGGTACCTCCCAGTACTCAGTACCTAGGCACCCCACACATCAAGCATGGCTCCGGGGGTCACATGTGCACGCACTGCATCTGGACCATCTCCACCCAAGCTCTTGCCATCTACCACTTCTCCTCGTTTGGCTGTGATTCAGATTCAGGGGGGGAAAAAAAAAAGATTATTAGGCACAGAGGCAATAATATAAAATCTTCTTCTTTACACATGATTCTGAGTGGTAGTTTCTGTATGCTCATGTTCCTTTTCCATAGGTATCAAGAAGGTTCATACTTTTTCAGTTTTCAGTCCGTTTCAGATAGGTATTGTTTGTTTCTTCCAAATATCGGAAATCCGTGAGGGGTTGTTACAAACATTTTTTGGAACCAACATCATCGGTTCGTACACATTGATCTGAGAGGTAGCTTTTCGTGTGGTTGTGTTCCTTTTCTATAGTGGGAGTTTCTACATATCAACAGGTTGCATGGAGTTCATTTCTTTCAGTCCATTTCAGATTGGTACTTCTCATGTCCCTTAACACCAGATTAGTTGTCATTGCATACACGGTACACGATCATATCTTTACATTGTAGGTATTACGGCGTCACACCACTGCAGTACGGTGGCAGGTCTCCTCATCCGTTTCCTCACTCAACATATGTTTCTTACATCACAGTGTTTTCACTACTCAGATCATTTGGCTGACACATTTTCAGCTTTCCTAGGCCAGACTTTACGTTAATTTGCCTGCTACGCCTCAGGTGATTCGGCTTTTGTCTAAATTCCGAGACTGACACGTTTTAGTCCTGCGCAACGTACATTTCTTTTTTCATACATGAGTCAGGTTCATATTTTCAAGTTTTAGATCTTACGGCAACACTCCACTGCAAGTTTTACCTATAACGTTTATGGGTACTAACAGATTGAGATGATCGTTTCTAATTGGCTTGTGAGGTGGCAAGTCTCCTCATCCATTTCTCACACAGCTTACGTTACGATTTCATATCTCATGACATCTCACCACTCATAACACTTGCCTGACACGTCTTCAGGTTTCATAGGCCTGAGTTTATGTTTTTAATTTGCCTGATATGCCTCAGATAACTCGGTCTTGCTAGTTTCCTGAGACTGACACGTTTTCAGTCTTGCACAACGTATACTTCATCATTTAATCACGGTCACCTTTAGGAGGTTATTTAAAAGGAAAAAAAAAAGGGAAGAGATTTTCCTTTCCTTAGGGTAAGTTTGAGGTACATTTGGTTGTAACTCTTGCTTATGATGGTGTTATTCTCAATTACATAGGTCATGTCACAGGCAACAGATATCGAAGACTTTGCCTCCATACCTCCTGCTTTGGCTAGGGGTTCTGAACATGGTAGCACGCCCTCCTTAAGAACCTGGATCGTCCCAAGACTCATGGTGGAACTCCAACACGGGGGTATTTCATAACCCGCTTTGGCTCACAAAGAGGAGCTATTCACATTATTATTCCCCTGTGCTCCAGGCTCTAATGCGGAGCAGGTTACCCTACGGTCTGTTGCCTCATCCCTTTCACAGATTCACACCACCCTGAGCTCACTGGCAACCTCCTGTCAGGAGTTGCGGGCCAGGGTTGAGGTTTTGGAAAACCATCCGAGTCTGGCCCCAGAGGCTCCTACGGTTCTAGAGACATCAGCAGGTTCCGGGACCCCCTTGGTACCATGCCCTGTACCCTTTAGCTTTAGGTAAAAGTACAAGTGCTCCTTCCATTACCCCAGCGTTCTACCAGGTACGTCCAGGGCATTCCAGAGTATACTCTGGAATGTCATTCGGCTGACATAGCGGATGCTTTCAAACTTCTCCCGATTCTGACGTCACTCTGGCAGTGGCATGGGATAAAGTGGAGGGGGCTGTATTATTTTTCTACTAAACTTACCTTTGGGTCCAGAAGCAGCCCATGGCTGTTTGATACTTTCGCGCAGGTACTGAGCTGGATACTCACCCATATAGAACGCTGTCAAGAAGTCATCCACTATCTGGACGATTTCCTCCTCATCGAAAGTTCCATACAGGCCCCTGCTGATCTACAGAAGCTGACATCAGTTTTCTCTGCTCTCACCATCCCACTGGCGGCAAGGAAAATGGAAGGCCTGGTGAGTGCACTTACTTTTCTGGGGATCACGCTGGATACTCAGGCTATGCAGGCCAGTTTGCCTGCAGACAAATTAGAGAGAAACAGAGACTGGATACATCTCCCAAATTTGTTCCAGGGTAGATATGCAGTCAGTGTCAGGCATGCTAAATTTTGCCATGAGGATCATTCCCCAGGGTAGGTCGTTCCTTTCTCATTTGTTGGCCTTGTTACCTTCAGCCCCCGACTCCGACTCTCGGGTCAAGTTAGATTCCGCGGCTCTATCCGACTTAAGTATGTGGGACAAGTTCCTCAAACATTGGAACGGAATCGCCATGTTCATCCCTGCAGAGTCATTTTATTCTCCTCAAGTCTTGACTGATACAGTAGCCACCAAAGGCTATGTAGCTATTTTTGGCACTCACTGGCTAGATGAGCCATGGCCAGACAAGATCTTGGCTCTTCCAGGGTTTGCGGAGACATCAGCTTTGTTCGAGATTTGCCCCATAGTGTCGGCAGGCGTGTGGTCGCTTTTGGACAGGTTAAACGGTTGTTTTCTTCATGGACAATCACGCTACCTCAGAAATTGTTAACAAAGGCAGATCCAGGACTTTACCCATCATGTCTTTTGTACGTAGGCTGATTTGGCTGTCCCTTCAGTTCCATTTCCACATACTCTGTAGATTCATCGGTGGTGTAGAGCAGTGTTTCTCAACTCCAGTCCTCAAGGCACCCCAACAGGTCATGTTTTCAGGATTTCCCTCAGATGAAGCAGCTGTGGTAATTACTAAGGCAGAGAAACTGATCAAATCACCTGTGCAAAATAATGGAAGGCCTGAAAACATGACCTGTTGGAGTGCCTTGAGGACTGGAGTTGAGAAACATCGGTGTAGAGAATACAGAAGCGGATGCTCTGTCCCATTTTAACTACCCGCTATTTTCCGACAGGTCCCAGACACAGACGCCTGTGCCACACTGTCCCCGCATTTCTCGCTGCTAATGATGGACTAGATTCCCACTGGGCTGATGCGGCAGTTTTGATCTACAAGTCATTGTCAATTAACACCAAGGAGGCTTGAGACACAGCCCGGAATACCTTACAGGCTTTCCAGTCTCAGTATCCTTGGATTGATTGCCACAACATTCAATATCTACTGGCTTTTGTTGCCTTCTGTCACTCATAGCTCAAACTATTCTACAGCACTATCAAGACACATCTGGCAGGAATCCTACTCCCTGGTGCTCCCAACTCCTCAGCACAGTTCATGAAACATTGCCGCACCTTGCTGTCAAACCTAGGTTTCGACCCCAAAGCTTATTCCGGCCATTCTTTCAGGATAGGTGCGGGTCCCGCTGTTTCTCGCCAAGGGGACCCCGTTCACGTAATCAAGAAGTAAGGTAGGTATTATTCAGCATACTTCTCCAGATATATCCCGGATCCACATGTTGAGATGTCACGGGCTTTCATGCATTTGGCTGATTAATGTTAAATACGATTACTTTCAATTAATTTTTTTGCTAGCTCATCCTACTGTCTTTATTTTTGCCCCCTTTAGGCATACTGACCACGTGACTACAGCACACCCCAGGTCACTTTTCCCACTTCCCCTCATACCTTTCCTAATAAGGTCTACTAGAGACTCCGAGTACAAATGGGAAGGCTGACCGCAGGTCAGCCTAGACTTCTAGGATGAGTTGGGCTGTATTTAAGCCCGCCCTCTATCCTCCATTTCCTGTCAATGTTTCTCTTGTGTCCCACCTGCCGTTTCTTTCTTTTTCTTCTTTTTTACTTATACTTGGGTATGCCCCCTTCAGACATACTGACCACGTGACTATGGCACACCCAAGGTCACTTTTCCAGTTTCCCCTCATACCTTTTCTTAATACGGTCTACTAGAGACTCCGAGAATAAATGTATTTTATTGGGATTTTATGTGGCAAATAATTGTGAAGCGGAAGGAAATTTTTTTTTTTTACAAATAAATATCTGAAAAGTGTGCCGTGCATTTGCATTCAGCCCCCTTTACTCTGATACCCCTAACTAAAATCTAGTGGAACCAATTGCCTTCAGAAGTCACCTAATTAGTAAATAGGGTCCACCTGTGTGTAATTTATTCTCAGTATAAATACAGCTGTTCTGTGAAGCCCTCAGAGGTTTGTTAGAGAACCTTAGTGAACAAACAGCATCATGAAGGCCAAGGAACACACCAGGTAGGTCAGGGATAAAGTTGTGGAGAAGTTTAAAGCAGGGTTAGGTTATAAAAAAAAATATCCCAAGCTTTGAACATCTCATGGAGCATGTTTAATCCATCATCCGAAAATGGAAAGAGTATGCCACAACTTCAAACCTATCAAGACATGGCCATCCACCTAAACTGACAGGCTGGCCAAGGAGAGCATTATTCAAAGAAGCAGCCAGGAAGTCCTAGGTAACTCTGGAGGAGCTGCAGAGATCCACAGCTCTGTCCACAGGACAACTATTAGTCAGGGCCGGTGCTACCACTAGGCAAACTAGGCAGCCGCCTAGGGCGCCCGGCCACTGGTGTTCCTACTCTCTTCTCTCTGCAGCAAGTAACTCATTTTCAGCATCAGCAGGCAGCCGGCGCTCCATTCGCACATAGTGTCAGAAGCGCAGTGGCGGTGGAGAACTGTGTCTGTGTCTTGACTCCCGAATGAATGGAAGCAAGCAAACATTCACTGATGGGCACTGTTAGCTGCATTGATAGGTGCTGGTAGGCTGCATTTGATGATCGCTGGTAGGCTGCATTTGATGGGTGTTGGTGGGCTGCATTTGATGACCGCTGGTAGGCTGCATTTGATGGGTGCTGGTGGGCTGTATTTGATGAGCACTTCATTAAAAAGGTGGGGTATACATGGGCATGGCAAAGTGGGTTGAGTCAGGGGTGGAGACAAAGGGGGCGGTAAATTAGGTTTTGCTTAGGGTGTCAAAAATCCTTGCATCAGACCTGCTATTAGTCATGCACTCCACAAATCTGGCCTTTATGGAAGAGTGGCAAGAAGAAAGCCATTGTTGAAAGAAAGCCATAAGAAGTCTGTTTGCAGTTTGCGAGAAGCCATGTGGGGGACACAGCAAACATGTAGAAGAAGGTGCTCTGGTCAGATGAGACCAAAATTTTACTTTTTGGCCTAAAAGCAAAGCGCTATGTGTGGTGGAAAACGAACACTGCACATCACCATAAACACACCATCCCCACCGTGAAACATAGTGGTGGCAGCATCATGTTGTGGGAATGTTTTTCTTCAGCAGGGACAGGGAAGCTGGTTAGAGTTGATGGGAAGATGGATGGAGCCAAATACAGGGCAATCTTAGAAGAAAACCTGTTAGAGTCTGCAAAAGACTTGAGACTGGGGCGGGGGTTCACCTTCCAGCAGGACAACAACCCTAAACATACAGCCAGAGCTACAACGGAATGGTTTAAGTCAAAGCATATTCATGTGTTAGAATGGCCCAGTCAAAGTCCAGACCTAAATCCAATTGAGAATCTGTGCAAGAGTTTAAAATTGCTGTTCACATATGCTCTCCATCCAATTTGACAGAGTTTGAGCTATTTTGCAAAGAACAATGGGCAAAAATGTCACTCTCTAGATGTGCAAAGCTGGTAGAGACATCCAAAAAAAATTTGCAGCGGTAATTGCAGCAAAAGGTGGTTCTACAAAGTATTGACGTAGGGGAACTAAATGCCCCCCACATTTTTCAGATATTTATTTGTAAAAAAATGTTGAAAACCATTTATTATTTTCCTTCCACTACACAATTATGTGCCACTTTGTGTTGGTCTATCACATAAAATCCCAATAAAATACAATTACATTTTTGGTTGTAACATGACAAAATGTGGAAAATGTCAAGGGGTATGAATACTTTTTCAAGGCACTGTATGTAGTCTATCTGACAAAAAGCATTTTTGTTTGTACCGCTTTCACTGACTTAAGAGAGTCTCTTTTAGGTAGCGGGAGATTTTCAACCAACTATCATGCTATAATAAGGATACAGTCAGGTCCATAAATATTGGGACATCGACACAATTCTAATCTTTTTGGCTCTATACACCACCACAATGGATTTGAAATGAAACGAACAAGATGTGCTTTAACTGCAGACTTTCAGCTTTAAATTGAGGGTATTTACATCCAAACCAGGTGAACGGTGTAGGAATTACAACAGTTTGTATATGTGCCTCCCACTTTTTAAGGGACCAAAAGTAACGGGACAGGTTAACAATCATCCATCAAACTTTCACTTTTTAATACTTGGTGGCAAATCCTTCGCAGTCAATTACAGCCTGAAGTCTGGAACGCATAGACATCACCAGACGCTGGATTTCATCCCTGGTGATGCTCTGCCAGGCCTCTACTGCAACTGTCTTCAGTTCTTGCTTGTTCCTGGGGCATTTTCCCTTCAGTTTTGTCTTCAGCAAGTGAAATGCATGCTCAATCGGATTCTGGTCAGGTGATTGACTTGGCCATTGCATAACATTTCACTTCTTTCCCTTAAAAACTCTTTGGTTGCTTTCACAGTATGCTCCGGGTCATTGTCCATCTGCACTGTGAAGCGCCATCCAATGAGTTCTGAAGCATTTTGCTGAATATGAGCAGATAATATTGCCCAAAACACTTCAGAATTCATCCTGCTGCTTTTGTCAGCAGTCATATCATCAATAAATACAAGAGATCCAGTTCCATTGGCAGCCATACATGCCCACGCCATTACACTACCACCACCATGCTTCACTGATGAGGTGGTATGCTTTGGATCATGAGCAGTTCCTTTCCTTCTCCATACTCTTCTTTTCCCATCACTCTGGTACAAGTTGATCTTGGTCTTATCTGTCCATAGGATGTTGTTCCAGAACTGTGAAGGCTTTTTTAGATGTTCTTTGGCAAACTCTAATCTGGCCTTCCTGTTTTTGAGGCTCACCAATGGTTTACATCTTGTGGTGAACCCTCTGTATTTACTATGGTGAAGTCTTCTCTTGATTGTTGACTTTGTCACACATACACCAACCTCCTGGAGAGTGTTCTTGATCTGGCCAACTGTTGTGAAGGGTGTTTTCTTCACCAGGGAAAGAATTCTTTGGTCATCCGCCACAGTTGTTTTTCGGGTCTTTTGGTGTTGCTGAGCTCACCGGTGCGTTCTTTCTTTTTAAGGATGTTCCAAACAGTTGATTTGGCCAAACCTAATGTTTTTGCTATCTCTCTGATGGGTTTGTTTTGTTTTTTCAACCTAATGATGGCTTGCTTCACTGATAGTGACAGCTCTTTGGATCTCATATTGAGAGTTAACAGCAACAGATTCCAAATGCAAATAGCACACATGAAATGAACTCTGGACCTTTTATCTGCTCCTTATAAATGGGACAATGAGGGAATAACACACACCTGGCCATGGAACAGCTGAGCAGCCAATTGTTCCATTACTTTTGATCCCTTAAAAAGTGGGAGGCACATATACAAACTGTTATAATTCCTACATCGTTCACCTGATTTGGATGTAAATACCCTCAAATTAAAGCTGAAAGTCTGCAGTTAAAGCACATCTTGTTCGTTTCATTTCAAATCCATTGTGGTGGTGTATAGAGACAAAAAGATTAGAATTGTGTCGATGTCCCAATATTTATGGACCTGACTGTATGTTTGGAAATTTTATACAGTAAAAAGGAACCCTGTTATTACTTTTTCTACATCATTTTACCCAAGTAAGTACAAAGGCCCTGTCACACAGAATCAAATGGGTCCTCTACCACTAATGTAAAAAGCATGCTGCTAAGATACTGTACATGGTGTCTTTGTCAGCATGTAATTTGCCATATCTGATAAGCTAAGTGGTTAAAAACCAGGCAAAAAGTTTTTTGATCCTTCTGAATATATTCATGCAGTTGTAGCGTTTACCCCCAGAGGGGCCACTGAAAATATACCCAGGTCTCCCTTACCAGTACAGAGGCAGCCATACACGAGCACAATTCCATGCACACCTACAATACAGGTTCAGTCTACAATTATAGAATGTATTGCTGGAGAACTTGAATAGGAAAGGGGTTTAGGGTCATAGGATACTCCAAAATGATAGTAGCAATCAATGGGGGGACAAACTTCTTACTAAGCTTTTCTATAGCAGCCTTTCCTGGGGGTAACAGGGAATGGCCAGTATATCTAGGACTCCATAAGAGCAATCCCATATAGCATCCTCTGGCACTTAGTTCCCTTCTAGCACTTGCACACCCAAAAATCCACAGCAAGGTCTTTACTCACAATATCCACAGGTAGATGCTCAGTGAGGGATAAAAAAGATCCTTCTCCAGACCAGGAGAGTTCCCTCCAGCAAATAATCTTTTAGCAATCTTCTCCGGGCCCTCAGCCCTTCTCCTGATTAGGCCCAGACTGCCATTCTCACCTCACTAGCTATCTCCCAAGGGTAGCAGCCCCAAAATAACTGGAACGTTAACTGGAGAGGAAGGAACACCCTGGAAATTCCTCCCAAACATTTATCACCTTCCCAGCCACTTTCTGGAAACCTCCTTACAGGTATTGGCTGGAGCCTGATAAATCTTCATGCTGGTCATTTGACTCTCCATGCCTTATATTCGGGAAGCTGCTTCCAGAAACAGGTGGGAGAAACCAAACACTCAGCCTGGAAACATTGACCAGCAAAAAAAAAAACAAACAATCGATTTCTTCTCCACTGATTACAGTGAAGGCAAAAACTAAATTTACCCTAGCAGCCTAACTAGAGGAGGGCACTATACATATTTTTCAGGATTATTATTCAATCCACCAATCATGATGGTATTCATCAATTATATGAGTCTTTGGAGAAGAAATATCTTTACACAAATATTCACATGCTAAATGAGCAATCATAACAAGTACTCTATCATAGAAGATAATGAATTGGAGTTAATTCACTGCTTAGTGATTATCCTTAGCATGTTTTGTCTAATGTATTTTTTTTTTAAAATTAGAAAACAAAATACTCACCATTGTGTGACAACACAGCGATCTGAATTCTTCTTCCTTTCAATTCCTGCAGCAAAGGCATGATGTTTTCTAAGTCATCAGGGAATGTATCTGGTTCTGCTGAATTCCGGTATTGACATAAAGAGTTTTGAAACTTGCAGTCCAGCTCATAAATCTTATAGTCAATTTCTGAAAAACAATGTATATTGAACCGTTACATAGTTATTTAGTTAATTTCATAAAGTTGAAGAAAGACACAGGTCCATCCAGTTCAACCTGTTTGTGTGTGTGTGTTGTGACAAACAGCCCCTGTCAGTTATTGATGATGTGTACCTGCCACATAGAATCTTGAGGTTCTTAAAGTGTTTGTTACCCTAAAAAAAAAAAAAAAAGGATCCTGTAACCTTAACCACTTGCTTACTGGGCACCTAAACCCCCCCCCCCCCCCCTCCTGTCCAGACCAATTTTTAGCTTTCAGCGCTATCGCACTTTGAATACAACACTGTACCCAAATTAAATTTTTATCTTTTTTCCCACAAATAGAGCTTTCTTTTGGTGGTATTTGATCACCTCTGAGGTTTTTATTTTTTGTTAAAAAAATTTAAAAAGACCGAATTAAAAACATATATATATTTTTTTATATTTTGTTATAAAATTTTGCAAACAGGTAATTTTTCTCCTTCATTGATGTACACTGATGAGACTGCACTGATGGGCACCGATAGACTGCACTGATGGGCACCGAAGGGCTTCACTGATGGGCACCGATGGGCTGCACTGATGGGCACCGATAAGGCTGTTAAGCTGTGTACCTGAGGTTAAAATTGCATTGAAATAAGCTGTGTGAACATGGTGTTAGTGGTATTAAAAGTACAGCAGTGTGTATATAGACCACTTAAAGGCAGAAGTACTACAGCAGTTGCCATCCCAGACTGTAAATGTCTCCACAGGGTCCCCTGGTGACACCCTGCCAGGTACCAAAAGTCACCTTCTTCAAAAGATGACATCCCAGGATGATGTGGAGGCCTTCCCATGTACTTTTGAGAGAACTGCTGTGGGGCAGGCCTGACCTAAAGACCGCTGGGCTGCGCTCGTGGCACCACTGTTGGCAGGGGACTCTCAAAAGGCATATATTGACTTGTCCGCTGAGGATGCCTGAGATTATGACAAACTAAAATCTGAGATCTTGCGGCATCTGGGCGTCACTGCGGCAGTGAGAGCTCAGCCAGTACACGGCTGGAATTTCAAGGCAGATGGATCCCCCAGTTCTAAAATGTATGACTAATAAACCTGGTCAAATGTTGGCTGCAACCTGAGATACTCACAGGGCTGAAAATAGTGGAGAGAGTTGCGATGGACCAGTTCCTGAGAGTTCTACCTCCTGAGTTGCAAAGGTGGGTGAGGCAATCTGATCCAAATTTGAAGGATGTTCTGGTTGAACTGGTGGAACGCTACTTTGCAGCAGAGGACCTGGTTGCTGGGTCTGCAGTTTCAAGATGCTGGTCAAAATACCCCCTCCTGTGGCCACCCGGTGAACCCCAGTATCACAACTGGTCAAGCTAAAAAGGGGAAGTCCTGAGAGGCCGGCGAGAGTGGTCGGAGGGTCACCCTCTGTTGAAAGACCCCATCTGGGAAGCCCTAGATCGTGGGGATCCCCAGTGTTGGCGGTGCAGTGAGTGAGTGTCCCCTGAGCCCTGAGTGTGACGTAGTCCAGCGCATGTCCCTGTTTGCTCATCCGGGCCTAGTCGCTGATCTGGACATGCCAAGTTCTGTTGTAAAGATAAGAGGAAAAGTATGCGTGCCCTCCTGGACCCTGGAAGCATGGTCACCCTGGTCCATACCCAGCTTGTGGACCCCGAACAGCTGACACAGCATCAGGTAGGAGTGGTATGTGTGCATGGTGACTGTAAGAAGTACCCCACAGCGCTGGTGATCTTTGAAACTAGGTTCGGTTTGCCATGAAGTGGCTGTGTCTCCAATCCTATTGCACAGTGTAATACTGGGGAGAGACTTTGCACTGTTCCAGGAACTCTGCAGTGAGAAGGATAAGAGTCCTGAGTATAGACTTTCTAGTTGGACTGCAGGGGGGAATCCCAACCCCTTTGAACCAAAGGTTGATGAAAATGCTGTAGGGGTGATCCCTAAAGAAAATGTGTTTTTTCCCCTAGCAGTCTGTGTGGGTGAACAGGAGACCCTAGATTTGCCCGGTGTGCCGGAGCTAGGGGTCTCTCGGGACAACTTTGGGACTGCCCAGTTATAGGATTCCACTCTTGTACAAGCCTGGAAAAATGTGAAGCCAAACAATGGGACCGTTAGCCCCAGGGCTAGAGAATGTGTTTCCTCATATGGCGGTTAACCATGATATGTTTTATCAAATTGACAAAATTTGGGATGAGGTTGTGGAACAACTCGTGGTGCCTGGATCTTATAGGAGGACAATGTTGAACCTGGCCCATACACATCCCCTGGGTGGTCATCTGGCCCATGAAAAAAAAAAACAAAGAACGTATTTTACAGCGTTTCTTTTGGCCTGGGATGTGAGAAACTAATGTGAGTCATGTCCTGAGTTTCAAAAGGCAGCCCCTATGCCCCATTACTGTAGCCCACTGGTACCATTGTCTATGGTTGAGATTCTTTTTGACCGAATTGCTATGGATCTGATAAGGCCAGTAGTTAAGTCTGCTAGAAGCTATCAGTATGTTCTAGTGGTTATGGACTATGCCACCGGTATCCTGAGGTTGTTCACTTAAGAAACACTTTCTCCAAGCCGATCGTCAAAGAGTTGTTCCATATGTTTACCCCGTTTCCCCGGTTCTAACTGACTCCCTTTATGTCAAAGGTAATGAAAGAGTTGTGCAAATTGTTCAATATTGAGCATTTGAATACTTCTGTTTACCACCCTCAGACAGATGGTTTAGTAGAACGGTTTAACAAAACCCTCAAGAGTGTGCTAAAGAAGGTGGTGACTAATGATGGGAGAGACTGGGATTGTCTACTGCCATATCTGTTTGCAATTAGAGAGGTCCCCCAGTCGTCCACGGGATTCTCACCCTTTGAACTTTTGTATGGGAGGCGTCCCCGAGGGGCTGTGGCTATTGCTAAAGAAACCTGGGAGACTGAAACTACTCCCTACCAGTGTGTCATGGAACATATCTCAGCCATGCAGGATAGAATTACCTCAGTAATGCCCCTTGTTCAAAAACACATGCAGCAAGCCCAGGAAGCACAGAGTTGAGTGTACAATAGGTCACAAAGGTTCAAACTTTCTATCCGGGGGATCGTGTACTTGTTTTAGTCCCTATGGTGGAATGTAAGTTCCTAGCTAAGTGACAAGGACCCTATGAAATAGTGGAAAAGGTTAAGGAGGTAAATTATAAGGTATACCAACCAGACAGACGAAAGGAAGAGCAGATCTATCATGTAAATTTATAGAAAGCATGGATCAGCCACTAAAGAAAGAGGAAGGCATAAGTGAGGTTCAGATACCCGAGTCTATGTCGGTGTCTCAACAGCAAGAAGTGAGAGTTTCTACAGTGCAAAAAAAAACCTTCTTCTCAGAGTTGCCAGGCTGCACAAATGTAATTAAACATGACATTGTCACTGACACCAAGGTTCGAGTGCGGCTTAAGCCTTACTGTATTCCAGAGACCCACAAATAGGCAATAACTGAGGAAGTTCTGCTATGTTGGCAGCACCCTTAACTGGCCTCACCAAGGAAAAAAGCTCCTCTGTAGTAATTAAGTGGAATCCTGAGGCTGAAGCAGCTTTGAAAAGTCTGAAGGAGGCCCTTTGTAAACAGACTGTGTTGGTGGCCCAAGACTTCAGCAAAGAAATGGTGGTCCAAACCGATGCCTGAAGTATAGGTCTGGGGGCTGTCTTGTCACAAGTGGTAGGCAGAGACTTTTTTTTTTTTAGAGAAGAACACCCGGTGGTCTATTTGAGTCAGAAGCTGACCCAGGCACAGGAAAAAAAATTATAGTATTGTGGAGCGAGAGTGTTTGGCCATTAAGTGGGCCTTAGAGGCTCTATGGTACTACTTGCTGGGGCATTAATTTCGACTCATAACAGGACCGTAATGCGAGGGTTACCCGTTGCCTCCAAGATTTCTCTTTTAAAGAGGACCACAGGGCTGGTTGTAACCAGAAAAATGTGGATGCCCTTTCTAGAACCCACTGTTTAATAGCTGGTGTTTGAAAACCATGGGTTCATACAGAGGGGGGAGGTATGTGACAAACAGCTCCTGTCAGTTATTGATGGCGTGTATCTGCCACATAGAATCTAGAGGTTCTTAAGGTAAATGGGTGTCAGTGAGAGGTCTGTAGGCAGCAAGGGGTTAAGCACTGGCCACACCATGCTCCCCACCTGTGGTATATTGGGTCTTCACTGGGTTAATCAGGTGGTTGTGGGTGCTGAGAGAGGCGAAGCAGGCTGTGAGGAAACATGCCTGCAGGACTGGAGCAGACCCAGTGAGGTCTATTTATTAGCCAGGAAGCTTACATTTGTTTTGATGGACTTTTGCTTTGGGACTATGTTTTCTACCCCTGCATGGGAATCCTTTTCTGTTTGCTATATTTGCTCACCAAATAAACACTGTAATCACATTTTAGGTGTAGGTGCATCCTACAAATGAGTCACCAGGCCCTCCTGTTAGATGAGCCTTCATCCTGGCTCTCTCTAGCAAGGGTCCTCCCCTGGATCTTCTAAACTTGGCTTGGCTTCTTCTACGCCGGGCAAGACAGCCTAAGGACCACCTCAGGATTTGTAGGCCCACGACAGGCTTCTGGGCCTACTTCCAAAGCTCACTCCAGCAGCACATCCTCAGGCCAGAAGGGCCTGAGGTTAAAGAGAGCGAGCACATGGCCCAGCCCAAATAAATACCCTTTCCCAGAATGTACCAGTGGCTAAGAACCTCCTACTGGGCTTGGCTTTAAAAATTATAAATATTCATAGCTCAACCTAGTTGTACTTCTCATACTGGCCTGTGGTAACAGTGACACCTACTGGCGACCGTGAGAAATGCACAACCTAATTGAGATTAGGGAAAGACCAGATAAACTGTACAATTAGTCTGAACTGTTTACAGCCCAGCCAAAAACTAAATTTACATTATAGCCCCAGGTTAGGACCAGGGGGCTACATACAATATTTGTACATTGTAATGATATCCCCTCTTAAACGCCTCTTCTCCAGTGAATAACTGTAATCTATGTAATTGATCCTTATAGCTGTGGTCCTTCATCCCCCTTAATAAATTTTCTTGCCCTTCACTGAACTCTTTCTAATTCAACAACATCTTTCCTGAGGATTGGTGACTAAACCTGAACTGTATAGTCAACCATTTGGATATATTTAGTAGCAGATGTATAACCGAAGAGAATGTAGCATGCTATTCACCTAAACCTGGTTTTCCAGATCCTGCTGATAAATAAACAGGAAATACAGTATTTAGGCCAGTCATTAGCAGTGTATAAATTAAATTGTCTAGGAGTTCTATAAATTGTCTAGAAGTAACTTTATACAAACAATCACTTGATGCATGCAAGATTTATGAGGGAAGTGTGGCATCTAGCTTAGGAGTGGTCAACTGCAGTTTAGACTTTGCTGGCTTAACTAACTATACAATCCCCACCTCTTACCTGAGATATGGAACTCCCTCTCAATCTTCTGCTCATGGCTTACTTCTTTGTTTTGTTGCAGTTTGTGCTACATCTGCTGTTACTGACTCTCCTACTTACTCCAGATTCCTCTCTTGTGCCAAATACATGATAGATGATAGGTCTGCTCTCCTCTATGGGGCAATCAGATGGAAACAGACCGCCTATCCATTTCTATGCGATGCTATCCAATATGATCCGCCAGACGGATAGGGAATAGTACCACCATCTGTCTGTTCTTGGCGGACAGGATCGGATGGCAGCAGGTGTCAGCGGACATGTGTCCCCTGACTTCAGCCGCTCCATAAAAAAGACTGGAGGGTCCGATCAGGTCCATCTGAAAAACTGACAGATGGACCTAATTGGACAGCCTGTGTGAAAGAAGCCTAAAGGGCATTTCATAAGACACTCTAGTTTCTGCTGTTTCTAGTTTAGATTTTGCCATCCGTCATCTTTATTGTAATTCCTATATGTTTGCTCCCCACTCCAGCTTTAATACTCTGTTTAGGTTCCCATTGGCAATGATTTCTAGTTGTCTCATTCTTTGGCACCATCCATATCTACTGTAGCTGGTTTTGATCGCTGTTAATCTCTGGTCCACCCAGCTTACACGCATCTCCCAATCGGCTTTTCCAATATACATGATACATGTCAAGTGGGCGGTGACGTCATTACCTAGGGTGAAGCTAGGATGCCATTTTGCTGAGGTTTTTATGTATAGTGTAAAAGCCCTTTTACTCTTTCTGTCATGTGAGTGTATTTCCACAAGGTCTTTAATAAAATAGTGGTTTGTTTTCGTGCCTTTTCTTTTTTATGACATCTATATTGGGGAGATTGATGACCAGTATGAAGAATGGCCCTGGATGCAAGCTGTGATCCATCTTTATATTAATAATCAAGTTTGACCTCCTGTTAGTGAGGTGCATCAAACCAGGTGAGAGTACACCCAGAGAGGAGCTTTGGTGATGGGCACATCAGTGCTACTTTCATTGGGGCATAAAGTGTGAATTGCACATGGAAGAAATTTGTTGCATATATCTTTGGGATATATATTCCACAAACTATATCTGCCATGTTGTACTGATTCACAATGTTTATTGGCTTTCTGATGTTTTTGCTACAGTACATTGCACATTTTTTGCACAGATTACATTATTGGGAAAAATAAGTATTACACGCATACAGAACCTTATGTCTTTTAGATTAGCTGCATCATTCTTTCTCCCTTTGCCTTTATTATGATTCTTATGCCATTGCTACATACTTGCAGTTTGTCCAACCTTGAATTTTCTCAATTTAGTTGTTATAATGCTTGTTTTTGTATAACATGTTTGCACCATGGGATACTGGCATTAAATATGGCTGAAAATGTATATACAATATTTGTGATCAATGTGCCTACGGTTGTTTCTTTACAATATCTACACACGTGTCTGTACTTGAAGCTATTTTGTTAACTTTGTACAACTGCCAGTGATATCCACATTCTACCTTATATATGCACCTTTTTAATGTACATCTGCATTGTATCATTTGACATGTTTTCCCTTGGTCCCCTATTGCTTGGAATCCCACCCGGCGACCATCGGATGGCTTCTGTGTCATCTAGGGCAGTGCAAGCTTGTGTCTTGCTCCTCCCCCTGGGCTGCGGTTAGCAGCTCAGAGGTGTTTCTTGCTTGTAGGTCCCTGCCCCTGTGTGCGCCAGTGTTCTGCCGAGAAAGTTCCCCTCAGCGGATAAGGACCCCCCTGTACTGCGCAGGCGCAGAGCTTGCGCAGTACGAGCCGGCTGAAATAGCCGAAGCTGAATAGCTGTAAATCAGCTGTACACAGCGCCTGTAACAGGGCCCCTCACGGGCTCGCTTCGCTCGCCACGCTTCGGGCACGGCCTCGCTTCGTTCGGCACTTTTTTATTCTACCTCTATGTCCACTTGGATGGTGGGGCTTGAACCTGGACTCAGGGCGCAGGCGCCGTGTACAGCTGACTCAAGGTTTTCAGCTTCGGCTATTGTCGGCGGCTCCTTAGTCGTTCGTACTGCGCAAGCGCTGCGCCTGCACAGTACAGTGGGGTCCTTATCCACCGGGGGAACTTTCTCGGCAAGACACCAGTGGATGTGTGACTCATGACATCACTCCATCAATCGGGCAAGGCTGCGCAGCAGGTCGCATGTTCGGGGACCAAACTGGAGCGCATGCTGTCCAGTACAGGTGGAAGTGCACCCGTCTGGCGGGCTTTCTCCCGCCTGACGGGCATATAAAGTGAAGACTTCACCAGCAGTCCCTTGATCCATCTCGTTGATCCATGGGACAATCCATGCGAATCCCCCCAGAAATAATGTGGCTGCAGTAAAATTACATCTATCAGGTAATTTTATTCCTAGTCTTTCCACTATAGACATCTTCTATATACATGTATATCAGTATCACCTCGGTCTCTATGTATGCTCACTTCAAGGCATGTTTACATACATACAATTTTTCTTTTTTGTACAACATATACTTACCATCCTCCCTGTATCCTGTGTTGTTGATTTCCAACAGACAGGAGTCTTTGGTCTTCAATATACTTAGATTACCCCTAATCAATTTTTTCCTTCAAATTTAGGATCTAGCTCCACACGTGGTGATCAGAATTACTCTTTTGGTGAGCCCCAGTTGGGTAATGCCTCCTTGCGTCCCTTCAACACTAACACCCCTAGTGATACACACGCTACACTGAGCACACAAATGGGGCCTTCATGACCCCCTTCCTCACACCTATCCCAGAATGCCACACACAGAGATATTACAAATGCAAGCTCCATCTCAGCAACCAATTCTTGCCAACGTCTTAATATTATTAATCTTTCTAAACACAATTTGTCCACGGAGGAAAATCAGGTCCTACAACGAGGTCTCAATTTCTGTCCAACCCACATATTGACAAATTTGAGGTCCTTAAAGACCTCCAATTATTCGGATGCAAATTATTACTCAAAACCCTATATGACAAAAAAGTTACACCATCAGACAAGCCTTCCATGCCGGATCAAACAGCAATTGACAATCTTGTCAGTCTATTGGAGAAAAATGAACCTCTTAATCTTATTGACAGTATTGACCTGAACTCCCTCCTGTCAGATCCCCCGGCTATCATAGAAAGTAAATCGTCCCTAAAGAAAAAATCAGATATTTACCCCTCACCCGGTTTGAACTCTAATTTAGCGGCTTTCCTTAAACTTACCAGCAAAGACATTCAAGCACTAAAAATGAATCATTGTCCTGATAATCTGTCTTTTGGGGAAAGACAGGCCCTTTCAGACTTAACCAACCTACTTGTCATCACAATAAAACCATCAGACAAAGGGGGTAACACAATAATTATAGACAACAATCATTATACACGCATGTGCATGAACATTGTACACAACCATGAGTGGTATCGCCCTATATCTAGTTCCCTTATTAAGAAATACAACAACCAATTTTATGAAATAGTAGATCTAGCCTACCTCAACAACATGATGCCTAAACACACATGAGAGTTTATACGTACAACATATCCTATCACCCCGACATGTTATGCCCCTAAAGTGCATAAAAACAGAACCAACCTCCCCCGGAAGACCCATAATATCGCGGAACGGCTCACTGACTGAAAATCTGAGCCAGTATCTCAATGATTATCTAAGACCGAATGTCCTCAGTCTTCCCAGTTACATCAGAGACACTCCACACTTTTTGCAAATTATTGATGGATTCCACATCCCCGAGAAAGCTCTTCTAGTCTCGGTGGATGCGGAAGCCCTTTATTGCTCGATTCCACATGAAAAAAAGCATTGCAGTCATCCAACATCTTTTATTTCAGAAGAGTCAATCTGAATAGAAACTTAACCACTTAAGCCCCGCTCACTGTATATATACGTCATTTTTTTGAAGATGGATATCTCGGTAACGGCAGCAGCTGCTGCCACAACCGAGATATCCATCTTTACAGTGAGCGATTCTGTACACGATAACGGTGGTCTCTGCGGCGGGTTCGCCGCGAGATCACCGTTATCGGCGGCGGGAGAGGTGCCACCCCCCCTCCCGCCGCTCTCCCGCGCCTTCCGCCGCTTACCGGAGCCGTCGGTAACGGCGGAGGCGATCGGGTCCTTTCCCTGCTGAGGTATGGAGACAAGTGAGGCCAAGATGGCCCCCGCCCGTCTCCATACCATGTGACGGCCGGAGCGACGTCATTCGACGGCTCCGCCCACTCTCTTAAAGGCACAAATTTTTTTAATGTCATTTTTTTAAACGACTTTTTTTTTTTTTTTTTTTTTGCATTTTAGTGTAAATATGAGATCTGAGGACTTTTTGACCCCAGATCTCATATTTAAGAGGACCTGTCATGCTTTTTTCTATTACAAGGGATGTTTACATTCCTTGTAATAGGAATAAAAGTGATCCAAATTTTTTTTTTTTTAAAAACAGTGAAAAAATAAATAAAATAAAATAAAATAAATAATAAAAAAAAAAAAAAAATTTTTTTAAAGCGCCCTGTCCCGACGAGCTCGCACGCAGAAGCGAACGCATACGTGAGTAGCGCCCGCATATGAAAACAGTGGTCAAACCACACATGTGAGGTATCGCCGCGACCGGTAGAGTGAGAGCAATAATTCTAGCCCTAGACCTCCTCTGTAACGCAAAACATGCAATCTGTAGAATTTTTTAAACGTCGCCTATGGAGATTTTTAAGGGTAAAAGTTTGACGCTATTCCACGAGCGGGCGCAATTTTGAAGCGTGACATGTTGGGTATCAATTTACTTGGCGTAACATTATATTTCACAATATAAAAAAAAATTGGGCTAACTTTACTGTTGTCTTATTTTTTTTTTCAAAAAAGTGAATTTTTTCCAAAAAAAGTGCGCTTAGAAGACCGCTGCGCAAATACGGTGCAAAAAAAAGTATTGCAATGACCGCTATTGTATTCTCTAGGATGTTAGAAAAAAAACAATATATAATGTTTGGGGGTTCTAAGTAATTTTCTAGCAAAAAAACCTGTTTTAAACTTGTAAACACCTAAAATCCAAAACGAGGCTGGTCTTTAAGTGGTTAATGAATTGTCATTAAGGCCCTTGAGTTCATACTTATTCATAATTAGGGATGAGCCGAACACCCCCCGGTTCGGTTCGCAGCAGAACATGCAAAAAATTTTTTGAACACGCAAACACTGTTAAAGTCTATGGGACACGAACATGAATAATCAAAAGTGTTCATTTGAAAGGCTTATATGCAAGTTATTGTCATAAAAAGACCTGAAGGGCCTGGTATGGAATTTGGGGAGACCCCCACGCAATTTTTTAAAAAAATTTGTTTCGGGGTTCCCCTTAATATTCATACCAGACCCAAAAGGGACTGGTAATGGACTGGGGGATCCCATGCCGTTTTGTTCAATGACTTCTAAACAAGGGAAACATGCACCATTTTACAGACATACTATAGACACCCCCAGGTACAAAATTTAAAGGAATATTTCACTTTAAGCATTGTTTCATGGGATTGGCTCAATCCCATGTGTAAGTCCTTGTGACGAAACATGTTGGGGCGTGGCTGTACGGCAATCAACATCATTGAGGCAGGACATTGCTTAACACACCAGCAAGTTGACGAGCAGGTTTAGATCCAGGACCAAGGGAGGGGTGAGATTCAACCTTATGCCTGCACACCTTTGGTCCGCTGTAGCCATTTTATCCGCTACTCTGGAAGCTTTGAAAGGCTTACCTCAGTCACTTTTGCTGTCTTTTAACTTGTACCATGTGAGTTTAAATCTTGGAGGCTGTTTAGTGTTTTCATTAAAGCTTTTTTACGGTATTACACTATTGGTACACTTTCTTTATTCACATGTGGAGATTATATGAGACGCATGGCTGGAGTTTGGATGCTTGCTCTAAAACCTTATCCATGTGGTTTAAATGCGTTTTAGCCTAACATGAGAATGTAGGCATTGGAATTCGATGAGTGGGTTTCTTTAGGGGAGTGGAATCACAGACACATTGGTGTGGTGAATGGATTAAGAGATCTTCACATCGACTATAGATCCTCTTCAATATTTTATGGACTTTATTTTTCTATATTTTGTATAATATTTTTTTGTTCTTTTGTGGCTTCACTAGTCACATCATATCACTTCATTTGTCACAGGGTGTTTAGTGTTATTTGTCAATTTAATGCTCTAGCATTTATTATATTTTATTACATGTCAGTTATACTTTCATCTGTAAATTTTGAATCACATATCACTTTATGAGATTTAATACTCCTTGTGCACAAACATTTAGCGCCACTATTTTGACTTTGTGTCATTATCCCAGATTGACCAGTAGTTAAAATTCAGCTTTTATATTTGATCTTTTTAAGTGGCAGCTTCCATATATTTTTTATCTATCCAGAGGCGCAGTGGCGGTATTCTGAGTAGTGGCGCTGATTTCTCAATTATATCCACAGGATAACAATATACACCCTCAGACTCGGGGCACAAGTTGATCTTGGCGTTTGAATGATATGCTTATGTCACACCCACTTTGTCATAAGGCAATTGTGCAGGCAATTGGCAACTTTGTTTCTAATCATGAACAGGACGAAACTGCGTTACCATTAAAATGGGAAGCTCTTAAGTCGGTACTATGAGGGTTGTTTATTCAACACTGTTCTCGTCTTAAAAAAGAAAGGTTCGTGGCCATTCAAAATACTTTGTCAAAGCTACATTCCCTTGAAACTTTACACAAAGCTTGCAGAAACATTAGCTAACATATCGTCTACCAGGGAATCTCTATTACAGCTTTTGGAAGCGTCCCATAGTTCCTATCAACATAGATGTGCCTTAAAGTGGTTGTAAACCCCTTTAAAAAAAAACCCAACTAACAAAGGCATAATGAGCATAATGAGCTGCATGCATAATGAGCTGCATAGCATACTAGCTCATTATGTAATACTCACCTGAAATCGAAGCCCTCGCTGTGGTGTCCGTACACAGCAACGGCAAAGCGACAACACTCCCGGGGGTTACTTCCGGGTATCGCGGCTCCGGCGCTGTGATTGGCCAGTGCCGCGATGATGTTACTCCTGCGCATGCGCGCGGTAACGACACACGGCCATTGCTTCAGTTTGTGTCAGTGCGCATGTGCCAATGACGTACAATACAAATACAGGGGATATCTCCTAAACTGTGCAGGTTTAGGAGATATCCTGGGTAGCTAAAGGTAAGCCTTATTATAGGCTTACCTGTAGCGAAAAGTGGTCTGTAAGGGTTTACAACCACTTTAAGTAGTTACAGATTTGGGAATAAATGTGGGAGATTGTTAGCATGTATACTACATCCCCGTCCTTTTCAGACTTTTATATCTAGTATTAGGAAATAGGGATGAGCCGAATCCCCCCCCCCCCGGTTTGCATCCAGAACATGCAAATGGACCGCCAGTTTGCGCAAACATTCGAACACCATTAAAGTCTATGGGACTCGAACATGAGAATTATAAAGGCTAATATGCAAGTTATTGTCCTAAAAAGGGTTTGGGGACCCAGGTCCTGCCCCAGGGGACATGTATCAATGCAAAAGAAAGTTTTAAAAACGGCTGTTTTTTGGGAGCAGTGATTTTAATGAGGCTTAAAGTGAAAAAATAAAAGTGAAATACTCCTTTAAATACTGTACCTGGTGGGTGTCTATAGTATGCCTGTAAAGTGGCGCGTGTTTCCCGTGTATAGAACAGTCCCTGCACAAAATGAGGTTTCTAAAGGAATAAAAGTAATTTAAGCACTTGCCGACCGCCTAACGACGATATACGTCAACAGAATGGCACGGGCAGGCAAAATCACGTACCTGGTACGTGATTGCCTTCCCGCGGGCGGGGGGTCCGATCGGACCCCCCCGGTGCCAGAGGCGGTCGGCTTTGGTCTGAGAGCGTTTAGAGATGAGGGGGAGACCATCCATTCGTGGCCCCCCCCTCGCGATCGCTCCCAGCCAATGAGAATCCTCCCCTGCCTGTGTGTAGTACACACAGGCAGGGGATGTGATGTCATCTCTCCTCGGCTCGGCAGTTTCCGTTCCGGCGCCGAGGAGAGAAGACATCTGAGTGAGTGCACAAACACACACACAGTAGAACATGCCAGGCACACTTTACACCCCCGACCCCCCCATCGCCCCCCGATCACCCCCAATCACCCCCGCCCCCGTCACACTGACACCAAGCAGTTTTTTTTTTCTGATTACTGCATGGTGTCAGTTTGTGACAGTAATGCCGCGTACACACGGTCGTACTTTTCGTCTACAAAAGTCCAACGGACGCTGACGGACTAAAGCTGGCTGGTAATCCGATCGTGTGTGGGCTTCTCCGGACTTTCAACGTACTTTTTTAGCCTCAAATCCGACGTACTTTAGATTTGAAACATGCTTCAAATCTTTACTTCGTAACTACGACGGACCCCGAAATCCGCTCGTCTGTGTGCTAGTCCGACGGACAAAAAGCCACGCTAGGGCACCTATTGGCTACTGGCTATGAACTTCCTTATTTTAGTCCGGTGTACGTCATCACGTACGAATCCGTCGGACTTTTGTGTGGTCGTGTGTAGGCAAGTCCGTTCGTTAGAAAGTATGCCGCAAGTCCGCCGAAAGTCTGCCGGAAGTCTGTCGGACAGGCTGTCTGACTTTTGTAGACGAAAAGTCCGACCGTGTGTACGCGGCATTAGAAGTGGTAGGGCAGTTAGTATTAGCCCCCTTTAGGTCTAGGGTACCCCCCTAACCCCCCCTAATAAAGTTTTAACCCCTTGATCACCCCCCGTCACCAGTGTCGCTAAACGATCATTTTTCTGACCGCTGTATTAGTGTCGCTGGTGACGCTAGTTAGGGACGTAAATATTTAGGTTCCCTGTCAGTGTTTTATAGCGACAGGGACCCCCATATACTACCTAATAAATGTTTTAACCCCTTGATTGCCCCCTAGTTAACCCTTTCACCACTGATCACCGTATAACCGTTATGGTTGACGCTGGTTAGTTCGTTTATTTTTTATAGTGTCAGGGCACCCGCCGTTTATTACCGAATAAAGGTTTAGCCCCCTGAATGCCCGGCGGTGATATGCGTCGCCCCAGGCAGCATCAGATTAGCGCCAGTACCGCTAACACCCACGCACGCAGCATACGCCTCCCTTAGTGGTATAGTACAGTGTTTCTCAACTCCAGTCCTCAAGGCGCACCAACAGGTCATGTTTTCAGGATTTCCACTATTTTACACAGGTGATTTGATCAGTTTCACTGCCTTAGTAATTACCACAGCCATTTCATCTGAGGGTAATCCTGAAAACATGACCTGTTGGTGCGCCTTGAGGACTGGAGTTGAGAAACACTGGTATAGTATCTGAACGGATCAATATCTGATCCGATCAGATCTATACTAGCGTCCCCAGCAGTTTAGGGTTCCCAAAAACGCAGTGTTAGCGGGATCAGCCCAGATACCTGCTAGCACCTGCGTTTTTCCCCTCCGCCCGGCCCAGCCCAGCCCACCCAAGTGCAGTATCGATCGATCACTGTCACTTACAAAACACTAAACGCATAACTGCAGCGTTCGCAGAGTCAGGCCTGATCCCTGCGATCGCTAACAGTTTTCTTGGTAGCGTTTTGGTGAACTGGCAAGCACCAGCCCCAAGCAGCGTCAGGTTAGCGCCAGTAGCGATAACACCCACGCACGCACCGTACACATCCCCAATCAAATGCAGTCGGCTGCATGAGAGGCATTTTCTTTATGTCCTCCTGAGTACCCCTACCCAACGAACCCCCCCAAAAAAGATCTTGTGTCTGCAGCAAGCGCGGATATAGGCGTGACACCCGCTTCTATTGTCCCTCCTGTCCTGACAATCCTGGTCTTTGCATTGGTGAATGTTTTGAACGCTACCATTCACTAGTTGAGTATTAGCGTAGGGTACAGCATTCCACAGACTAGGCACCATTTCACAGGGTCTCCCAAGATGCCATCGCATTTTGAGAGACCCGAACCTGGAACCGGTTACAGTTATAAAAGTTACAGTTACAAAAAAAAAGTGTAAAAAAAAAAAACACAAACAAAAATATAAAATAAAAAAAAATAGTTGTCGTTTTATTCTCTCTCGCTCTATTCTCTCTCTATTGTTCTGCTCTTTTTTACTGTATTCTATTCTGCAATGTTTTATTGTTATTATGTTTTATCATGTTTGCTTTTCAGGTATGCAATTTTTTATACTTTACCGTTTACTGTGCTTTATTGTTAACCATTTTTTTGTCTTCAGGTACGCCATTCACGACTTTGAGTGGTTATACCAGAATGATGCCTGCAGGTTTAGGTATCATCTTGGTATCACTCTTTTCAGCCAGCGGTCGGCTTTCATGTAAAAGCAATCCTAGCGGCTAATTAGCCTCTAGACTGCTTTTACAAGCAGTGGGAGGGAATGCCCCCCCCCCACCATCTTCTGTGTTTTTCTCTGGCTCTCCTGTCTCAACAGGGAATCTGAGAATTCCGCCGGTGATTCAGCCAGCTGACCATAGAGCTGATCAGAGACCAGAGTGGCTCCAAACATCTCTATGGCCTAAGAAACCAGAAGCTACGAGCATTTTATGACTTAGATTTCGCCGGATGTAAACAGCACCATTGGGAAATTGGGGAAGCATTTTATCACACCGATCTTGGTGTGGTCAGATGCTTTGAGGGCAGAGGAGAAATCTAGGGTCTAATAGACCCCAATTTTTTCAAAAAAGAGTACCTGTCACTACCTATTGCTATCATAGGGGATATTTACATTCCCTGAGATAACAATAAAAATGATTTAAAAAAAAAAAGAAGAATGGAACAGTTTAAAAATAAGATAAAAAAGAAAAAAAATAATAAAGAAAAAAAAAAAGCACCCTTGTCCCCCCTGCTCTCGCTCTAAGGCGAACGCAAGAGTCGGTCTGGGGTCAATTGTAAACAGCAATTGCACCATGCATGTGAGGTATCACCGCGAAGGTCAGATCGAGGGCAGTAATTTTAGCAGTAGACCTCCTCTGTAAATCTAAAGTGGTAACCTGTAAAGGCTTTTAAATGCTTTTAAAAATGTATTAATTTTGTTGCCACTGCACCTTTGTGCGCAATTTTAAAGCATGTCATGTTTGGTATCCATGTACTCAGCCTAAGATCATCTTTTTTGTTTCATCAAACATTTGGGCAATATAGTGTGTTTTAGTGCATTAAAATTTAAAAAAGTGTGTTTTTTCCTCAAAAAATGCATTTGAAAAATCGATGCGCAAATACTGTGTGAAAAAAAAAATTAAGCACCCACCATTTTAATCTGTAGGGCATTTGCTTTAAAAAAATATATAATGTTTGGGGGTTCAAAGTAATTTTCTTGCAAAAAAAAAATAATTTTTTCATGTAATCAAAAAGTGTCAGAAAGGGCTTTGTCTTCAAGTGGTTAGAAGAGTGGGTGATGTGTGACATAAGCTTCTAAATGTTGTGCATAAAATGCCAGGACAGTTCAAAACCCACCCAAATGACCCCATTTTGGAAAGTAGACACCCCAAGCTATTTGCTGAGAGGCATGTCGAGTCCATGGAATATTTTATATTGTGACACAAGTTGCGGGAAAGAGACAATTTTTTTTTTTTTTGCACAAAGTTGTCACTAAATGATATATTGCTCAAACATGCCATGGGAATATGTGACATTACACCCCAAAATACATTCTGTTGCTTCTCCTGAGTATGGGGATACCACATGTGTGGGACTTTTTGGGAGCCCGCGCACGGGACCCCGAAAACCAAGCACCGCCTTCAGGCTTTCTAAGGGCGTAAATTTTTGATTTCACTCTGCACTGCCTATCACAGTTTCGGAGGCCATGGAATGCCCAGGTGGCAAACCCCCCCCCCCCAAATGACCCCATTTTGGAAAGTAGACACCCCAAGCTATATGCTGAGAGGTATAGTGAGTATTTTGCAGACCTCACTTTTTGTCACAAAGTTTTGAAATTTGAATGTGTCTTTCTTCATTTTCAAAAACAAATGAGAGCTGCAAAATACTCACCATGCCTCTCAGCAAATAGCTTGGGGTGTCTACTTTCCAAAATGGGGTCATTTGGGGGGGGGGGTTTGTGCCACCTGGGCATTCCAGGGCCTCAAAAACTGTGATAGGCAGTGAAGAGTGAAATCAAAAATTTACACCCTTAGAAATCCTGAAGGCGGTGATTGGTTTTCGGGGCCCCGTACGCGGCTGGGCTCCTAAAAAGTCCCACACATGTGGTATCCCCATACTCAGGAGAAGCAGCTAAATGTATTTTGGGGTGCAATTCCACATATGCCCATGGCCTGTGTGAGCAATATATCATTTAGTGACAACTTTGTGAAAAAAAAAATAAAAAAATTTGTCCCTTTCCCGCAACTTGTGTCAAAATATAAAATATTCCATGGACTCAACATGCCTCAAAACAAATAGCTTGGGGTGTCTACTTTCCAAAATGGGGTCATTTGGGGGGGTTTTATGCCATCTGGGCATTTTATGGCCTTCAAAACTGTGATAGGTAGTGAGGAGTAAAATCCAAAATTTACGCCCTTAGAAATGCTGAAGGCAGTAATTGGTTTTCGGGGCCCCGTAAGCGGCTAGGCTCCCAAAAAGTCCCACACATGTGGTATCCCCATACTCAGGAGAAGCAGCTAAATGTATTTTGGGGTGCAATTCCACATATGCCCATGGCCTGTGTGAGCAATATATCATTTAGTGACAACTTTTTGTGATTTTTTTTTTTGTCATTATTCAATCACTTGGGACAAAAAAATGAATATTCAATGGGCTCAACATGCCTCTCAGCAATTTCCTTGGGGTGTCTACTTTCCAAAATGGGGTCATTTGTGGGGGTTTTGAACTGCCCTGCCATTGCGCAAACCAATAAATATACACTTATTGACATTTTTTTTACCAAAGACATGTGGCCGAATACATTTTGGCCTAAATGTATGACTAAAATTGAGTTTATTCGATTTTTTTTAGAACAAAAAGTAGAAAATATCATTTTTTTTCAAAATTTTCGGTCTTTTTCCATGTATAGTGCAAACAAATAAAAACGGCAGAGGTGATCAAATACCATCAAAAGAACGCTCTATTTGTGGGAAGAAAATGACGCAAATTTCGTTTGGGTACAGCATTGCATGACCGCGCAATTAGCAGTTAAAGCGACGCAGTGCCAAATTGTAAAAAGTGCTCTGGTCAGGAAGGGGGTAAATCCTTCCGGGGCTGAAGTGGTTAAAACAGCTTGCAGCTGTAATGTAATGTTGGGTCCCGGCAATATGGATGAAAATTATTGAGAAAAATGGCATAAGTAACCCCCCAGCCCATTACCAGGCCCTTTGGGTCTTGTATGGATATTAAGGGGAACCCCGCACCCAAATTAAAAAAAGAAAAGGCGTGGGGCCCCCTGGCCCTATATACTCTGAACAGCAGTATACAGGTGGTCCCCGGGTTACAAACAAGATAGGGACTGTAGGTGTGTTCTTAAGTTGAATCTGTTTGTAATTTGGAACAAGTACATTTTTTAAGTGTAGCTCCAGCCAAAAATTCTGTTTTTAAGCTTTTTGGATAACATAGGGAAGGGTTATAATCACCCCTGTAACATTTGTTTTGCTGTCTGTGCCCCTGTTCAGAAGATTTCACCTCACTTTCTGTCCCAATGACAATTGGATTTAGAAAATTAGTTTTTTTTTTTAGGGAAACAAGGATTGGTGATAAAGCATCAGTGGAGACACCTTTTTCCCATATTAACTCTTACAGGAGAGAATTTCCCTTCCTAGGGGTAGATTTCCTCTCACTTCCTGTTGTCCGTTTGTAAGTAGGAGTCGTTTGTAAGTCGGATGTTGGTGTTGGAAAGTAGGGGACCGCCTGTATATACTATACGGCCTGCCCTATATATTCTGCAGAAATTTGGGCCTTAGGTGTTGGTGGTACCAGAACACTGTAAGCCCTCACAGTTACTCTTGGTGGGCGCTGGAACAGGCCCTGCTGTGAAATATTATATCAAGAATTGTAATTACATGCCCCTGTTGAACAGGGGAAGAAAAATTGGGCCTTTGGTGGTGGTTCCACAACACTGTAAGCCCTCACAGTTACTCCTGGTGGGCGCTGGAATGGGCCCTGCTGTGAAATATTATATCAAGAATTGTAATTACATGCCCTTGTTAAACAGGGTCAGAAAAATTGGGCCTTTGGTGGTGGTGTTGCCACAACACTGTAATCCCTCACAGTTACTCTTGGTGGGCGCAGGAACGGGCCCTGCTGTGAAATATTAGATCAAAAATTGTAATTACACGCCCCTGTTAAACAGGGGCAGAAAAATTGGGTCTTAGGCAGTGGTGGTGGTGCCACAACACTGTAACCCCTCACAGATTCTGTTGTTAAGCGCAGGAATGAGCCCTGCTGTGAAATATTAGATCAAAAATTGTAATTACGCGCCCCTGTTAAACAGGGGCAGAAAAATTGGGCTTTAGGCGGTGGTGGTGGTGGTGGCACAACATTGCAACCCCTCACAGATACTCTTGTTGAGCGCAGGAACGGGCCCTGCTGCGAAATATTACAGCAAAAATTGTAATTATATGCCCCTGTTAAACAGGGGCAGAAAAATTGGGCCTTAGGCACTGGTGCCACAACATTACAACCCCTCACAGATACTCTAGTTGAGCGCAAGAATGAGCCCTGCTGCAAAATATTACAGCAAAAATTGTAATTACACGTCCCTGTTAAACAGGGGCAGAAAAATTGGGTCTTAGGCATGGTGGTGGTGCCACAACATTGTAACCCCTCACAGACTCTGTTGCTGAGTGCAGGAATGAGGCCTGCTGTAAAATTTTAGATCAAAAACTGTAATTACGTGCCCCTGTTAAACAGGGGCAGAAAAATTGGGCTTTAGGCACTGGTGCCACAACACTGCAACCCCTCACAGATACTCTAGTTGAGCACGGGAACGTGCCCTGCTGCAAAATATTACAGCAAAAATTGTAATTACGCGCCCCTGTTAAACAGGGGCAGAAAAATTTACCACCACCAGGGCTTTAGGCCCTGGTGGTGGTGCCCAGAACCATAAATGTTCTTAGAAGCTATCAACATGAACATTGAGGAGGAATGGGATAGTCACTCAGCATAACAGGATAGTCACGCAGCATCAGCATAGGCAGTCTTCAAGGGATCTCACATTCATAAAAAAATTAATCGGTTACATCAGCATCAGGTGCTTGGTAGCTGGTGATCCAAGACTGATTCATTTTTATGAAGGTGAGCCGATCAACCCAGTCTGTGGACAGGCACACTCTGTGATCGGTTACAAAGCCTCTAGCAGCACTGAATGTGCATTCAGATAGAACGCTGGATGCAGGACAGGCCAGTAGCTCAATTGCATACTATGCAAGCTCTGGCCAGTGATCTATCCTCAAGACCCAGTAACCCAGTGGATTTTCGGTTGGAAAGGTCTCAAAGTCTGATCTTGCCCCAAGGTATTCCTGCACCATGTAAATCAGACGCAGGCGATGGTTGCTGGAACTGATCAGACCTTGGGGCTGCGGACTAAAAAATTGTCTGAACGCATCAGTCAGACGGCCACCTTCTCCACCGCTCCTTCTGTGACTGACCGAAGCCTCAGCAACACGTTGTCCAGGAGGACCAGGAAATTGTAACCTCCCAGGCTCTGGAAACGCATTGCACAAACCTTTCTGCAAGGCCTCCCGAAGATGTTTCATTCTCTACTCCCTCTGCGAAGGCTGGATAAGTTACGCAACCTTACCCATGTAACGTGGATCAAGAAGGGTTGCCAGCCAGTACTGATCCTTCTCCTTGATACCACGAATACAAGGGTCCTTTTGCAGGCTTTGCAGGATCAGGGAGGCCATGCAGCCTAGGTTTGCCGAGTCCTCTGGGTCACTAAGGACGACATGATCTGCAGCCACCCCTTCCCAGCCACGTACAAGTCCATGGGTTTCTGGGGACTGAAAATGATCCCTTGAAGACTGCTGCTAATGCTGAGTGCCAGGCTCCACCTCCATGCTGACACAATCCTCCTCCTCCTCCTCTTCCTGTGTGATAGGCGGGTTTGCAGTAATACTGTCAGGATAAAGGGGGCCTTGAGAGGTAAGGAAGTCCTCCTCTTCCTTCCTCTGTTCTGCCTCATGTGCCCTGTCCATTATTCCACGCAGCGTGTGCTCCAACAGGAAGACAAGAGGGACAGTATCACTGATGCATGCACTGTCACTGCTCACCATCCTCGTGGCCTCCTTAAATGGTGACAGGACAGTGTATGCATCCTTGATCATTAGCCACTGGCATGACGAAAAAAAGCCAAGCTCCCCTGACCCTGTCCTGGTGGCATACTCGCACAGGTACTCATTGATGGCCCTCTTCTGCATGTGCAGCCACTGCAGCATTGCCAACGTTGAGTTCCACCTGGTGGGCATGTCATAGATGAGGCAGTTCTTGGGCAGGTTGCATTCGTTTTGAAGGTCAGCCAGCCGAGCACTGGCATTATATGACCGGCAGAGACTTTCCTGGCCTGCCGCAGGATATCCTGTAAGCCTGGGTACCTGCACAAGAACCACTACACCACCAAGTGTCCCTGTCGGAGGGCGGAGAGGAGGTTGGTGCCATTGTTGCAAACCACCATTCCTGCCTGAAGCTGGTGTGGCATCAACCACCTCTGAACCTGCCCCTGCAGAGCTGCCATAATCTCTGCCCCAGTGTGGCTCCTGTCCCCTAAGCAGACCAAATCAAGCACCACATGGCATCTTTTTGCTTGAGTGCTTGCGTAGCCCCTAGAACGCCTACAGAGCACCGCTGGTTCCGAGGACAAATCTGAACAGGAAGAGGCCATAGAGGAAGAAGAAGAGGAGGGGTGAAGGAGAGAGGGGTGGCAGAATCCCCACTACCAGCATTTTGGAGGCATGGTGGCGGAACAAGCTCCAACATTACTGCACCCTGTCCTGCATCCTTCCCAGCTGCCAGCAGAGTTACCCAGTGCGTCGTGAAAGAAAGGTAACGTCCCTGTCCATGCCTGCTGGACCATGAGTCAGCGGTAATATGCACCTTACCGCTGACCGTCCTGTCCAACGAGGCCAAGACATTGCCTTCCACATGACATGCTGTAAAATTGGATTAGCAAAACACCGCCTGAAGTTTACTAGAAAAATTACACCAGGAATGGCCTGCAGTCAGGTATAGGCTTGGCTAGACTAGAATAGAGTGGATATATATGTAGGTGACTGTATATATATCGTTATGCACTGCAGATCACTGAATCACCTGCCCGGCCTGCCTGCCTGAAAGTGTCTTTGAATACGTACACCAGGAATGGCCTATAGTCAGGTATAGGCTTGGCTAGACTAGAATGCAGTGGATATATATGTAGGCGACAGTATATATATTTAATGCACTGCAGATCACTGAATCACTTGCCTGCCTGCCTGCCTGCCTGCCTGAAAGTGTATTTGAAAACATACACCAGCAATGGCCTGCAGTCAGATATAGGCTTGGCTAAACTGGAATCCAGTGAATGTATATATATATGTTGGAGACTGTATATATATATATTTAATGTACTGCAGATCACTGAATCACTTGCCTGCCTGCCTGCCTGCCTGAAAGTGTATTTGAAAACGTACACCAGCAATGGCCTGCAATCAGATATAGGCTTGGCTAGACTGGAATGCAGTGGATATATATATGTTGGAGACTGTATATATATTTAATGCACTGCAGATCACTGAATCACTTGCCTGCCTGCCTGCCTGAAAGTGTATTTGAAAATGTACACCAGAAATGGCCTGCAGTCAGATATAGGCTTGATAGACTAGAATGCAGTGGATATTTATATGTTGGAGACTGTATATATATTTAATGTACTGCAGATCACTGAATAACCTGCATAGCCTGCCTGCCTGAAAGTGTATTTACAACAAGGAATGGAATTTACGTACAACAGGAATGGCCTGCAATCAGATCTAGCTACACAGGATACAGCGTATATATATATATATACATATATATATATATATATATATATATATATATATACTAAACAGACAAATTTAAAGAATTGGGTGATGTGCTAGCCTGCCAACATCCTACATAACATTGTGAGGAAAAAATGCAGAGGAAATGCATTGAGTCGACGCCCCCTTGGACTTTAAAAGGCAGGAAGAAATAGATAGAGAGTAGATGAGTATAAAAGGCAAAAAATGCCAACTTTATTAATGTACCTTTAAATCACCTTTCGATATTTTTGTACATTAATAACGTTGCCATTTTTTTGCCTTTTATACTCATCTACTCTCTATCTATTTCTTCCTGCCTTTTAAAGTCCAAGGGGGCGTCCACTCAATGCATTACCTCTGCATTTTCTCCTCACAATATATATATATATATATATATATATATATATATATATATATATATATATATACAAAGCCAGGATGTATATATATACTAAATACACTGCAGCTAACTGAATCACCTGCCTGCCTGAAGTAAATTAGAAAGAATACACCAGGAACGGACTGCAGTGAGATATAGCTAAACTGGATACAGTGGATATATATATATATACAAGACTGACTGTATATATATATATATTAAATACACTGCAGCTAACTGAATCACCTGCCTGCCTGAAGTATATTAGAAAGAGTACACCAGGAACGGACTGCAGTGAGATATAGCTAAACTGGATACAGTGGATATATATATATATATATATAAAAATCAGGTATCCTATGAATGCACGCCCTCTACACGAGAGATACCTCCACCGCGCCAGTGGCTCCCTAATTATCCTCAAACATAAAAGTGTAATGCACTAACGAGAATAAACCTAATATCAAAAGCTATCCCAGCACCAATGACAGTGATTCAATAATGGGTGAATAATAAAAAAATTATATATATATGTGAAAAAATGTGTGTGAACAAACGTTAAATTGTTGAGCTGCCCCCTTAAATATACAATAATCCAATAAAATATTTAATCCTGAATATCAGTTATAGATCCAAACATTGGTAAACCGACAAAGAGGTTAAATAGAGGGCGCTAAATGAAGAGTTGTATACCCTGCGGTGTACAAAAAGTAATGATAAACACAGATCTATACAAATATACCAGTGCTTGAATGTGTGTAATAGTGGTGGTAACCTCTATTCCTAAATATAGGGTGAGAAATAAATAACTAATAGAGTGATAAATACGACAAAATAAATTAGCAATTGATAAGAACACATGCAAGTGTTTCAATTCGTGCTATAAAAGAAATATGAGAAAAAATCTTGTAAATCAAAGCAATGTCCAAACAGGTTGAAAGTGACAGCAAATAGTGACGATAAATGTGAAGATCAAATGTTCCACACAAATGATTCCTGGGTGATTGAGTGACACACACCGAATAATTCCGTGCTTCTTTCACCACATCGCCGTGCTAGTGAAACACACTCTCCAGACATGCACTCACCGAAAAAACATGCCAGCACTCTCATGCACGGCAAAACACGCTCTTTTTACCACACTCCAGGGTAAATAGTGTAGACGAGGTTCAAATGATGATATTCAATGGGTCCACATAAAAGAAAGTAAATGCTCCAATAGTGTAATTCAGCAACAACAACTTTATTACAAATCACTGCAATCCTCACACATTGCACTCACATTAGTGTAATGAAAAACGAGCATAAAACGTGTATTGAACAGCAAACTTCAACTTGTGGATAACCAATATCAAAAGGTCACGGCGGACCCGAGGTGTGCAGCTGCTGGGTATAATCTCACCCCTCCCTCGGGAATCCTCCGTCCTTTAGAGCCCTCGTAATCCTCTCCTCCTGTATGGCTAAGCGTGTACGTCACAGATCACAGATCATAGCCACGCCCCGACATGTTTCGTCACAGATTGACTTCTTCATGGGATTGGCTATGTGCTCTGTCACTCAACCCTTTATTCTGTTCGCAAACCTACGCCCACCGGGTCGCGTACTGCGCATGCGCACACCTCGCGTCCCCGTGCGCCGGATATACTGACATTTAATACGGAGACATACACTTAGAATTCAGGCACATAGGACTTACGTAGCGCTAATATATGTAGCGCTAATATATGTAATCTAATACCATGTTATATTTATATCAGGGTAAATTCCAATAATTAAAATCTGCAGTTACGCTAATTACTCATACGTAGCAATGCTATTCCAATCAAAAAATTCCATAAAATGCTGAATTAAATTTCTAAAATTCAAAACATATAAATGTATTTAAAAATATTAAAAAAAAGGAGAATAAGATACATATCAATTAAAATAAATTAAAATACTAATTTCCGCTTAAGAAATAATCATGAATTATAATATATGTGAATGAACTTCTAAAAAAGACACTAAATGTCTCTACTGATAACCTATTATAACCGGATACCAACATAAACAGACTAAGCCTGTGTATAACTAAAATGAATTAAATTCCGCTCGGTTAAAACGACCAAATAAATATTATACCACGATATTACCCCCACCTTAAGTAGGAGTTCTATATATCCAGGGAGAAAAAAACAAATATCCATTTAAAGTACCAGTTCCCTTCTCTCCCCTCTTCTTGGGATTAATTTATCCCCCAAACCAGTATATATGGATGTATATATAAATTACTAAAGGTACCAATAGGCCCATATAATATGCTAAATATATTACTACGGATATAATTCGACCCATATTCTACGCTGGACAATAATTTTTTTTACCCCTTCCTACTATAGCTTATATATGTGTAAGGGCGTGTATGCGTCTACCACATTCTACATACATAAACGCCCTTACAATAACTCCAGAATGAAATGTTGGGCTGACACAAAATGGTGATAACCATATAAGGGGGCCAGACGTAACATATAACACCGAGATGTAATACCTAAAACGAATAATGAATATTTTAAAAATTATTAATAAAACAATTAAGATCTAGTTCTATATTCAACCCTCTAGGCACTAAACTTTTCAATAAAAAGATCCATCTGGTCTCTCGTTGGGATAGATCCCTGACTCTGTTGGATCCTCTCCAGGAAGGGTGTACGGTATCAATCCCACAGAATTGTAATAATGATGGGGCTTGTTGATGTTTATCTTTAAAATGTAGGGAGACACTATGATACCTATAACCATTTTTTATGTTGGTTAGATGTTCCGAAATCCTAATTCTCAACAATCTCTTCGTCCTCCCCACATACAAGAGACCACAAGGACACCACATAAGGTAGACTACATGTGATGAATTACATGTGGTAAATTCCTTAATTTCAATATATATTTTTTAATATTTTTAAATACATTTATATGTTTTGAATTTTAGAAATTTAATTCAGCATTTTATGGAATTTTTTGATTGGAATAGCATTGCTACGTATGAGTAATTAGCGTAACTGCAGATTTTAATTATTGGAATTTACCCTGATATAAATATAACATGGTATTAGATTACATATATTAGCGCTACATATATTAGCGCTACGTAAGTCCTATGTGCCTGAATTCTAAGTGTATGTCTCCGTATTAAATGTCAGTATATCCGGCGCACGGGGACGCGAGGTGTGCGCATGCGCAGTACGCGACCCGGTGGGCGTAGGTTTGCGAACAGAATAAAGGGTTGAGTGACAGAGCACATAGCCAATCCCATGAAGAAGTCAATCTGTGACGAAACCTGTCGGGGCGTGGCTATGATCTGTGATCTGTGACGTACACGCTTAGCCATACAGGAGGAGAGGATTACGAGGGCTCTAAAGGACAAAGGATTCCCGAAGGAGGGGTGAGATTATACCCAGCAGCTGCACACCTCGGGTCCGCCGTGACCTTTTGATATTGGTTATCCACAAGTTGAAGTTTGCTGTTCAATACACGTTTTATGCTCGTTTTTCATTACACTAATGTGAGTGCGATGTGTGAGGATTGAGGTGATTTGTAATAAAGTTGTTGTTGCTGAATTACACTATTGGAGCATTTACTTTCTTTTATGTGGACCCATTGAATATCATCATTTGAACCTCGTCTACACTATTTACCCTGGAGTGTGGTAAAAAGAGCGTGTTTTGCCGTGCATGAGAGTGCTGGCATGTTTTTTCGGTGAGTGCATGTCTGGAGAGTGTGTTTCACTAGCACGGCGATGTGGTGAAAGAAGCACGGAATTATTCGGTGTGTGTCACTCAATCACCCAGGAATCATTTGTGTGGAACATTTGATCTTCACATTTATCGTCACTATTTGCTGTCACTTTCAACCTGTTTGGACATTGCTTTGATTTACAAGATTTTTTCTCATATTTCTTTTATAGCACGAATTGAAACACTTGCATGTGTTCTTATCAATTGCTAATTTATTTTGTCGTATTTATCACTCTATTAGTTATTTATTTCTCACCCTATATTTAGGAATAGAGGTTACCACCACTATTACACACATTCAAGCACTGGTATATTTGTATAGATCTGTGTTTATCATTACTTTTTGTACACCGCAGGGTATACAACTCTTCATTTAGCGCCCTCTATTTAACCTCTTTGTCGGTTTACCAATGTTTGGATCTATAACTGATATTCAGGATTTAATATTTTATTGGAATATATATATATATATATATATATATATATATATATATATGTATATATATAAAAATACACTGCAGCTAACTGAATCACCTGCCTGCCTGAAGTATATTAGAGTACACCAGGAATGGACTTCAGTGATATATAGCTGTATATATATATTAAATACACTGCAGCTAACTGAATAAACTGCCTGCTCAAAGTAAATGAAATGACACTCTCTCTCTCTATCTCTCTCTCCGCCAAGAACACACTACACAAGGCCGACGTGCAGGCAGCCTTATATAGTGTGGGGCGTGGACTTAACCCCCTGAGCCATAATTGGCCAATGGCACCCTGCCTTTGGCCAATTATGGCTCTCTTTGCTGACGGCGCTGTGATTGGCCAAAGCATGTGGGTCATAGTGCATGCTTGGCCAATCATCAGCCAGCAATGCACTGCGATGACGCAGTGCATTGTGGGGCGTGACGCGCCGCTCGAATTTGGCGCAAACACCCTATAATGTTCGATCTTCATCGAACGATCGAACAGCCGATGTTCGAGTCAAACTCATGTTTGACTCGAACAGAAAGCTCATCCCTTTTAGGAAGTCATCAGGGGGAAATTACCTCAGATCCACAATGTCTTCAACAAACATTTAGGGAATATTTTTAAGCTCTCTGCAACCTGGTTCCACCATCATCTTTGGAAGACATGGGATCTAATACTTGTTGCATTGAAGACTATGTGCAGGAAACTGCTACTCCAACATTAGACGACGATAACAGGAAATCTTTGGATTATCCTTTTTCAAGTGTGGAATTATTAGGTGTAATTACCGACATTCCATCAGGTAAAAGCCCTGGCCCAGATGGATTTACCCCAAAATTTTATAAAACATATAAAGAATTTCTGTCCCCATTTATGCTTCAGGTTTTTAATTCCATCTCTTCCACTAACCCATTTCCGACTGAAACACTGGATGCCCATATTACTTTGATTCCAAACCAGATAAGGATTTAACGTTATGCTCTAGTTACCGTCCAATATCCTTAATTGGGGTAGATATAAAAATTTACGCCAAATTGATTGCGTCCTGTCTCCAACCTCTTCTTCCGAGCCTGGTACATATAGACCAGGCCAGATTTGTCCAAGGAAGAGAAGCACGTGACAACACGATAAAAACTTTCCTACTTATGGGCTATGCCCAAACAGCTAAAATACCAGTATGCCTTCTCTCTGAGAATCGGGTCGGGAGGGCTTTCCTTGAGCATTCCTTGATGCAAATAGGGATGGGCCCAAGTATGCTTAATAAGATCTTAGCACTATATTCTAAACCTAAGGCCAAAATAAGAATCAATGAATCATTGACTATAAGTTTTCTTATACAAAACGGTACTCGCCAGGGATGCCCATTATCTCCCTTGCTTTATGTTCTAGTAATGGAGCATTTAGCAATAGCAATTAGATAGATCAACAGGAACTAAACCTGTTACTCTATGTTTCCAATCCACATGTCTCTATGCCTTCTATTCTATCTGAATTTCAGCGTTTTGGAGCTTTGAGTAATTTCAAGGTAAATGTATCAAAATCGAAAATTCTTAATGTGTCACTTTTACCACACCAAGTTATGATGCTGAAGAATAATTTTTCATTTGAATTCTGCTCCTCTGCACTAAAATACTTAGGTATCAATATTCCTCCTTATCCGACCCATCAAAGAAGGGCAACAAATCTACTAAAGGGTCTGGAGGATATTAGTTATGAGGAAAGGTTGCGAGCACTGAACTTATTCTCTCTGGAGAAGAGATGCTTGGGAGGGGATATGATTTCAATTTACAAATACCGTACTGGGGACCCCACAATAGGGATACAACTTTTTTGCGGAAGGGAGTTTAACGAGACTTGTGGCCACTCATTAAAATTAGAAGAAAAGAGGTTTAACCTTAAACTATGTAGAGGGTTCTTTACTGTAAGAGTGGCAAGGATGTGGAATTCCCTTCCACAGGCGGTGGTCTCAACGGGGAGCATTGATAGTTTCAGGAAACTATTAGTTAAACACCTAAACGACCACAACATACAGGGATATACAAGGTAACACTGACATATAATCACACACATATGTTGGACTTTTCAACCTCACCTACTATGTAACTATCTATTTTCGACAAATTATATCCGTCTTATGCAACATACTCTACAGCAGTGGTTCTCAACTCCAGTCCTCAGGACCAATCAACAGGCCAGATTTTAAGTATTGAAAAAGGAAAAAGCTGCGCTATCAAGTGTACCGAACTAAAAACAAGAGCTGCTAGCACACAACAAACCAAGTTGCAAATAGTATCAAAAATAAGAAAGTGCAGCGCTAATCTATAAGTGAAGATAAACAAATGAGACTCTAAATGATAAGTGATAAAGGCCCAAAAAGCAATGACATAATAGGAATGTGCAAATTAATGTCTCTGGAAAGAATTGACAATCCCAAAAGTCTATAAATAATAAATCAGAAGATCCTCTCCCAAGCAGGGGAGTAACAGTGTCTTGAAGGGGCTGTGGGCACTTGTAAGGAGGCAACCGCAAATAGAAATGACACTCCAATCTTCAAGAAACAAGGTGGGTACTCTTACCGGATCAGTAGGACGCATCTACCATATAGCAGTGCATCAGTAAGGCAAAAAGGAGATGGTCATCCAGGATGTCCAACCAGGTAGTGTCTTCCGGGTACCTCAGCTTCCCACATTGCCATTTTTATGCCTTTTATCGGTTCATGATCACTTACTTTTTGTACAACTTTTTGGAGTATTAAATCTCATTGATCTGCACCATGTGGAGTCCCTTTTTCTTTTCCTCCATGGGCCTATTATGAACCATTGCCTGTGATTGCTCAATTCCGGTATCGGTGATTGGGTGCATTTTAGATCCACAGCCTGCCTAGGACACCACCCCTCCATTGGTGGTCGGGACCCGGAAGACACTACCTGGTTGGACATCCTGGATGACCATCTCCTTTTTGCCTTACTGACGCACTGCTATATGGTAGATGCGTCCTACTGATCCGGTAAGAGTACCCACCTTGTTTCTTGAAGATTGGAGTGTCATTTCTATTTGCGGTTGCCTCCTTACAAGTGTCCACAGCCCCTTCAAGACACTGTTACTCCCCTGCTTGGGAGAGGATCTTCTGATTTATTATTTATAGACTTTTGGGATTGTCAATTCTTTCCAGAGACATTAATTTGCACATTCCTATTATGTCATTGCTTTTTGGGCCTTTATCACTTATCATTTAGAGTCTCATTTGTTTATCTTCACTTATAGATTAGCGCTGCACTTTCTTATTTTTGATACAGATTTTAAGTATTACCTTGGGGAGATGCAGACTAGAATACTGCAATCACTGAGCAGCAAATGATATCACCTGTGATGTATTTCAGTTATCTTGCAAACCTGGCCTGTTAGTGGGTCCTGAGGACAGGAGTTGAGAACCACTGCTCTACAGGATCTCAAATAAATAGGCATGTGATCTTTTTTTTTTTTTACAACCAGGAGTGCTTTATTGTAGAAATTAATATTTACAATATTATATGTTCACATTCCGTTGTTACAAGAAGTACACTTGTCACAGTTTTGTCAGCATTTCACACAAAGCATACATCGTAAACTTTTGTCAAGAAAAGAAGAAAAATAAAAACCATAGGACATTATCAAGAGCAATACATTTGTAGTTCCCCATTTAGGGGTATATTACCTGGGTAAGAGGGAGGAGAAAACAGGATAGAGAGTAGAAAAAGGGAGGAACCAGCAAGGAACAAGACTTTGGGGGGGGGGGGGAGGGAGGGAGGGGAGGCAATGGAGACCGAAACAACCAGAAGAAAGCAGGGGTTAATCAACAGGTTCCATTACTCTACCGACATTGTCCCACCAACCTAAATCGACGCCCATGATGACCACACTTTGTCAAATATAGCGGAAGAGCAGCATTTACTTTGTTTTCCCAAGTAGCTATGTCCGGGGGGACAGAAGAGGTCCATTTACACAATATTTCTTTCTTAGCATAAAAGAGCAAATATGATATTAGCAGTTTGCTGTGATGTGGTCGCTGATCATCATCGTGTATACCCAGCAAGGCTAATTCAGGCGTCACAGGGACATTCAACTCAAGGCGGACGTTTAATTGGTCAAATACTTCCGCCCAGAAAGTTGACAGCATGGGGCAATCCCAGAACATGTGCAGGTATGAGCCCGGATGTGTCAAACATCTGGGACATTGTGGGTCTCTATAAGGATATATTCTAGACATGCGTACCGGGGTGCAGTAAACACTGTGGAGGAATTTGGTTTGTATAAGTTTATCTCCTGCAGCTATAACTAGCTTGGGGCTCTGCTCAAGACTATCCTCCCAATCTTCCCTCTCTAAAGATGGAATATCAGCCTTCCATTGTTCCCAGAGTCTATCCATTTTAACGCTATCAATTGGAAGTAGAATACCATATAGAGCTGAAAGTGGCTTTGTTAGATCTTCACAGGACAATAGATTCTCTACGGGATCCAATTGTAGAATAGGCTTCGTTTGGGATTGGGCCCTGGCCGCATATCTCAGCTGAACATAGCGAAAGAACATCCACCCAGGCAAATCATATTTCCCAGCTAGTTGCGAAAATGACATCAGTGTGCCCGTAGACATAATATCCCTTAAAGTCTTAATGCCGAATCTCGCCCAAACCTGAGGATCTGGTATTGACCTAAAATGAGGCAAGTTAGGGTTTCCCCAGAGAGGTTGGACCGGTGACCATTGACCCGCTAGGAGTAACCTACGTCTAGCCGCAATCCAGACCTTTATCGTTGCCCTAGTTGGGGCAGGGAGATCTTTATAGGCTCCCACTCCTCTATACGCCAAGTTTTGTAGTTCCTGTAGTGAGCCTAGTCAGGCTGCCTCTACACAAACTGCAGCGTTAGATCTACTCGCCGCAAACCACCAGTATACAGTAACTATCATAGCTGCCCAATAATAAACCCTGAAATCTGGGAGGGCCAATTCCCCCAGGTGTGTCGGTGCACGCAGTGTGGTCTTTGCCAGTCTTGGTATAGAACCATTCCATATAAAAGAGGTGATGCATTTGTCAATTTCTTGGAAAAAGACCTGCGGTATCCAAATTGGACTATTGCGGAAAAAATAGTTGAACTTGGGTAGAATGACCATTTTGAGAATATTTATACGGCCTAATAAGTTCAATGGAAGCCTGGACCAAGACTGGCATTTTTCCCGCAGGAGTCTAAGCAGGGGGAGCAAGTTCAAGGCATAATATTGGCCGACATCCCTAGAAACTTTGACCCCAAGGTACTTAAATTCTCCAACCCACTGTAGTGGTGTAAGATTGTGTGGGCCTTGGGGCTGCCTATCAAGGGAAAAAAGGACCGATTTATTGCAATTGATACGGATGCCTGATAGTGCACCAAATTTATTAAATAACACTAGGGTGGCAGACAACGACGGGCCAGAGTCATTTAGATAAAGTAGAGCATCATCCGCATATAGGGATATTTTCTCCTCCAGGTTGCCAACCCGAATTCCCCTAATCTCCTTTGACTCACAAATTAAAATTGCTAAGGGTTCCAAGGCCAAGGCAAATAAACTAGGGGACAGGGGGCATCCTTGGCGGGTACCCCTGTGTAGGGAAAATGAATCTGACAATCGGTCATTAGTACGTACCCTTGCTTTGGGAGCTCTATAGAAGAGTTGCAGCCAGTGTATGAAGTTGGGGCCAAACCCAAAGTGTTGTAACACCCCCCAAAGATACGACCACTCTACAGAGTCAAGCGCCTTTTCGGCGTCGAGGGAGGAAATCACCCGAGATCCCGCTGTATCATGACGGAACGACAAATTTAAGAAAAGGCGCCTAAGATTTATGTCGGTACCTTTGCCCGGCATAAACCCTGTTTGGTCGACATGAACCAATGTGGAGATTACCGACGACAAACGGTTAGCTAAAATCTTTGCCAAGATTTTTGCATCAACGTTAAGTAGAGATATTGGTCTGAAGGATGCACATTCCTGTGAGTCCTTACCAGGTTTGGGTATTAAAACTATAATAGCTTCCTCCATAGACTCCGGGAGAGCGCCTGTCTCCACCAGGCCAGAGAAGAGGGATTTCATCCTGGGGCGAGCAATTCAGCATGTTGTGAATAAAACTCTGTGGGAAGGCCGTCTGCACCCGGAGTTTTCCCGCACTGTAAACTGCCAATTGCAGTCTTGACCTCTAGGGAAAAATCCCCCTCTAATAAGTTCCTATGTTCCTCTGATAGAGAAGGGAAAGGGATTGCATCTAGATATTCCTGTAATTCTAAGGGCGTGAACTGGGCTCTAGAGGTATACACCCCCCTGAAAAACTTCAGGAATTCAGCGTTTATTTCCTCTGGAGAGGAAAGCAGCTGTCCAGTGGCATTCCGGATACTAGCTATGTGAGTGAAAGCTATCTGGTTTTTTGTTAGCCAAGCTAACAGATGCCCATTTTTGTTTCCGTGTTCAAATATTTTTTGCTTTGTGAATAGCATCGATTTTTTAGTCTGCTCAACGCTATGTAGGGAGAGCTCACGTAGGGTATGCTGCCATGAATAGTAATTAGTATCACTAGGGGATTGAATATAATCTGTCTCACATCTAGCGGCCTTCTCCTCTAAAGTTTCCTGAATCTTGGAAGCCTCTTTCTGCAAGAAAGATATGCGGGCAATATATTCCCCCCTCATCTTAGATTTGAATGCATCCCATAACACATTGGCATTAGCAGATTCCCCATTTTCGTTCCAGTAGTTACAGATATTTTCCGTCATTGGTTCCTGGACTCTATCGTCTTTGGCCCAGAATCCGGACAGACGCCACAATTTCAACCCCGGAGATTTAATCAGTGAGATTTTAAGGCAGATAGGGGCATGGTCTGAAATACCACGAGGCAAATGTTCCACTGCCCCAACCCAACGTAATGACCCAGGTGATGCATATACAAGGTCTATTCGTGAGAGTGCCCGATATGATGCCGAGTGACACGTGTACTCTCTCTTATTTGGATGAAAATGGCGCCACACGTCAGTAAGAGCAAATGTGTCAGCCCATCCCCCTATGGCCAATGTAGTGCGGGTCACCATGTGTAATCTGTCCAGATCCTGTGATGGAACCATATTAAAGTCTCCAAAAATAAATACTTCTGGTATATTAAACACCATTACCATTTGCATGATGTCATTTAGCAATTGTGCCTCAGCCGGAGGTGGAAGATAGAGGCCTACCAGCACCATTCCTCTATCATAAAGTGAGGCATTAATAATAACATATCTGCCCCCCGGGTCAGTCTTAACATCCAAAATCTGCAGAGGAAGGGACCTGCGGATCAAAATGCTCACACCCCTTGCATAGTTTGAGTAAGTAGAATGATGATGAGCTCCCACCCATGCCCTTCAGAGTCCCAAAACACGCCTGCCTATCAAGTGGGTCTCCTGGAGTATACAGATGTGCGGATTGTACTTTTGCAGGTACTTAAAAACCAGCGTCCTTTTTGTGGCTGAGTTTAGGCCCCGGACATTCCAGGATATAATAGACAGCTCAGCCATTCCCTCTCATATTCAATATATTGTGTAAGCAAGATCCGCATGTCCCACCCTCCCTCCAGCCAACCCCCCAAATATAAACATTTTATCCATCTCACTGTCCCCCTTAGGCCTAAGGAGGCTTTGTACAAATTGTTTACGTGCATATAATGTCTATGTGAATCAGTAACATTCCAACTACAATTGAGCCACTCCTTTATAGAACTTACATACTTAGCAACTTTAACATTCTGCAACGGCAGATATTACCCCCCCCCCTCCCCACATCCCCCTCCAGAACCGAGGATGTTTCATACCCTGAACCCCCAACATTTATACTTAAAAGAGGGCGAGCACTTGTAGCGTGGAGTGTTACCTAACAAGGCAACAGAGTTGCTGGTTCATATTGCATAGATTTTCTCCTGGGATACCCCAGGGGTACATATCTTAGTTACTAAACGATCATCAAAAAGTAATAACAATTAAACAATTAACAAATAGGTGTTAGTCGTGCAGAGTAAAGTATGCCAACCCGATAATCACAGGTATACCTGTCGTCAATGGCAAAAACAGGACTAAAACCTGTAGTGTGCCTCCTAGGACAACCAACCTATGAGTTGTCACATGTGTCGTTACTGGAATCAGAATAATTTAGTTCCTGAATTACTGTAACTCAAAAGGCCTTAGACAATTGCTGCGGAGGACCATTCCCCCCCGACAGCCGATGTCTCAGCTCCAGGCGGCCAACTTCCCCGTGCTGAATTGATAGAGGTATAAGGTTGAGCAGGTCTTCTATGTTATGTGGTTCCTCCAATCAGTAGCGATGTTGTTTTACTGGCAAAGTCCACACTACACCATCACCGGTCCCGGTGCGTCACTCAGCTTAACCATTAAAGTTCACACAACAGTTCGTCCCTGCAAATGAAACATCCGGATATATAATTACCACCAGTCCAAGGTTAATGACCCAGTTCATGCTCAAGAACAGGATTAATGAACTGCGTCTGCGCAGTACTTGGCAGTTGGCTTGTAAAAGGAATGTCTCCTTTGCATTCCCCTGTTTAGCATGTTGCATGTGAAAGGACCAGAACTATGGATGTATGCAGGGCCAGGTTACACTGGGCACAGATCCCCATCAAATTAAGGAAAAAACAATCAGGCAGTGTTAAAAAACCAAAAGGAGGAAAATAAATAAAAAACAGGAAGAAAACGCAGAAGCGTTGTAGCTTGCATGAGCATATGTCAGGTGGACTGGAAAGTTATGCTTGACTGAACAGGGGCAAGGATTCCAGCCACACGGCAGCATCACAGGGCGCAGTAAACAATTGCCACCAGTCCATTTCTATTGTCCAAGTTTATGCTCAAGGACAAGGTTAATGAGCTGCAGTTGTGTTTCTCTGGCAATTGGCTTGTAAGGGAGTGACCCCATTGCTTTCCCCTGCACAGCACATTGCATGAAAAGGGTCCAGTACTGTAAACTTATGTAGGGCCAGGTTGTACTGATCACCGATCCTCATCCGCTTGAAGATACAACGATTAGGCAGTATCAAAAACCAAAAGGAGAAAAAATAAAAACAGAAACCACAGGTGTGTTATAACTTGCATGAGCATAAGGCAGGTGTTCTTGAAAGTTACGCTTAGTGGTGTGGAGGCAAAGATTCCAGCCATGCGGCAGCATCACGAGGCGCGGTAAAGAATTTAACTGTTTCACCATCCTGTACCCTCAGCTTGGCAGGGAATAGAATACTATATTTGATATTTCGCGCCCGTAGCCCCACTTTGATCTGGTCAAAGGACCTACACAATTTTTGTGTTTCAAGTGAGAAATCGGGAAAGAACATCAGAGTGGCATTCTGGTATTTTAACTCACCCGCTCTGCGAGCTGCGTGGAGTATCTCATCCCGATCTCGAAAATTAAGCAGCCGAAAGATTAAAGTGCGGGGGTTAGATCCTGGTGGTCCCGGGACTGGAGGGATCCTGTGAGCGCGTTCAACCGTGAAGTATGGCGAAAACTGCACCGCCGGCAGTAGCTCTCTTAGAACCTCTTCCACAAAGATCGTGGGGTTTTTCCCCTCCGCACCCTCCGGCATGCCTACGAGGCGGAGGTTATTCCTCCTGTTCCTATTCTCTGCGTCGTCGACCTTGTATTCCAGCGCTCTGACCTTCGTTTGTAAGGTGCGGATCGACGCTGTGTGCTCCGTGACCGTGTCTTCTGTTAGCCCCACACGCTGCTCCGCTTCCGACACCCGAGCACGGAGTTTGTCAAAGTCCTGTCGGATGAGGCTAACATCAAGTTGTACAGCCTCAATTTTGTTAGTCAGGGCAGTTTGGCATGAGGCTATCGCGGCCATTACCTCCTGAAAGCCAAGTCGCTGCACATCCGACTGCTCCTCCATGTCTGTCTGGGACGCCATGTTCCTCGCACGTCCAGGGGAGGTTTGCACGTGGGGAGTCACTTGCGGGGCTGTTTCCTCCTCACCCGGTGGAAAATGAAGCTTCTTCCCCCTGTGCCTTGTTTTGTATGGCATCCGGAGCTGTTCTATCTAATTTGTGATGAGAAAAACAGCCAGGAGAAAGGATAGAAAGACGGATCTCCAGCAGAGCTCTAAAACCTGCTTCCTCTCAGATCGCCATCTTGGCCACGCCCCCCCCAGGCATGTGATCTTAATGTTCAAATTTGAGCAGAAGAGTGGGAGAAGTCGTTCACCCTCACACATTGCTTGTCATTTGCAACTAAAGCCCAAGAGACAAGCTATAAGCTTGCGTCACGCATTCAGGGACCGAGATGGAACACACGCCGTCCAGGCGGAAGTGCGCCTATTTGGCGGGCTTTCTCCTGCCCGATGGGCATATAAAGTGAAGACTTCACCAGCAGTCCCTGGATTCATCTCATTGATCCATGGGACAAACCATGCGCCGCCCCCCCCCCCCCCCCCGGGAATAATGCAGCTGCAGTAAAATTACATCTATCATGTAATTTTATGCCTAGTCTTTCCACTATAGACATCTTCTACATACATGTATATCAGGATGACCTCGGTCTCTATGTATGCTCACTTCAAGGCATGTTTACAAATACAATTTTTTATTTTTTGTACAACATATACTTACCATCCTCCCTGTATCCTGTGTGGTTGATTTCCAACACACAGGATTCTTTGGTCTTCCATATACGTAGGCTACCCCTAATCAATTTCTCCATATAGGGAGTTATACCTATAGATACACATAATTATTTTATGTAATTACTCATTGTTACCTGGTCATTTCAGCATTTCCCTCATTGCAATGATGCTGCCGCCAGCATTGTTGGGATTTTCTCTTATATACACATTGTAGCAGAGCGTCCCAGAGAGAGTCGGGAAAAGTCCTGTTTGGGGTTTATACGTCTCCCAGGCTCCTCTCATACACATTCAGGGCTCTCTGATCCATGGTCCAGTTCGGGTCTTGGTCCTGTCCCCCCCCGGTTAATTTAAACTCACCTTAGACAGACAGCCAGCGCTCTTGGCCTGGGAACCTCAGACAACTTCTGTCTAGGAGAGCAAAAGGTTGGTAAAAGCTAATAAGCTGTTGTGGAAGCCGACAAGCTGTAGGCTTTCTCGGCCTGGTAGTTAGGACCTGTAAATACTGTATAGTTAGTGCCGAGACACGGCTAGGATTTTGTTTGGCTATTTTTATTCCTATTTGTTTTCCTGGAACCCTGTACAGCACTAGGGATGAGCCGAACGCCCCCCGGTTCAGTTCGCAGCAGAACATGCGAACATGCAAAAAGTTTGTTCGAACACACGAACACCGTTAAAGTCTATGGGACACGAACGTGAAAAATGCTAATTTTAAAGGGTTATATGCAAGTTATTGCCATAAAAAGTGTTTGAGGACCCGGGTCCTGCCCCAGGGGACATGCATCAATGCAAGAAAAAGTTTTAAAAACGGCAGTTTAGTTGAGAGGAAGGGCGTGACCGGATGTGGGAGTGAGAGGGTGTGTGTGTGATCTCCTCTCCCCCTGCTCTAACCAGCAAGCATACAGCTGAGGAAATGCTAGCCGACCTGGCAGCAGGAGAAAGCAGCTGACTTCAGCCCTAGAGACAGACATCCCCACCAGCACAAGTACATACCTAGTCCCGGTGAGAGCGGGGCCCCGGAGGACAGCGGAGAGCGGGACAGGGGGGGAGGCATGAGAGGTCTCCCTAACCTGCCGGTGCTCGGCGAGAAAACCGGCTTTAAGAGCAACAACAGCGCCGGTGAGAGGAACCAGAGGGGTAGCGCGAAAGGCTCCCATCTGAGACATCAGCAGCTGAATAGCGAACTGGCCTCAGTAACTGGGGCTGTGGGGAGTGAAGCGGTGAGCGGTTGTTAAGAACACAAGGTAACGCTGAAAACTAACAGACATGTGTGAAGACATCTGATGCAGGTGAAAGTTTTTCCTATTGGTCTTGAATCACATATCTGCCACATATGCTTATTTATGCTTAGCCCATAACAGAAGAAACATAAATATAAATTAATTGCACTCTTATTTGAAACCTTCTCTGAGCTGAATCTACTGCTTAGCGGTTGTTATTAAAGACTCTATACATATAAAATTCATAAGGTAATGTTGGAGATTAATTATCATGTGTGAAGACATCTGATGCAGGTGAAAGCTCTTCCTACTGTTCTCAACCTACATATCTGCCATATATGTTTGTTTATCCTGAATGTATAAGCTGAAGGAACATAAATTAATAGAACTTTCAGTTGGAACTGGGGCTGAGCTGAATCCTTTGTCGCCTTTCTTTATTAACCCTTGCTGTCAAAGACATTATATCTGCGATTTAGAAAGATGCAATCCCAGTCTCGGATGTGAGACAGAAGGGGAGCAGGCTGGGGAGGCCAACTAATCAAACAGCAATAGGATAAACCAATTCAAATAGAGGAATGGTGTTTAAAAGCTGGCTATTATGACTAAAGTGGCAATTTGAAGTGCAGTATTTCACCGCCTATTATTTAATCTTAGGCTCAGTCGAGCGGGATGACATTGTAAAATCTGGACATATGCAAAGGGACAGTGTTTCCCCTTTTTTTTTTTTTTGTTGGAGCCCAACAGGAATTAACAGTTTGAAATAACAAGTGATGCTGCAACACTGTGCAATGCTTTGAAACAATGTGTAAACTGGTTAATCCTTAAAGGAGAAGGAGAAAGGAGGAAAAAAAACATAGTTGGGAAACGAGCTGCTGAGGAGAAAGTAAACCAGCCACAACAAGAAGGATCCCAAGTCACACGCTCTGCAAAAAATCAGACAAATCAAGCAAAAGCTGCAGCAGCAACTAAGTTAGAGCGATTTGCTAGGACATCTCTTTCACCAGCTAAATCTACACAATTAACTCATACAGTTTCATCAGGGACTAGGAAAAGTTCAAGCAGTGGACCAATGCCGGTGGTGCCAAGCCCGACGACCGCTTTGCATATAAAGGAACAAGAAGCAGGGAAAGTGGATACTTCAAGCGGTGACAGAGCAACTAGAAAGCTTTCTAACATAACAGAGGCAGATATGGAGGGAGAACAAAGGGGAAGAGCAGAAGAACCTACAATGAGGGACCTCCTATATGCGATAACCGCATGCAAGGAATCAATTGCAGGGGTGGATGCCCAATTGAAAGGCATAAAGGTGGAAATCGCAGTGATAGGGGTCAAGCTGAAGGAGACGGAGGAAAGAACAACGGCTTTAGAAGAAAGATTAAGTGCAGTAGAAGACACGCTATTTCCACTCAAACAGGAAGTCATTGAAATGAAGAAATGCATAAAAGAACAAGCAGCCAAAATGGACGAATTAGAAAATATAAATCGAAGAAACAACGTAAGAATAATTGGCATGCCTGAGCGGAGTGAGGGGTCTAACCCCATAGAATTCTTGGAGGAATGGGCCAAAGAAATATTTGGGGCTGCGACTTTTTCTCCTTTCTTTGGCATTGAGCGTGCACACCGAATCCCCTCGAGACCTCGTCAGGGAAAAGAATATCCAAGGCCCATAATCATAAAATTGTTCAATTTTAGAGATAAAATATCATTGCTCCGGAAGGCAAGAGAAATGAGAGAGATTCTATGCAAGGGGGCCAAAATTTTATTATTTCAGGACTTTTCTCCAGAGCTACAAAAGCGCAGAGCGGCATATATACCAATCAAACGCACGCTACAGCAAATCAAGATGGACTATGCACTGTTATACCCAGCCCGATTGAGAGTAACTAATATAAATGGTATACACTTTTTTGATTCCCCATGGAGTGTTGAAGAGTGGTTGAAGGACAATGGGAAAACAGCACGGAATACAGAAGATGAGAGATCAGAGACTATTTAGACTTTTTTTTTTTTTTTTCTTTCTCCCCCCCCCCCCCTTTTTTTTCTTTTTTTTTTTTTTCTATGGGGGTAGTGGGAAGGAAAGGGGAAGAAAAGGGATCATAGATAATAATTAATTAAAAAATAAAAATTAAATAAATGTTTAGTGTTGGCAAGTAAAACACGGATCAGGAGGTGGAGGGGGATTAGAATGTAATAAAATAGTAGAAGATTGTTATATTAATCAGATTAAAATGGGGCTGATATGAGTATTTATCTCCACAAACACAAAAGTCATCGCACAGGAGTGGCACTAAAAAAGGTTGGAGAGGGTGGGAGGGGGGAGGTAAGTCCCCGTTGAGCATGGGGATACAGAGATGTATGGTATGGTAAAGATAGGAGGGAGTATGTTGGGGAGTGAATATAGGTGGGAGGTCAAGACACAAGCCCCTAGGGTAGGCCCAGCTGGGCGGGAGGGGAGGGGGGGAGAAGAATGGTGGGCAGGTTTGGGAGGGAGTGGGGTGGAGCGGAGGGAGGGGAAGGGGGGTAGGGTAGGCACGAGAAGGGGTGGATTTATGCAATTGAGAAAGGGAAGTTATCACAAATATAAGTTTTGCCACAAATATTTTTTGTATCACACAACTGACAAATGGGGGAAAAAAATAAAGTTATGTAGAAATGTATTGTATGCTGGCAGGGTCCTTGGAATGGTTAAAACCCAGAAAGCCAACGATGATATGATTTACTATTTATGTAGCTGTTTTCGATTCTATGAGTGCAGAAAATAGAGAGTTATCATGTATGAGTAAGGGGGGGGGGGGGGGGGTATTTTATTAATGACATGGAATGTAAGGGGGCTGGGGGATAGGGATAAGAGAAGTGCAATGTTTAAATATTTTGATAAAATGAAACCCCAGATAATTTGTTTGCAAGAAACACATATGCGGCCTGATTCTGTACATTTATTGCGCTCAAGGAGATACCCGATACAGTTTCATTCTATGCATACCTCATATTCAAGGGGGGTTAGTATTGTGATCTCCTCGGATATCTCCTTTGAGTGCTTGCAACAGAGAGTGGATAAGGAGGGAAAGTTTGTTTTTCTACTATGTAAGCTCAATGGACTAACGTGTATAATAGCTTCTATATACATCCCCCGCCTTTTTCAGCAGTTCCCCTTGGATGCCTATCGCAGTTCATGGCTTTGCATCCGGGGGTCCCGGTGTTAGCAGTAGGAGACTACAATAATATCTTGGATAATTCCCTGGACAGAATGTCTTTGACATCCAAAAATAGGAGACATACCTCTGGAAGGACGGCTTTTGCCGCCCTTCTCGAGGAATTGGGACTTAGGGATGTATGGAGGGAGAGACATGATAAGGATAGATGTTATTCTTGTTACTCTGCAACACATGATGGTTTCTCACATATTGATTTGTGCCTGGGGAATGAGTCACTTCTACAGTGGGTAGAGGACTCAGCATATGAGCCGCGCCTTCTGTCTGACCACTCCCCATTCTGGGTACGGCTAGGCATTAGAGGTACTTCGAGACAACCACTGTGAAAAATGAACCCATATTGGTTGACTCTGCTTCCACAGGCAGATAGAACGGGAGAGGTCGTACGGGAATTTTTACAATTAAATGGGGGCTCAGCCAGTAAAGTGGTAGTCTGGGATACACTCAAAGCATTCTTGAGGGGTTAAATTGTGGGAGTTAAATCTCGATCTAGATAGTGGGAAACCAGGGTACGGGAAGAACTGAAAGAAAGGGAGAAGGCCTTAATAATTGACCCATCACAATCTAATCAAGAGTTATGGAGAGAGGCGCAGGCAGTACACAATGCGGTGTGGCTATCTGCAGCAGAGAAGAGAAGATATTTTCAGCAACAGAGTTATTTCGAAGAGGGGGAAAATACTGGCCGCCTATTAGCTCTAATAGCTAGAGAGCAACGGGAATCTACAAATATCCTAGCTATAGGGACTGAAACTGGAGAGAAGTTAACTCTCAGCTCAGACATAGTAAATAGTTTTCTGGGATACACTCAAAGCATTCTTGAGGGGTTAAATTGTGGGAGTTAAATCTCGATCTAGATAGTGGGAAACCAGGGTACGGGAAGAACTGAAAGAAAGGGAGAAGGCCTTAATAATTGACCCATCACAATCTAATCAAGAGTTATGGAGAGAGGCGCAGGCAGTACACAATGCGGTGTGGCTATCTGCAGCAGAGAAGAGAAGATATTTTCAGCAACAGAGTTATTTCGAAGAGGGGGAAAATACTGGCCGCCTATTAGCTCTAATAGCTAGAGAGCAACGGGAATCTACAAATATCCTAGCTATAGGGACTGAAACTGGAGAGAAGTTAACTCTCAGCTCAGACATAGTAAATAGTTTTCAGCAGTTCTACAGGGATTTGTACTCTAGTAAAACTAGGTATAAACCATCGGACCTGGAACAGTTCCTACAAACCTGTCCTTTTCCGCGGTTAACGGAGGAGGAGAGGGAAACTCTGAATTCCCCAATTTCACTGGCTGAACTAACGGAAGCATTAGAGGGGGCAAAGCGTCACAAATCCCCAGGCCCAGATGGAATACCGGTAGAGGTATACTCCCATTATAGGGAGGTCCTCTTACCATCATTGTTGCAGACAATAGAGGAGGCTGGGGAAGTGGGAAGGTTACCAGATAGTATGCAAGAAGCAATAATTACAGTTCTTTTGAAACCAGGAAAGGATAGACTTCTAATGGATTCATACCGTCCAATTTTGTTATTGAATGCGGATGTTAAGTTGCTGGCCAGTGTTTTGGCTAAGAGGCTCTCTCAGGTAATTGGCAAACTGGTTCACTGTGACCAATCTGGCTTTATACCAACGCGCTCTACGTCTGATAATATAAGGATGTTATACATGAATCTGCAGATGCCAGTGGACAATCCGGGGGGGTAGAGCCATTCTGTCACTTGACGCGACTAAGGCGTTTGATAGTGTGGAGTGGCCCTACCTCATGGAAATATTGGAAAGATTCGGAGTGGGAGGTAAATTCATATCCTGGGTAAGAGTACTGTATTCCAAACCTAGAGCCAGGTTGCGCATCAATGGGATCCTCTCCCCCCCATTTGGATTATATAGGGGGACTAGACAGGGTTGCCCGCTGTCTCTATTACTGTTCGCCTTGGCAATTGAACCCCTGGCTATACTGATCCGGAACTCACCTGAGGTAGTGGGGTTCCGTAGATATCAGAGAGAGGAAAAAATATCTTTATACGCAGATGATGCACTTATATATCTAGGGGATATGTCCTCTTCTTTGCGGGCAGTGATGGAGATAGTGGGAAACTTTGGCAGCTTTTCGGGCTTTGCAATTAATTGGTCGAAATCAAGTATAATGCCACTAGATCAGACGAGGGAGGGACTCCCAGAGGGGGCTGAACAAATCGCTATTGTTAACTGCTTTAAATATTTGGGAGTGATGGTGTCCCCAGAGCCAGCCGAGTATCTTCGGCTGAATTTGGGGCCACTGCTCACCAGACAGAAAGAAAAATGTAACAGTTGGTGTAGGCTCCCATTGTCAGTCGTAGGACGGGCAAATCTAGTAAAGATGATCTGGGCCCCACAGCAATTGTATATCCTCCACAATTCACCAATATGGATTTCAAAGAAGTGGTTCAGGCTAATAGACACATTAATGAGAGAACTGATATGGAAAAAAAAGGTGCTTAGAATTAGCTTGGAAACACTGCAACATGAAAAAGATAAAGGAGGGCTGTCAATACCCCACCCCAGGTTATATTTCTTGGCATCACAGTTGCAACAAATGGCAGGATGGGGTAGAGTGAGAAATGAGGACCCTATATGCAGATTGGTGACCATCTCGGAACCCTCATTGGCGGCGGCCTCCCATTTAGAAATGGATCTACCAAGTATGAAGGGATTAGAACCTATGAGTTCTCTTTTTAAAAGGGTTTGGGGGGGAAACTCGGAAAATATTGAAAATAATGGGCGTGCTCCCATTCACACCAATATGGCACAATAAAAGATACACTGAGGTTCAGGAGTTGCGAGGTTTCTCACACTGGAAGGAAAGGGGGATATGGTTCTTCTCACAAATTTATGAGGGGGACGTATTAAAGTCATATGAACAACTATGTAGGGAATTCCATTTGCACCCTAGGGGCTTCTACCAATATCTTCAAATCCGCCATGCTCTACAGGCACAACAAACAACTCACTCCTTAGGAGTAAAAACAGTCCCAATATTGAATGAAGTTTTGAAAGCAGACACAAGGAAAGGACTAATAACAAAAATATACAGGGAATTATTGATTAAGACCCAAGACCATACATCATTAAAGTGACGGAAAAAATGGGTAGAGGATGTAGGCGAGATAGATGATAATCAGTGGGAAATGGCACTCAAAGCTATCCCAGTGGTCTCGTTATCTGCATCACAAAGGTTATCACAATTATTTATTTTACACAGGGCCTACAGGACACCAGTGCAACTCCACAGGTGGGGAGGTAGGGATTCTTCTGCGTGCCCCAAGTGCGGAGTGCACAGGGGGGACTTTATTCACCTAATGTGGAGGTGCCCAAAGTTGCACAGGTACTGGGAAGAGGTATCCAGGTGCATTTCTGGGTTGGCGCAAATCCATATGAATCCGACGGTTTATTTGCTTGGCGCCATTGAGGCAGAAATGTTCCCTGGAGGAAAGTATCTTATGATATATGATAACTAGATTGATGTATTTAGCTAGAAAACTTATCGCAAGATACTGGATGGCTCCTACGGTGCCCACTGGGAAGCAATGGATCTCATATGTAAACTCCCTCCTTCCAAGAGAAAGACTGGCCTACAACCGTAGAAACGATAAGGGGAAATTTGACAAAATATGGCAACCCTGGTTGAGGGAGGCGGATGTGGCCCCCCATCAACTGGTAGTGGAAAAGCTTCGGATGCAAAGTAGAAAGGAAAGAGCAGCTAAAAAATAGACGGAAAAGGAGGAAGAAAAAGGAGGTCAAAGGAAAGGGGAGAAGAAGGAGCAAGATAGCGAGTGGGCCCAAGGGGTGATAACTACACAACAAAGAATAGGTTGTGGGGGAAGCCAGCGGCAAATGAGGTAGTGGCAATTAAAATAAAATAAAGCAACCCTAAAGTGACGATTGACAGGTAGATGTGAGGGTGGGAGGGGGGAAGGCTTGGGGTGGGTAAGGGATAAGATATGATAACGAGAACACAATAGTGACTTTGTATAATTTTATAGACATTGTATTATTATTATATATTATGTATAACTGCTTTGTGAAGTGTATGTATTAAATAAAATAAAAAAAAATTTCTGATAAAAAAAAAAAAAAACGGCAGTTTTTTCGGGTGCAGTGATTTTAATAATGCTTAAAGTGAAACAATAAAAAATTAAATATTCCTTTAAATATCGTGCCTGGGTGGTGTCGATAGTATGCCTGTAAAGTGGCGCAGTTTTCATGTGTTTAGAACAATACCACAGCATAATGACATTTCTAAAGGAAAATAAGTAATTTAAAACTGCTTGCGGCTGTAATGTATTGTCAGGTCCCGACAATATAGATGAAAATCATTGAGAAAAACAGCATGGGTTCTCCCCCCCCAGCCCATTACCAGGCTCTTTGGGTCTGGTATGGATATTAAGGGGAACCGCGTACCCAAATTTAAAAAAGAAATGGCGTGTATATATACAGACGTATATATAATTTACGGCCTGCCCTATATACTCTGGAGAAAATTGGGCCTTAGGTGTTGGTGGTACCAGAACACTGTAAGCCCTCACAGTTATTCTTGGTGAGCGCAGGAATGGGCAGAAAAATTGGGCCTTGGGTGGTGGTGGTGGTGCCACAACACTGTAACCCTTCAGTTATTCTTGGTGGGTGCAGTAATGGGCCCTGATGTGAAATACTATATCAAAAATTGTAATTACATGCCCTTGTTAAACAGGGGCAGAAAAATTGGACCTTTGGTTTTGGTGGTGCCAGAACACTGTAAGCCCTCACATTACTCTTGGTGGGTGTAGGAACGGGCCCTGCTGTGAAATATTAGATCAAAAATTGTAATTACATGCCCTGTTAAACAGGGGCAGACAAATTGGGCCTTGGGTGGTGGTGGTGCCACAACACTGTTACCCCTCACAGTTACTCTTGGTGGGCACAGGAACGGGCCCTGATGTGAAATATTAGATCAAAAATTGTAATTACATGCCCCTGTTAAACAAGGGTAGAAAAATTGGGCTTTAGGCTGTGGTGGTGGTGCCCTAAACAAAAAATATTTGTTGGAAGCTAGCATCATCAAGATTGATGAGGAATAGGATAGTCACTCTGCATAGGCATAGTCTTCAAGGGATCCCACATCCACAGAAAAATCAATCAGTTAAATCAGCATCAGGTGCTTGATAGCTGCTGTACCAACATTGATTCATTTTTATGCATGTGAGCCTATCAACTGAGTCTGTGGAAAGGCACACTCTATGATCCGTTACAAACTCTCCAGCAGCACTCAATGTGCGTTCAGAAAGAACGCTGGATGCAGGACAGGCCAGTAGCTCAATTGCATATTGAGCAAGTTCTGGCCAGTGGTCCATCCTCAAGACCCAGTAACCCAGTGGATGGTCTGTTGGAAAGGTCTCCAAGTCTGCTTTTGCCCCTAGATATTCCTGCACCATGTAATGCAGATGCTGGCGATGGTTGCTTGAACCGATCAGACCTTGGCGCTGAGGACTGAAAAATTGTCTAAAGGCATCGGTCAGCCAGCCACCTTCTCCACCGCTCTTATAGGGCGTACACACGGTCGGACTTTGTTCGGACATTCCGACAACAAAATCCTAGGATTTTTTCCGACGGATGTTGGCTCAAACTTGTTTTGTCTACACACGGTCACACAAAGTTGTCGGAATTTCCGATCGCCAACCACGCGGTCACGTACACCACGTACGACGAGACTAGAAAAGGCCGGTTCAGAACCAAGCGCGGCACCCTTTGGGCTCCTTTTGCTAATCTCGTGTTAGTAAAAGTTTGGTGAGAGACGATTCGCGCTTTTTCACACTCATGGTTTTCAGATCGTTTTCTGCCATTCAGTTTGTGCTTGTGGGTTTGTATCTGCTCTTCAGTGCGTGCAAGCAAGTTCCGCGTGACTTAGTCATTGTATTCTTGTTCGTTCGTTACTGTTTTTCAGGTCGCTCTTCACAGGCCTTGCTGTACTTCAGTGCGTTCTGTTACTTCGTTCTGAGCAGCCGACCGTTTTCTAGCCAAGTTGCGTATGCGTACTCCTCGTAGAGTTCGTGCTGTGCGGAGGCTTGGTGTTGGGGTCCTGACCTTGACACAAGTCCAGTCCATGAACAGGGTGGGGAGGAGTTCATGGACCAAGAATTGGTTGCTTCAGCGTGACCAGTTCTCTCATATGCCTTTGCTCTGTTAGATCCGTGAGAATAATCCTGATGATTTCAGGAACTTTCTCAGGATGACGGACCCCGTGTTTCACCGTCTGTTGGCTTCGCTGAAGGTAAGATTTTTATCCTTTTATATCACATTTTATTGTATTGAATGTTTGATAATATATTGTATTTCTTTCCTCATTCCCTAATTACCATGATTGGAATATGCTGTAAATGTCCCCTTTGTTCTCATGCATGCTGGATTTTTATGTAATTATTATTTTAGGTCCTTCATACATATTTGCCCTTCAATAACCTCCACAGCATGGTGTCTCCTGGCCCTATATTCACCTCATGTAGTCACTTAACAATGTATTTTATCAGCTCCATAGTAGTGCTTTACCCCAAACACCCCCTAAAATGTTTAGAAATGTTATTTTTGCTTTAAATTCAGGCAGAGTGCCAGAGGCTTTTTTTTGGTGGTGTCCCCAAATAATTTTTAGTAACCCTCCCAACCCCCAACTGCTAAGTCAGCTGATCCCAATTCTCTATCCTCAATCATCTATCTGCTGACTTTGCCAAACCCATACACACTTTACCCACCTCTTTACTGGTCAGATTTATGGATAAATTCCCCAAAGCATGTAGTGCAAGGGCCTGCCTGTATACTTTCCAATGGTACTGTTTTTTTTTTTTATCCAAAAACAAGTTTTTATTGAGAAAAAACATATAGAAAAACATACCGACATTATATTTGTATTCAATATAACAATTTACCTTGAGTGACATCAAAATTACATGCACCTCAGTTTGCATAAATAATCTAGCATTTCCTGATATATTGAACAATCCATCTACTTGGCTTGTGAACACCTTAATACCCCCTTTCATTATTCCTTTTTTTTTTTTTTTTATTACATTGTTTATTATTACTTTTATTAAATAATTAGTTAACATCCCCCAGCGTCTTACATTGGATATGATTAGAAAGCAAGTTATACACTGGTATATACATCGGGAAAAAAAATGGTTTCGACAGTGTGACATATGATATCTCACATACCCATACCCAACAATCTGCCCACAACCAAATCCACCGGGGCAAGCCCAGGGACATTTAGCCAGGATCCCCAAATTTTTTCGAATTTCTGTGGGCAACCTCTGTGTTGGTAAATTATTTTTTCCTTCCGCAATAGTTCCCCTATAGCATTAATCCACTCTTTATGAGCAGGGGGCTCTTCTGATATCCAATGTGTCATTATTAGTTTCCGTGCCATAAACATAACTCTAGTAATTGCCACTTTAGTACTTTCCTCCCATCCCAGCTCATCTATTACATTAAGCAAGCAGTGTTTTGGATCAGTGGGCATCGTAACCTGAAATACCCTGTTAACGGTGTCCACCACCCCCCTCCAATATAGATGGAGCTTTGGGCACCTCCACAGTAGGTGGATCAGGTCCCCATGTTCCCTTTTACATCTGGTACAGAGTGGAGTGGGCCGAAGGCCCATAACATGCAATCTATGGGGGGTATAGTATACTCTAAGAATGATATATAATTGTGTTAATCTCTGCGTGACGTTTAGAGAGCAAATAGGTACCGCCTGCAACACCTCCTCCCATTGATCTCCATCAAGAGGACCCACATCCTTCTCCCATTTTGTCAGCATACCTAAAGGATGTTTACTTAGAAAGCTTTGTAGTAGCATACTGTAACATTGAGAAATAAATCCCTTAGTGTTGGTAACCCCTGCAGTCAAATTAAACAAAGGTGTGGGTGAGGTGATCCAGTCTGAGGATTTACTCTGAGCCACCACAGCATGTTTTAATTGCATGTAGTAAAACTGCATAGACTGTGGTAACCCAAAGATCCCCTGCAGAGCCTCAAATGTGTGCATTTTCCCATTTTGAAAGATCTGTCTGATATATAGCACTCCATATTTCCTCCACTTCGCCCCATGTTGTATCCTGGCTATTTCTGGGTACGTAGCATTAAACCATATTGGGCTGTAATCTGTGTACCCTGTCACTCCCTGTATATATTTGGTCTTGGACCAGATTTTATGAATTAGATCATAGGTCGGGTATTGCTTATTTGACTCCAACGCCTCCAAAGACATCGGGACAGAGTCTCTTTTTACTGTGTGCAGCATCACCATTTCAGAGGAACTACACGTAATTCTCTCTTTCTCTGTGTTTGTGTGCATTAAACCTATTAGTTGCTGCAGCTGCGCAGCTACATAGTAGAGCCAGGGATTGGGGAGGGCAAGCCCACCCTCATCTTTAGGACGCTGGAGATGTTCAAGTTTAATCCTGGGTGCACGGCCTTTCCATATAAGTAATCTAAAGAGGGAATTGATAATTCTGAACGTCTTTAAGGTCACTACCATGGGTGCGTTATGAAGTACGTATAAAAGTTGGGGCATTAAAATCATTTTTATCAGATTCACCCTGCCTGCAACCGACAGACAGAGCGAATTCCATGTTTTAATCCGTTCTCTAAATTTTTGTAGCAGTGGGGAAATATTTAATCTAGCATAATCTCTGATCCTAGGTGTCACCTGGATCCCCAGGTATCTGAACGAGGTAGTCAGGGGTACCATGTTATTGTCAGGGGGGACCCCCCCTTCATCAATAAGCATTAGAGAGGATTTGGTCCAGTTAATCTGGAGTCCTGAGTACCTGCCGAACTCCACTATGGTGGTCATGACTTCTTTGAGAGATTTGTCTACGTCTCCAAGCAGGATCATTGTATCGTCCGCATATAGCATCAATTTTTCCTGCTTGTCTCCGTATCGAAATCCGACAATGTCAGGGTTAGCCCTTACTTTAATCGCAAGAGGTTCTATGGCTAATGCAAAAAGCAGGGGTGACAAAGGACACCCCTGCCTCGTGCCTCTCCCTAAATTAAAGGTGTATGACATAGCTCCCGACGCCCGAATAGCCGCTTGCGGGTTGTGGTACAACAAGCGCACCCATGATATAAATACTTCTCCGAACCCGAATCTCTCAAGGACTCCCCACAAGTACTCCCACTCAATGCTATCAAAGGCCTTCATAGCGTCCAGTGATAGCAAAGCCCTTTGCCCCACATTGTCGGCCGCAAATTGCATATTAAGATAGAGCCTTCTCAGGTTAACCGCCATAGACTTATTGGGCATGAACCCCGCCTGATCCGGGTGAATAATACTTGTGATGGCGCCATTCAATCTCAGCGCGAGGACCTTGGCTAGAAGTTTAATATCACTCTGTAGTAGGGATATGGGCCTATATGAGCCAGGGTCTGTCGGGTCCTTTCCCGGTTTCAGTATGAGTACTATATTCGCCGTGGTCATAGAGGGGGGCAGCCTCCGTTTCTCCCGAGCCGCATTGAAAACCATTAGCAATTTAGGCAAAAGTATTTCCGCGTATTGTTTATAGATCTCTATAGGTATCCCGTCCGCCCCTGGGGCCTTACAATTAGGGAATGCCGCCAAAGCCGTCTGTAGTTCTTCTAAAGTGAGGGGGGCATCCAGAGCCTCCCTTTGGCTATTGGTGAGGTGTGGGAAGTCAATGTCCTGTAGGTAGTCCACTAGTTCCTCCGGGGTATATTGCCCCGTTGGAAGGTATAGACCCTCATAGAATTTAGCCAATTCTACCAATATAAGGTCAGGGGAGCTCACTAACCTACCCTCAGATGTTTTAATGGCTCCTATTGTCGGTGAACGCTGTTGGGAGTTGGCTATCCTCGCCAGGAGACGCCCAGTACTTTCACCCTCCTCATAGAATGCCAACCTGGAGAAGAATAGCTTTTTCTCCGCCGTTGAGGACAGCAGCCGCTCATAAGCAGATTGAGCTGACTGCCATGCCTCTCTGGCAGAATCAGTCGGGGTACGCACATAGGACTCCTCCAGGGCCCCTAACTGTCTTTCAAGTTCCTCCTTATGCTCTGATGAGTTCTTCTTTACCTTGCCTATTTCTGAAATGAGCAACCCTCTCATATAGGCCTTAAAAGCGTCCCACTGTTCCATCGGGGACTGTAAAAATTCCCGGGCGTTCAAAAATTCCCCCATGCTCCGCTCCATCTCTCCGTGAGTTAGAAATAGTTTCAGCCAAAAGGCGTTGAATTTCCATGGGACTCTAGGGAGCCCAGATTTCGGGGATATAATCAGGCTAATCACTAAATGTGAGTGGTCTGAGACACTACGGGGCTTATACAGCAATTCTGAGACGGATGGGAGCATGGCAAGGTTACCCACAGCCAAATCAATTCTAGACAACGTCCCGTGGGTCTTGGAGAAACAGGAGAACTGTCTTTCATTCGGATTCCTTAGTCTCCATATATCTACCCACCCAACCTCATTAAGCAATCTAAGCAATGGAGAGTCTCTCCGTGTCACAGTGGCCCCCAAACAGGGGTGCCTGTCCACAGAGGGACTCAACCAGCAATTGAAGTCCCCCACTATCAGCAACGGCAAATCCAGTCGGCCCTCTAAATAAGTGAGCAATAGCCGGAGAACAGCCGACGTGAACGGCGGGGGCACGTACACACAAGCCAATATACAGTTCAGCTTTCCAATTCTGCAATGTAAAAATACATATCTTCCCTCATCATCTACGCATACATCAAATTCCTGAAAATCTACAGAATTATGTATCACTACACTCACCCCCCTTGAGTACGAGGTGTGAGTGGAGTGATATGCTTTCCCCACCCATGCATACTTGAGACAGCACCTGGTTTCGGCCGTTAAATGGGTCTCCTGCATGCATAAAATCATAGGGTGGTATTTTTTCAAACATGTGGAAATCATCATACGTTTAAGGGGGGAGCTCAAACCTCTTACATTCCAAGAAATTATTGGCAGTTCAACCATTGGGCAAAACTAAGCGTGGCTTCAGGGGTTGGGACCGCTTAAGAGTCTCTTTCAGATTTCCCCCCGATATACCTGAATCAACAGGGGCAAAGGTTGTTGGGGGAGCTTCAATGGTACTGTTTAAAGTTTTTGTATCCTATTATTATCTTGACAGGTAATAGCAGAATGTTCAAATGTGCTCAAATGTGTACAATGTGTATTTATATCTTTGTATTATGACACTTCTTACCTGTCCAGTGGGCTGCCAATAGTGTAACTAAGGAGGGGCTGTTCCAAGTAATACCCATTATTTAGGCATTCATCTCTCAATGAAGTGAAGAGGGTTACCTGTCCAAGATTTCCACACACCCCCTATAATGTTAGAAATGACCCATGAGAGGGGGGGAATATAATAGGTGTACCTTATACTTTGGCGTTGTTAAATTCCCCTTAATAAATGCTATCTGGAGGTTGGCCCATAATGTTTGTGTCTAATATGCTTGCCATGTTTCTGATCAAAAATAGTAATGTTTATTGTTTTTTCCTCAACAGTTTCCTTCCACGCCACAGGAATGGCAGACTGTGGCCTCCCACTTTGCCGAGCGGTGGGACTTTCCTAACTGCGGAGGGGCAATTGATGGGAAACACGTCCACATCGTCCCACCACCCAACTCGGGGTCATACTATTTCAACTATAAGGGGTTCAATAGTATAGTGATGATGGCGGTGGTGTCGGCTAATTACGACTTCCTGTATGTGGACGTGGGGAAGAATGGCTGGATGTCCGATGGTGGAGTCATCGCCCAGATGGAGTTATACAGGCGTCTCCAGAATGGCAGCTTGGACTTGCCAGCTCCAAAGGACAATGTTGAAGGACTCCCATTTGTGTTCGTTGCTGATGAAGCGTTTGCGCTGGGGGACCACCTGATGCGGCCATTCCCAATGAGGACCCTCACCCCGGAACAGAGGGTTTTTAATTACCGGCTGGCCAGAGCCCGAAGAGTGGTGGAGAACACATTTGGAATCCTGGCCAGCCGGTTCCGCCTATTTATGACACCCATCCATATGGCGGAGTATAAACGGAACCATATTATACTTGCATGCGGTGTTCTCCATAACTTTTTAAGGAAACATTTGGCCAACTATGCTGGCTCAGTTGGGCCTGAGGCCGGAATGATACATCAAACCACACTGAAGGCGCTTGAAAGCGGCCGTCCTGGCTTGCCCTCCCTGAGTGCCCGTGATGTCCGGTTACGCTACCTGGAGTTCTTTGCGGGTAGGGGGGCTATCAATATGCCAGAAAATCTGTGAAGCCTTTTTATAATAAAACAAAAAAAGAAATTCTTTGTGGACATTTACTGCTTGTGTTTGTTTTAGCTGACCCTGACAGAAATGTGTTGAGTCCCGAAAATGTTGTGATTCTGTAACCTTATTATACAAAGCACTGTTGGCTGTTATTTACTAAAATGCAAAAACACATTTCACTACAAGTGCAGTTGCAACTGCTCTGAAACTGCACTTGTAGTGCCAAGAGGATTTGCCCTTAGTAAATAACCCCCATTTTCTCAGAAAACAACAATGACATCACCCCAAAAGTGTTGTAGCGTTGAGACAATAATCCACACATTCTTGATTAACAATCTTTTTAATACCTGCACAATCACATGTGCATTTACCAAAGGTTTTTCAGACAAACCAACATGTTTGTTGTATAAGAATTTTTGGGGTAGCATTATCAAAACTCAAAATGTCCATTTTAGATAAAACAGGCATGTGTAAAACCAACAAGAAAGACACAAATCTTGAACTTACAAACGTCACATTTGGTAGAACTTGAAGGCAATATCAGACATGAGTATTTAGGAACTGTGTTTGATATTGCGTTCAGATGGGGTGAAGTCACCCCAGGAAAAGCCAAATTTGGAAGATGCACACCAATTTAACAATGTCAACATGTGCGACCTGCCATCACCGGGATCAAGGGACGTGTTTTGGGGGAGCAAGCCCTTCCTCTCAGCTATTTTATTATTGAGGAAGGGGTTGCACCCCCAAAACGCGTCCATTGATCTCCCGTGATGGCAGATAGCACATGTTGACACACTGTGTGCATCCTCCAAATTTGGCTTTGGGAAAAATCACAAAAACATTTAGCACATTGTAGCACACAAAAGAAGAAAGTGATTTGGAGGGCTTTAAACTCGCCCAAAACATCAATGATGTTTTTATTTTTTGGAATAACACCATTGATGTTTTTCTTGATGATTTCCAATTGTAAATTACACCCCATGATCTCCCCGATCAGGATCTGGGCACTTTCGGATGTGAAAGGATCTGGATCCACAACCTCACGATCACCTAAAAAGAGAGGAACCCAAAAATAAAATAGGTCTAAAAAAAATGCCGCCATCCATCTCTTATCTGAGCCTGTGGTCGCAGACACTCACCTGTTGTGGTGACAATTTCCACCACGTCTTCTTACTCCTGCTCAGATTGTGTTGGGGGGATTTCCCCTACTTCAAGAGGGGGGGGCTCTGGTCTCCTCGGATGAGGGATGTCCTCCGAGTCTTTTATCCCCTATGTCAAACAAAAATGGTATAATTAGCACACAGATATTTGATGGCAGAACTAGAAATAGGAAACATTGCTTGGAAGTGGGGTACAATTGTCAATTTTAGCAGAGTTCCAAGATGTAGCTTTTTTAGTGTCCTTTGTCAACCTGCAATACTTTACCTGTTTAGTACAAGCTTCACAGATATAGCCCCCCCTATAGTATACACTGGAGCACCTGTGTGCCCCCCCCTAATAAAAATGGTGTTCTTGTGTCCCACACTAGTGCTCCAGTGTCCAGATGTGAAAACAGCTGCTCAGTGTCCTCTCCTTACACAGAATCTAGTTTGCATTTCATTCTAGTAACAAAGCCATCTACACAACCCAATTCTTTTAAGACAAGTATAGGGCGTCAAAATGGTGGCCAAATGCATATGGCCTAAACAATGGTATTTTATAGTCCGAAAGAAAAATGTTGGATCCGAACGAATAATGTGCCCATGAACATGAAAGTTGCCATTTTAAACTGTACAACAGTTCCTAAAAGCACATGGAGCAGCACAAACGTAATAAACATAAAGAATAGGAACACAGCACAACTACTTACTTTTTTGCAGCACTCTCCGGATCTTCCTGTACTGCTCATGTTCTCGTAATTTGAGGTCCGACCACCGCTTCCTGAGCTGATCTTTCAATCGTCGTACCCCGAAATTCCGGTGCAGACTCCTGACCACTTTCACCATGATCTTGGCCTTTCTGACATTGGGGTTGGGGTAAGGCCCATACTTTCCATCATAGTCGGCCTTCTTCAGGATGTCCACCATCTCCAACATCTCTCCAAAGGACATATTTGCGTCCTTAAATCTCCTTCTGGATCAGGACGTGTCCGGATCCGGCCTTTCCTCCTCCACCTCCTCGTTGCTACAATTAGCACGCACCTGCTGTGTCTCCGCCATGTGCTCTTCCCCCACTGCGCCGAACGAAAAGGGGCGGGGAATAGACTAGAAAGAACGTCAGGGGCGGGCGGAGTTACACGCATGCGCAGTGTATATAAAGCGTAACACACGTGCGTATTACGTACGATCTGTGAGCGGAGGAAGGAGCATCGGAGGCGCCGATCGTGATAACGAAGGTAGGATCTAAACTTGGGCCTATACTGCTTCGAAATGGAAGCCTATATTGTAACGAGATTAGGGGAGTTTGGCCTGACATTAGGGTTTTGGCTTGTGTTGTGTCTTGCAGAGAAAATGGATGGGTTCAACGACCACAATTTCCTCCCCCTGTTCATTGACAAATACAGGGAGCTGCCCTGTCTGTGGCAGGTCAGACACCCCCACTATAACCATAAACAGAAGAGGCAGGCAGCGCTGGAGAAACTGCTGGAGTTGGTGAAGCCGGTGGTCCCCACAGCAACCATCCCCTATTTAAAAGCCAAAATTGGTGGCCTGAGGAGCACATATCTGAGGGAGCGCAAGAAGGTCACAGATTCCCAGAGGTCCGGAGCTGCAGCAGATGACGTTTATGTCCCCAGGCTGTGGTACTACGAGAGACTGCGATTTCTGTCAGACCACACTGAAGTCAGGGAATCCCTCTCTGCTCTTCCTTCCACGCTTCCTTCCATACCAGCTGAGGCTTCTGATGTCCAACCTGGGCCTTCCAGCCAGGAAGAAGTGGAGGAGCCCAGCTGGAGTCAGGTATAGCATTCTTCTACTCATTTCTGGTCAATAAATAAATGATGTTTACTAGATGTTAGTATTGATCACTAATTGCTGCTTGAAAGTGTTTTACATATCAATAGACAGTAGTGGGCACCCAAAATTGGGACAAGAATGAAAAATGCTGGGCTCAGAAGGATAGTCTGTTATATAAGTTAACATTCAATTTGCAGCAGTCAGGAGGTGAAAATTGTGTGTGATTGATGAAAAAAATACTAAAACTATGTCCCTTTTTCATACACAGGAAGACCTCAGCCAGGAGGAGGCTGTGGAATGTGGCAGTCAGGAGGAGGCGGTGATTAGTGGCAGCCAGGAGGAGGCGGGGCTAAGTGGCAGCCAGGAGAAGCCAGGGACCAGTCGCAGCCTGACTGAGTCTCAGGTTCCTCCCCTCCGCCTTCCATATAAAAGAGCCAGGAAGACGACTCCCAGTCCCGTGCAGGATTCAGCGTTCAGGCTGATCCAGGAGGCTTCTGCGTCCCTACGAGCCTTACCCACTCCTGAAGAGGCCTTTGCCTGCATGGCTGCCACCAAACTGCAGGGCATGCAGGAGGGTCAACGCAGGCTCTGTGAGGACCTTATGTACAAAGTCCTACGTAAGGGGGTGAGTGGGGAACTAACACCCAAGACCGACGTGGTTGAGTTGGACCATCCTCCTCCTCCTTGCTGCCACAACTCCACCACCACAGCCACCGCGTGTAAGGAAGCATGGAAGGAAGACCTGAGAGTGATGGCCCTGGGTTCAGTCTGGTCTGACAGAAGATGCAGTCTCTCGTATGACCACAGCCTGGGGACACAGATGTCATCTGCTGCTCTCCGGATCTCTGGGACTTCTGGACCAGACTGCCCTCCCTTAGATATGGACTCCTCAGGCCACCAATTTTGCTTAAAAATAGTTGATGTCTGCCCTGGGGGTCCAAGGCTTCGCCCACTTCTGCAGTTTCTCCAGCGTTGCCTCCCTCTTTGTTTAGTTGTGAGCCCTTAATAAAAAATTTTTTGGGAAATTCTACTCTCCTGTGTGTGTTTTCATCCAAAAATGACAGTTTGTTGGTGACGATTCAGGTACATTTCTAACATAAAATGTGAAATTAACAAGGGACAACAACACCAAACAATCTCCTACAGATTAAATAGAACAACATATCAATAGTGTTGTGGGAACTTGTCACAAAAAACACACACAAACATTTTCGGGAGTACAAATCGAAATCCCAACAAAAAAAAAAACCCTTCAAAAAAATACAAACACAAAAAAATAATCTACATTAAAGCCAAAAAAAAAAAATATGTTGTCAGATGTGAGCAATCAAAATATATTGAGGGAATCCAGATAAATAGTAACGAAATAAGTTTGTGAGAAGTCTGTGTGAATATGAGCAGCAAAACTACTATATTCTTGTCACATTATAAAGAAGAAGAGATTATTAAACCATTTTTAACATTGCAGCGTGACGAAAGTGCTGTATCCATTGCGAACGCTAAGTTTACCAGAACAAGCTGTTCAGTGCCGGAATTTCTTCTGAGCATGCGTGGCACTTTGTGCGTCGGAACAGGCCACACCCGGTCGGAATTGACGCGATCGGATTTTGTTGTCGGAAAATTTTATCTCCTGCTCTCCAACTTTGTGTGTCGGAAAATCCGATGGAAAATGTCCGATGGAACCCACACACGGTCGGAATTTCCGACAACACGCTCCGATCGGACATTGTCCATCGGAAAATCCGACCGTGTGTACGGGGCATAACTCTGACTGAACAAAGCCTCAGCAACACGTTGTCCAGCACGAGGAAATTGTAACCTCCCAGGGTCTGGAAATGCATTGCACAAACCTTTCTTCAAGGGCTCCTGAAGATTTTTCATCCTCTGCTCCCTCTGCGAAGGCAGGATGAGTTCTGCAAACTTACACTTGTAACGTGGATCAAGAAGGGTTGCCAACCAGTAATGATCCCTCTCCATGATACCACAAATCTGTAATGGAAATTTGTAAGTTCTGTATATAATTGTATTCTATTTTATATGTATTGCACACTGCCCTCACTGTGCACACAGCACTAATAATGTTTTCAGTACATGTTTGGATTCTTTCGAGACCTGATTAGAATTAGCCTGCCTATGTAACGCCCCTTGGTACCATAAACGTACAATTGTAATATTAATGTGATACCTACGTAATTATGTGTATAAAAACCTTCAATTGCGTCATAATGAAGAAGAACAGTTATTTGGAAAGATGCTGAGTGTATCTTTTGTATCTGTTCCCTACTGCAGTAGTTATTATTAATTTTGAACCACTAATCAATATGAGGATAGGAGTTGCCTATCATCAAAATGTCCTGGTCAAGTGGCGGGCTTTGCCTAGGAGGAGCTTTACAGGTGACCCTGAGAATCTGAAACGAGGAGCTTGAGACGATCCGGGAATTTCTGATAATCAGCCGGCTGAGGTAAGCCTTTTGCTTACATTTGAGTTATCAGACTTCCTTGATCAGTAAGGCATTTTCAGGACAAAGGGTACCTATTTTACTCCCCTTAATCGAACTGTATTGATTGTTGGTTATATGTTATGTTGTCACTGTCTACTGTCCATCGGAGTGTTATAGATAAGAAAGGGAAGAATAGTGCTGTTCACAGGTATATGTAGTACATCTGCTAGATAAAGTCGTTTAGAGGCAAGAGGGTATAGGCACACATAGAAGACTGGCCAGTCATTATGGGCATTAAATTAAGTAAGGAAATGAAGGGTAAGAGACCCTCAAAAATGCCCAGCACAAGAGGAGCGCTATATATGAACCGAAGGTGCGGTTCTGCCTATACTGAGCCCCTAGATTAATGGTTAAAGTGGATAGTGATCCACAATGGGTAACTCTGTTACCAAAGTCCACAGGGACTAAGAATCATGCAGAGTAAACAGCTAGAGAAACAGCTATCTATGTGAGCAGGATGGATCAAGGGTGACAATTAACACTAGAAAGAAAGGGACATTTTCATGTTAAGTTGTGGGATGAATTTGGGGTCAGGCACTACAACTAGTAAAGTCAAGAAAGCAGAAGTTAAGCAGGAAATATAAAAAGAGTTAAAATAAAGTGAGAGAATGATATGCATGTGTTGTGTACAAATGGGAGAAATGTAAGCAATTTTAGAGAGATATTCATGTATGTGTGTGAATGCTGGAACCTTTAGTTCTATTGCTTGTGTGTGTCATATATGCAGATGTGACCCCCTCCTTTGCGCTCTCATGAAAGAATGTGGCTGCAATTAGAGGTCAGTGATAAGCTGGAAGGACACCATGCCAATTTCAGTTTTTTAGACAAAACATTTATAACAAAATGTGCCGGGTTAACGAATCTAATGATAAACAATGTGATCACAATTATTTTTGAATCTGTTTTCCAAACATGGTAAAATGAAGGTTACATTTAACCGTGTATTACACAAATTGAATATCCTTTGATAGTGGAAACAGTGCATTTAAAAAAAAAAGTAAAATTAAGTAATATGTCCCCCTTTAAGGAAATTTATCTGTGGATATATATTAGTGTGTGATATTGAAATTATCATTTGAGTATTAATTTCTAATATGAGTTTAACAATGTTGTTAATAATATAGATATATTGAAACTGGTTTAGACAACCTTTGGTTGGAAATGAAGTCCAGGTTAATAGGGAAATTTGTAAAAATGGGATTAGTTTAGATTAAGATAACAATTTTGTAATTTTACATTTATTGAGTGGAAAAAGAAAAAAGATTAAGATGAGGTTGTTAATTGGAATACAGCTGCCATAATCTTTAACAAAGCCAAGATGGACGGGATAAATAAGTTTTTCTACAAAAATGAAATTTTAAGGTTTTTGATAATAACTTGATGTGCGGTCCATGATGTGAGAGTTATAATAAATACAGTTTAAATATAACAGACCCATAACATAGAGTCCACACACCCTGTTAGGATAGATGCCACCTGCAGCCAGTTGTTTTATAGGTTTTTTTTATAACTGACAGTTTTTATTGATTTTTAAAAGAAAAGAAATTGACAACATAGAATACAGGAGAATACCGTTTGTAGTAGAACAGGTACTTCTGGTAAACAATCAGCAGACAGATGAATAATGGTATAGATCAGTGCATAACTAGCTTGACTTACAACCGTTGGATGTATACAAAATCATAATGTTACTCAGACAGTACAGCATTTTTAACTCCGTAAAAATAAACAAAATTAAATGGAAGAGGGGAAGGATAAAATAGAAAGATTGAGAAGAGTAGGAAAGTAGTGGAGGGTAGAGACGAAGAAAGGGCAACCAACTGCCTCCAGAGCCCGGAGTACCTTGACAAGGACCAATTAGAAAAAGTCGAGGGGGACAGGTCTTTAGGATATGGGATTCTCCAAGAGGACCCAGGGTTCCCATATTCGATTATGCTTTTCACTTTAGAGCCACCAAACATCGCGCTGCAGTTAAGATATGTGATATGAGTTTTTTTGACACTTTAGAGAAAGAGATCGGTGGGAGACCTAAAAGGAAGGCCTTCGGATCTAAGGGCATATCAGTATCAAAGATGGACTGGAGCAAGGAGTGCACCATTTGCCAATAGGGGATGATTAGAGGGCAGGTCCAAAAAATATGAAATAGCGTCCCCCTATCCTTACAGCATTGCCAGCATCGGGGATCAGCCGATATGGAGCGGAGCAGGTCCGGGGTCTGATACCAATGAAATAGAATCTTGTATTGATTCTCTTTATAGAGCGTACATATGGAGCTCTTAGAGGCCTGGGACCATATGAGCTGCCATGTGTTCAGAAGTATATCTACACCCAGGTCACGCTCTCATCTATCCATATAAGCATTTCGCGGTCTGACCGGCGAAAGATCCATGGTCAAAAGCTGATAGGTACGCGAGATCATACCCTTAGGGGACAAGCCCTCCAAGCATAATTTTTCGAATTTAGTTAGAGGGGAGAATTTAAAATTCGTTACTAGAGATTGTGCATAATGTCGTATTTGCAAGTAGCTAAAGAAAGCCTGTCTAGGGATATCAAAGGTGTTTTGCAAATCTTGAAAAGATCTTAGCGATCTGGTTCTAGGGTCTATCAACTGGCCGTATCGGAATAAGGCTCTGTCCATCCAGAAGTGAGACATCTGCGAGGTCAAGCTGTCTGGGATGTTGGGTGTGAATAGGAAGGAAGTTACTGGAGAAGAGGAGGTGGTAAGCGGATATGTCGACTTGGCTCTTTGCCACAGCGAGCGCAGAAGGGTCATTGTCCCTAGTAATTGTAGGCTATCAGGGGCTACATCTGAGCTCCACAACATGGAGTTCCAGTGTACAGGGGCCATCCATAATTTCGCAATTTGCATCCATCGATTAAAGGCGTGAAGAGTGCACCAAGAAGCTACAGGGCATAACTGGGCAGCCATATAATATTTGGCTATGTTAGGAAATGCCAGGCCGCCTTGGTTGCGGGGGGCGTATAGGACTGATCTAGCGATCCAATGTCTCTTATAATTCCAGAAAAAGTTTATCAGGTCGTCCTGGAGCTTCTTAAGGTGCGTGGATGGGATGGGGATGGGTAACGTCTCAAAGAGATATAAAAGTTGAGGTAGAATTGTCATCTTTAAGGTCGCAAGACGGCCAAAAAGAGACAACTTTAGGGGTTTCCACTTGGCTAGAGAGGCCCTGATGGAGGTATAGTTGGGGAAAGTTGGCCTTGTAAAGAGTATCGTATGTGGGAGTAAGGTGGATTCCAAGGTATTTTAAGGAGAAAGTTTTCCAGGAGTAGTTAAATGTTTGCGAGAGGGCCGTTAGTGTCTGGCTGGGTGTATTAAGGGGGAGGGCTTCTGTTTTTGAGTTATTAATTTTATACCCTGAAAGGGCGCTATATTGGTTTAGCTCTACATGTTGGTTCGGGAGAGAGACATGGGATTGTGTGAGGGTGAGGAGGACATCATCTGTGTATAGGGAGATCTTAAAGTCTCTGATATGAACTGGAATACCATGAATATTTGGATTCTTTCTAATATGGGCTGCTAGGGGTTCAATACATAGAACATAGAGAAGAGGGGAGAGTGGGCAGCCCTGTCGTGTCCCGTTGGATATCGGGAAGGTGGAGGAGGAGGCAAATTGGGTATGGACCAGAGCCGAGGGGGACGAATATAAGTTGCAGATGGCTCGAATGAAAGAGCCATCAATACCGGCCCGCTGGAGAGTTGCAAACAGGAAGGGCCAGCTCAGCCTATCAAAGGCTTTTTCAGCGTCAAGACTGAGCAGTATTGTCTCTTATTTGGTCCTGTTGGCAACCTCCACGAGATCAATGACCCTCAGGGTGTTGTCCCCGGCTTGGCGGAAGGGGATAAATCCCACTTGATCCTTATGAATCAGTGACGGCAGGAAGTTCTTTAATCTATTAGCTAATAATTTCGTAAAAATTTTCAAGTCTGTATTGAGGAGTGCTATGGATCTATAATTGGATGGTAGAGTGTGGTCTTTACCCAGTTTGGGAATCAACGTGAGGAAGGAATTTTGCATATCCCTCGGAACAGGTGTGTCAGATAGAAATGAATTAAACAGGGTTGTCATGTGGGGGAGTAAATGTGGTAAAAAGGTTTTGTAGTAGAGGTACGGTAGTCCGTCGGGTCCCGGGGCTTTGTTATTTGGCAAAGATTTAATCGTAGCAGTGACTTCCTCCTCTGAAATGGAGGAATTGAGGGTCATTAGGTCAGAAGGGGAGAGCTTAGGTAGATCGCAATCCGCAAGGTAGGAGTGGATCACTTGAGATAAATCAGGTGAAGGAGGGTTATGTGGGACAGTCGGGTCATTATACAAAGTTGAATAGAAGTCATGGAAGATCTGGGCAATTTTGGTGGGATTGGATTGAAGGACACCTCTCTCATCTTTAAGGTGGGAAGTTGAGGCGATCGTTGCTCGCTCACAAAGTTGTCTTGCTAAAAGCGTATGTGGTTTATTGGCCTTGTCGTAGTAGGTCTGTCTCAACCTAAGTAACGCTTTCTTTATTTTACCCAGGTCTATGTCCCTTAGTCCAGCCCTAATGCTTATAAGTTCCCTAAGGGTAGTTAGGGACGGGGAGGAGAGCAATCGTGCTTCCAAGTGCTTGAGCTTATCTAATAGGGTTCGGCAAGCTGCATTAGCGTTCCTTTTTAGAGCAGTGGAGAGAGATGGAGGGAGATACACTGGCCTCTAAGCACTGCCTTATGACCCTCCCATAGGGAAGAGGTAGAGACCTCAGGAGAACTGTTTTCTGCAAAATACAGCTTAAGGGTTTGTTCCAGATCCAGTTTGGAGGGGTCATGTTTGAGCAAAAAGTGATTTAAGCACCAATTACATGTGCGAAAGGTTCCCGGGGAAAGTGCAAGAGAAAGTTTGATCGGGGCATGGTCCGACCATGAAATGGCCTGAATGTCTGAGCCTGTACAATCTCTCAGGGTCAGAGCATTGACAAAAAAGTAATCCAAACGTGAGTGAGATTTGTGAGGGTGAGAGTAGAAGGTGAATTGTTTAGTCGATGGGTAGGTAGTACGCCAGGAATCAAACAGGGCATATTTCCTAGTTAGTTGACGAAAGAGAGTGGATTTTCTATCGAGGGCCTTGGGAGTTTTCCCATGCCCCACGGAGTGTTTGCCAAGGCTTGGGGAATAGGTCAGGTTAAAGTCCCCTCCGATGACCAAATATTGGTGGGGGGCAGCAAATAATCGTTTGTACACCTTGGATAAAAAGGAGTTTTGTTTGGTGCTCGGGGCATAGATGTTGCATAAAGTAATATCGGTACCTTTCCATAAACCTCTAAGAATGAGATAATGTCCTAAGGGGTCGGAGTATAGGGATTGTAACTGGAAGGGTGAACCCTGTTTGAAAAGAATTGCTACCCCTGCTCGTTTACGTGGGTTAGAGGCTAGGTATATTTGGGGGAAGTGTTTAGATGCAAATGCCATAGTGCCAGTTTTAGTGAGATGTGTCTCCTGAATAAAAATTATGTCAGCTTTGGACCGCTTAAATTCACGTAATCCTAAACTCCGCTTAACGTTGGAATTGAGGCCCTTCACATTTAGTGATAATATGTCAATCATGGTGGATGGATTGGGGAGAGAGATAGTAGCTTACCTAGCCGGCTTGGCGGAATCCTGAGGTTTAGGAGGTTGATTGGTCGAGTCCCCGGGGGTGTTTCATATCGGAGATTCACGATATTATGGGTGAAGTCTGGGCTCCAAAGGCAGGTGGCGTCCAGGAAATTGAAGAGAGAAAAAAAGAGGCAGGGAGAAGTTCCAGTAGGAGAGAAAAGAAGAGAGAAGTAGAAAAAAAACATAAAATTTAGTACAAAATCAGGTATTAACCATACACGATATGACCCACCTAAAACAGGTGGTGGATTGGGGATCTCCGAAGGGCCCCCCCTTACAGAGGAGGTAGAGGGGCTACCGCCATAGAAAATTGAGTAAGGAGTCATTCGAAGATCCCTCGGGGGAGGATAGTATAGACCCAGGATGGGTGCAACCCTTTCCTAGGCCTGCCTGCGTTTGCAAATGAGTGTGAAACACAAGAAAGTAGAACAGAGAACCTGCTTTTATCAACTGATAACTTGTACATCAATAACCATAACTATAACCCCGGTGGCGAATAAAAGAAAAACTGGTATAACTATTTGCTCAGGAGAGAAGAAAGGTCTAGAGGCTACATAGCGTGAGAGAAGCATATCACCCGTCCTGGCGTCCCATGAAGGAGCACCTGAGGGGTGGAGAGGTCCTTCCAAGCTTAGTGTGCTACCCTCCTGGATGACAGGAAGGGCGTTAGGGCGGAGAGGGGGGGGAGAAGGGAGGAAGGAGAGGGGGGAAGGAGAGGGAGGGAAAGGAGGGAGGAGGTGGGGTAGGGGGGAAAGATGGATGGGGGTGGAGGGAGGTACCTCAGTAGCATGAAAAAGTGCTATCGAATGGCTGTAATCATAGCAGTATACCTGTTGGGACCATAAACCTACAGTCTTATTAAGCGCATCCAAACAAGTAAGTAAGGGAACTAGTAGAACCCGTCCAGGAGCCCCACAGAGGGAGTTGGATGGGGAGAACCGGTTAACTGAACATCACTATAGAACAGGATTTCAAAGAGTAGATATTCATCTCTGGTGGGATGATGAAGGCGGACCAGCAGGATGCGGCCGGAGGCGCTTTTTGCTGTTCACTTTAATCCAGGGATCAGGGCGAGATGGAGGGGTCGGAAGAGGATCCCATCCAGGGGTGGGTGGAACTGGGATATCCAGCTCTCTACAGAAAGAGTGGAGGTCTTCAGAATACCGTAGGGTGGTGGACCTCCCATCTTTCTTTACAGTTAAACTGAAGGGGAATCCCCAGTGGTAGCGGAAGTCATGTTCCCTCAAGAAGGTGAGAAGTGGTTGTAATGAGCGTCGTTGCTGGAGGGTGATCCATGACATGTCCGGAATAAGCTGTATGGAGGCGCCATCAAAGTCAATGGTGCGCATATTGCGCGCTTTTCTCATTATATCTTCTTTAAGGGCGTAGTTGTGGACCCTGCAAATCACATCATGCAGTCTGGGTCCCGGTCCACGGGGGCAGAGAGCGCGGTGGGCACGATCCAGTTTGACTCTCTGATTTTCCGGGCAGCCCAGTATATTATTGAAAATAGCTTGCAGACTTACCTGCAAATCTTCATCCTGGGTAGCCTCTGGGAGGCCGCAGACCCTGATATTGTTACGCCTGCCTCTGTTGTCGAGGTTTTCGAGATGGCGTTGAAAGTCTCTAAGAGTAGAGGCTTGCGAGGTCAGGCGATCATGTATTTGCGAGAGTTCGAGCTTGGTGTCGCATGCGTCCTCCTCCAAAGATGTGACTTTGTAGATAGCTGGTGGAGGTCAGCGGGTAGCATGTTAATCTCAGATCTGCATGTTTCGCGGACTCCTTGGATGAGCATGCGGAAATCCTGCTTTGTGAGCATACAGCGTACATAATCTCGCCAGGATGTGCACGCCTCGAGTTCAAGATCAGAGTCCATTGCAGTATGGTCATGAAAGTCCTGCATTGTGACCGGATTGGCGGTTGATAGGGGATAGCCTCCCTGAGATGTATGTTGGAGAGTAGTGGTTTTAAGCCTCATCGTTGTGGTCACTGCATGCGGGCGTTCAGTATGTGAATAAGCCCCCTGAGGTTCTGATAGTTGTGGAGCTTGGGGAGATGCTGGAGCTTGGGATGATGCGCTGTGCTGTGGGGAGAGAGTGGGGAGTCTGTCCCTGGAAGCCTGGGGTTGTTGTGGAAGGGAGCAGGGATCCCAATCAAAGGCAGATGAGTCCCAGGAGGGAGACGCCTGGCCGGCGAGTGCTGATGGGTGGGGCTCCACAAGGCAGGGGGGAGCGGCTGTGACAAGCTCCCCAGCAGATCCTGGGGCTGGAGCCGGCGCCGCCGCCATCTTGGCCTCATGTTGTCCCGCCGGAGCTGCGTGCCCAAAGTATTCTGTAATGAGCGGTGGGGGAGCCAAGGAAGACCTCGTAGCGTGTCCCCTGGGGTCCACCTCTTTGTTCTTGCCGGGTTTGCCCATATTGCCGGTGTTATTGTGCGGTTTATAGCAGTGTGCAGGCAGGCCTAGCCAGGAGCTTCAGGGTGAAACGTCCGATCCGGAAGCCATCCAAGCCACTCCCCCCCGTTTTATAGTTTTTGATGCTTTCTGGTCCATCATACAGATTGTTGGTCCTTTTGTTATTTATTTTTATTTTTGAAATCCAAAGCAGAATGTGTGGATTGTGAAATGATGTGCCCCTTTTCCTTATAAGTGCAGTGGTATAAGCAGAAGAATATTTTGGATTTATGGACATCTCTACATGACCGCAGGGTATTGTTATCATTTATTATAATATTGCCAGGAAAAAGTTGTCTTTTTGAAACATGAAACTGGAGTTCTTACACAAACAGCATGATAGAAAACAAGCCATTGTAATATATTTATGCAAGCTGGACCCAGTAATGAAGGGATCATCCCGACATATCAGAGCTGTAGCTTTTATGCAAAGGTGTTATTAGACAAAGTTAGATATTATTTTGGTCAAACATTACATTTTTAATGGTCCCACATTCTGCTCAGCAAATATACAGCTAACTAAATGTTTGTCTAATGAAAGGTTCAAAATATGAATGTGTTTTGTTTGTTTATGTACAAATCTAACAATGAAAAATGTGTACATTTGAATCCAGCCACTTTATTGCCTCTATTGGAGGAGGCTGGAGACAAAGAAAAACCACATGTGTTCAATTGATGACGTAAAAATCAGCTGCTGTGAGCCCAGTGCAGGACACACTCCCTGAAGACCCAGATATTACATTTTTTTTTAGAGTTATTCCCGGTTTTATACTGAGGATGCAGTTTATCACCCAGAAGGATACTCTGTATTCAAAGTCATTGGATCCTTTTTCCCCAGCTCAAGAAGCAGAGCTCCATGTTTTAGCAAAGCCTGTGAGTTATAGAAAGCGTGTATATTTTTATAGATAGTCGAGATATAGAGAGCTTTGGTTGCATTTGAAGGGCCAGAAATTTGTATTTACTTCGGCAGGTAAACCAATCAAGCATGCCAAGTTAATTTGATTGGCTGTTTTCAGCCTTTCAGGTTCTTGCTGAGGTAGCCATACTAACATTAAAACTCACAATTGGATGCAGACCAGGCGACTAAGGATGCTGCATTACAGCCCCGGACACTTGCTGGGTCTGTGCAAGTCACAGATTCCACCCTAGTTCTGGCCCAATATAGCTGAGATTAATAATTCAACTTTAAGGACGCCAAAATGAGAAGAACAAGTGGTCCACAGGGGGCAACTTCTTATGAAACAGGACTTTGGAAAAGGTGATCATTTATGTCTGCCAGACACTCTTTTCCCTCCAGCTTGACACATGGACCGTGTCATCAGTCACAAGCAGTAATGGCTGCCTTAGTAAATGAGCGTGGGATAGAGCCAGGGTTCACCACAGTTGTTTTTATAACATACCACTTCTTGTTTTACCTGTTACCAAAGGTGTTACCAAAAGCTGAACATCTCTTCCAGAGATTACAAAAAGATATATCCAGATGCCCAAGTCAGGATGTTACGAGTATGTCTGTATGGACATGTTTTCTGGATGTCCAGTGGCAAATGCTAAAGCAAAGGCCACAGTAAAAAAGTGTTATCAGAAGTAGTTTGTAAGTACAGAGTGCCAGAATCTACAGAGAGTAACAGAGGAAATCATTTTTATAGGAGATTCCTTACTAGAAGTGTTGAGGTTTTATTTGTACACCCCCTACTGTCTACAATGTAGCTGAAAAAGTAGAGTAAGAAACTAGAAAACTTTTGCCTGAAGGTTTTCTTATATTTTATCAAGCCCCTAAGGGGATGTTGGACTCTCTCTCTATTTTGTTTGTGAGTGTGTTACTCACTTGCTTATATTTTGTCTCAGCAGCTTACGTCCTCCATTCGGATCTCACAGAGAATGTTGCTGATCTTTTAAGGTTTTTGACAAACTCATTTATGTGTTTTCTCCCCAATTCCAGATCCTAAAAGTTTGGAACGATCTAAAACTAAAGCCGGGTGATGTGTGGATTGTTAAGAGACATTTATATATAAGGAAATGTTTGGAGACTGAATACAGCATCTATTTCATGTACAGTTTTGCAAAACTTGAAGGAAAAGTCACCTGGATCCACACCAGACACTGCAAAAATGACTAAATTAAAGGGATCTCTGTGTTTGATTTGTTTCCCTCTTGTGATCACAGTCTAGGGTACTTTTTGATTCAATTACTTTAATTGTAAGGGATACACACACATATATATATATATATATAGTGATTTGAAAAGTAGTTCAGCCATGTTGAAGTCATATTTGTCTTTTGTACGTCTTCCATTTTATGTAGAATTGTCTGTGTTTACATGTGCTGATAAGTCAGCATGCCAACAATTCAGCTAGAAGGCCATTCTGGCCAAAGGAGTGTACAGCCAGTACTTTGTAAATATGTCTTATCAGTCATTTGTTTTTCACAATGAAAAGTCATTTTGTAATGAAAAAGCTGCTCAGCTATTTTTTTCTCCACAGTGGAGTTTTTGCCTCTTTGGCCAGGACTACCTCCACCTAAGCGTGTGGAGGTTCCAGGTTAAAGGTAATAGCAGGTGTGGTTAGTGATCAAAATATTGATCAAAAGAGGGGAGACTGTAATGGAAATTTGTAAGTTCTGTATATAATTGTATTCTATTTTATATGTATTGCACACTGCCCTCACTATGCACACGGCACCAATAATGTTTTCAGTACATGTTTGCATTCTTTCGAGTCCTGATTAGAATTAGCCTGCCTATGTAAAAACCTTCAATTGCATCATAATAAAGCAGAACAGTTATTTGGAAAGATGCTGAGCGTATCTTTTGTGTCTGTTCCCTACTTCAGTAGTTATTATTAATTTGGAACCACTAATCAATATGAGGATAGGAGTTGCCTATCATCAAAATGTCCTGGTCAAATCCTAGGGTCCTTTCGCAGGCTTTGCAGAATCAGGGAGGCCATACAGCGTAAGTTTGCAGAGGCATTCGATTCTGAGTCCTCTGGGTCACTAAGGATCACATGATCCGTAAAAACATCCTCCTAGCCACATACAACTCCTTGGGTTTCTGGGGACTGAAAACCATCCTTTGAAGACTGCTGCTGAGTGTTATCCCCCATGTCCATGCTGACACAATCCTCCTCCTCCTCTTCTTCCTGTGTGTTTGGCGGGCCCGCAGGAATACTATCTGGATAAAGGGGGCCTTGAGAGGCAAGGAAGTCCTCCTCTTTCTCCCACTGTTCTGCCTCAAGTGCCCTGTCCATTATTCCACGAAGCGGGTGCTCCAACTGGAAGACAAGAGGGACAGTATCACTGATGCATGCATTTTCACTGCTCACCATCCTCGTATCCTCCTCAAATGGTGACAGGACAGAGCATGCATCCTTGATCAGTAGCCACTGGCATGGCGAAAAAAGCCAAGCTCTCCTGACCCTGTTCTGGTGCCATACTCACACAGGTACTCATTGATGGCCCTCTGCTGCATGTGCAGCCACTGCAGCATTGCCAACGTTCAGTTCCACCTGGTGGGCATGTCACAAATGAGGTGGTTGGTGGACAGGTTGCATTCCCTTTGAATGTCAGCCAGCCGAGCACTGGTATTGTATGTAAGATGAGAAGATTTCGAGCAATATTAAATAAGAATAAAGTGAATGGGCAAAAATATATAATAAATGTGTATCATAAATGTGCAAGTCACATAGTAAAGTGAATTGTGACAATGGTAATGTTGATAATAAGCTAGTGGCTGCTAGGGATGCAAATCTCAATAGCGTGGCGTCTAGCTGAGAACATTATCCATAGATGATAGGTGTATCATAAATGTGCAAATCGCATAAAAAGTGAACAGTGACAATAGTGCTACTAGTAGCAAGCTAGTTACTGCCAGGGATGTTAATCTCAATACATGACGTCTAGCTAGGTATATTAACCATAAATAGTCGAGTGGAGAAAAAAAATCACATGAAAGTCATAAATAGAAATAAACATAAAAATAAATAAGATATAAAATAACATGTGCAATTCTAAAATGTTGGTGCAGGTGTGTTTAAAATATCACACTTAGGACATCACTCAGTGTTCATAAACGTATATAATGGGTATCAGATCATAAGCACTCTATAGGGCATGAGTAATGCTGCTGGGAGATGATGGGTTAATTAGAAAAGTCTATGAATGGATGCCGTTTTCCTGTTCAATTAAAGGTGTATGAGGTAGATGGAGTATAAAATCCTATTGTTGTTCAATCCTCTAATGGTCTCTTAGGACCCTCACCTTCATAGTGTAGCAAAACGGCATTCAGCAGTGCAGTATGGGTGGTTCTGGCAGCTGTCACCGAAGTCTCTGCTTTCTCTGTGTTAAATCTTTAATCCATCTCTCCCTTGTATCTCCAGAATGGCTCTCTCAGAAACAGGGGTAATTTATTCAAAGGTAATGCTCTTACATTTAAAAAACTTATAACAGGCAGAGTAATTGTAATAAAAGCTGTGGCGTCCTGAGCGCCCTCTCACTTGTGCTTCAAAATGTGTTGTACCGCTCAGCCAATCCCTACGCGTATTACAATTACTCTGCCTGTTATAAGTTTTTTAAATGTAAGAGCATTACCTTTGAATAAATTACCCCTGTTTTTAAAAAAGCCTTAATACACTAGTGGAGCCTCCATTCTCTCCCCCTCCCCTATCTCTGTTTTATCTCCCCCATTTCTGAGAGAGCCATTCTGGAGATACAAGGGAGAGATGGATTAAAGATTTAACACAGAGAAAGCAGAGACTTCGGTGACAGCTGCCAGAACCACCCATACTGCACTGCTGAATGCCGTTTTGCTACACTATGAAGGTGAGGGTCCTAAGAGACCATTAGAGGATTGAACAACAATAGGATTTTATACTCCATCTACCTCATACACCTTTAATTGAACAGGAAAACGGCATCCATTCATAGACTTTTCTAATTAACCCATCATCTCCCAGCAGCATTACTCATGCCCTATAGAGTGCTTATGATCTGATACCCATTATATACGTTTATGAACACTGAGTGATGTCCTAAGTGTGATATTTTAAACACACCTGCACCAACATTTTAGAATTGCACATGTTATTTTATATCTTATTTATTTTTATGTTTATTTCTATTTATGACTTTCATGTGATTTTTTTTCTCCACTCGACTATTTATGGTTAATATACCTAGCTAGACGTCATGTATTGAGATTAACATCCCTGGCAGTAACTAGCTTGCTACTAGTAGCACTATTGTCACTGTTCACTTTTTATGCGATTTGCACATTTATGATACACCTATCATCTATGGATAATGTTCTCAGCTAGACGCCACGCTATTGAGATTTGCATCCCTAGCAGCCACTAGCTTATTATCAACATTACCATTGTCACAATTCACTTTACTATGTGACTTGCACATTTATGATACACATTTATTATATATTTTTGCCCATTCACTTTATTCTTATTTAATATTGCGCGAAATCTTCTCATCTTACATTCCTACTAAGTGTTGTGTGAAAACACCTTAATTTTGCTGCAATATTATTGGTCACTTTTATGCGTTTATTTGTGACACTTTGCCACTTATCTTATTTATTTCCACTTCTGACCAGCGCAAGGGACACTATTACACTGGTATTGTATGACCGGCGGAAATGACCACAGACTTTTCTGGCCTGCCTCAGGAGATCCTGTAAGCCTGGGTACCTGCTCAAGAACCGCTGCACCACCAAATTCAGGATGTGTGCCAAACATGGGACCTGGGCCAAGTATCCCTGTCGGAGGGCAGGGAGAAGGTTGGTGCCATTGTTGCATACAACCATTCCTAGCTGAAGCTGGCATGGCGCCAACCACCTCCTAGCCTGCCCCTGCATAGCTGACAGAATTCCTGCCCCAGTGTGGCTCCTGTCCCCTAAGTAGACCAACTCAAGCACCCTATGGCATCTTTTTGCCTGAGTGCTTGCGTAGGCCTTTGAACACTTACGGAGCACCGCTGGTTCAGAGGACAAATCTGAGGAAGAGGCCATAGAGGAAGAAGAGGAGGGGTGGAAGAGAGAGCTGTGGCAGAATCACCACTAGCATTTTGGAGGCGTGGTGGTGGAACAAGCTCCAACAATACTGAACCCTGTCCTGCATCCTTCCCAGCTGCCTGCAGAGTTACCCAGTGCGTCGTGAAGGAAAGGTAACCTCCCTGTCCATGCCTGCTAGACCATGAGTCAGCGGTAATATGCACCTTACTGCTGACCGCCCTGTCCAACGAGGCTAAATCATTGCCTTCCACATGCTGGTAGAGAGCCGGAATGGCCTTCCGTGAAAATAAATTGCGTTTTGGAACCTGCCACTGAGGTACAGCACATTCCACAAATTCACGAAAGGGGGCAGGGTCTACCAGCTGAAAAGGCAGCAGTTGCAGTGCTAGAAATTTGGCCAAGCTAGCATTCAAACGCTGAGCATGTGGATGGCTGGGACCAAATTTATTTTTACAGTTTAGCAACTGGTGTAGGGAAATTTGCCTGCTAAAATCAGATGGAGGTGTACTGATAGCAGATTGGCTGCAAGAACTTGGGACACCTATTGCTATACCTTCATTCCTCTCAGTGCAGGTTGTTGAGAGGACTGGAGGTATAGTGGGGTTGGAGATCCCAGATGAGGAGCAAGGAGAAGTCCGCCTTTTTCTTTGATGTGGATCTTTCAAGTGCTGTTGCCAAAGGACTGCATGGGAGGTCGTCATATGTCTGGTCAAGCATGTGGTGCCCAAGCGGCTGCTGTTCTGGCCATGCTTGATCCACTTCAAACATAGGTTGTAAACAGCAACAGTGCGATCTGCTGCGCACGTGTCAAAAAAGGCCCACACCAAGGAACTTTTCAAAATCAGCGGGGAGTCAGCAGAGCCCTGCACCTGTGGAGCTCTGCGGTGTGATGCAGTAGGGTGGCTGCCCTTAAGCTGCCCCCTAGAGGACATCCTGCCTCGTTGGAGTTGTGCCGCCTCCTCCTCTATTCTATCTGGTACCCAAGTAGAGTCAGTGACCTCATCATCCCCTCTCTCCTCGTCACTGGAGCAAACTTGGCAGTATGCTGCAGCTGGGGGAACATGACTGCCAGTTTCTTGTCCTTCTTGGGCACCCCCTCTCTCTAGGCTCACGTTATTCCCTTCCTCAACCTGGGAGCCAACATCGGAGCCTTCCAATCGCTGCGTATCCTCCAGTAGCATATACCCGACACTGTGGTCGAATAGTTCGGGGGACTCCTCCATGCATGATGGTTTGGCTACGGAAGGAGTGACTGTGGACAAGGAGCCGGTGGAATAGGCTACTTTGGCAGCTGCATAGGAAGGAAAACTACTCTGAGCCTGGGTGACAGAGGATGAAGAGGATGAGGACGGCTTTGTTATCCACTCCACCAATTCTTCTGCATGTTCTGGCTCAATAACACAGACAGCAGCAGAAAAAAAAGAACAAGCGTGCCCCGCGGCCACCTGCAGAAGATGCACCATGTCCACGACCAGCACTGTTGACTGTAGACACAGAGGCTGCTTGACCTCTTTTAGTGGCCTGTGAACGTCTGCCTCTCCATGGTGGCCTTCCGGACATGATGTATATTTTGTTTTGCAACACCACACTACATTGTATTGTGTACTGTGTACACCACCAGAAAAGTAGTAGAAACTGCACTAAGGCTGCACTGTATTGTGTACTGTGTATACCACCAGAAAGGTAGTAGCAACTGCACTACGGTTGCACTGTATTGTGTACTGTGTACACCGCCAGAAAAGTAGTAGCAACTGCACTACGGTTGCACTGTACTGTATACTGTGTACACCACCAGAAATATAGTAGCAACTGCACTACGGTTGCACTGTATTGTGTACTGCACCAGAAAAGTAGTAGCAACTGCACTACGGCTGCACTGTATTTTGTACTGTGTACACCTCCAGAAAAGTAGTAGTAACTGCACTACGGCTGCACTGTATTGGGTACTGTGTACATCACCAGATAAGTAATAGGAACTGCACTACGGTTGCATTGTATTGTGTACTGTGTACACCACCAGAAAAGTAGTAGCAACTGCACTAAGGCTGCACTGTATTGTATACTGTGTACACCACCAGAAAAGTAGTAGCAACTGCACTACGGTTGCACTTTATTGTGTACTGCACCACAAAAGTAGTAGCAACTGCACTATGGCTGCACTTTATTGTGTACACCACCAGAAAAGTAGTAGCAACTGCACTACGGCTGCACTGTATTTTGTACTGTGTACACCACCAGAAAAGTAGTAGCAACTGGACTACGGCTGCACTGTATTGTTTACTGTGTACACCACCAGAAAAGTAGTAGCAACTGCACTACGGATGCACTGTATTGTGTATTGCACCAGAAAGATAGTAGCAACTGCACTACAGCTGCACTGTATTGTGTACTGTATACACCACCAGAAAAGTAGTATCAACTGCACTAAGGCTGCACTGTTTTGTATATTGTGTACACCAACAGAAAAGTAGTAGCAACTGCACTACGGTTGCACTGTATTGTGTACTGCACCAGAAAAGTAGTAGCAACTGCACTACGGCTGCACTGTATTGTTTACACCACCAGAAAAGTAGTAGCAACTGCACTATGGCTGCACTGTATTTTGTACTGTGTACACCACCAGAAAAGTAGTAGCAACTGCACTATGGCTGCACTGTATTGTGTACACGAACAGAAAAGTAGTAGCAACTGCACTACGGTTGCACTGTATTGTGTACTGCACCAGAAAAATAGTAGCAACTGCACTACGGCTGCACTGTATTTTGTACACCACCAGAAAAGTAGTAGCAAGTGCACTACGGCTGCACTGCATTTTGTACTGTGTACACCACCAGAAAAGTAGTAGCAACTGCACTGCGGTTGCATTGTATTGTGTACTGTATACACCACCAGAAAAGTAGTATCAACTGCACTAAGGATACACTGTTTTGTATATTGTGTACACCAACAGAAAAGTAGTAGCAACTGCACTACAGTTGCACTGTATTGTGTACTGCACCAGAAAAGTAGTAGCAACTGCACTACGGCTGCACTGTATTGTTTACACCACCAGAAAAGTAGTAGCAACTGCACTATGGCTGCACTGTATTTTGTACTGTGTACACCACCAGAAAAGTAGTAGCAACTGCACTATGGCTGCACTGTATTGTGTACACCACCAGAAAAGTAGTAGTAACTGCACTACGGTTGCACTGTATTGTGTACTGCACCAGAAAAATAGTAGCAACTGCACTACGGCTGCACTGTATTTCTTTCTCGGACATCACGGGACACAGAGCCACAGTAATAACTGATGGGTTATGTAGGTACCACTAGGTATTGGACACTGGTCACACCCTAATCAGGAAGTTCAACCCCCTATATAATCCCGCCCCTTCCAGGGATACCTCAGTTTTTACGCCAGTGTCTTAGGTGTTGGATGTGCAAAGATGTCCTGTGCTGAAGCTCCAAAGGGAATATCCTATACTGGGGCAAGCCAGGCGAACCGGATCCATTCAAAGTGTCCTTTCATGGCTGAATTGGATGGTACCCGGGCCTCGTGTCCGAAGAAACGAGGTTTTACCTGTAACGCTTCTCTTTTTAGAGATCAGAAAATGGCTTTAAACCTCCTAATTTCTGGCTAGGTGCTTTACAGGGCCAGAACTGCAGGATCCCCCTACTCGTAGGGGGCCCCAGTCTCTGACGGTTTTTTCAAACGGAGCCCACCGTGAGAGGTGAAGATTGGGTCTGTGTATACAGAATCCTGCGGCTGGATAAGGTAAGAGGAGATTCCACAGAATTTTTGAATTCTAGTGGGTTTTCTCCTTTAAGGTAAATGCATGCTATGCCTATTGTGACCACCGGGGTCTGCCAAGAGCACAAACCTTCTCATGCTGATTCTGTCTCAGCGTTCGCTGCACAGGCTCTTCCGCTGGCTCCAGGCAGGATGGTGGGGGATTAAAACTAAAACAATAGTGTCTGCGCTAGAAGGAAAAATCCCATCAATAAAAAGGTGCAGCAATAACAAACATAAGAAACATAAATACTCAAATGAATAGTCCACTGAAGTGGAATTACCCCTAAGTGTTGGAATATAAAGTGCACAGTGCTAAATAAATACGCAATGAAAGTGATAAGTCAAAAACCTATCACATATATACCAAAAAAATATAAGGGGATATGACCCCTAGTGAATCAAATTAAAGTCCAAAACAGTGTGTATCCAAAGATATAAAGGTGCCCAGGAAAACCATAGTCCAAAGTTATAGTGAAATTCGCATATACTTCCTTCCAAATGTGCATCACCAAGAAAACATGCTGTAGTGTCTTCCAGCCACCCCCACAGGTGTATATGCTCACCTTCCTGTGTGTGACACAGCGTTTAAACTATGCCAAACAAAGCCTTGGAGCCACTCCTGTGCTCATTTGGAATCAGCTGTGTAGACCTCCAATGCTCTCAAACGAAGGTAATATATGCAAAAGAAAAAAACTCCATAGCGCAATATTGCAAGATGTAATAAAAAGCTTTTAATAAAGTAATTCTCTCCCCTTGATGGGGTACTCACATGCTATGGGTGCGTGAGTGCACCATCCTTAACAGACAATGAACGGTCAATCTCGCGGTGTGGCGTGTGATGCGGTGGGTATAACGAAACTCTCCCTCTCTCTCTCTGCTGACAGCTCCTGTCCAGGCCCCTCCCCTACGCGTGTTCGGCACCGGGACCACGTGCCTTCATCAGGGGGAATCTGATTGGACGGGAGCTCAAGCGTAAATTTATAGCTCCGGCGGCCATTTTGCCTAAGACCGCGGACACTATTGTTCGTGGGCTACAGCTACATCCATAGCGGCCATTTTCCCTTAGACCCTGGATCAAGCTGAGGTAAGCCATGTCAATCATGGCAGCCATTTTGCCTAGGACCACATAAGTAAATATACCTAGTGGAATGTAGAGATAGCCCCTACAGCCATTTTTCCTAAGACTACAAAGTGCTACACCGTACGATATGCACTAATGATGATGCGACCGCGCAATGAGCGATCCAATAAAGCGTTATGTAAATGTTTAAATGGTGGCTTTAAGATGAATAATATCTAAATGACTATGTACAGGACGGAGCTGGCTAGCAAAGAGAGCACCGCCACGCACCCCACACGCTAAGATGACCACAAACATTTATTTATATATCACAAAGTGACCTATCTACTATATAAAAGATCAAACATAAAAATGGTGGGGGGTTTTCTCATCTGGGATGTTCCCCCCAGGCTAGGGGGAGGCTTCAGGTATGCTGTAAGGCGGTTTTCGGCCGCACTGTCACCGCCGCTGCCGCCAAGCCGCCATTACAATGCAGGGCCCATCACTGCCGGCCTCCTCCTTCTTCCTCCACCACCAGCCTTCCTCCATGCTTGTCAGGAAGGGTCGGCTCACGCGGGAACTGCTCGTTTTTCAAAAACGAGGGGGGGGCAGGGCGTCAGCACAGCGTCAGCGTGCTCAGACGCCCACAGTGCCAGAAAGCATAGCTATTTAAAGCACACTTTACAGGTGCTCTGAGCCTTGGAGGGACACAGAGCTGACAGTCGCATGTAAGGTGGGACACAGGCATTCTCCTAGGCTGCATTTACTAAGGGAACACCAGACTGGGCATTTGGTAGCAGGGCTTTGCCAGACTACATCGCTCAGCAGTCAGTGTTCATTTTTGGATACCTCACACCTTGTTGCTTTGCACTATGGGTAGAAGAGGTTCAAGTACCCCCAGAACCAGAGACACTAGGGGATCTCGTTCAGGTTCTGAGGACCCCCTGTCTGCTACACCCTCCCCTCCTGAGGGCCCAGGGACGGCTAGCCAGGGAGAGCCGTTGGGGTCAGGGGCTACACTTGCTTCTGGCACTTCAGCCCCTGTATACATTACGCAGGAGGTTTTTTCCTCAACCATTTCTGGGTTAGAGGAAAGATTAATGGCCATGTTTACATCTTCACTCGGTGGAAGAAAACATACTAGGCCTTCCTCTGTTTCCCAAGACCCTCAGACAGAGGAGCTCTGGGATAAAGGAGACGAATCCCTTTCAGAGGATCAGGATGGGACGGATGATTCCTCTTCAGAGGAATCAGGTAGAGAGGGACCCTCTTCGACTTCCCAAGAGGAGAAAGTCTTAGTGCAGATCCTTACTGGATTGGTCCGCTCCACATTTAAGTTGCCCGTACCTAAGTCTGTTAAGAAATCTTCATCTTCTTTGGGGTCGCTGAAACCTTCTCAAGCAGCACATGCTTTTCCTGTTCATAATTTACTTGAAAAGCTCCTTTATTCTGAGTGGGATCACCCAGATAAGCGATTTCTTCCGCCGAAAAAGTTTTCAACACTTTATCCTATGGAAGAAAAATTTATTAAGATGTGGGGAATGCCGGCCATTGATGCGGCCATTTCCTCTATAAATAGTAGTCTGACTTGTCCTGTAGACAATGCTCAGATGCTCAAGGATCCTGTGGATAAAAAGATGGAATTCTTATTGAAGGATGTTTTTTCCTTAGCAGGATCAGTGGCCCAACCTGCAGTAGCAACGATTGTAGGTATTACCTGAACAGCAGGCCAAGGGGTTTGCTAACCTTCCTGCGGCCTTATGTTATGTTGTTGACGCCATTAGAGATTCTATCGTGCAAATCTCTCGCCTTTCACTTGGGTTGGTGCATATGCGTAGAATCTTATGGTTGAAAAATTGGTCAGCCGAAGCACCATGTAAGAAGCTCTTGGCTGGTTTTCCTTTTCGTGGTGCAAGGTTGTTTGGAGAAGACTTGGATAACTATATCAAGAGAATCTCTTGTGGGAAAAGCACTCTCTTACCTGTTAAGAAGAAGAGTAAGCGTCCCTCTTTTAAACGGACGCTTTCCCCAGCGCCAGGGGCATCGGCCTCCAGGCAGTCACGTCGGCCTCCTCCGTCTGGGGCAAGAAACAAGAGTCAACCCCAGGGACAGAAGAAGTCCTGGGGGAAGAAGTCTTCTAGACAAGACACTAAGGCCTCTTCATGAAGGGGCGCCCCCGCTCGCTCGAGTGGGGGGAAGACTGCTGCAGTTCTCAAGGCTCTGGCAGGAGAACTTCCAGGACAGATGGGTAATCTTCACGGTAACCTTAGGGTACAGACTGGAGTTCCAAGAATTTCCCTCTCCTCGTTTCCTCAGATCAGGTGTTCCCAGAGACCCAGAGAAGAGGCAGTCGCTCCTTCTAGCGTTAGAGCGACTTTTGTCGCAAGAGGTCATTATGGTGGTTCCCACAAAGCATCAAAGATTGGGCTTCTATTCCAACCTTTTTATGGTCCAAAAACCAAATGGGGATGTCAGACCCATTTTGGATTTAAGACATCTGAATCGATTCCTAAGGATACAGTCCTTCCGTTTGTAATCAATTCGGACAGTAGTCTCCATTCTGCAGGGAGGAGAATTTTTGAAATCAATAGACATCAGAGATGCATGCCTACCTGTGCCCATTTTTCCTGCTCAGCAGAAGTTTCTGCGCTTCGAGATAGGTGGGCGCCATTTCCAGTTCGTGGCTCTGCCTTTCGGGATAGCTACTGCACCTCGAGTGTTCACAAGGATCTTGGCCCCTCCTCTGGCCAGATTAAGGGCTCAGGGTATAACTGTCATAGCAGACCTAGACGACCTGCTCTTGATAGACCGGTCGGTAGCTTCCTTGAACGGGAACTTGAGGACCACGGTCAAGTATCTGGAACAGCTAGGTTGGATCCTCAACCTAGAAAAAACTTTCCTAAAACCAGTAAGAAAACTGGAGTATTTGGGTCCGATCATAGATACAAAGCCAGGAGAAAGTATTTCTTCCTCAGGCAAAGATCACTGCTTTAAGGGAGCTGATTCTGACAGTCAGGACCAGGTAGGGTCCTTCTGACCGCCTTTGTATGAGGCTGTTGGGGAAGATGGTGTCTTCATTCGAAGCAGTTCCCTATGCTCAGTTCCATTCAGGACTACTGCAACATAGTATTCTGTCGGCCTGGAACAAGAAGGTTCAGGCATTAGACTTTCCAATGCACCTGTCGCATGCGGTGCGTCAGAGCCTCAATTGGTGGCTCATACCCGAAGACCTGCAGAAGGGGAAATCCTTTCTACCGGTTACCTGGGATCCTCTTGCATGCGGGACGGATGCGTTGGTGATTCTGTGGCATCGGTTCTCACTGATTTATGCATTCCCTCCTATTCTGCTACTGCCACGACTCCTTCGCAGGATCAGGCAAGAAAGGAAGTCGGTACTTCTGGTGGCCCCCCGCTTGGCCCAGAAGGCCTTAGTATGCAGAAAGAGTAAGGATGACGGTGGGTTCCCCGTGGACACTACCGGTACGCCTAGACCTGTTATCTCAAGGTCCAGTGTTCCATCCTGCCTTACAAACGCTAAATTTGACGGTTTGGCTATTGAGACCCACGTTTTGAAGAGTCCTGGGCTTTCAGGTCCTGTCATATCTACCTTGATCAATGCAAGGAAGCCAGCTTCCAGAATGATTTATCATAGAGTCTGGAAAGCTTATGTATCCTGGTGTGAATCCAGGGGTTGGCATCCCAGAAAATATGTGATAGGTAGAATTCTTGATTTTCTACAATTAGGATTAGAGATGAAGCTGGCCTTGAGTACCATCAAGGGCCAGGTCTCGGCCTTATCAGTATTGTTTCAACGGCCACTTGCTTCGCATTCTTTGGTCCGAAACTTTATGCAGGGGGTGATGCATCTTAATCCTCCAGTTAAAGCGCCCCTAAACCCCTGGGACTTGAACTTGGTTCTGTCGGTGTTACAGAAACAGCCTTTTGAACCAATACATCAGATTCCTTTGGTCTTGCTGACGAGGAAACTAATTTTTCTTGTAGCCATCTCTTCTGCTAGTATCAAAAATTAGCAGCTCTTTCCTGTAAAGAGCCTTACTTGATTGTACACAAGGATAGAGTGGTACAGCGCCCTCATCCTAGTTTTTTACCGAAGGTGGTTTCAGATTTTCATCTAAACCAAGACATTGTTCTGCCTTCCTTTTTTCCAGATCCCTGTTCTTTGGAAGAAAAGTCACTACATTCTTTGGATGTAGTAAGAGCAGTCAAGACCTATCTGGAAGCAACTGCTCAGATTCGCAAAACGGATGTTTTGTTCGTGCTGCCAGAGGGTCCCAATAGAGGACAGGCAGCGTCAAAAGCGACCATTTCTAAATGGATTTGACAATTGATTATTCAAGCTTCCGGTTTGAAACGGAAGATTCCTCCGTTTCAGATCAAGGCACATTCCACAAGGGCTATTGGTGCTTCTTGGGCAGTGCATTACCAGGCCTCTATGGCTCAGATCTGCAAGGCTGCAACCTGGTCTTCAGTCTATACATTTACCAGATTCTATCAGGTGGATGTGAGAAGGCATGAGGATATCGCCTTTGGACGTAGTGTGCTGCAGATAGCGGTACAGGGTCCTCAGGTCTAATGGCACCCTACTTGGTTGTGATTCCCCCCTGTCAGTTGGCATTGCTTTGGGACATCACATCAGTTATTACTGTGGCTCTGTGTCCTGTGATGTCCGAGAAAGAAAATAGGATTTTTTATAACAGCTTACCTGTAAAATCCTTTTTTTTCGATGGACATCACGGGACACAGAGGTCCTGCCCCTCTTCTAATACACTTATATTGCTTTGCTACAAAACTGAGGTATCCCTGGAAGGGGAGGGATTATATAGGGGGTTGAACTTCCTGATTAGGGTGTGACCAGTGTCCAATACCTAGTGGTACCTACATAACCCATCAGTTATTACTGTGGCTCTGTGTCCCGTGATGTCCATCGAAAGAAAAGGATTTTACAGGTAAGCTGTTATATACACTATCTGTAGTGGAGAAGGATCTGGGGGTTTTGGTAGATCATAAGCTCAATAATAGCATGCAATGCCAAGCTGCGGTTTCCAAAGCGAGCAAAGTTCTTTCTTGTATTAAGAGAGGTATGGACTCCAGAGAGAGAGATATCATTTTGCCCCTGTTCAAATCATTAGTAAGACCTCATCTGGAATATGCAGTTCAGTTTTGGACACCAGTTCTCAAAAAGGATATGGAGAAAGTGCAGAGAAGGGCAACCAAACTGATAAGAGGCATGGGGGAGCTCAGCTATGAGGAAAGATTAGAGGAACTGAATTTGTTCACTCTTGAGAAGAGGAGAATAAGGGGGGATATGATCAACATGTTTAAATATATAAGGGGTCCATATAGTGAACTTGGTGTTGAGTTATTCACTTTACGGTCAACACAGAGGACAAGGGGGCACTCTTTACGACTGGAGGAAAAGAGATTTCATCTCCAAATATGGAAAGGTTTCTTCACAGTAAGAGCTGTGAAAATGTGGAATAGACTCCCTCCAGAGGTGGTTCTGGCCAGCTCAGTAGATTGCTTTAAGAAAGGCCTGGATACTTAATATTATATCCTAAATGTACATAATATAACTGGGTACTGACATTTATAGGTAAAGTTGATCCAGGGAAAATCCGATTGCCTCTCTGGGATCAGGAAGGAATTTTTTCCCCTGCTGTAGCAAATTGGAGCATGCTCTGCTGGGGTTTTTTGCCTTCCTCTGGATCAACTGTGGGTATAGTATTGGGTATATTGGATTGTACGTTTTTTTTTGTTTTTTTTATGGTTGGACTGGATGGACTTGTGTCTTTTTTCAACCTGACTAACTATGTATAAAAAATCCTATTTTTGTACACCACCAGAAAAGTAGTAGAAAGTACACTATGGCTGCACTGCATTTTGTACTGTGTACACCACCAGAAAAGTAGTAGCAACTGCACTACGGTTGCATTGTATTGTGTACTGTATACACCACCAGAAAAGTATTAGCAACTGCACTAAGGCTGCACTGTTTTGAATACTGTGTACACCACCAGAAAAGTAGTAGCAACTGCACTACGGTTGCACTGTATTGTGTACTGCACCAGAAAAGTAGTAGCAACTGCACTACGGCTGCACTGTATTGTGTACACCACCAGAAAAGTAGTAGCAACTGCACTATGGCTGCACTGTATTGTGTACTGTGTACACCACCAGAAAAGTAGTAGCAACTACACTACGGCTGCACTGTATTGTGTACTGTGTACGTCACCAGATAAGTAGCAGCAACTGCACTATGGTTGCAGCGTATTGTGTACACCACCAGAAAAGTAGTAGCAACTGCACTATGGCTGTATTTTGTACTGTGTATACTACCAGAAGTAGTAGAAACAGTACACCAAGGAATGCACTGTAGATATAGGCTACACTGGATGAAGAGTATATATATATATATATATATATATATATATATATATATATATATATATACTAGACTGTATATAGATATTAATACATCGCTGAAGTATATAAGAAATAGTACAACATGGAATGCACTGTAGATATATGGTACACTGGATGCAGAGTGTGTATATATATATATATCAAATACTATATATATCAAATTCACTGCCACTAACTGAATAACCTGCCTGCCTAATCTAAATCAAGCTATCTCTCCGTCCACACCAACAACACTACACAGGGCCGCCGTGTAGGCAGCCTTATATAGTGTGGGGCGTGGACTTAGTCCCCCTGAGCCATGATTGGCCAAAGGCAGGTGCCTTTGGCCAATTATGGCTCTCTTAGCAGAGTGCGCTGTTATTGGCCAAAGCATGCAGGTCAGGTGTATGCTTTGGCCAATCATCATACAGCAATGCACTGTGACCTCACAGTGCATTATGGGGTGTTCTGCGGCGCTCAAATTTGCCGCAGACGCCCCATAATGTTCGTTCTTCAGCGAACTTATGTTCGACCCAAACAGCGAGCTCATTCCTATACAGCACCTGTATATAGACTTGTATATATCACAAATAAACACTGCCTTGTTTGTCACTACCTCACTGGATTTGGTATCTGTGCCTGAAAGACTGCTCATCCCAGGGAGCTTTGTACATGCTACCTGTCCCCCAGGTTACAACATATATACATCTATATAGTGGATTTATAGCAATATAGGGATGCATTTTTTGCTTTGCATGGATATTTAATGCTGGATTTTTTTATATTATATACCGTATTTATCGGCGTATAACACGCACATTTTCCCCCTTAAAATCAGGGGAAAATCGAATGTGCGTGTTATACGCCGATCCCCTGCGATCCCGAGCTGTCACATTTTCAAAATCGCTGACCGCGATTTGAAAATGGCGCCGCCGGCGCCGAAATACACAGAGCCGGTCCTCGGCTCTTCCCGGCGGCTCTCGTTCACTTTCGGCTCCACTCGTAGTCCCGCGGTCGGCGATTTTGAAGCCCAGAATGGCAGGGATCACTGGGGCAAGGCTGCACTGGGGCAAGGCTGCACTGGGGAAGGCTGCACTGACAAGGCTGCACTGGGGAAGTCTGCACTGACAAGGCTGCACTGGGGAAGTCTGCACTGAAAAGGCTGCACTGGGGAAGTCTGCACTGAAAAGGCTGCACTGGGGAAGTCTGCACTGACAAGGCTGCACTGGGGAAGACTGCACTGACATGGCTGCACTGACAAGGCTGCACTGACAAGGCTGCACTGACAAGGCTGCACTGACATGGCTGCACTGACATGGCTGCACTGACAAGGCTGCACTGACAAGGCTGCACTGACATGGCTGCACTGACAAGGCTGCACTGACATGGCTGCACTGAGAAGGCTGCAATGATGGGCATTTAAATGTAAGTTTTTTTCCCTTCAACTTCCCTCCTAAAAGTTTTTCTTTCCTTAAAATTCCCTCCTAAATTGGGGTGCGTGTTATACGCCGGTGCGTGTTATACGCCGATAAATACGGTATACATTTTCTTTTCTAGACGACACTTTACTTTTTTATCTCTACGCCTTTCCTCTTCACGGTATGCGGTCTGGCAGGTCTTGTTGGATTCCATCTGGGGGCTGCTAAAACATTCCAATCATTTCTCTTCTTGGGCAATTTGTTTGATGCCATTGACGGTTCTTATATATATTCTGGCGATGTATATGTGGTGTATTTGTACTAACATGTAAGTGTTTTTTTAAATTAAGGCAACAATACCAAATGAAAACATAAGCACTAGGATGCTTATAATCTTTTTCTGCTTCATTTTAGAAGTTCTTCGTCCTATTAAATATACACCCCTGAGGAAAGAAGGCAATTTCTGAAATGTGTCGGGTGTCCTCCATGGTCGTTTTGCCATGTTGTTATCCATGATGGTAGCCTGTGGAATATGTAAAAATATTTACACCTTTGTATTTTCCATGTTGTTAGCCAAAATGTACACCAGCCTCCAGTGTTTTTAACAATATCTTCAAAAAAATATTTGTACTAAACTTTTAATATCTTCTTGATATATTACATTTCATCATGATTTAACTATTACTATAGGCCGATAAAGTCCCACTAGGGTTTTTTTTCCTTTTGTTTCTTTCAAATTATATAATCTAGGGAAAGGATTTAATTATAGAGTGCTTCACTTATCATTCTAGGTATATGCTACCTGTCCCTCAGGTTGCAAATAGTGGAGGCTGCGACCAGCAGTAGTAAGTTACTGCCTAACGTGCCAGTACCTAAAGGAAAGTACATTCATCCCCAAGATTTCAATTCCTTAATTCTACAACAAGTAAAGGTATTTGAACTTCCCTGCAACTCTTCTTCTACCTCTTTCCTGATACTTCTTCCAGTTATCTCCCATTAAAGCATTGAAAAAATACTCAAGTGACTGGTGCCTACACTGTCTGGTATTAAACTCAACGGGACCCTAGACCCGGTGCTGGTGAAATTACAGGTAACAAAGGTGACAGTAACAGCTCGCTTTAAATCAGCAGCTCCACCGTGAGTTAGTGCTACATGTGGGGGCGTCGTCCGGGATTTGTTTTCCCTTACCCTAAGCAGTCCTGAGAAGTATTTCACCGGGAGTTTATACTAGAAGAGGTTTCTGGACTTTGTCACTTTTCCAGGAAAAGAAGGGGTTAAATTGCAGGACTTTATTTCTGACTGCGTAGGCTGAGGGTGAGAAGTAAAGGCCCGGGAGCTACGTGATCAGAGGAACAAGTGGGAGGAACCACATCTACTTGTTGCCGCGTGGGACGCGGGTATGTGTGTCTTGGCGCCAAAGGAATAGAGAGGCTTCGTGATCGTGTTGAGAGGATCGGAGTTTAGCCATGTCTTCTTTCCCATTGGTACCGTCAACTATGGGGTCCAAGATGTTCTCTACGAGTACCGCTGCGGGTGCTATGCTGACCGGAACCCTGCTTACAGATACCGGCATTTGTTTGAAGCCGCAGGGGCGGTTCGCGCTATACATAGTTGGAGATATTGAAGGGCTGGGTATGCTTTGCCACAAGTGTGAAGGACTGGCCATACATCTCCGTCCATTTGTTCGATGTTTGCAGTGCGGAGAATATTTGTTCACAGTGGAGCAACCTACAATGTCGCCCCGTGCTTATCGTGTGGACTGGGCTACAGGTATTGCCACAGTGGAAGCTGCTGCCATTGCTGTTGGAGAACAACAGGCCATAATCTCGCCTGTTACCGAGAGTGTTTCCGAGGGAGACGTTGCTGTCACCGCTTCATCAGCGGACTTCACCTTCATTTCTACTTCCACCACACCTATCCCCGTTGCACCTGTCCAGAGGAAGGTGGGATATGTGAAGGCTTCCCGCGGCCGTAGTCGAGGCCTACCCCAGAGACTACCCAAACTGGAGCCGGAGAAGTATATGGATCCAAAGAAATCCACGTCAGGATCGGGTGAGAGATCAAAGGAGAACGTATCTGAGACTCTTTGTAAATATTTGCCAGCGGAAGAGTTGAGAGACTCGGAGATAGATTCTATGTCAGATCTCTCCGGTGATGATGATTTGTTTGAGACAATGTCACAGGAACTATTGTGGCCCAGGGTGAAGATGTTGCTTCTGCCTTAACTTTCTCAGAGTGGACAGCCCTGGATTCTGGGAAGACATCACCTTGTGTGGAGCCGCACCGTACTACTAAGGAGACATTGTCTAAAGTTGCTAGTTTGCTTAAGTTTGAGCCGACACCCGTCGGATCTATGGTGCGTAAATTACCGAATTCTTGTGTGCCTCCTGGTTTGGGGAAAAATAGAACTTTGCCTAGACTTGCCCATTTACAGAGAGTGCTGACTAAACGAGTTGCCACAGAATATGGTCTGGAATTTCCCTATGCTGCTCAGGAGATTATGCATGAAATTGAGACCAACCGGGAACAGTGGTACCGTGAAGCTGTCTGGGACTATTTGTGTGTGTCAAAACCTTTCCAGAGAGCTGGGTATTCTGTTGTCATGGATGAACGCTTCAATGGATGTTTGCTGCATTGGAACTATGGTCGGCACATCTATGCTGACAAAGTGGTCATTTGCAGACCTGGAAAAGATGACATTGTGTACTTTATCACCACCGTGGATAAACTAGGAAAGAAATTGACATTACCAGATCCTCGGTTTTATTGGTGATTATGAAAAGGAACTTTGGGCTATGTAGATAGATAGTGTCAGTGTCTAGAGATCTCCGTGGTCAAGAGATTATACTCATCCCAGTGCTTTTAAATCCAAAGACTCTTTGATAGCTGGATTTCCTTTATCGAAAGGATGCAATTTACTCAAAGATAGGGATGGACTTTTCAAGTTACTTTAGTTTATTTCCATTAAAAGGAAAATATGTGGGAAGAGAGTGTCATTCTTCTGTTGGAATGAGGCTTTGCTCCTAAACTGTTTAGTGATGATACTGTACATATTTAGTGTGTGTAACTCTGTTTCTTTTAGGAACAGCTGGATCTCCTCTCAAGCTGTTAGGCTTTTCAGCTAGATAGATAGTGGGGTTTTATGACAGTTCTAATGTGATTTCTTTTGTGGATGTGAATATGTTGTTGTATAAATGTTGAAACTGTAATACTTCTATACTGCCTTTTCTTCTTCCTCATCCAAGTTCTAAGTTCAAATACCTACTCTCAGGCTTGAGAGTTATATTTTTGACAGACTTTGAGGACAACGTCTATTGTAGTGGGGGGAGTATGTAGCGCTGGTAGATTTTTCAATCTACCGCTTATAGGTAAATTTAGTGGGTTATCTGTTCTGTACATAGTTAGATTTAGCCTCTGTTCCAGTTGGGCTGTGTTGCGATCCTCTGAGTTGCATTCTGCGAGAGGGTATTTATGGGACAGACGCCATGCTTACGAGAGTCTTTCATTCCACCTGCTGGCCCTCCTGGCCGACAGGTATGTGTTAGGAGTGCTACCGCGTGGTCCTCCAGCCGGGAGGACCACGTTGCTGCAGCGTGTGGGTGGGCCCAGAAGCCTGTCTGGGGCCTACTACAGCGGCTGTAGGGATGGTCCTGAGCTGTCTGTCCTGTGGGAAGAAGCTGGACAATTGAGAAGAACCCAGGGGAGGACCCATCATGGAAGGATCATCCGGAGCGCTGGTCTGGAGAGGGGCCTGGTGACTCAGTTGGAGGACGCATCCTAAAGTTAACCTACCACATAGTACTGCCGGGTCGGCTTAAAGGTTCTGGTACTGTGTTTGCTATTCATCGGAAACCATGACATCCTGTGGCAGAGGATCATACGGGTTTTATTCCACTCAAGTCTGTGGCAGAGACTTTTTGTTCGTGCTGCGTACCGGCTGCTAGGTTAGTGAGAGAAACCTATCCGGGCGGGCAAAGATTTAACTCTGAAAGGAAAGTACATTCATCCCCAAGATTTCAATTGCTTAATGCTACAACAAGAAAAGGTATTTAAACTTCCCTGCAACTCTTCTTCTACCTCTTTCCTGCTACTTCTTCCAGTTATCTCCCATTAAAGCATTGAAAAAATACTCAAGTGACTGGTGCCTACACTGTGTGGTATTAAACTCAACGGGACCCTAGACCCGGTGCTGGTGAAATTACAGGTAACAAAGGTGACGGTAACAGCCCGCTTTAAATCAGCAGCTCCACCGTGAGTTAGTGCTACATATATACAGTATATATATACATACAGTATCTCACAAAAGTGAGTAAACCCCTCACATTTTTGTAAATATTTTATTATATCTTTTCATGTGACAGCACTGAAGAAATTACACTTTGCTACAATGTAAAGTAGTGAGTGTACAGCTTGTATAACAGTGTAAATTTGCTGTCCCCTAAAAATAACTCAACACACAGCCATTAATATTTAAACCGCTAGCAACAAAAGTGAGTACACCCCTAAATGAAAATGTCCAAATTGAGCTCAAAGTGTCAATATTTTGTGTGGCCACCATAATTTTTCAGCCCTGCCTTTACCCTCTTGGGCATGGAGTTCACCAGAGCTTCACAGGTTGCCACTGGAGTCCTCTTCCACTCCTCCATGACAACATCATGGAGCTGGTGGATGTTAGAGACCTTGCGCTCCTCCACCTTCCGTTTGAGGATGCCCCACAGTTGCTCAATAGGGCTTAGGTCTGGAGCAGTGGCGGAATTACCACGGTCGCAACAGTCGCAGTTGCGACTGGGCCTGGCATCCCACACACTGTGGGGGGGCCCAGCGGGGTTGACCTTCACACACGGCTCTGAGCGGAGATCGTGTGTCATAGAACAATAGCACAGAGAGACACCGTTCTATTTGTCGGTCCTCTCTGGCACGGATGAGAGGACACACAGCTGATCTCACGGCTCCCCCTTTCTCCCCCCTCCCTCTCCTGTGTGCTCCGTGGGCAGTCATGAAGCTAAGGAGCTCATATTTCCCACGGAGCACACAGGAGAGGGGAGGGGGGACAAGGGGGAGCAGTGAGATCAGCTGTGTGTCCTCTCTCATCCATGCCAGAGAGGACCGACATATAGAACATTAATGCCGCCGCCGGTGTCTCTGTGCTATTGTTATATGACACATGATCTCCGCTCAGAGCTGTGCTGTCCTGAGAAGGCAGACAGCACTGATACAAATTAATAGAAGGCACTGATGAGCACTAATAGAAGGCACTGATGGGCACTGATGAGCACTAATAGAAGGCACTGATGAGCACTAATAGAAGGCACTGATGAGCACTGATAGAAGGCACTGATGAGCACTGATAGAAGGCACTGATGAGCACTGATGAGCACTAATAGAACGCACTGATGAGCACTGATAGACGGCACTGATGAGCACTGATAGAAGGCACTGATGAGCACTGATAGACGGCACTGATGAGCACTGATGAGCACTAATAGAACGCACTGATGAGCACTGATAGATGGCACTGATGAGCACTGATAGATGGCACTGATGAGCACTGATAGAAGGCACTGATGAGCACTGATAGAAGGCACTGATGAGCACTGATAGACGGCACTGATGAGCACTGATAGAAGGCACTGATGAGCACTAATAGAAGGCACTGATGGGCACTGATGAGCACTAATAGAAGGCACTGATGAGCACTGATAGACGGCACTGATAAGCACTGATAGACGGCACTGATGAGCACTGATAGAAGGCACTGATGAGCAATGATAGACGGCACTGATGGGCACTGATGAGCACTGATAGAAGGCACTGATGAGCACTGATAGAAGGCAATAATGGGCACTGATGAGCACTGATAGAAGGCACTGATGAGCACTGATAGAAGGCACTGATGAGCACTGATGGGCACTGATGAGCACTAATAGAACGCACTGATGAGCACTGATAGACGGCACTGATGAGCACTGATAGAAGGCACTGATGAGCACTGATAGAAAGCACTGATGAGCACTAATAGAACGCACTGATGAGCACTGATAGACGGCACTGATAAGCACTGATAGAAGGCACTGATGAGCACTGATAGAAGGCACTGATGAGCACTGATAGATGGCACTGATGAGCACTGATAGAAGGCACTGATGGGCACTGATGAGCACTGATAGACGGCACTGATGAGCACTGATAGAAGGCACTGATGAGCACTAATAGAAGGCACTGATGGGCACTGATGAGCACTAATAGAAGGCACTGATGAGCACTGATAGACGGCACTGATGAGCACTGATAGACGGCACTGATGAGCACTGATAGAAGGCACTGATGAGCACTGATAGACGGCACTGATGAGCACTGATAGACGGCACTGATGAGCACTGATAGACGGCACTGATGAGCACTGATAGAAGGCACTGATGGGCACTGATGAGCACTGATAGAAGGCACTGATGGGCACTGATAGAAGGCACTGATGGACACTGATAAAAGGCACTGATGGGCACTGATAGGAGGCATTTATGGGCACTGATAGAAGGCACTGATGAGCACTGATAGAAGGCACTGATGAGCACTGATAGAAGGCACTGATGAGCACTGATAGACGGCACTGATGAGCACTGATAGAAGGCACTGATGAGCACTGATAGAAGGCACTGATGAGCACTGATAGAAGGCACTGATTAGCACTGATAGACGGCACTGATAGAAGGCACTGATGAGCACTGATAGACGGCACTGATGAGCACTGATAGAAGGCACTGATGGGCACTGATGAGCACTGATAGAAGGCACTGGTGGGCACTGATAGAAGGCACTGATGGGCACTGATAGGAGGCATTTATGGGCACTGATAGGAGGCACTGATGGGCACTGATAGGAGGCACTGATGAGCACTTATAGGAGGCACTGATGAGCACTGATAGGCCACATTGATGAGCACTGATAGGCAGCACTGATAGGAGGCACTAATGTGCACTGAAAGGCTGCACTGATAGGTGGCATTGATGGGCACTGATAGGTGGTACTGATGGGCACTGAGGAACACTGATAGGCAGAACTCAGGCAGTATTGATGGGCTTTGATGGACAGAATTGAAGAGTACTGATAGGTGGCACTGATGGACGCAGTTAGGTGGCATTAATGAGCACTGATAGGTGGTGCTGATAGGCAGAATTGATGGGCACTAATAGGCAGCATTAATGATGAGCACTGATAGAAGGCAATGATGGGCACTAATGAGCACTGACAGACGGCACTGATGAGCACTGATAGAAGGCACTGATGAGCACTGATAGAAGGCACTGATGGGCACTGATGAGCACTGATAGAAGGCACTGATGAGCACTGATAGACGGCACTGATGAGCACTGATAGAAGGCACTGATGGGCACTGATGAGCACTGATAGACGGCACTGATGAGCACTGATAGAAGGCACTGATGGGCACTGATGGGCACTGATAGAAGGCACTGATGGACACTGATAGGAGGCATTTATGGGCACTGATAGGAGGCACTGATGGGCACTGATAGGAGGCACTGATGAGCACTGATAGGCCACATTGATGAGCACTGATAGGCAGCACTGATAGGAGGCACTAATGTGCACTGAAAGGCTGCACTGATAGGTGGCATTGATGGGCACTGATAGGTGGTACTGATGGGCACTGAGGAACACTGATAGGCAGAACTCAGGCAGTATTGATGGGCTTTGAGGAACAGAATTGAAGAGTACTGATAGGTGGCACGGATGGACGCAGTTAGGTGGCATTAATGAGCACTGATAGGTGGTGCTGATAGGTAGAATTGATGGGCACTAATAGGCAGCATTAATGATGAGCACTGATAGAAGGCACTGATGGGCACTGATGAGCACTGATAGATGGCACTGATGAGCACTGATAGAAGGCACTGATGAGCACTGATAGAAGGCACTGATGGGCACTGATGAGCACTAATAGAAGGCACTGATGAGCACTGATAGACGGCACTGATGAGCACTGATAGAAGGCACTGATGAGCACTGATAGACGGCACTGATGAGCACTGATAGAAGGCACTGATGGGCACTGATGAGCACTGATAGAAGGCACTGATGAGCACTGATAGAAAGCACTGATAGAAGGCACTGATGGACACTGATAGGAGGCATTTATGGGCACTGATAGGAGGCACTGATAGGAGGCACTGATGAGCACTTATAGGAGGCACTGATGAGCACTGATAGGCCACATTGATGAGCACTGATAGGCAGCACTAATAGGAGGCACTAATGTGCACTGAAAGGCTGCACTGATAGGTGGCATTGATGGGCACTGATAGGTGGTACTGATGGGCACTGAGGAACACTGATAGGCAGAACTCAGGCAGTATTGATGGGCTTTGATGGACAGAATTGAAGAGTACTGATAGGTGGCACTGATGGACGCAGTTAGGTGGCATTAATGAGCACTAATAGGTGGTGCTGATAGGCAGAATTGATGGGCACTAATAGGCAGCATTAATGAGCACTGATAGGTAACACTTGTAGGTGGAAGTGATGGGCACTGATAGGCGGCACTGATGGGCACTGATGATTGGGGCACTGATTATCAGTGTAAACAATTTACTGACATTCTTGACAGTTAATGGCAGTCCTTTCCTAACACAAACACAGCGTGTGAGGAAAGGGCTACGGATAACCAGTCTGTTTACATGTGATCAGCTGATCACATGGTAAAGGGCCGATGTGATTGCGCTGGATGCATGTCCAAGGGGTCATGTGGAAAGCACGGTTTTGGGAGGATGTCCATGGACACCCTCCCAAAATTGGAAGCCGGGGCTCGGGTGGAAGGGGGGCCCATCGTGGTTTCTTGCATCGGGGCCCTGAAGGTTCTAGTTACGCCTCTGGTCTGGAGACATGCTTGGTCAGTCCATCACCTTTACCCTCAGCTTCTTTAGGAAGGCAGTGGACGTCTTAGAGGTGTGTTTGGGGTCGTTATCATGTTGGAATGCTGCCCTGCGACCCAGTCTCCGAAGGGAGGGGATCATGCTCGGCTTCAGTATGTCACAGTACATGTTGGCATTCATGGTTCCCTCAATGAACTGTAGCTCCCCAGTGCTGGCAGCACTCATGCAGCCCCAGACCATGACACTTCAACCACCATGCTTAACTGTAGGCAAGACATACTTGTCTTTGTACTCCTCACCTGGTTGCCGCCACACACGCTTGACACCATCTGAACCAAATAAGTTTATCTTGGTCTCAGCAGACCACAGGATATGGTTCCAGTAATCCATGTCCTTAGTCTGCTTGCCTTCAGCAAACTGTTTGCAGGCTTTCTTGTGCATCATCTTCAGAAGAGGCTTCCTTCTGGGATGACAGCCATGCAGACCAATTTGATGCAGTGTGCGGCGTATGGTCTGAGCACTGACAGGCTGACCCCCCCCACCCCTTCATCCTCTGCAGCAATGCATCTATTTCCCAAAGACAACCTCTGGATATGACGCTGCACTCGTGCACTCAACTTCTTTGGTCGACCATGGTGAGGCTGTTCTGAGTGGAACCGGTCCTATTAAACTGCTGTATGGTCTTGGCCACTGTGCTGCAGCTCAGTTTCAGGGTCTTGGCAATCTTCTTATAGCCTAGGCCATCTTATGTAGAGCAACAATTCTTTTTGTCAGATCCTCAGAGAGTTCTTTGACATGAGGTGCCATGTTGAACTTCCAGTGACCAGTATGAGAGAGTGAGAGCGATAACATCAAATTTAACACACCTGCTCCCTATTCACACCTGAGACCTTGTAACACTGAGTCACATGACACTGGGGAGAGAAAATGGCTAATTGGGCCAAATTTTGACATTTTCACTTAGGGGTGTACTCACTTTTGTTGCCAGCAGTTTAGACATTAATGGCTGTGTGTTGAGTTATTTTGAGAGGACAGCAAATTTACACTGTTATACAAGCTGTACACTCACTACTTTACATTGTAGCAAAATGACATTTCTTCAGTGTTGTCACATAAAAAGATATAATACAATATTTATAAAAATGTGAGGGCTGTACTCAATTTTTTGAGATACTGTATATACTAGACTGTATATATTAATACACCGCCTGAAGTATATAAGAAATAGTTTACCACGGAATGCACTGTAGATATAGGCTACACTGGAAGCAGAGTATATATATATATATATATATATATACAGTGGGGACGGAAAGTAGTCAGACCCCCTTAAATTTTTCACTCTTTGTTATATTGCAGCCATTTGCTAAAATCATTTAAGTTCATTTTTTTTACTCAATAATCTACACACAGCACCCCATATCGACAGAAAAACACAGAATTGTTGACATTTTTGCAGATTTATTACCACTTCAGCCCCGGAGGATTTGGCTGGCTAAAGACCAGAGCGATTTTTGCGATTCGGCACTGTGTCGCTTTAACTGACAATTGCGCGGTCGTGCGACGTGGCTCTCAAACAAAATTTACGTCCTTTTTTTTACCACAAATAGAGCTTTCTTTTAGTGGTATTTGATCACCTCTGTGATTTTTATTTTTTGCGCTATAAACAAAATAAGAGCGACAATTTTGGAAAAACGCATTATTTTTTACTTTTTGCTATAATAAATATCTCCCTAAAATATATAAAAAAAACATTTTTTTTCCTCAGTTTAGGCAGATACGTATTCTTCTACATATTTTTGGTAAAAAAAAATCGCAATAAGCGTTTATTGATTGGTTTGCGCAAAAGTTATAGTGTTTACAAAATAGGGGATAGTTTTATGGCATTTTTATTAATATTTTTTTTTACTAGTTTTGGCGGCGAATAGCGATTTTTATTGTGGCTGTGACGTTATGGCGGACATGTCGGACATTTTTGACACATTTTTGGGACCATTGTCATTTATACAGCAATCAGTGCTATAAAAATGAATTGATTCCTGTGTAAATGACCCTGGCAGTGAAGGGGTTAACCACTAGGGGGCGGGGAGGGGTTAAGTCAGTACTAGGGAGTGTTTTCTAACTGTAGGGGGGTTGGGCTGTGTCTGTCAGTACACTGATCTCTGCTCCCGATGACAGGGAGCAGAGATCGAGTGACACTGTCACTAGCCAGAACGGGGAGATGCTGTTTACATCAGCATCTCCCCGTTCCTGCTCTGAGTGAGACGATCGCGGGTATCCCCGCGGCGATCGAGTCCGCGGGACCCGCGACCCGACTCACGGAGCTCCCGGGCAGCGCGCACGCAATGACACGGCGGGAAATTCAAATGGACATATATATACGCCCATTTGCCCAGCCGTGCCATTGTGGCGACGTACATAGTCGTGCGCCGGTCCTTAAGTGGTTAAAAAAGAAAAACTGAAATATCACATGGTCCTAAGTATTCAAACCCTTTGCTCAGTATTTAGTGAAAGCACCCTTTTGATCTAATACAGCCATGAGTCTTTTTGGGAAAGATGAAACAAGTTTTTCACACCTGGATTTGGGAATCCTCTGCCATTCCTCCTTGCAGATCCTCTCCAGTTCTGTCAGGTTGGATGGTAAACGTTGGTGGACAGCCATTTTTAAGTCTCTCCAGAGATGCTCAATTGGGCATAAGTCAGGGCTCTGGCTGGGCCATTCAAGAACAGTCACGGAGTTGTTGTGAAGCCACTCCTTAATTATTTTAGCTGTGTGCTTAGGGTCATTGTCTTGTTGGAAGGTAAACCTTCGGCCTAGTCTGAGGTCCTGAGCACTCTGGAGAAGGTTTTCATCCAGGATATCCCTGTACTTGGCCGCATTCATCTTTCCCTCGATTGCAACCAGTCGTCCTGTCCCCGCAGCTGAAAAACACCCCCACAGCATGATGCTGCCACCACCATGCTTCACTGTTGGGACTGTATTGGACAGGTGATGAGTAGTGCCTGGTTTCCTCCACACATACCGCTTATGCCCTGTACACACGATCAGACATTCGGACAACAAAATCCATCAGATTTTTTCCGATGGATGTTGGCTCAAACTTGTCTTACATACACACGGTGGCACAGTTATCGGAATTTCCGAACGTCAAGAACGCGGTGACGTACAACACGTACGACGAGACTATAAAAGGGCCAGTAGCCAAAAGCTTTCATCTCGTAATATATTCTGAGCATGTGTGGCACTTTGTGCGTCGGATTTGTCTACACGCGATCGGAATTTAAACAATTGGATTTGGTTGTCGGAAAATTTTATAGCCAGCTCTCAAACTTTGTGTGTCGGAAATTCCGATGGAAAAAGTCCGATGGAGCCCACACACGGTCGGAATTTCTGACAACAAGCTCCGATTGCACATTTTTCGTCGGGAAGTCCGACTGTGTGTACAGGGCATTAGAATTAAGGCCAAAAAGTTCTATCTTGGTCTCATCAGGCCAGAGATCTTATTTCTCACCATCTTGGAGTCCTTCAGGTTTTTTTTAGCAAACTCCATGCGGGCTTTCATGTGTCTTGCACTGAGGAGAGGCTTCCGTCGGGCACTCTGCCATAAAGCCCCGACTTTTTGGGAAAGATGCAACAAGTTTTTCACACCTGGATTTGGGGATCCTGTAAGGATGTTAGAGTGCTGCTTTAAGATATATTATACAAGAAGAAATGTATTTTGCTTTCTTATGCATAAAATTAGAAGTAACAAAAAGGAAACTGCGCTAGAAAAAATAAATAAACAAAACTCCGTGTATGCACACATAGAGTTTAAAGTCCATCCGTAGCGTATACACAGGTATCAGTTAACAGTCTGTGCAGAGTTCACAAAGGCATCTGTCCACATTTCTTATCAGGGTGACAGCACACTCTTAACCACCGCAGAAACAAGTGTAGAAGATAGGACAGTCCTCCACCTCTAAGCCAACTGCCTCTTACCAGCTCCCTTGATCTCTGGTAAGGAGATCACAGACGCTTTTTAGCTTATGACCCAGCTACAGTCTTTGGGATGGAACATCAGATAAAATCTCCGTGGTTTCTTTGCGTGAGTCTCATCAGCATATCCATGGGCCAGTCATATGAGAAAAAGAAAGGCTGACACCTTGAATCTTCGCTGCTCGTCCTCGAGGCTCGTCTGTGTGCTAGTCCGACGGACAAAAAGCCACGCTAGGGCACCTATTGGCTACTGGCTATGAACTTCCTTATTTTAGTCCGGTGTACGTCATCACGTACGAATCCGTCGGACTTTTGTGTGGTCGTGTGTAGGCAAGTCCGTTCGTTAGAAAGTATGCCGCAAGTCCGCCGCAAGTCCGCCGAAAGTCTGTCGGACAGGCTGTCTGACTTTTGTAGACGAAAAGTCCAACCGTGTGTACGCGGCATTACTCTCCTACTTTCAAACCCAACACAATATCACACTTCCAAAAACAATATCCCCTTACAGAAGAAAAACTGCAGAGCATTTCACCATTGATTGAAGAATACAAAAAGGAAGGCATACTAAAGGAAATAGTTAGTCCATGGAACACTTTTTTTTTTTTAGTGTACCGGTTGGGGAGGACACACAAAGGATCTTTGGTTTGGTTTTGTTTGGGGCCGGGTCAATTGGACACGGCTCCCACAAGAATTTGTTGACAGCCCAGCAGCCATCTCTATGGTATTGAAATGATCCCTTGACGACTGGACACCTCCTCAGGGTTCCATTCAATATGTAGATGACCTACTGCTGTGTAGTGAGAGCCAGGGACGCTGTGAGTCCAACTCTGAGCATCGCCTCGCCTCAGAAGGTCACTTGGTGTCCAGCAAAAAGATCCGGTGATGCAGGTCGCAGGTTGAGTATTTGGGGTGTTGTAATAATCGAGTTATTTCTGTATTAATAACTATATTTCAATAATTCATATTGATGAGAAAAGTTCCAAGAAAAATCTGTTAAGTTCTCGTGTAAAACCTCCAAAATTGATTTAATGATCAATTAGCAAAATGTTACAAAAACAATGTCAAAATGTAGAATACAAAAATAGATTATTCTTAAAATAAAGTTTAAATCAGATATGTCTGTGTGTATATCTTGAGATCTGTGTGTATGTGTGTGAAGCTGCAATGCATCTGACCCTCTCCCCACAGCCTGTCTGTACTCCTACAATTAACTCCCACCTTTTTCCATAGAGGCTGGCTTAAAAAAGGTTCATTTTACTTATAGTCCCACAGAAAAGACCGCGAAATTTGAATTACTCCTTCCAACATTCCTAAGGGCGGGGCTATGAACGAAGTGAGAAAAGCTATCTTTTAAGAATCATTTAACTTACAATATATACATTTCCTTTAAACATATAAAATCCTACATATCAGTATACATATATGTAAAATGCAGTGTTCTTATTAATACCCTAATCAAGAAATATAATAGTGTAAAGAAACAGCTTATATTCTTAACATAATGAAACTTTGTGTCTTTGGAAAGACTGTAATCTAATCTTCTTACGATGGGGGAGGTGAAATGGTCTACACTAAATTGTATCCACATGTGAGATGAATCTCTCCCAAGCAATGCATACAAAGCCTATACCAGCATAAACTTATAGAAGTTATAAAAACCTATATAACTTCACCTTTTCCATACATAGAAGATATATATATATTTATATATATATATTTATATATATAATTCAATTATCACATGAATTCAACCATTCATAAATTCTGATATTCTAACATTTCCCTCTCAAAATGATTGATTTAACCAATCTGATCATTTTAAATTAAATCATTAAATAAATCTGAATCTAACTCTAAATTCATTTATACCTCAAACGCATCACATCCGTATTCATTCATGCCCAAAGATCTTAAGATAATTGACTCAAATATATATTTTCAAATGTGATTCTATATAAGGAAAAGTGAATTCATAACCCTTCATCTTCATATACCATAAAAAATATTTTCACAATTATTATTTTCTTTTTCTTTTACCAAATAAATCAAACCCCTTAATTTCATGATTCATAAATGTAACATTGTTGTACAATACTTTGAAATATAGATATCACTTCAGAAATTTGTTTCATATTTTCCCTCCAAATTATATTTAACATAAATCTATAATCCATAAAACCTTTCTAATAACCTTGTCGAAATTAAAACATAAAATATGTTCTTAACTTCAATTTGTTCATATAAGTGAGATGATTTCAAAGCTAAATACATATTACAATGTAAAGTTAATCCTATCTTGTTTATGTACTTTTAAGAAAAATGTACTCTGTCTTAATTAACACCAGATGTTCCCTCTAACTAGAATGACTCCACTGTAGGGATGTTTAACCCTTTCAACTCTGAAAATACACTATATATGAGTGTAAAAATGATGTGTAAAAAAAATATCTCATCTTGATATAATAAACATGTCCTGTCACATAAAAATGATATATAAAAACTGCAATATATCTGATGGATAAATGATTTCATCAGTAGTGAAAAAAACTAAAAAGTCCATTGTTTTTAGAATGTCCTCTCTTATCAGAGGTTCTCGAGAATTTTTCTTCTTCTTCTTCTTCCTGCACTCTGTAAAGTTGGAAAAACTTTATTGAACATTAAAATGACAACAATAATTATAACGAATGAATCTCTTCTGTCAATTCTTCTCCCAGAACTGATATTCTTAAACTTCAAGATTTTGTTCCCATCTGGAAGGTCTAGAAATATTAAATTTCTTTCTTTTGGTGACTTACAAGCCAGATCCTAAAAAAGAATGCAGTATCATTATTGAGAATTTAAATACATGCAAAATATACCTTCATTTACTTATTCATTTTACATACCAAAATTCTAATATTTTATTATGACATACAAACCATATTTTAATAATAACATTTCTAATTACCTTACTTTGCTCTATTTTTCTTAAAATTACCTATACTCTAATTTATTATTCTGTTTATTTAAACGACAGGACGCAATTTCTCTTTTTTCAGTCATAATATAAAATCTTGTTTTCATAAACTAAATAAAGATTTTAAATTACCCCAGAAGACAAAAGCGAATTATATATTCATTCACTTCTCCTCTATAATATTTCAGAGTAATGCGTGCTGTACTGTACTTCTAACATTTTCAATTCAGCATTTTCTGTAGAATTTTTGCTGAATAGTATAACCATTCTTTGGGTAACACATAGAAAGACCTGTTGAACAATTCTTAATATTATTGACAAATCCTGTCTCAAAGCATCTCTCAGCACTTGTTCTAACAATCCAATTTATAGGCTTTCTGAATAAATTTAGCTGAGAATGTTCTGTTATCACATCTACCTCTATGGGTTTAGATTTTAAAGTTTTAAAAAATGGGCAATATTTGTCATATAATTCTCCTGAATGAATTCTCTTAAAAAGAATTTTTAATGACAGATCAGGTGTCCGTAATATGATCATCCTAGATCTCACAATCTTTTCTGTTACTTTGACTGCAAAATAAACACTTAACAATTGCTTCATATTTGTGTCAAAAGTCTTTTCCATATTTGTCAAACCTCTGGAGAAAAAACCTATTATTTTCGGTTCACCATCTTTTACCTGAAATAAAATTACTGAGATGGAATTCTCAGATACCTTAGTAGACAATAAAACAGGCATAGACATTCCAATTTCGATTGTATGCAATGAAACAGCATTCTGCAAATCTTTTTTCAACATTTCAAAAACATCTGTATGGGTTTGAGACCATTCATCAAACACAACATCTTTTTGTTTCAGGAAATCAAATAATGGTTTAACTTTATCATCATATTCCTGTAAAAACTCTTTGCAAGAATTTAACTCACTCAAAAATTGATATAATTCCTTGTAAGATGTTGGAACTGGAATAGCAGAAATGTTTCTAACTTTTTCCTGTGATAACATTCTCTGTCCATGACTAATTTGCATATGAAGAAAGTTAACTTTATCTTTCATTAACTGAACTGACTCTGTGTTCAATTTCAATCCTGCTGTTTGTAACAGAGTAAATAACTCTGTCAACAGAGTGACATGTTCCTCTGTATTTTGGGTAGACAACAAAATTTTGTCCACATGCTGGAAAATACATTTTGTTCTAGAAAATTTTGATAAAACTTTCTCCAAGCACTCATGCACTATTCCGTCACTGATTTCCATTTCTGGAATTATTCTAGTGAAGGCATAAGTTTCTTTATTGAAACTGAAGGCAAGTTTATAATGACAGCTGTTTGTTACTGGTACTGAAAAATGACTATTGGAAATTTCCAGTACTGAAAATACTTTGGCCTTAGCATTCATTTGTGACATTAAATTTAAATTAGGAACAATAGGTTTGTTATTTGTAATGCATTTATTCAGTGATCTTAAATCAACTGATAAAGAATACGAATCATCAGCATTCTTGATAGGCCAAATACAATTATTTACCACTGATTGTGCCTTCTTTAATATTCCTTGTTGTAAAAATGATTGTACAATGTCAGAAACTGGACCTATTGATTCTTGTGGCAACTTATTTTGAATTTGGGGTTCAGGGTCTCGTCCCTCAATTTCTATCTCAATATCTTTAAACAAACCTGTATCCATTTTGTTCTGACTCCAAAGACTTTTATGTGCTCTTACCGATTGTTCCAATTCGAGATTGGTTCCTGTGTGTGGCCAATTAAGATCTGAAGAAATGTCAGCGACTGCTGTACAAATACTTCCAACATTATTGTACATGGAAGAATCTATTAACCTAGATTTGGGCCTAGATGAATCTTTCCATATAGTAGAATTACTTAAATCAATAATCCAATCTAATTTACTAATCACATCCATGCCTAAAATATTCTCTGTATTTTGGCAACACCAGATGTCCATTTTAGTTTTTAAAACTCCCGGAATCTCGAAATTCACACCAGAAACTTTAGCTGCAACTGTATTTCCTTTTCCATTGAAACCAATTAAATTACATTTTGGAGAATCAATATTCACATGTAATTTGTTTTTAGTTAAACTGAGTTTAGATCCTAAATCTATTAACCATTTAGTATCCTTGCCATTTAATAAACCATGTACCCATGGCCTTCCACTTTCATCTAATAAAAGTGAAGTCACATATTTTAATGTTGGAGATGACTCAGAACCTTTTTTCCTAAATCCTGATGGTGATGGAAGTAATCCATCCCTCTCATTTTCATCATTGTTTTTCAAATTGATTGAACTGTCATTAACAATCAATGTACTGATCTGTTTGACTTCTGAAGCATAAGGCAAATCAGTCAAACTATTGTTTGAAGAAGAAAGAATATATTGCTCAGAAATATGTTCTGTATTTTCTACTTTCAAAGTTTTCCTTTGTGTAGTATGTAGGGAAGTATTTCCTGTCTGCTCTGAAACTTTAGTTCTGCCTGTGACGTGTATCTCATCATCTCTGGGTGTGGCCTTACACGTGGCACTCTGAACACCATTTTGTAATATATCTAAACGGCGTCTGCATTCAGCAGCTTTATTCAATATTTTTGTTTTAAGCAAAACTTCATTTTCCTGGTCATCAACCTTGAAAAATCGCATATCTTGAACAAAAGGCTCCTGCATAGAATCTGCAGTAACATTCATAGAGTCTGCATTAACATTAATCTCTAAACTCTTGCTTGACTCTGCTTTAAACGTTACATTATTCTGTAACTCAGACAACTGAATATCCTTTATTTGAATTGCACTCTGCAAATCATCTATCCTTTCAGTCAAAATCTGACAATTAGTACATAAACTATTGTCCTTTTTTTCCTCTTTTGTACCAACTACATTGCTTTCAAAAACTCCTGATATCATTGTATCATAAACTTTAATCAACTTAATCAAATTCCTAACCTGTTTGCTGAATTTCTTAAATGCAAATTTTGACTTTTGTATTTTCTTATTAGCCTGTAAGCATTCATTGAACATGTAACACCATAATTCATCATCTTTAACAAACTTTGACAAATTTTTAAATTCTAAATCACTCTCACTGGATAATTCATGAATTAAATCCATAACTTACCAATGTAAGACGGCTTCCTTCATGTAACACGCGTTCCCTCTCTTGGCGGGAAATTACGTCATCAAGAAACAGATTTTTCTTGTACGTGCACAAACGTCTCACCGATTCTGATCTTTCTTTTCCTTCCAAGTTCAATTCAATGATGCCGAAAATGAGCTTTTTCGATTTCTCCTGAAAGCTTGTCTGAATAATCACTGTTTTTGCTGATATTCCCTCTTGACAAGCGGAAGGAGAAATTATTGAAAAAAATTCGATATTCGGACAAAAAGAATCTGGCAAATGGCTCGCCACTGTAATAATCGAGTTATTCGTCTCCTGGCTGGCTCGCCACTGTAATAATCGAGTTATTTCTGTATTAATAACTATATTTCAATAATTCATATTGATGAGAAAAGTTCCAAGAAAAATCTGTTAAGTTCTCGTGTAAAACCTCCAAAATTGATTTAATGATCAATTAGCAAAATGTTACAAAAACAATGTCAAAATGTAGAATACAAAAATAGATTATTCTTAAAATAAAGTTTAAATCAGATATGTCTGTGTGTATATCTTGAGATCTGTGTGTATGTGTGTGAAGCTGCAATGCATCTGACCCTCTCCCCACAGCCTGTCTGTACTCCTACAATTAACTCCCACCTTTTTCCATAGAGGCTGGCTTAAAAAAGGTTCATTTTACTTATAGTCCCACAGAAAAGACCGCGAAATTTGAATTACTCCTTCCAACATTCCTAAGGGCGGGGCTATGAACGAAGTGAGAAAAGCTATCTTTTAAGAATCATTTAACTTACAATATATACATTTCCTTTAAACATATAAAATCCTACATATCAGTATACATATATGTAAAATGCAGTGTTCTTATTAATACCCTAATCAAGAAATATAATAGTGTAAAGAAACAGCTTATATTCTTAACATAATGAAACTTTGTGTCTTTGGAAAGACTGTAATCTAATATTCTTACGATGGGGGAGGTGAAATGGTCTACACTAAATTGTATCCACATGTGAGATGAATCTCTCCCAAGCAATGCATACAAAGCCTATACCAGCATAAACTTATAGAAGTTATAAAAACCTATATAACTTCACCTTTTCCATACATAGAAGATATATATATATTTATATATATATATTTATATATATAATTCAATTATCACATGAATTCAACCATTCATAAATTCTGATATTCTAACAGGTGTATAATCAAACAAGGGGAACGTTTGGTGTCACCGGCTCGGGTCAAAGTACTTACATGCCTCAGTCCCCCAAAGGAGAAGGCCGCGCTTCTTCTCTCCTTCCTCGGCTCGATTGTCTACTGCAGACAATGGATACCTGACTGCTCACACTGGGATTCGATCCTTAGAGCAGCTACGTTGTTGGGCTCTCCAAAAATGATTAATTGGACTGAGGAAATGCTACAAGCATTTACCACCCTCACTGCGTCCCTCTCAAGGGCACCTGCATTGGGTCTTACCCGTGCAGGTTCAGGGGATGCCCTCTTGCCTTCAAGCTCTCGTGGCTTGTGCAATGGCTGTAAATGAGGCATCCAAATTAACATTAGGAGGGCAGACAACATTATACACAACACATTCGGTAGTTCACCTTATGCAGAACATGAGTACTAAGCACATGACAGCACAACGTACAAGTGGCTATGAAGTTATACTCTTTAACACACAACATCTTAAAATCAAATCATGTTCAGAGACCACACCACAAGTCAGGTTTCTACACTCTCTCTTGCATCATTCAGAAACTGATCCTATTCCTCAACATGACTGTAATCAACAGCTTTTAGAATCTACTTCTCCACGTTCTGATTTAAAAGACACCCCCAACCCTGATTACCTACATGTGTTTGTAGACGGTAGCTGTACACGTCCTGACGATCACACATACAAGACTGGTTACTCAGTTGTCAGAATCCCAGACAATATCTTATAAAGTAAACCACTGCGAGTAACTTCAGCGCAACTCCTCTTTGAAGGACAGGATGTGAATGTTTACACAGATAGCACGTGGACGCTTTATTGAAACGCTCCTGCTTCCTCGCCACATTAATAATTAAGTAATTAAGATTCGCGGGCACTCATATGATAAAACAGAAATAGCAGAAGGGAATGCACTCACTGATAGGTTGATTTGATAGGTATTCATTGGAAACTACACATCCCTCATCATCCCCAAAGTGCAGGAGGAGTAGTAGAAAAGATGAACAGAAATATTAAAGATAAACTAAAGAAAGCGACAGGAGGAACTTTGAGAAACTACTTAGCTTTTCTTCCCGCAATACTTTTCCAAATCCGTACCTCACCCCATTCTAGACGGCTTATCCCCTTATAAGATATTAATGGGAAAACCAACACAGAGGAAATAGATAGAAATAGGAGAGGAACCTAATCTATATTCTTTACAGGAAGAGTACGTGAAAAACCTGGTAAGTAGGTTTACAGAAAATTATGACAAGGTAGCTGTCACCTTTCCTCCTCTCTCCACAGAACCAACACATCCTTTTATACCCAGAGACAGGATGTTGGTCAAGCAACTAGCAGCAAGAAGATCTTCCAAGGATCTTTTGAAGTATTGAAAGTTGCAAGAACAGCAGTCCTGACTGACCAGAGCCCACAATGGATCCACAAATCAAGGATAAAGAAAGCCAAAAATCAAGGATAAAGAAAGCCCCTGATCACTGAAAACTATACATGACCACAGATGAAACAATGGAACTCTAATTCTCTCAATAACAGGAACCCCCTACAGACTTTGGTTCTGCCCCTGTTCCCCAAATGGGTGAAGTGACTTTCCAGATTCTTTTTCCCCCTTTCCCCCCTAAAAGAAACGTATTAATCTGCCTATCAGCTTTTTCAATGACATGTAAAATACCGTATATACTCGAGTATAAGTCGTTCCGAGTATAAGTCGAGGCCCTAATTTACCACAAAAAATGGGAAAAACGTATTGACCCGAGTATAAGACGAGGGTGAGAAATGCACAGCTACTGTAAGTGGAAAAGAGGGTCAACAATGCCCATTTGCAGCATCACTGTGCCCATTTGCAGCCATAGGTCCCCTGAACTTCAAACTCAGTAGTTAAGGGTTCCTAGATGCCCCCTAGCTGCAGCCAAAATTTGGGGTCTCTGAACCCAAAGGGTCCCGAAATTACATTGCTGCAGGTGGACACAGTTGACCGAATTTGGGGCCCCGTATCTCGGGGCCACTTAAAGCTAAGAACCCCAAATTTAGTGTGCAAACCCAGTGGAACTAGCACCATAACATTTCCAAAGCTGGGGTTTCTAGCACCAAGTGGCCCCCAGATACAGGGCCCCAAACATCAGTTGAGAAAATGTCAAGCACTTTTCTGCAGCAGAGAATGACATTTTCCGAACCAGTTTTGGGGCCCTGTATCTCAAGGCCACTTGGTGCTAGGAACCCCAGCTTTGGATATGTTATGGTACCAGTTCCACTGGGTTTGCAAACCAAATTTGGGGTTCCTAGCACCAAGTGGCCCTGAGATATGGGGCCCCAAAATCGGTTCAGAAAATGTCAAGCACTTTTCTGCAGGAGAGAATGACATTTTCTGAACCGATTTTGGGGCCCCGTATCTCGGGACCACTTAGTGCTAAGAACTTCAGCTTTGGATATGTTGTGGTACCAGTTCCACTGGGTTTGCACTCCAAATTTGGGGTTCCTAGCACCAAGTGGCCCTGAGATACAGGGCCCCAAAGTCGGTTCGGAAAATGAAATTTTTTGCTGCAGAAAAGTGCTTGACTCGAGTATAAGTCGAGGGGGGCACTTTCAGCACAAAAAAATGTGCTGAAAAATTCGACTTATACTCGAGTATATACGGTATGTTCTTTTGTTTCTATGCTTTACACAAAACAGAGATGGTATAATGAATAATATTGGTGATCAATACAGACTTTTCATCTGTTATGATCAAAGGAGGGATTGTAAGGATGTTAGAGTGCTGCTTTAAGATATGTTAAGAAGAAATGTATTTTGCTTTCTTATGCAGAAAATTAGAAGTGCAAAGATTATTTGCGAGCTATGTACTTGAACAGGATGTACGTGTGGTTAGCCTGACATTTTAATATAGACAATGAATAACAAAGTTATAACATGTTAGAAGTTGGGTGTATGGAACATTGGCAGATTGCCTACCATACGTGGTCACATATATATATAAACTTATATTTAGATATAGCCTGAGGGATATCTATAGGCAGAATATGCAATTTATGACGTTTTATGCTTATTTTTTCATAAAGTCTATGCTTCAATCTCATTGGCTGATAATAAGAGGGAGGTTTTTCTCTCTCTCTCTGTAAGTATATAAGATATATGCAAACCCAGTAAATCATTGTAATTTCGATTCACCATCCCATGTGTGTGTCTTGATTACCCGATCGATCAGAGAGTTCTATCCATACACCCATAGGTCCAACCCGGGTTCAAAGGAGAAATAGGGGCGGCTTAACAGATCCTCTGCCATTCCTCCTTGCAGATCCTCTCCAGTTCTGTCAGGTTGGATGGTAAACGTTGGTGGACAGCTATTTTTAGGTCTCTCCAGAGATGCTCAATTGGGTTTAAGTCAGGGCTCTGGCTGGGCCATTCAAGAACAGTCACTGAGTTGCTGTGAAGCCACTCCTTCAGCCCAGTCTGAGGTCCTAAGCACTCTGGAGAAGGTTTTCGCCCAGGATATCCCTGTACTTGGCCGCATTCATCTTTCATTCAATTGCAACCAGTCGTCCTGTCCCTGCAGCTGAAAAACACCCCCACAGCATGATGCTGCCACCACCATGCTTCACTGTTGGGACTGTATTAGACAAGTGATGAGCAGTGCCTGGTTTTCTCCACACATACCGCTTATGCCCTGTACACACGATCGGACATTCGGACAACAAAATCCATCGGATTTTTTCTAATGGATGTTGGCTCAAACTTGTCTTGCATACACACTGTGGCACAAAGTTATTGGAATTTCTGAACGTCAAGAACGCGGTGATGTACAACACATACGACAAGACTATAAATGGGCCAGTAGCCAATAGCTTTCATCTCGTAATTTATTCTGAGCATGTGGAACTTTGTGTGTCGGATTTGTCTACACACAATCGGAATTTAAACGATCGGATTGGGTTGTCGGAAAATTTTAAAGCCAGCTCTCAAACTTTGTGTGTCGGAAATTCCGATGGAAAAAGTCCGATGGAGCCCACACACAGTCGGAATTTCCGACAAAAAGCTCTGATTGCACATTTTTCGCTGAAGGTCCGACCGTGTGTACAGGGCATTAGAATTAAGGCCAAAAAGTTCTATCTTGGTCTCATCAGACCAGAGATCTTATTTCTCACCATCTTGGAGTCCTTCAGGTGTTTTTTTAGCAAACTCCATGCGGGCTTTCATGTGTCTTGCACTGAGGAGAGGCTTCCGTCGGGCACTCTGCCATAAAGCCCCGACTTTTTGGGAAAGATGCAACAAGTTTTTCACACCTGGATTTGGGGATCCTCTGCCATTCCTCCTTGCAGATCCTCTCCAGTTCTGTCAGGTTGGATGGTAAACATTGGTGGACAGCCATTTTTAGGTCTCTCCAGAGATGCTCAATTGGGTTTAAGTCAGGGCTCTAGCTGGGCCATTCAAGAACAGTCACGGAGTTGTTGTGAAGCCAATCCTTCGTTATTTTAGCTGTGTGCTTAGGGTCATTGTCTTGTTGGAAGGTAAACCTTCGGCCCAGTCTGAGGTCCTGATATATATATATCAAATACACTGCAACTAACTGAATAACCTGCCTGCTTAATCTAAACCAAGCTATCTCTCCGTCTACACCAACAACATTACACAGGGCCGCCGTGTAGGCAGCCTTATATAGTATGGGGCATGGACTTAGTCCCTATGAGCCATGATTGGCCAAAGACACCCTGCCTTTGGCCAATTATGGCTCTCTTAACAGAGCGCGCTGTTATTGGTCAAAACATGCAGGCCAGATGCATGCTTTGGCCAATCATCATACAGCAATGCGATCTCGCAGTGCATTATGGGGCGTTCCGCGGCACTCAAATTTGCCACGAATGCCCCATAATGTTCGTACTTCAGCGAACGATCGAACACCCGATGTTCGAGTCGAACTTATGTTCGACCTGAACAGCGAGCTCATCCCTATACAGCACCTGTATATAGACTTGTACATATCACAAATAAACACTGCCCTGTTTGTCACTACCTCACTGGATTTGGTATCTGTGCCTGAAAGACTGCTCATCCCAGGGAGCTTTCTACCTGCTACCTGTCCCCCAGGTTACAACATATATACATCTAAATAGTGGATTTATAGCAATATAGGGATGCCTTTTTTTGTTTTGCATGGATATTTCATGCTGGATTTTTTTCTATTATATATACATTTTCTTTTCTAGACGACATTTTACTTTTTCATCTCCACGCCTTCCCTCTCCACGGTATGCGGTCTAGCAGGTCTTGTTGAATTCCATCTGGGGGCTGCTAAAACATTCCAATCATTTCTCTTCTTGGGCAATTTGTTTGAAGTCATTGACGGTTCTTATATATATTCTGGCTGATGTATATGTGGTGTATTTGTACTAACATGTAAGTGTTTTTTTAAATGAAGGCAACAATACCAAATGAAAACATATTCACTAGGATGCTTAAAATCTTTTTCTGCTTCCTTTTAGAAGTTCTTAGTCCTATTAAATATACACTCCTGAGGAAAGAAAGCAATTTCTGAAATGTGTCGGGTGTCCTTCATGGTCGTTTTGCCATGGTGTTATCCATGATGGTAGCCCATGGAATATGTAAAATTATTTATACCTTTTGTATTTTCCATGTTGATAGCTAAAATGTACACCAGCCTCAAGTGTTTTTAACAATATTTTCTAAAAAATATTTGTACTAAACTTTTAATATCTTCTTGATATATTACATTTCATCATGATTTAACTATTACTATAGGCCAATAAAGTCCCACTAGGGTTTTTTTTCCTTTTGTTTCTTTCAAATTATATAATCTAGGGAAAGGAATTTAATTATAGAGTGCCTCACTTCTCATTGTAGGTGCCTCATTCTAGGTATATGCTACCTGTCCCCCAGGTTACATATAGTGGAGGCTGCGACCAGCAGTAGTAAGTTACTGCTTAAAGTGCCAGTACGTAAAGTGACTAAACATGGATGAAAATCCTCAAACAAATGGTGTTATCCAATGCGGCACAACAGCAAACTAATGCTATTATACAGGAGCAATCTCAGAGGCTGTTTGAACACTGATGCCGCGTACACACGATCGGACTTTCTGGCATACTTGGTCCGACACACTTTCCGACGGACTTTGTCCGCCAGGTGCACCGGACTTTAAAACGGACGGACTTGCCCACACACGACCAGACTTTCCGGCGGGCTAAGTCCGCCCGTCTTTCCGACGGCCTTTCGCCGGAGTTACGGCGGACTTTCGGAATGAACGGACTTGCCCACACATGGACAAGTCCGTTCATTTTGAACGTGACTCAGGTGCGACGGGACTAGAAAAGGAAGTCAAACTTGCCGCTTTTATCGGCGAGATTGACACCTTGGGAGCCCCGTTGCGGGGCATACCAGGCCCTTAGGTCTAGTATGGATTATAAAAGGAAGCCCCTACACCGAAAAAACGGCGTGGGGTCCCCCCTAAAATCCATACCAGACCCCAATCCGAGCACGCAGCCTGGCCGGTCAGGAAAGGGGGTGGGGACGAGCGAGCGCCCCCCCCCCTCCTGAATCGCACCAGTCCGCATGCCCTCAACATGGGGGGGTGGGTGCTTTGGGGGAGGGGGCGCACTGCGGGGGCCCCCCCACCCCAAAGAACCTTGTCCCCATGTTGATGAGGACAAGGGCCTCTTCCAGACAACCCTGGCCGTTGGTTGTCGGGGTCTGCGGGCGGGGGGGCTTATCGGTATCTGGGAGCCCCCTATAATAAGAGGGCCCCCAGATGCCGGCCCCCCCCACCCTATGTGAATGAGTATGGGGTACATGGTACCCCTACCCATTCACCTAGGGAAAAAGTGTCAATATTAAAACACACTACACAGGTTTTCAAAATAATTTATTAAACAGCTCGGGGGGGTCTTCCTCCGGCTTTGGGGGTCTTCTTCCGGCTTCGGGGGGTCCTTCCGGTTCCTCTTCTCCCGGCGTCCGGTTGGTTCTTCTCCGTTCTCTCCGGCCTCTTCTCCCGGTGTTCCAGTTCTTTGGCCGGCTCCTCCGCTGTCTTCAGGCCGCTCTCTTGCCAGTGGAGGTCCGGACTTCTGGGCTTCTTGTCTTCTTCCCTCTTCTCTTCTCCAGATGTTGACACAACGCTCTCTCCGGCTGGACTGCTCTCTGAGGGCTCCGTTGTGACTTATATAGGCGGAGACCCCGCCCCCTTATGATGTCACAGTCCCTGGGCATGCTGGGACTGTGACGTTTTAGGGGGCGTGGTCACCGGGTGATGCTGATGGCATGCGGCCTGGTACAGTTCAGGAGGGGGGGGCGCTCGCTCGTTCGTCCCCACCCCTTTTCCTGACCGGCCAGGCTGCGTGCTCGGATCGGGGTCTGGTATGGATTTTAGGGGGACCCCACGCCGTTTTTTCGGCGTAGGGGCTTCCCTTTATAATCCATACCAGACCTAAGGGCCTGGTATGTCCCACGCTCGCCACAATAGGAAAATTTGTTTTTCCTATTGCAGCGAGCGCGAAATGCAATACCCTGCCCTTGTGTCGTATCTGGTCCCTTGGACCAGCATACAGACGAGCGGGCCTTTCGTTGGACCAGCACACAGACGAGCGGACTTTCTGACGGAAAGATTTAAAACATGTTTCAAATCTAGGTCCGGCGGGCTTTTGGGAAAAAGTCCGCCGGAGCCTACACACGGTCGGATTGTTCGCCGGACTCTGGTCCACCGGATCAAGTATGCCGGAAAGTCCGCTCGTGTGTATGCGGCATGAGGCAAAAGCGGATAGGAAAACCCTGACTAAGGTTGTGGAGACGCTAGCATAGTGGTCACCTGCTAAAATTAATGATGTTGGAGACCTCAGTCATCCATGTGGGTCGATTTCTTTCCAAGATGAATGCAGTTGATGATTCAGAAACCTTTCTGCTAACGTTTGAATGCACCGCTGAGAGGGAAGGTTGGCCTAAAACCCAATGGGCAGGACTGGTCACTCCCTTTCTTTCTGGAGAATTACAGAAGGTCTACTATGATATGGAGTCGGCAGAAGGAGGAGACTATGAAAAGGTCAAGCAGGAAATCTTGGCGCGACTCTGTGTCACCTTGGCAGTTCGAGCACAGTGGGTCCACAGCTGGTTCTTCCAAGACGAAAGGCCCCCAAGATCAGATGTTCGACCTAATTCACCTGGTGTGGAAATGGTTACAGCCGGAGTCCCTGTCTGGGCTACAAATAGTGGAGCATGTGGTCATGGACCGATTCCTGAGATCACTACCATTTCCCCTGCAGAAGTGGGTGAGTCAAGGAGACCCCAAGTCAGCAAACAACCTGGTGAAGCTCGTGGAGACATACTTTGCTGCAGAGAGCCTGGTCACCACTCCTACAGCTGCACGGACTTTCCACCCAAAGCCACAGTCTCCCCAGGCAACCGGTAAGGGGGAAGTGGGTGGTAAGCATGGCAAGGAGATAGGGGGGAGGATTTTTGGTGCCAGGACTGAGGTTTGGTGTCTCAAGAGAAGCCGGTGCCTGTCAGCAAACCAAACTGGGGAAACATCAGGTGATTCCGTTGCCCCGAACTGGGAAATGTGGCAGCAAACTGTCCATTGACAGATTAACCCATGCAGTGTGATGTATCTTATAGAAGGCAGTCTATGTTTGCTGCTGTTTCATGATCTGCAGCACGTGTAGGAAAACACATGTGCCAAATGACTGTGAATGATAAGCTTATTATGGCATTGCTGGACTCTGGAAGTCTAGTGACTTTGGTTAAAGCTGAGATAGTTGAAACTGAATTTTCATGCAAAAAAAATTGCTGTGATCTGTGTACATGGGGATACCTGGGTGTATCCTACAGCCACTGTTAACTATAAAACTGACTTTGGTACAGTGACCCATCTGGTCAGATTTGTGCCCCACTCGGTGCATGAAGCCATCATTGATAGGGACTTCTCTAAGTTTTGGAAACTCTGGGATCATCCCGACTCAGTCACAGTAACTGACTCACTAGCAGAGCCAGAACTCCTGATCAGCACTGACAAAGAGGGTTCAGGAGACTTCTCCCAGGGTCTTCCTTTCTCAGTTATGGCAGGAGAACTGGAGGAGCCTGAGGAAGTCCCCACAAATAGTGAAGGTGGACAGCCATCTGCTGACTCTGAGTTGGAGTTTGCTGATCTTAATGTGCACAAGGAAAACATTGGTACCAAGCAGAGAAAAGACCCTACCCTTGCCAGGGCCTGGGAAAATGTAGTAGTGATTAATGATGTACCTGTCGAACCAGGGGACCGGCCCTATTTTCCTTTTTTCAGCAGCAATGAGGCTGTATTGTGTATGTAAAAAGAATGATGAAATTGTTGAACAGTTGGTGGTCCCTAAGAAATACAGATGGGTGGTGTTGGAACTTGCCCATGGGCACTTGCTAGGAGGTCATTTAGGAGTTGAGAAAACCACGGAAAGGGTGTTGCGCAGGTTTTACTGGCCCGGGATACAGAAAGATATTGAGAATTATTGTCAATCCTGTCCTGTGTGTCAAATGTCAGCCCCACTACCCCACTTCCGAAGTACTTTAGTGCCCTTACCCATTATTGAAGTGCCCTTTGAGAGGATCGCCATGGACATGGTGGGCCCACTCCCTAAGTATGCCCGGGGTCATCAACTTATTCTTTTAATCATGGATTACGCTACCCGTTACCCAAGGCAGTTCCCTTACGCACTGCATCTGCTAAGAACTAGGGATGAGCCGAACACCCCCCGGTTCGGTTCGCACCAGAACCTGCGAACGGACCGAAAGTTCGCACGAACGTTAGAACCCCATTGACGTCTATGGGACTCGAACGTTCAAAATCAAAAGTGCTCATTTTAAAGGCTAATTTGCATGGTATTGTCCTAAAAAGGGTTTGGGGACCCGGGTCCTACCCCAGGGGACATGTATCAATGCAAAAAAAACTTTTAAAACGGCCGTTTTTTCGGGAGCAGTGATTTTAATGATGCTTAAAGTAAAAAAAAAAAAAGTGAAATATTCCTTTAAATATCGTACCTGGGGGGTGTCTATAGTATGCCTGTAAAGTGGCGCGTGTTTCCCGTGTTTAGAACAGTCCCTGCACCAAATGTCATTTTTAAAGGAAAAAATCTCATTTAAAACTGCTTGCGGGTTTAATGTAATGTCGGGTCATGGCAATATGGATGAAAATCGGTGAGACAAACGGCATGGGTACCCCCCAGTCCATTACCAGGCCCTTTGGGTCTTGTATGGATATTAAGGGGAACCCCGCACCCAAATTAAAATAAGGAAAGGTGTGGGGCCACCAGGCCCTATATACTCTGAACAGCAGTATACAGGCGGTGCAAACAAGACAGGGACTGTAGGTTTGTTGTTAAGTAGAATCTCTTTGTAATTTTGAACGGGTACATTTTTAACGTGTTTAGCTCCAGCCAAAAAATCTTTTTTAAGCTTTTTTGAAAACATAGGGAAGGGTTATCACCCCTGTGACATTTGTTTTGCTGTCTTTCCTCCTCTTCAGAAGATTTCACCTCACTTTTTGTCCCAATGAAAAATGTTTTTTGAAAATTTGGGTTTTTTTGTGGAACAAGGATTGGAAAGCATCAGTGGAAAGGAGAAATTTTTTTCCCATATTAGCTCTTACAGGAGAGAATTTCCCTTCCTAGGGGTAGATTTCATCTCACTTCCTGTTGTCTCCTTCCGTTTGCAAGTAGGAGTCCTTTGTAAGTTAGATGTTTGAAAGTAGGGTCCTGCCCTATATACTGTACCTCATGTCCTGCGAATGTGGAGCACACTACGTCGGAAAGACCAAACAAGAGTTCCATCAGCGCATATCCAAACACATCTATCATATGCAAATTGGCAACCCATATGTGCCACTTGGGCGACATGTGATGGAAACTCACAACTATAGAATGCCTAAAATATCCTTCGTCGCACTCGACCGAATTCATATACCAGTGCGAGGCGGCGACTGGAATAAAATTCTATTGCAGCACGAGCAGAGGTGGATATTTAAACTAAATTCCACTTCGTTCCCAGGATTGAACGAGGCCATCTCGTTTGCCCCATTTCTAAAAGGCTTTGTTTCTGGCAAAACACAATAGTCCTGTCCCCTTCTCCGATGGGCTATAGTATAATTCAATATAGTCCAAAAGAATTAAAATAACTGATATCACCGACTATGTCCTGTTTTTCCTTCCCCTCCCCCCTCTTCCTCTTTCCCCCTCCCTTCCCCTCTCTCCCCCCCCCCCCTCCTCCATGTCACCTTCTCCCCGTTTCCCCTGTGCTGATCCATTTGTATTTTGTATTTTATAATATGTTATCATTTTTGATATTGCTGTTCTTTTTCACCATTAAATTGATGGTGTGAAGATGTCTATGCATATGACTGATCTCCTCCCATTTTTTATTGAGGCTCTCTACGTGTGTAAATAATCCTAAGAGATGTATTAACAATGATAGTGTTGAGCCATGGGGAACTGACATGCTCATGGTTCATATTCATTCAATTTTTTCTTTTCTTCCCCTTTTCTGTAGATTTGCTTTCTCCCTCCACTGGGGGAGCTCTGGCACCCTCTCTGCTGTTATCCCGGAGGCGGGAGTGACCTATGACGTGCCTTCCCGGCAAGGTAAGAGGGAGGGGACAGGCCTGCCTTCATTTTGGCGGTCCCTCCCCCCCCATGTTTCCCCTTGGGCGCTCGGTTGGCCACCGAGCGCCACATTGGGGACTTTCCTTCCTTGCCGGCGGCATTCCGGAACATCCTCGGATGCCTTTCGTCACTGCGCATGCGCGGGGCCCCGCGCGAGCGACGTGACGTCATAGACATCGCGAGATTTCGGCGAGGATGACGAGATTTCGGAGCCCTGCTCTTCCGGAACGCCGGGGAGATCACACTGGGCTGCCACGTTTGGCCGCCTTACCGCCCGTCGTTGGTTTATCGGCGGATTACACACACCTGTGGGGAGGGATACAGGGCGGATACACCCCCCAACTACTGGTATATAAAGGTACACCTGATATACTTTCCCTCAATCCTCCTCCATCTGGCTAACTGCAAACACATTCTGCTGCTTGCTATCACATCTGCTGCCACACTCAGCTACCACACAGTAAGTACATTCTTTAAGCCATGTGTTGTTATAGCATCGCGTTGCCCCAAAACAGTTGGGATTTACTGATTACTAGGCTTGCTAAATACTTTTTGACCACTGACAACACATGTGGTCATATACTTTATATTTATAATTATATACTTTGTTTATTCTTACACTGGTGGACTCAGGCTTGGCTGCCATTACCTGAGTCTCACACAGCTTATGACCAATCCCGGGTTGGCCAATAAAACAACAGTCTAGACACATGGGACAATCTGATGCATCCACATGAGCTATATAGCACCCCTTGAGGTAATAATTACACTTTTATCCCCCAACGGTTTCCTCCTTCCTTCCCTTTCCTCTCTCTCTCCTCCCTCCCTCCTCTCTTCCCTTCATTGTCTCCTTTCCCCTTTTTTCCCCCCCACTGCCCTTTTTTCCCCCCTCCTTCCTTCTTCCTTTCCCCCCCCCCTTCCTCCTTTCCCTCTCCCCCTCCCCCTCTTTCCCCCTCACTTGCACTTATTGCTGTTGTTCTTCATTCTATCACCCACAGACCTTATGTCTCTTCTCACCTCCTTAGTCCTCTTTATATCACTCTTTTTCACTTTGGCATCACCATCTTTTTTCCAGCACTTGCACAATAATTTTTAATCCCTTTGCAGTCTTGCCTCGTGTATGTTCGTCTCTTCTTCATTTGAACATGCACCAGAGGGCTACGGCGCAGAACATTTTTTCTGGTTTTGGGCCTTATATACCATATTCACAATACCCCTGATCTTATAGTGGCTTTCTCAGCCTACTGATCAATCGTGACTATTTCCATATGGGTCCTTATTGACTATTCCCTGCAAACCTTCATCACAGGTGTTCTGGTGTTTTCCGTCCGGTCATCCTTCTTGACGGGCGGCGTCTTAAAAGTGTGATCTCTCGCAAGCCACGCCATACCTCACAATCCTGGTCTGGGCCGCAGCGGTGATAGGGGTGGTTGGAGCCCCCCACTGGAGAAGAGGACAAAGCAACTTACCTTTTAAAGGGATCTTCATGTGGGAATCTGTGTTCTTTGTTGAACATACCTATATTTGGTAACTATGCTGTACTAAAATATTGTATAGTCAATGTAGTTTATACTATATTTATATTAATGGAACATGTATATGTATATCAACTTCACTTTCATGTTCTCCCCAGCAGACTGATCCTCTGAAGAAGACCCCAATTGTAGGGGTTGAAACGCGTCAGGTTTAATGTTCATGTTTCAAAGTTATGATTATGAACAAATGTCTGCTTGTGTATGTTCAGCTCACTTTTTAAATAATTCCCACTGAAGCTCACTGTTTTTTAACTTTGATGGTCTATTATTATTTAATAAAATTGTGATACTTTTTTCATACAACGGAGTCTATACCCTTATTGCGCTGCCTAAAAACCCCAATGCGGGGAAACCTTCTTTCTTCTGTTCCTGCCCTATATACTCAGCAGAAATTTGGGCCTTAGGTGTTGCTGTGGCCACAACACTGTAAGCCCTCACAGGGCCCTGCTGTGAAATATTAGATCAAGAATTGTAATTACATGCCCCTGTTGAACAGGAGCTGAAAAATTAGGCCTTAGGCACTGGTGCTGGTGCCACAACACTGCAACCCCTCACAGACACTCTAGTTGGAACGCAGGAACGAGCCCTGCTGCAAAGTATTGCATCAAAAATTGTAATTACACGCCCCTGTTAAACAAGGGCTGAAAAATTGGGCCTTAGGCACTGGTGCTGGTGCCACAACACTGCAACCCCTCACAGACACTCTAGTTGGAACGCAGGAACGAGCCCTGCTGCAAAGTATTGCATCAAAAATTGTAATTACACGCCTCTGTTAGACAGGGGCAGAAAAATTGGGCCTTAGGCACTGGTGCTGGTGCCACAACACTGCAACCCCTCACAGACACTCTAGTTGGAATGCAGGAACGAGCCCTGCTGCAAAGTATTACATCAAAAATTGTAATTACACGCCCCTGTTAAACAGGGGCTGAAAAATTGTGCCTTAGGCACTGGTGGTGGCGCCCAGAACCAAAAATGTTCTTACAAGCTATCAGCGTGATGATTGAGGAGGAAGAGGATAATTACTCAGGGATAGTCACTCAGCATCAGCATAGGCAGTCTTTGAAGGGATCTGAGATTTCAAAAAAAATTATTCGGTTACATCAGCATCAGGTGCTTGGTAGCTGGTGGTGATCCAAGACTGAATGTGCGTTCCGAAAGAACGCTGGATGCAGGTCAGGCCAGTAGCTCAATTGCATACTGTGCAAGCTCTGGCCAGTGATCCATCCTCAAGACCCAGTAACCCAAAGGATTTTCGGTGGGAAAGGTGTCCAAGTCTGATCTTGCCCCTAGGAATTCCTGCACCATGTAAAACAGACGCTGGCGATGGTTGCTGGAACCAATCATACCTTGGGGCTGCGGACCAAAAAATTGTCTGAACGCATCGGTCAGACGGCCACCTTCTCCACCGCTCCTTCTTTGACTGACCGAAGCCTCAGCAACACGTTGTCCAGAAACAGGAGTTTGTAACCTCCCAGTCTCTGGGAACGCGTTGCACAGACCTTTCTGCAAGGCCTCCCGAAGATGTTTCATCCTCTGCTCCCTCTGCGATGGCAAGATAAGGTCCGCAACCTTACCCTTGTAACGTGGATCAAGGAGGGTTGCCAGCCAGTATTGGTCCTTCTCCTTGATACCACGAATACGAGGATCCTTACGCAGGCTTTGCAGGATCAGGGAGGCCATGCAGCGTAGGTTTGCTGAGGCATTCGGTCCGGAGTCCTCTGGGTCACTAAGGACGACAACGTCCGCAGCCACCTCCTCCCAGCCACGTACAAGTCCATGTGTTTCTTGGGACTGATCCCTTAAAGACTGCTGCTGATGCTGAGTGCCAGGCTCCACCTCCATACTGACACAATCTTCCTCCTCCTCCTCTTCCTGTGTGATCGGCGGGCACGCAGGAACACTGTCTGGATAAAGGGGGCCTTGAGAGCTAAGGAAGTCCTCCTCTTCCTGCCTCTGTTCTGCCTCAAGTGCCCTGTCCATTATTCCACGCAGCGTGTGCTCCAACAGGTGGACAAGGGGGACAGTGTCACTGATGCATGCACTGTCACTGCTCACCATCCTCGTGGCCTCCTCAAATGGTGACAGGACAGTGCATGCATCCCTGATCATGGCCCACTGGCGTGGGGAAAAAAAACCAAGCTCCCCTGACCCTGTCCTGGTGCCATAGTCGCACAGGTACTCATTGATGGCCCTCTGCTGCGTGTGCAGCCGCTGCAGCATGGCCAACGTTGAGTTCCACCTGGTGGGCATGTCACAGATTAGGCGGTTCTTGGGCAGGTTAAACTCCTTTTGGAGGTCCGTCAGCCGAGCACTGGCATTATATGACCGGCAGAAATGCACACAGACTTTCCTGGCCTGCCTCAGGACATCCTGTAAGCCCGGGTACCTGCCCAAGAACCGCTGCACCACCAAGTTAAGGACGTGAGCCAAACAGGGCACATGGGTCATTTGTCCCTGTCGGAGGGCAGAGAGGAGGTTGGTGCCATTGTCGCAAACCACCATTCCTGCCTTAAGTTGGCGTGGCGTCAACCACCTTTGAACCTGCCCCTGCAGAGCTGACAGAACTTCTGCCCCAGTGTGGCTCCTGCCCCCCAAGCACACCAGCTCAAGCACCGCATGGCATCTTTTGGCCTGCGTACTTGCGTAGCCCCTTGAACGACTACGGAGCACCGCTGGTTCCGAGGAAGAGGCCATGGAGGAAGAAGAAGAGGAGGGGGTGGAGGAGAGAGGTGTGTCACAATCATTAGCATTTTGGAGGCATGGTGGCGGAACAACCTCCAACACTACTGCACCTTGTCCTGCATCCTTCCCAGCTGCCAGCAGAGTCACCCAATGCGCCATGAAACTTAGGTAACGTCCCTGTCCATGCCTGCTGGACCATGAGTCAGCAGTAATATGCACCTTACCGCTGACCGCCCTGTCCAGCGAGGCATGGACATTGCCTTCCACATGCCGGTAGAGAGCCGGAATCGCCTTCCGTGAGAAAAAGTGGCGTTTGGGTACCTGCCACTGAGGAACCGCACATTCCACAAACTCACGGAAGGGGGCAGAGTCTACCAACTGAAAAGGCAGCAGTTGAAGTGCTAGCAATTTTGCCAAGCTAGCATTCAACCGCTGGGCATGTGGATGGCTGGGAGCAAACTTCTTTCGGCGGTGCAGCAGCTGGGGCAGGGAAATTTGCCTGGTACAATCTGACGTCGGTGTACCAAAAGCAGATTGCCCACAAGTACTTGGCTGTGACACACCGAATTCTACACCTTCATTCCTCTCACTGCAGGTCTCAGAGAGGACTGGAGGTCTAGTGGGGTTGGAAATCTCAGCTGATGAAGAGCAAGGAGAGATCCTCTTTGTTCTTTGGTGTGGGTCTTTTAGATACGCTTGCCAACGAACTGCATGGCAGGTCAACATATGTCTGGTCAAGCATGTGGTACCCAAGCGGGAGATGTTTTGGCCACGTGAGATACGCTTGAGACATATGTTGCAAATAGCAGCGGTGCGATCTGATGTACTCGTCTCAAAAAAGGCCCACACCAAAGAACTTTTTGAATAACGCGCAGAGACTGCAGCGCCCTGCACATGTGGAGCTTTGGGGTGTGATGCAGTCAATGTGCTGCCCTTAGGCTGGCCCCTGGAGGGCATCCTGCCTCGTTGGTGATGTGCCGCCTCCTCCTCCTCCTCCTCCTCTCTCCTATCAGGCACCCACGTTGAGTCAGTGACCTCATCATCCCCTCCCTCCTCATCACTGGAGCAAACCTGGCAGTATGCTGCAGCAGGGGGAGCATGACTGCCAGATTGCTGTCCTTCTTGGGCACCCCCTCTGTCCGTGCTCATGTTACTGCCTTCATCGAGCTCAGTATCATCATCAGAGCCTTCCAAACGCTGGGCATCCTCCTGGAGCATGTACCCAACACTGTGGTCAAACAGTTCGAGGGACTCCTCAGGAGGACATGGTGGAGCTATCTCCTGCGTTCCTGTTAAAGACCTGCTTTGCTGGCGTTCCTTCTGGCTCCAGATCATGCTCGCTGTTCCACTATGCTGATTCCTGGCTTCCTGACTTTCTGGCTTGTCTGACGATCTGTTCCAGTTAAGAAACTTTGGCTATGTTTTGACTACGTTTGTTCTATTCACTTTTATTATTAAACAAGTGTGATTTTTTTGGGGCGTGGCCTGGAGAGCAATGGAGTAGGAGACATGTAGTGAGAGCTCCACTTGCCCACACTGCTGTACTTACCATCCTGCATCAATCCTGCTTACCTTTCAGCATCTGCACACCTGCGGACTCCCCTCTGTTCAGCGCCATCCATAGAGCCTACCAGCTTGTCAGAGCACCGCTCTGGGCTGCCCTCGCAGGCCCTCTTCACCATGCTGCATCAGCTGCCAGGAAAGACTGGAGATTCGGCCTACCTCCCGGAGCGGCGGCCATCTTGCTTCACCTGGCGGCAGCTCTCACAGGTCTGCCTGCCCTCCCTGGATGCTCAGAGCCTGGCCTCTGCTTCACACAGCCACCGGACGGCCTGGAGCCCCTATAGCAGTGCCTCTTTCCCCTGTGGATGCCTGAGGGACAGTCTGTGGATTTGGCCTAGCTCCTGGATGGGCGGCCATCTTGGTACACCCTGCAACGGCCCTGGCAAGTATTCACAGGTGTTCCTGACTATTCTGAGTCCAGTTTTCTCCATCTGCAGCTGCTGGACCTTGTAGCTGGCTGACCACTGCCTGCAGAACATACTGTGTTGCTCCTAAAGCACAGCGGGAGGAAGACACTGAGGATCCAGCCTAGTAGACAGTGGCCATCTTGGTATACCCATGGACCCTCCCATCCACCTTTGCAATATGTCTCCGACAAAAAAAACCTCTGAGGCGGCTGATAAGCTTGCTAAATACCGCAGGCTTTGACAAGACCAACAGGCCAAAGATGGTGCTGGCACCTCCCCGGACATGGAACATTCTGAGGCGGCCACTAACAAGGTGCTTGATGCCACCGCCCTGTGCCAGAGCACGCTCACCACCAAAATTGAGGAGCTCAAAATTGATGTATCCCTTATCCGGCAGGATCTCTCTACTCTGAGAGACCGTGTTGCGGAGACGGAGACCCGTATTGGTAGAGCGGAGGATATCCTGCACCCCTTACAACACACTACTGACAAGGTACGCCGTCAGCTACAACAGCTTAGTGCGAAGCAGGACGATATGGAAAATAGCCTTCGAAGATGTAATCTCCGCTTTATTAGCCTTCCCAAGGCTGCTGAGGGCAACGATCTGGCGAGCTTTCTCAAAAACGTCCTGATATCCAACTTCGGCAGAGACGCATTCTCTGGGATGTTTGCGGTGGAGAGAGCCCATCGAATCCCTGCCCGTCCTCCTCCCCAAGGAGCCCCACCGCGTACCCTAATAGCAAAATTTCTAAATTTCAGAGACCGAGACAAGATCCTCCATCTAACTAGAGAAAAGGGAAATATCCCACATACCAACACGCATGTGGCCGTCTTCCCGAACTTTTCCAATGAGGTACAGCGACAACAATCCAGGTTCCAAGATGTCAAGCGATGCCTCCGCGTTCTACACCTCAAATACGCTATGCTGTACCCTGCGAAGCTTCGCGTGGAGTGTGATGGCCTAACCTATTTCCTTGAAGACCCCGAACTGGCATCCACTTGGATCGATTAGAGGGACCGTTCAGCCTGACCATGCGATGCTGTCCATAAGGTGTGAGTACTTTTCTCTCCCCCCCATCTGCCCCCCCTATACCCGCAATGCTGTACATTTTCATCCTAATGTTTCGCCCCTCAGTGGGTGTATTGTTTGCGTATAACCCCTGGTGGAGCGTGGGGACGAGACTGGAAATCCTTCCACGTACTACCCTGGTCCTCACAGTAGGCCTGCTGCCTCCGGAAGATCTCACGGACTTGTGGTCCCCGCTCTCCCCACGCTTGAGAAGGACCAGTGGAAGATAGTACACTGACCGTTGCTGAGACTTCCTCCTTTACTTTACTAACTGTCCTGATGGCAAGAGGGGCCCCCCTCCTACATAGCTACTATGGCGTTGTACCCTTGTGGCTCCTACCCCCCGTTTACCGGACTGTTTTTTTTCCCCTTTTTTTTTCTTTTCATTATGGGTATCTATGCTTCCTTGCAACTAAGTCCCTTGCCTCCATTGGGTCCTACCCATTGAATGTCCCCAGTTGATACCTGGTTATGGGGTACTATGTCCATGCCGAGTTGGGGTAGCAGTGGACTGGGTGGGGGGAAAACTGTTATGGGTATTTGTTCCTTTACACCAACGTATTTCCAAATGTCTGTTTATGCTTTAGGTACTATGCTATTGCCATACATACATTATCGATGTTGGATGTCACTGTGTTTTATGTTATCTGATGTGTTTATCTCTGCTCTGCTGGTCCTGGTACAACTGTGGTCTGTTATACATGCCCTATATCCGCCATGAGTTCCCTGAAATTTCTTACGTGGAACGTCAGAGGCTTGCGCAATGTGATCAAACGTACAGCCTTCCTGACATTTCTCAAATCTCAGCATGCTGACATTATCACGCTAGTTGAAACTCATGTTACGGGCCACCTACAATTCTCTCTTAAAAAGCCTTGGGTAGGTTGGGCCTATCACGCTACCCACACCTCATATTCCAGAGGGGTGTCGATCCTGGTTGCAAAAGGGTTCCCTTCGACCTAGTGTTGCTACAAACGGACCAGCAGGGCAGATAGGTGTTTATACATGCCACCATTAATGAATCCCCTATTCTGATACTAGCTTGCTATGTCCTCCCCCCCATACAACTCGCTTGTAATTAAGGAGGGTCTTGCTTTTATGACGCAATATCCCTCTATACCGGCAGTATGGATGGGGGACTTTAATATGACCCTCACCCCCCGCTGTAGACCGAATGGGCACACCAGACCCTCCCCTTGACCCACCAACCCATACCAGACTATACTGCATACTGACTGATTTCGCTATTGTTGACACCTGGCGTCACAAGCATCCGCACACTAAAGCTTTCTCCTGCTTTTCAGCCAGTCACAACACAATGTCACGTATCGATTTCATTTTACTTTCCAAGTCCCTGACACCTAAACTGGGAGATGTGGGATTTGCTCTGAGAATACTTTCGGATCACGCCCCCTACTGGATCACGCTCCAGCTCCTAAAAGCCTCCCCTGCTCCATCTTGGCGGTTGAACCCATTTTGGCTGATGGCTCTGATGGACCAGGATGATATCCCTGCAGAGCTACAATATTATTTCATGGCCAACAGGGACTCAGCCACTTATGACTTGGTATGGGAGATATTTAAAAACCACGCCCGCTCCCTCCTTTCCATGCGTATTAACATAGTTAAAAGGTCCTCGAAAATGATTGTCCAACAGGCTACAGAGCATCTGCAGGTGTTGGAGGAGGCGTTCCATCGGGACCCCTCGCCCAGCACTGCTAATAATCTTAAAATTCAGGCGCGACAAGTTTCCCAACTACACATTGAAAAAGCTAAACAACGCATTTTTTTCTGTAAACAAAGGGTGTTTGAATATGGAGAAAGATCCGGCAAACTTCTTGCGTATCTTGCTCATTTAGATGCTCGTGCCCCTATGGTGGTGTCGTTGACGGATCCGCAGGGGAACGACATCACTGATCTGCAACAAGTGGCGGAGGAATTTGGGAAATTCTACCGTACACTCTACACTTCCCATGTCACTCACACTCCCCAAGAGACCAAGGACTACCTAGCAGGAGTTAAATTCCCTAAACTGACCAAAGATCAGCTTGACCTTTTGGAAGCCCCTATCATTAAGGATGATATTTCTGAGGCTATCTCCTGCTTAGCCGCATCTAAGGCCCCAGGATCAGATGGCTTACCACTCGAATTCTATGCCACCTACTCTGAAATTCTAATCCCTAAACTTTATGACCTGTACAAATCCATATTTGATGCGGGCATTTTACCCCCCTCCATGAGAGAGGCCCAAATTGTGGTAATCCCTAAGCCTGGTAAGGACCCTAAATACCCGGAATCGTATAGACCTATTTCCCTGCTACAGGTCTACATAAAGATACTGGCCAAGATTTTAGCCTCCCGCCTTAACCAGGTCATTCTGTCACTGATCCACCCTGATCAGACTGGCTTCATGCCAGGGAAAAATACTGCAATGAATATTCGCCGCCTATTCATGAACATTCAGGGATCCCACGATGAAATCGGTTCGAGGGTCGTGGTGGCTCTGGATGCCGCCAAGGCCTTCGATTCTGTGGAGTGGAACTACCTATGGGAGTGCCTTTCGAGATTCGGATTTGACCCCAATTTTATCCGTTGGGTTCAGCTCCTCTATCAATCTCCAAGGGCCAGAGTGTTCGTGGATGGCTGGCTCTCTGACTAATTCCCGCTAGAAAGGGGGACCCGACAAGGCTGTTTTCTTTCCCCTATGCTACATGCACTTTCTGTAGAGCCATTGGCCATTATGATTCGTGCAGATACTAGCATCCATGGTCTCAAGATAGGGAATCTGGAAGAAAAGATTGGCATGTACGCCGATGATACACTTTTGTATCTGGCGGACTCTGGTCACTCTCTGATTGTAGCCTTCCATTCTATAGAACGTATCGGTACCCACTCGGGCCTGAGCATTAACTGGTCTAAGTCCCAGATCCTTCCGATTGACCATTTCCCCTCCCCGTTCACGTCCCCTCCTATGACCCTCCCAAGGGTCTCCGTGATCAAGTACCTTGGTGTGCAGGTCACTAGATCACTCGCAGACTATACACTCTTAAACATTGAACCTTTGTATGCCCTGAAACTCAGATTTGGGCCAGACTTCCCCTAGGTGTTATGGGACGCATCAGTTTAGTCAAGATGATACTCCTCCCAAAGATACTCTATCTGGTGTGGCATGCCCCCCTTTACATACCACAAAAATTCTTCAAGACAATCAAATCTATTCTAAATTCATTTATATGGGGGCACAGTAGGCACAAATTATCTTGGAAAACTTTAAAAAATCCGGTGACACTGGGAGGAGCTGCCCTCCCAGACTTTCAGGAGTATTACCTTGCTTCCCAACTGTCCCATTTCTTTCATTTTGATAAAAGTGAGCGACCTCGATACCAGTCACTACTATGTGAGCACCATGATGACCTAGCCCACACCCCACTTCAATCAGTCCTTAGAGCTCCCATGACAAGACGTTCCCCCCACCGCAACACAGACATGCTGACACACCACCGGAGGGTATGGCGGGTGGCACTACAAAAACTCAGAACCCCGCGGATCCATTCCCATACACCTCTCTGGTTTAACACGCATATACCTGAACTGTTGTCCATTCCAGACCCTGCGGTGTGGATACGCCATGGGATTTTGTACTTACATCAGGTCATGACCACTACGGGACTTAAAACATTACAAACGCTAAAGGACGAATATTCCCTCCCTAACTGTCTTCTCTTTAGATATTTACAACTTCGTCACGCTATACAATCCCAGTTTACCGGCCTTAACCCTTCCCTGGCAGTTCCCTCTATAGTAGACACAGTCACTGGTACTGAGTCTGCCAAATTAATCTCCACTCTATACTCCACTATCCGTCTCCCCAGTACCACGGCCTTGGCCTATGCTGCCAAGACAAGGTGGGAGGCAGACATCGGACAAATTGAGGATGAGGATTGGGATGAGATTTTGGAAGACGTGAAAAAGGTATCCCCTAAGTTATCAGACCGCCTCACGCAGTTGTATATCATACATAGGACGTATCTGACCCCCCCAGAAGACAGCGCGTTTTAAACCCATGTACAATTCAGGGTGCCGCCGATGCGACCACACCCCAGGCTCCTTCTACCACCTTATATGGTTCTGCCCAACTATCCAAACATACTGGATACAGGTGATCCATTTTTTGCATGATCAGATGGGCTCTCCTGCTACAATAGACCCAAAGATGTGCCTACTTGGTCTGCTGCCAGGCTTAGACACAGACAAACCCCTCCGTACCTTTTTGCACGAGATGCTATTCTTGGCAAGGAAAGCGGTAGCCCATATATGGATGCAGGCCCTGCCCCCTACAATTCAATGCTGGAAGAAGGAGGTTAATGACACTCTTCCATATAAAAAACTGATTTTCGTCCATATAGGGTGTTCGCTCAAATATGAAAAGGTCTGGAGCAGATGGTTAGCAGACGGTGAAACGTGCACCTAATAGCCTCATCTCCTATTTCCCCCCTCTCCCCTTTTTATATTTTCTCTCTCTTTTATATATGTTGTATATTGACTCCATTTCCATTGATGTTTTACTGTAGGCTATACAGACATTTCAATATATTCATGTATGTACTATTCTCAAGGCTATGTTGGTCTATATTGATTTATGTACCATGCATACTTTTTTCAATAAAGTTGGTTTTTCCAATTAAAAAAAAAAAACAAGTGTGATTTAACTGTACTTCTGTCTCGGTCTGATTCATGGTTTATGACAGTAGGCGAAGGCCATGAATTTAGAAGATGCAGTCAATCCACTTGTTGGTAATATTTTTTCCAGATTGGATGAGCAGGATCACCGCATGGATCAGTTTGCCATGGCGTTACAAATGCTCCTGAGTCACACGGCTCACCTGGAATCTCCCACTGTGGCTGCTCCGGTACAACTTGTGTTGCAGGTCGTCACTGATGCTGCTCCAGTCTCTGTGCAGGCACCCACCTCGAGTATTACCTCTATAGGAGGTATGTCTGGGTCTGCTCTGCTTTCCCAGTAATTTGAGGGTGATCCAGTCCAATGCAGAGGATTTCTCAACCAGGTTGAGATATACTTTAAGATTCTGCCCCAGGCATTTCCCACAGACAGAAGCAAAGTAGGTTTTGTGATATCTTTGCTTTCTGAGAAAGCCTTGACCTGGGCAAACCCTCTATGGGAGACGCAATAAAAGCGTATTTGACGTTCCTGCATGCTCTGCTTCTGCTGCCAAGTGCCTTATGTCCATCAAACAGAGTATGAGAACTGTTGCCATTTACGCCATTGAATTCCAAACTCTGGCAGTAGAGATTGCTTGGAACAAAGAGGCCCTCATCTCTGCTTTTTCTCATGGTTTCTCGGATAGCATCAAGAATGAGATAGCCATCCTCATTGACTCCAGACTCAGAGAAAGACTCTCTCTTGAGGAGCGATTGCGGAAGCCTCCTGTATATTTGTCTCCGAGCTTTGCAGTCCCACCCTTGCCTCCCTCACATCCCATGCCTCCTGGTACACGCATCTCTCTGCGGATGAGAGAGCCCTTAGGAGGGAGAGCTTGTGCCTTAATTGTGGCCAGGCAGGTCACATTTTGAAGTCTTGTCCTACCCGTCCAGGGAACGCTCGAACCTTGAGGTCCTGTCACGGACAGACATTAGGTGGCATTGTTTCGTCCCCAGTTATCCAGAAGGATAAGCCCCTGGTTCTGGTTACCCTTTCTTGGGTTGACTCGTCTGTCGAGATACAGGCTCTAATCAACTCTGGGGATGCAGGCATGTTCATTGATTCTGCCTTTGTATCAAAGCACTCGATTCCGCTGCAGCTGCAGCCACTCCTCTTGCCATTGAGGCTCTTGATGGAAGACCTCTACAGCCTGCCCATGTGACTTATAAGACTGTTCCATTGTCCATGGCCGTAGGGGCACTTCACCATGAGATAATCCAATTCCAAGTTATTTCCTCACCTAAGTTTCCGCTGGTTATTGGTTATCCTTGGTTACAGAGGCACAACCCCACTTTTGATTGGCTCAATGCAGAGGTTCTCTCCTGGTCGCCACAATGCAGTAAGACATGCTTGCAGAAGGTAGCCAAGGTCCTGTGCACCTCTTCACTCTCCCCCTGCTGGAGGAGTAACGCAATTTTAGCAATGTCTTTGACAAAGTTCAGGCCGGTCGTTTGCCTCCACACTGGTCATATGATTGTGCAATTGACCTTCAACCTGGTGCCATACCCCCTCGTGGCCGGGTTTACCCTTTGTCTGTCTTGGAGGATAGGGCCAGGGAGGAGTATGTTGCAGATGCACTTTCTCAAGGTTTCATCCGCAAATCCTCATCTCCTGCTGGTGGCTAGTTTCTTTTTTGTGGAGAAGAAGTGGTGAACTGAGACCTTGTATTGATTTTAGGGGGCTCAATCCTTTCACGATTAAGAATGCTTATCCGATTCCGTTGACTACATAGTTATTTGACCGCCTCAAGGGAGCAACAGTTTTCACAAAGCTTGATTGAAGAGGGGCATACAATCTCATGAGGATTAAGGAGGGCGACGAGTGGAAAACTGCCATTTGGCCTTTGTAACGCTCCGGCAGTTTTCCAGCAATTCATTAATGATGTCCTCCAAGATTTGTTGCAGTTATGTGTGGTGGTTTATCTCGACAATATCCTCATATTTTCTAAGTCCTTGGAGAGCCACCACACAGATGTTTGTCATGTGCTTCATAAACTAAGAGAGAACAATCTCTATTGTAAATTAGAGAAGTGCGAATTCCATTGTGAACAGGTTAAATTCCTGGGTTATGTCATTTCCACTGCTAGTTTTTAGATGGACCCAGAGAAACTTTCAGGAGTCCTACAGTGGCCCCGACCCATGGGTTTACATCCTCTGCAGCATTTTCTTGCCTTTGCCAACTATTATCAGAAGTTTATTCGTAACTTCTCGTCTCTGGTCAAGCCCCTGACTGATATGACCAGAAAGGAAGGTAACCCACAGAGTTGGTCTCCGGTGTTCATTAAGACCTTTGAGAGTCTCAAGGTTGCATTTTTTGTTGTTGCCTTTGTTTCTGCTCCTGTGTTGGCACATCCTGACCCTACGTTACCTTTTATCCTTGAGGTTGATGCTTCTGAGACTGGAGTTGGAGCCCCTCTGTCTCAACGTCCTACCTCTGAGAGCGCTATGCATCCTTGTGGCTACTTTTCCAAGAAATTGTCACCTGCGTAGTGCAATTACAAGATTGAGGACAGAGAGCTGTTAGCGATTATATTAGCCCTGAAAGACTGGAGACATCTCCTCGAAGGTACCACTGTGCCAGTTCTCATTCTTACTGACCATAAGAATCTCACATTCTTATCTGAGGCTAAACGACTCTATCGCAGAAGGCTGCAATGGGCTCTTTTCTTGTCAAGTTTCAATTACATTGCCTCATTCTTACCAGGTACTAAGAATGTAAGGGCTGATGCTTTGTTGCAACAATTTTCTTCCACTTCCAAGATGGAGTCGGTTCCAGTTCCTGCGATTCCTCCTGATCGTATTTTGGCTACGGTTCGCACCAGTCTCACTTCCCCTTTGGGTGACAAAATTCTTGCCGCTCAGGTCCATGCTCCTCCTGAGAAACCTTGTGACCGCTGCTTTGTCCCTGAGAGTCTTTGTACTGCGGTGCTCCAGACTTACCATTCCACCAAGGCTGCTGGCCACCCTGAGAAGAATCAACTCTTTTGAGCCATCTCCCAACAATTCTGGTGGCCTAGTCTATGTGCTCATGTAACCGCCTTCGTAGCTTCCTGTTCCATGTGTGCTCAGAGGAAGAATCCACGACACCTTCCAGTGGGACTCCTACAACCCATACAAATGGAGAAAGGCCCTGGACCCACCTGTCTATGGATTTCATTGTGGAGTTACCCAACTCCCAGGGCAACACAGTTATCCTTATGGTGGTGGACTGGTTCTTGAAAATGTCTCATTGTATTCCACTTAAGAAGTCGCCCACTTCTAAGGAACTGGCTTACATTTTTGCTCGGGAGATCTTTTACTTACATGGGCTACCCAAGGTGATTGTCTCAGACAGGGGTAGTGAGTTTGTGTCCCGGTGTTGGCGAGCCTTTTGTGCACAGTTGGGAATTCAGCTCGCTTTCTCCTCTGCGTATCACCCGCAGTCTAATGGGGCCGCAGAACGAGCCAATCAGTCCTTGGAGCAGTTTGTGCGTTGCTATATTTCTGACTATCATAACAACTGGTCAGGCCTCTTACCGTGGGCAGAGTTTGCTCACAATAGTGCCTTGAATTCTGATTGTCCCTGTTTATTGCGAACTATGGTTTCCAACCTTTCTGTTGCCTGACTCATTTGTTCCGCAGAGTATTCCTGCGTTAGAGGAGCATCTCTGTGGTCTTCGTTCCACTTGGGCACAAGTCCAGGAGGCTTTGCGACATGCTAATGATAGGTACAGACTCCATGCTGAACGCAGACGCCTGCCTGCCCTTTCATACCAGGCTGGGCACAGGGTCTGGCTGTCATCTCGCAACCTCCGACTTCATGTTCCCTCTCTGAAGTTCGCACCTCGGTTTATTGGGCCTTTCCGTATTCTCTGCAGGATTAACCCAGTGGCTTATGCATTAGACCTTCCTTCTAATATGTGTATCTCAAATGTATTTCATGTGTTCTTTGAGAACCATGAGGAGTATGAAGTACAGTCCATCGTTGACTCCTGTAGGTTCCATGGGCGCATACAGTACCTGCTGCATTGTAAAGGGTACAGTCCGGAGGAACGCTCTTGGGTCTCATCCTTGGACGTACATGCCCCTGTCCTCCTCCGTGATTGCCATAGATGTTTTCTCCTCAAGCTTGGTGGTCCTCCGAGGGGGAGGAGTCGTTGAGGAGGGGGTACTGTCAGGGCTGGGCTCAGTCCTTCCTTCTCTGAGTTGGCCGCTCAGCTATCGGTTAACTGCCAGCTCCTATCTCTCAACAGTGACTCACCTGTTGAGGCTTTCCTGCTCGTCAGTCCTGGTTACTTAAGCAGTCCAGCCCAGATCGCCTGGTCAACATCACAGAGAGCATCTCCTGCGTTCCTGTTAAAGACTTGCTTTGCTGACGTTCCTTCTGGCTCCAGATCCTGCTTGCTGTTCCACTACGCTGATTCCTGGCTTCCTGACTTTCTGGCTTGTCTTATTATCCATTCCGGTTACCGAACTTTGGCTATGTTTTGATTACGTTTGTTCTATTTACTTTTATTATTAAACAAGTGTGATTAAACTGTACTTCTGTCTCGGTCTGATTCATGGTTTCTGACAGACGGATGCGTCTGATGTAGGTATCAGGGCAGTATTGTCACAGGTACACAATGGGCAAGAACACCCTGTTGTGTACCTAAGCAGAAAGCTCAATGACCATGAGAAAAAGTATGCAGTCATTAAAAAGGAATGTTTAGCCATAAAGTGGGCCATAGACGCGCTAAGGTACTATTTGTTAGGGTGCCAGTTTGACTTAATAACTGACCATGCATTCTGAAATGAATGGCCCAAAAGAAGGAGACTAATAGATGGGTGAACTGGTGGTTTCTGGCTCTACAGGATTATTCCTTCACTGTAAAACACAGGCCAGGTGTTGAAATGAGGAATGTAGATGCCCTGTCCCGTGTTCACTCCTGTTGGGCCACAGGTGTTCCAACCCTGGGGTTGAAACAAGGGGGGGGGATATGTAGCAGAGCATTCCAGAGAGAAAAGTCCTGTTCGGGGTTTATACATCTTCCAGGCTCCTCTCATACACGTTCAGGGATCTCTGATCCCTGGTCCAGTTCGGGTCTTGGTTTTCTCCCCCAGGCTAATTTAAACTCACCTGAGACGGACAGCCAGCGCTCTTGGCCTGGGAAACTCAGACAACTTGTCTAGGAGAGCAAAAGGTTGATAAAGGCTATTAAGCTGTATATGTGGAAGCTGACAAGCTGTAGGCTTGCTCGGCCTGGTAGTTAGGACCTGTAAATACTGTATAGTTAGTGCCGAGACACGGCTAGGTTTTTCTGGAACCCTGTACAGCACCTGTATATAGACTTGTATATATCACAAATAAACACTGCACTGTTTGACACTACCTCACTGGATTTGGTATCTGTGCCTGAAAGACTGCTCATCACAGGGAGCTTTGTACCTGCTACCTGTCCCCCAGCTTACAACATATATACATCTAAATAGTGGATTTATAGCAATATAGGGATGCATTTTTCGTTTTGCATGGATATTTAATGCTGGATTTTTTTCTATTATATATACATTTTCTTTTCTAGATGACATTTTTCATTTTCATCTCCACACCTTCCCTCTCCACGGTATGCAGTCTGGCAGGTCTTGTTGGGTTCCACCTGGGGGCTGCTAAAACATTTGTATCATTTCTCTTCTTGGGCAATTTGATGGTTGTCATTGACAGTTTTTATATATATTCTGGCTGATGTATATGTGGTGTATTTGTACTAACATATAAGTGTTTTTTTAAATTAAGGGAACCATTACAAAATGAAAACATAATCACTAGGATGCTTATAATACTTTTCTGCTTCATTTTAGAAGTTCTTCGTCCTATTAAATATATACCCATGAGGAAAGAAAGCAATTTCTGAAATGTGTCGGGTGTCCTCCATGGTCATTTTGCCATGGTGTTATCCATGATTGTAGCCCGTGGAATATGTAAAATTATTTATACCTTTGTATTTTCCATGTTGTTAGCCAAAATGTACACCAGCCTCATGTGTTTTAACAATATTTTCTAAAAAATATTTGTACTAAACTTTTAATATCTTCTTGCTATATTACCCACTTCAGCCTCGGAAAGATTTACCCCCTTTCTGACCAGAGCACGAGACGGCACTGCTACTTTAACTGACAATTGCGCGGCCGTGCGGCGTTGCACCCGACGTTGCACCCAAACAAAATTGACATCCTTTTTTCCCCACAATTAGAGGTTTCTTTTGGTGGTATTTGATCACCTCTGCGACAATTTTGAAAAAAAAGCAATATTTTTTACTTTTTGCTATAATAAATATCCCCAAAAACTATATAAATAACACATTTCTTTCTCAGTTTAGGCTGATATGTATTCTTCCACATATTTTTGGTAAAAAAAATTGCAATAAGCGTATATTGATTGGTCTGCGCAAAAGTTATCACGCCTACAAAATAGGGGATAGATTTATGGCATTTTTATTATAATTTTTTTTTATTAGTAATGGCGGCGATCTGCGATTTTTATCGTGACTGCGACATTATGGCGGACACATCAGACACTTTTGACACTATTTTGGGATCATTGTCATTTATACAGCGATTGCTGCTATAAAAATGCACTGATTACTGTGTAAATGACACTGGCAGGGAAGGGGTTAAACACCAAGGGGCGATCAAGGGATTAAGTGTGTCCTACGGAGTGATTCTAACTGTGGGGGGTGGGCTACCACTGACATGACAGCGATCACTGCTCCCGATGACAGGGAGCAGTAGATCCCTGTCATGTCACTAGGCAGAATAGGGAAATTCCTTGTTTACATCTCCCTGTTCTGCCGCTCCGTGACACGATCGCGGGCCCCCGGCAGACAGCAATCCCGCGGGCCAGGCACGTAGTACGCAGTGGCCGCGCCTGCCCCGCCGGCGGCGCACGCACCCACAATGCCGCGATTTAAAGGGGATGTACCTGTACGCCCATTTGCCCACCTTTGCCAATGTGCCGACGTACATCGCCGTACGCTGGTCGGCATGTGGTTACATTTCATCATGATTTAACTATTAGTATAGGCCGATAAAGTCCCACTAGGGTTTTTTCTCCTTTTGTTTCTTTCAAATTATATAATTTAGGGAAAGGGTTTAATTATAGAATGCTTGACTTATCATACTAGGTATACCCATTTTATTTGTGTGGTGATAGTACTTTGTGTGGTCTGAAAAATTGTTTTCTTTTTTCTTTTTGCAGTATTAATAGCATGGGGTTCATTTATCTTAAATAATATGTATAATAAATATGAATGATGTGAGTACTGCAAATACATGATAGATTGAGACAAATTACAACTTCCAACTGGTAGACTTGAAATTTTGGAACTCTGTAAGTTATCACACTTGGGGGCTATATTTGTTTTGACCTCTGGTTGTAACTGCTTCTATGTAGGTATATACATTTTGTATAAAAAAAAAGAACTTGTTAGCCACATCTACACAGCTAATTCTGTTATAACACTTAATTACCTGTAATTACTGGCTGGAAAAGTGTTGACTGTTCCATTACTTGATCAACTAAAATGTATTTTATGTTGACATCTTCCAGTTTCAGCTTCACAAAATCCTTATACTTGGTAAAAGTGTCTTCATCCCACAGTTCTGTTGATTTATACTCAATGAAAATATTGCCATCCATTGTGCTTTTTTCTCTTTCTCCTGGGCACCATGTAATGCTGATAAGCTCTAGGTCTACTGCTATTCCTGCATCAGATAATATATTCTTCAGTGGCTCTTGCTTAAGCCTGTAGAAGACACGTACTGATTCTTCAGCCCTTATAAAGGGGCAAATTAAATTCTGTGGTGTGCGTTTAAAGGAGTCACACAAACGAATGCAAATGGAATTTAAAGTTTCATTTTTTCTTTTTTTAGGCAAAGAAGCCATGTTTTTTACTTCCTAAAAGCACAAATGATCAGTATATCTGAATAATATAAATCATCAGTGCAGGTACATGCTGGACCTAGAATAAAGAAAAAACAGATTATAATACAGAGCGTGAAAGAGAACTGCTCCAAAATTTGAACTCATGGAATAAAATAAATTTTAAAAAAATCTATGAATAAATCAAGAATATAATAATTAGAATTGCCAAACCAAAACAAGGGAACTAGAAGAAAAATAAACCTAATGCTAGCCTGTCATGTAGACAGACAGTAAGGCTGCTTTCACACTGCTCCGTTGCAAAAACGCGGATGCCTTCAACTGTGAAAAATGAACATAAAAAAGGCACCAAAAACGAAAATGTTGTGTATTTATGATGCTTTTTTTTTTTTTTTTTTTTTATGGGTTTTCCATTAATTTCCATGGGAAACTGCCATTTTGGTGCAGTTTTGAAAAATGCACCAAAGATGCAGCAGCAGGACTTTTCAAAATGCACTGCACCTGTAGCACTGAGGTATGAAGCGTGCCATAGGATTTAGTAAAATGCATTAGTTTGCAAACAGCCACAAAAACATCATTGCAGGTACCACAGATCTACTGACACTGAATATTGAAGCATTAACATTCCCCTTTCTACATCTTACGAGGCAATGTTATGATCAGGCTTCTCAGTAGGTAAATGAAGTACTAAAATGTGATGTGGGGTCACACCCACAATCCACAACCACAAAGTCAGTGCATTCATAGTAAGTTCAGTAGCCTTTTTAGGTACTCTTGGGAGTATAAAGCTAAAATTTGAAAGAAATATTAACAAGTGTTACTTGTTCATAGAAACAATTATTTACAATTTTAAACATTTTTTAACATTAAACATTTGACCCACCCTCCTATCAAAATGACCAGATGACACATTTTATTTGGAGTTGAATGGCCATAGCAGCCTTTTATTACAAACCATTAAATACAACATTCACAAGAAAACAAGTTTAATTCATATAATACAGTCAATGCATAACAAATAAACCAACCTCAGCCTATGGCCAGGCTAAGGTCTTTGAAGGCCTTTACACTCACGATTAACCGGTTGTATCTGCCACCCAATCAAAATCCCCCAGCAGCAACTACACTGGCTCAGGGACAATTAACCACTTATGTACTACCAGATACAACCTGATAAATACCCCAATGTTACCACCATATTGTTAGGTAGGGACACCCATACCTCAGATGGGCCCAACCCACAATTTTGCACAATTATTTAACCAGCACCGCCTTCAAAGACCCAATAGACCCCCTGCCACAGCACATGAGCGGGACACCTTACGAACGTGTTGCCCCCCAAACCCGGAAGGGCCGTTGAATACCCTCCTGCAATCCCAGATGTCATAAATCAATGCCGATGGCATTCAGATACATACAATCTCTTCTCAGATATCACCAGGTCTCATCCTCCAGCTCTTGATGACATATTGCCAGGTCCCCATTTCGGACAAAAAACCTTGCTACCTCCTTGTTCAACTTTGTCCTGGTTTTGTTGATCTTTTCAAAAGAGCGAGCCATAGCCACCAAGAACTGGCAACTATATGAGACAACAAAAATATGGTATCTGGAAAAAATGACCGAATTCGTAAAAAAATCTAACTTAATATCCCGTATTAGCTCACGCATAGAGCACAAGCCAAGGTCATTGCCCCCGACATGCAAGAGGACCAAATCAGGGGGCATGTCCTTTCAAGAATAAAGATGTATGTCGGGCAAGATCCTAGACCACAGCATTCCTGGAACGCCCAGCCAGCGAACTCTAACTTCACTCCTGGACAAGCCTAACTGCCTACCCTCTGTCCTAACCTCTGGATCCACACCAAGCACGAATCAGAATCAGCAAGAGAAAAGAAAACGGGTATGGGGAAATACAACACCCCCAAGAATCCTAACCATATCAATAAACAACAACAGAATAGGAAACATAATAAAGAAGACAGGTTGCACCCTATAAGATGGCACAACTTAGCCCAACCCAACAGATAGCAAACCTTAGAAGTCAAAATAAATGGGGGAGCACATATGACCAAAATCTGACTGAAGGGAAAAAATAAAGAGGGGGAAACGTGGGGGGGAAGGAAAAAATAGGGAGGGGGGGTGGAGAGAGGGGAGAGGAGGGGTGAGGGGAGAGGAGGGGGGGGGGGAGAGGGGAGAAGGGAGAGGAAAGGGAAGGTAGGAAGGAAGGGGAAGGAAAAGAAATGGGAAAAGGGAGGGAGAAAGGGAAGAGGGATGGCACCGATAAAGGGTATGGTAGCAGAGAAAAATTACCAAACCTTACCTTTGAAAAGCATAAATGTTAATGCAAATGCCCCAAGACTTTAAAGAGGAAATACTAGGGGGGTGGATAAAACCACTTGAGAAAATGTTTGCTGGTGGTTACAAAGTGAATGAAGCCTTTGATGAATCTGTGCAAAAATCAATGATAAGCCCATCAAAAACCTGTGAGCAGTGAAATAACAAGGATGGCATGGGGAGGGGGGGTTTGCATGTATTAATAAGCAATGCATGGAATGTGATGCTAAAACACTATGGCATATTGCACAAGATTCCTTACCTAGATCCCAGGTTCTCTGAACGTGACACCTGTCTACACCCCTGTGTAGATGGTCAACAACGCTGTGCCGATCCTGAATGGAGGTATATATGTATGGGAATCCTATCAACGTGGCTGAGGGAGGGCAGAGAGATCCCTGAGGCCGCCCCCATCACCCAGATCAAAGGTCTGGAATGGCCTTTGGGATCCAGAGGGGCGAGAGCGGGCTCATCTTCCCACTGAGATGCCGAGTATGGGGTGTTAACCAGGGCAACAGTGCACACCCCAAGGAGAGATACACCCCCTGGAAGTGCCAACTGCCATTTTGAAGGCGTGGCAGATCCCATGCTGCCTCTCAGAGGAGGGAGCAGGTAAGCGCCATGATGGAGTCTGAAGAGGGGGACCAAGATTTGGCGAGGCACCAGATACGACGCAACAGGAAGGTGCATCACTGGTGCTCTTTGTTCCACATGGCGGGAAGGCGAAACCAGAAGTGACGCGGCATGGAGCCGCCTCACCTCGGAGCTAGAATTGGAAATACAATCTACCATGGTAAAGCCTCTGTGGGACCTGAGGTGTCATGGGAAAATGGTGGGGAGTAAGAACAAATCCAGTGACTCCCCCATAGCCCCACATAGCCCCACAGGCCATTGCCATCAAGATCGGAAAAATTGTTAAAAATATGTGTAAATAGAACAAAACAACGAGAAATCCATAAATAGGGAGTTGAATATAACCTGTCAAAAAAAGAGTAGCTATGTGATTAAACAAATCTTAATAACAAGAATAGGGATGAGCCGAACACCCCACGGTTCGGTTCGCAGCAGAACATGCGAACAGGCAAAAAATTTGTTCCAACACGCGAACACCATTAAAGTCTATGGGACACGAACGTGAAAAATCAAAAGTGCGAATTTTTAGGGTTAATATGCAAGTTATTTGGAGACCTGGGTCCTGCCCCAGGGGACATGTATCAATGCAAAAAAAAAAAGTTTTAAAAACAGCCATTTTTTCGGGAGCAGTGATTTTAATAATGCTTAAAGTGAAACTATAAAAGTGAAATATTCCTTTAAATTTCGTACCTGGGGGGTGTCTATAGTATGCCTGTAAAGTGGCGAATTATTCCCGTGTTTAGAACAGTCCCTGCACAAAATGACATTTCTAAAGGAAAAAAAGTAATTTAAAACTACTTGAGGCTATAATGAATTGTCGGGTCCCGGCAATACAGATAAAGTAATTGAAAAAAACGGCATGGGATCCCCCACAGTCCATTACCAGGCCCTTTGGGTATGGTATAATTATTAAGGGGAACTCTGAACCAAAATTTAAAAAAAATTGCGTGGGGGTCCCCCCAAATTCTATACCAGGCCCTTAAGGGGAACCCTGCACCAATTTTTTAAAAAAAAATCTGGTATGGATTTTAAGGGGAACCCCGCGCCCAAATTTTTTAAAAAATGGCGTGCGGGTCACCCCAAAAATCTATACCAGACCCTTATCCGGGCATGCAACCTGGCAGGCCGCAGGAAAAGAGGTGGGATGAAAGAGGGCCCCCCTCCTGAACCGTACCAGGCCACATGCCCTCAACATGGGGAGGGTGCTTTGAGGTAGCCACCCAAAGCGCCTTGTCCCCACGTTGATGGGGACAAGGGCCTCATCCCCACAACCCTTGCCTGGTAGTTGTGGGGGTCTGCGGGTGGGGGGCTTATCGGAATCCTGGAAGCCCCTTTTAACAAGGGGACCCCCAGATCCCAGCCCCCCTGTTTGAAATGGTAACGGGTAAATTGTACCCGTACCATTTCACAAAAAAATGTCAAAATGTTAAATAAAACAAGACACACCTTGGGACAAGTCCTTTATTAAAAAATAAAAAAATATAAATGTCCCACGAAGTCCATTCATCTTCTTCTATGGCTCCGCCGATGGACCGAAAAATGAGATAAAAAAGATGGGAGGCACCCACCATATGACGCTTTAGTGCCGATGACAGTTCTTTTATAACTGAGGGCTGGGCCACACGGTGACGTACCCGGGTGACCCTGCCCCCTCTGACACACAGGGACTTCCCAATGGCTTCCCCGTGGCGTCAGAGGGGGCGGGCCAACCGTTTACATACCTGGGAGCCTGTTTAGGAGGGGGGCGCTCTCGCATCCCCCCTCTTTTCCTGCGGCCTGCCAGGTTGTGTGCTAGGGTAAGGGTCTGGTATGGATTTTTGGGGGGACCCCCACGCCATTTTTTTAAAATTTTGGCACGGGATTCCCCTTAAAATCCATACCAGACCTGAAGGGTCTGGTATGGATTTTGAGGGGGACCCCTACGCTATTTTTTTTTTTTAATTGGCACAGGGTTTTCCTTAATATTCATACCAGACCCAAAGGGCCTCGTAATGGACTGGGGGGATCCCACGCCATTTTTTTCAATGATTTTTATTATCTGTATTGCCGGGACCCGACAATTCATTATAGCATTTGATGGGCACAGTGAGGCTGCATTTGTCGGGCACAGTGAGGCTGCATTTAATGGGCACAGTGAGGCTACATTTGACGGGCACAGTAAGGCTGCAATTGATGGGCACAGTGAAGCTGCATTTGACGGGCACAGGGAGGCTGCATTTGATGGGCACAGGGAGGCTGCATTTGATGGGCACAGTGAGGTTGCATTTGATGGGCACAGTGAGGCTGCATTTGATGGGCACAGTGAGGCTGTAATTGATGGGCAAAGTGAGGCTGCATTTGACGGGCACAGTGAGGCTGCAATTGATGGGCACGGTGAGGTTGCATTTGACGGGCAGTGAGGTTGCAATTGATGTGCACAGTGAGGTTGCATTTGATGGGAACAGTGAGGCTGCAATTGATGTGTACAGTGAGGCTGCATTTGATGGGCACACTGAGGCTGCATTTAATGGTGTTGCCTTATGAGTTTATGTGAAATCTCCATTAATAGTTGTAAAATATTGTAATTATGAATATATTTAATTTAGCTTGTATATATGGAGGGCGTGCAACATAGCTTCACAGAAGTGTCTGCTTGTGTATACAAACAACGGGACCCAAACCTCATTGTTCTACACATACTCACTTCAAAGGATCCCATGTTTAGATATTCATTGAGGGTCAACCATCATCAATACTTAACATTCCTGAAGGTCATGTACCTACAAGTTAAGTCTCCCACTCAAAATATTCAGCGTCAAAGATTTGCATTAAAGGGGCTGACTTATGCAAAGTATAGGGATTGGAGATGTGGCCAATCCTGAACCAGGAATAGGGAAGCCCACCAATCAGCCACACCATGCCAACCAATGAGGCATCAGCCTGTATTGATATACACAGACTAGATGGGAGGGAAACACACACTCTATGGAAGAGCAGTCACGTGAATGGAACCTCTATGGGAATGGTAAATATGGGAAATCTCCCTTCTACTTGTATCTGAATATGCTGGTCTTAAGTATTTTATGTCCTACTGTTTGTAGATTAATGTTTTAAGGAATATACTCTGTATTCCTTCATGTAATCCATGATTTTTACCCTTTTCCTGTACAATTAGATTGATGTGTATTAGTCTAGGCCTACTTTACTATATACCAATACATTTTTATTATTGTGTTAAAGCTTTCACTCATGGTCAAAGAACTCTCATTTAACCCAAATCATATCTGAGAGATATTAAATCTCAAATATAGTATACGGGTAACATAATTGGCGACACACGAAGTTGAGGACCAGAACTGAAAGTATTTAATATAATGCAGAGATTTGTGTAATGCAGATTTAGGTTATTGGGCTGGATTTAAAACTTAAACTTAAACTTTTAAAAGTCAGTTTTTCCGGTAGTTTGGAGGTCACAGCAAGTTTATCTAGGGAAAAATATAGGTAAATGTTTTATTCTTTTAGTGGGTATCAGAATAACTCTAATGCCCTGTACACACGATAGGATTTTCCGATGGAAAATGTGTGATAGGACCTTGTTGTCAGAAATTCCAACCGTGTGTAGGCTCCATCAACCATTTTCCATAGGAATTTCCGACACACAAAGTTTGAGAGCTTGCTATAAAATTCCGATCGTGTGTACACAAATCCGACGCACAAAGTGCCACGCATGCTCAGAATAAATTAAGAGAGGAAAGCTATTGGCTACTGCCCTGTTTATAGTCCCGACGTACGTGTTTTACGTCACCGCGTTCAGAACGATCGGATTTTCCGACAACTTTATGCGACCGTGTGTATGCAAGACAAGTTTGAGCCAACATCCGTCTGAAAAAATCCATGGATTTTGTTGTTGGAATGTCCGATCAATGTCCGACAATGTGTACAGGGCTTTAGGAGTGAGGATGCACCACATATTGTTTTTTTAAAATATCCCATAATTATAGTTGAAAAAGTACATTGGAAGTACCATTATAACTGGTCAATGTAATAGGGAGAAAGTACTTATCCGGAAAAAAAATGTTTTCTTTTTTTTTTCTTTTGTGCTCACCAAGCTTCATTGCTCTCAATAACCATTGTTTGAGTGTGCTGTATGGTGAGTACATATGTGTTTTATTGGAAAGACACTGAAAGAGTGTGGTCTTGGTTGTTTTGTTGGAAAGGTTCAACAGGTTTTTGTTTTTTATTTACAGTGGGGCAAAAAAGTATTTAGTCAGCCACCAATTGTGCAGGTTCTCCCACTTAAAAAGATGAGAGAGGCCTGTAATTTTCATCATAGGTATACCTCAACTATGAGAGACAAAATGTGGAAACAAATCCAGACAATCACATTGTCTGATTTTTGAAAGAATATATTTGCAAATTATGGTGGAAAATAAGTATTGGGTCACCTACAAACAAGCAAGATTTCTGGCTCTCACAGACCTGTATCTTCTTCTTTAAGAGGCTCCTCTGTCCTCCACTCATTACCTGTATTAATGCACCTGTTTGAACCTGTTATCAGTATAAAAGACACCTGTCCACAACCTCAAACAGTCACACTCCAAACTCCACTATGGTGAAGACCAAAGAGCTGTCAAAGGACACCAGAAACAAAATTGTAGACCTGCACTAGGCTGGGAAGACTGAATCTGCAATAGGCAAGCAGCTTGGTGTAAAGAGATCAACTGTGGGAGCAATAATTAAAAAATGGAAGACATACAAGACCACTGATAATCTCCCTCGATTTGGGGCTCCACGCAAGATCTCACCCCGTGGGGTCAAAATGATCACATTAATGGTGAGCAAAAATCCCAGAACCACACGGGGGGGCCTAGTGAATGACCTGCAGAGAGCTGGGACCAACGTAAAAAAGGCTACCATCAGTAACACACTACGCTGCCAGGGACTCAGATCCTGCAGTGCCAGATGTAAGGAAAATGGCTACACTTCGGTTCACTATATACTTTAGATAAGGGGCTTGAACTTTTGAACTTTTTATACAAGCTATATGAAGAGCTTTTGCAAGATTTTTATAATGTCAAAATGACAATTTACTAGCAAGGAAAATAGGGAAGTTAGGAAAGTTAGCTAGCTCACCGCACATTTGGATTAATGCCAATGGTGCATGACTGTCTCAAAAGATTATTCCCATATTTCAAAATTCGGAATTCAAGCTAGGTACTTTTTTAAAAGCGTCATTGAGCATGTCATATAAAATGTAACTTGTGATGACTTGTGATATGTAACTTGTGATACCTGTACTCTTGTGATTGGATAAACTAAGGGACCGCCCCTTGGTTTGCCCCTACTGATAAATGATTTGTTACTCTATATAAACATGTGAAATGATACAATACAGTTGTATTTCTGGATATCCAACTGTGTGTGGTGTCTTGATTTAACCAATCGATTGAAAAGATCTTTTTGATGTCCAAGTTCAGCTCGAGCAAGGAAAAGGTTTGAGGGCGCACTTGACCAGTTAACCCCTACCCTTACACCAGACGTGTCCTCCTGCTTAAGCCAGTACATGTCCAGGCCTGTCTGAGGTTTGCTAGAGAGCATTTGGATGATCCAGAAGAGGATTGGGAGAATGTCATATGGTCAGATGAAACCAAAGTAGAACTGTTTGGTATAAACACAACTCGTCATGTTTAGAGGAGAGAGAATGCCGAGTTGCAACCAAAGAACACCATACCTACTGTGAATCATGGGGGTGGCAACATCATGCTTTGGGGCTGTTTCTCTGCAAAGGGAACAGGAGGACTGATCCGTGTACATGAAAGAATGAATGGGGCCATGTATCATGAGATTTTGAGTGCAAACCTCCTCCCATCAGCAAGGGCATTGAAGATGAAACGTGGCTGGGTCTTTCAGCATAACAATGATCCCAAACACACTGCCCGGGCAACGAAGGAGTGGCTTCATAAGAAGCATTTCAAGGTCCTGGAGTGGCCAAGCCAGTCTCCAGATCTCAACCCCATAGAAAACCTTTGGAGGGAGTTGAAAGTCCGTGTTGCCCAGCGACAGCCCCAAAACATCACTGCTCTAGAGGAGATCTGCATGGAGGAATGGGCCAACATACCAGCAACAGTGTGTGACAACCTTGTGAAGACTTATGCCCCGTACACATGGTCGGACATTGATCGGACATTCCGACAACAAAATCCATGGATTTTTTCCGACGGATGTTGGCTCAAACTTGTCTTGCATACACACGGTCACACAAAGTTGTTGGAAAATCTGATCGTTCTGAACGCGGTGACGTAAAGCACGTACGTCGGGACTATAAACGGGGTAATAGCCAATAGCTTTAGTCTCCTAATTTATTCTGAGCATGCGTGGCACTTTGTCCGTCGGATTTGTCTACACATGATCTGAATTTAAAGGATCGGATTTTGTTGTCGGAAAATTTAATAGCATGCTCTCAAACTTTGTGTTTCGGAAATTCCGATGGAAAAAGTCCGATGGAGCCCACACACGGTCGGAATTTCCAACAACAAGCTTTGATCGCACATATTCCGTCGGAAAGTCAGACCGTGTGTACAGGGCATTACAGAAAACGTTTAACTTCTGTCATTGCCAACAAAGGATATATAACAAAGTATTTAGATGAACTTTTGATATTGACAAAATACTTATTTCCCACCATAATTTGCAAATAAATTCTTTCCAAATCAGACAATGTGATTGTCTGGATTTGTTTCCACATTTTGTCTCTCATAGTTGAGGTATACCTATGATGACAATTACAGGCATCTCTCATATTTTTTAAGTGGGAGAACTTGCACAATTGGTGGCTGACTAAATACTTTTTTGCCCCACTGTAAATGGTGTGTCCACTAAAGGCATAGTATTTGTGTGTAGGACATTGAAACTGAGCTTCAAGAGAGTTGTTTGTTTGTTTTTGTTTTTTTGCTGTGGGAATTTACAAGCAGTAATATTCTCATTGTTTTCTGTTAAAATACCAAACTGTGGAAGTCTGGTTACTCAAGCTAATATCTGAGAACAATTCATTTTAGAGTGTAAAAAAATAGGATTTTTTAAAACAGCTTACCTGTAAAATCCTTTTCTTTCGAAGGACATCACGGGACACAGAGCCACAGTAATTACTAATGGGTTATATAGGTATCACTGGTGATTGGACACTGGCACACCCTATCAGGAAGTTCAACCCCTATATAATCCCTCCCCCTTGCAGGGATACCTCAGTTTTGTAGCCAAGCAATATAGTGTATTAGAAGAGGGGCGGGACCTCTGTGTCCCGTGATGTCCTTCGAAAGAAAAGGATTTTACAGGTAAGCTGTTTTAAAAAATCCTATTTTCTTTCTCGAACATCACGGGACACAGAGCCACAGTAATTACTGATGGGATGTCCCAGAGCAATGCTACCTGAGGGGGGGGAACCACGACCAAGTAGGGTGTAATCAGACCTGAGGACCCTGTACCGCTGCCCGCAGCACACTACGCCCAAAGGCGATATCCTCCTGCCTTCTCACATCCACCTGATAGAATCTGGTGAATGTATGAACTGAAGACCAGGTTGCGGCCTTGCAGATTTGAGCCATAGAGGCCCGGTGATGCACTGCCCAAGAAGCACCAATAGCCCTTGTGGAATGTGCCTTGATCTGAAACTGAGGAATCTTCTGTTTCAAACCGTAAGCTTGAATGATCAACTGTCAAATCCATTTAGAAATGGTAGCTTTTGACGCTGCCTGTCCTCTATTGGGACCCTCTGGCAGCACAAACAAAACATCCGTCTTGCGGATCTGAGCAGTTGTCCCTAGATAGGCCTTAACTGCTCTTACTACATCCAACGAATGTAGAGATCTCTCTTCCGGAGAACAGGGATCTGGAAAAAAGGAAGGCAGAACAATGTCTTGGTTTAAATGAGAATCAGAAACCACCTTCGGTAAAAAACTAGGATGAGGGCGTAGTACCACTCTATCCTTGTGTATAATCAAATAAGGCTCCTTACAGAAAAGAGCTGCTAATTCTGATACTCTTCTAGCAGAAGAGATGGCCACCAGAAAAATTTATTTTCTTGTCAACAAGACCAAAGGAATCTGACTTATTGGTTCAAAAGGCTGTTTCTGTAACACAGCCAGGACCAAGTTCAAGTCCCAGGGGTTTAGGGGCGCTTTAACCGGAGGATTAAGACGCATCACACCCTGCATAAAATTTCGGACCAAAGAATGCGAAGCAAGTGGCCGCTGAAATAATACTGATAAAGCAGAGACCTGGCCCTTGATGGTACTCAAGGCCAGCTTCATCTCTAATCCTAAAATCAAGAATTCTACCTATGACATATTTCCTGGGATGCCAACCTCTGGATTCACACCAGGTTATATAAGCTTTCCAGACTCTATGATAAATCATCCTGGAAGCTGGCTTCCTTGCATTAATCAAGGTAGATATGACAGGACCTGAGAGCCCACGACTCTTCAGAACGTGGGTCTCAATAGCCAAACCGTCAAATTTAGCGTTTGTAAGGCAGGATGGAACACTGGACCTTAACAGGTCTGGGCGTACCGGTAGGGTCCACGGGGAACCCACCGTCATCCTTACTATTTCTGCATACCAAGTCCTTCTGGGCCAAGCGGGGGCCACCAGAAGTACCGACTTCCTTTCCTGCCTGATCCTGCGAAGGAGTCGTGGTAATAGCAGAATAGGCAGGAATGCATAAATCAGTGAGAACCGATGCCACAGAATCACCAACGCATCCGTCCCGCATGCAAGAGGATCTTTTGTCCTTGCCACAAATCTGTCTATCTTTGTGTAGAATCGGGATGCAAAGAGATCTACATCTGGAACCCCCATCTTTGGCATATGACCCAAAAGACGTCAGGATGCAGAGACCATTCCCCTGGAAGTAACTGCTGGCGACTTAGATAGTCCGCCTGCCAATTCTCTATTCCCGGGATGAAAACTGCCGATATGCATGGCACATGCATCTCTGCTCAGACTAAGATCTGGTTCACCTCCTTTTGAGCAGCTTGGCTCTGGGTGCCTCCCTGATGATTTACATAAGCCACTGCTGTGGCATTGTCAGACTGGATCCTGACCGGACAACCCTGTAGCCTGATAGTCCAGGCTTTTAGAGCTAAATGTATCGCCCGGATCTCCAGAATGTTGATGGGTAAGGTCCTTTCTGTCTTGGACCATAACCCTTGGACCGCAGCCTGTTCCAGAACTGCTCCCCAACCTGACAGACTGGCATCTGTTGTTACCACCGTCCAGGTAACCGGTAGAAAGGATTTCCCCTTCTGCAGGTTCTCGGGTATGAGTCACCAATTGAGGCTCTGACGCACCGCATGCGACAGATGCATCGGAAAGTCTAATACCTGAACCTTCTTGTTCCAGGTCAACAGAATACTGTGTTGCAGCATTCTTGAGTGAAACTGAGCATAGGGAACTGCTTCGAATGAAGACACCATCTTCCCTAGTAGCCTCATACAAAGGCGGACTGAGGGACCTTTCTTGGTCCTTACTGTCAGAATCAGCTCTTCTCAAAGCAGTGATCTTTGCCTGGGGTAGAAATATTTTCTCCTGGCTTGTATCTATAATCAGACCTAAATACTCCAGTCTTCTTACTGGTTTTAGGAAAGACTTTTCTAAGTTGAGGATCCAACCCAGGTGTTCTAGATACCTGACTGTGGTCCTCAAGTTTCAATTTAAAGAGGCTACCGACCGGTCTATCAAGAGCAGGTCGTCTAGGTATACTATGACAGCTATACCCTGAGCCCTTAATCTGGCCAGAGGAGGAGCCAAGATTTTTGTGAACACTCGAGATGCAGTGGCTATCCCGAAAGGCAGAGCCACAAACTGGAAATGGCGCCCTCCTACCTCGAAGCGCAGAAACTTCTGATGAGCAGGAAAAATGGGCACATGCAGATATGCATCTCTGATGTCTATTGATGCCAGAAATTCTCCTCCCTGCAGGGTGGGAACTACTGTTCAAATTGATTCCATGCGGAAGGATTGAATCCTTAGGAATCGGTTCAGATCCCTTAAGTCCAGAATGGGCCTGACATCCCCATTTGGCTTTTGGACCGTAAAAAGGTTGGAATAGAAGCCCAATCCCTGGTCCTTTGCGGGAACTATCATAATGACCTCCTGCGACAAAAGTCGCTCTAACGCTAGAAGGAGCGACTGGTTCTTCTCTGGGTCTCTGGGAACACCTGATCTGAGGAACCGAGGAGAGGGGAATTCCTGAAACTCCAGCTTGTACCCTAAGGTTACCGTGGAGATTACCCATCTGTCCTGGAAGTCCTCCTGCCAGAGCTCTGAGAACTGTCGCAGTCTTCCCCCACTCTTAGTGAGCGGGGGCGCCCCCTCATGCAGAGGTCTTAGTTTTTTGCCTAGTAGGCTTCTTTCCCCAGGACTTCTTTTGTCCCTGGGGTTGACTCTTGTCTCTGGACCCCGATGGAGGCGGCCGTCGAGACTGCCTGGAGGCTGAAGCCCCCGGCGCTGGGGAAAGAGTCCGTTTGAAAGAGGGACGCTTACTCTTCTTCTTGACAGGTAAGAGAGTGCTTTTCCCACAAGAGATTCTCTTGATATAGTTATCCAAGTCCTCTCCAAACAACCTTGCACCACGAAATGGAAACCCAGCCAGTAGCTTCTTACATGGTGCTTCGGCTGACCAATTTTTCAACCATAGGATTCTACGTATATGCACCAACCCCAGTGAAAGACGGGAGGTTTGCACGATAGAATCTCTAATGGCGTCAACCACAAACCATAAGGCCGCTGGAAGGTTAGCAAACCCCTGGGCCTGCTGTTCAGGTAATACTTTGATGACCTGCTTTACATGGTCTCTTAAGTATTGACAGACTCCAATCGCTGCTACTGCAGGTTGGGCCACTGATCCTGCTAAGGAGAAAACATCCTTCAATAGGGATTCCATCCTTTTATCTACAGGATCCCTGAGCATCTGAACATTGTCTACAGGACAAGTCAGGCTACTATTTACGGAGGTAATGGCGGCATCAATAGCCGGTATTCCCCACATTTTAATAAACTTTTCTTCCATCGGATAAAGTGTTGAAAACTTTCTCGGCGGAAAAAAACGTTTGTCTGGGTGATCCCACTCAGAATAAATGAGCTTTTCAAGTAAAGTATGAGCAGGAAAAGCATGTGCTGCTTGGAAAGGTTTCAGTGACCCCAAAGCAGAAGAGGATTCTTTAGCAGTTTCAGGTATGGGCAACTTAAATGTGGAGCGGACCAATCCAGTGAGGATCTGCACTAAGACTTTCTCCTCTTGGGAAGTCGCAGAGGGTCCCTCTCCACCTGATTCCTCCGAAGAGGAATCATCCGTCCCATCCCGATCCTCTGAAAGGGATTCATCTCCTTTATCCCAGAGCTCCTCTGTCTGAGGGTCTTGGGGAACAGAGGAAAGCCTAGTGCGTTTTCTTCCACTGAGTGAAGACGTAATCACGGCCATTAATCTTTCCTCTAGACCATTAATGGTTGAGGAAAAAATCTCTTGTGTAATATATACAGGGGCTGAAGTGCCAGAAGCAGCTGTAGCCCCTGACCCCGATGGCTCTCCCTGGCTAGCCGTCCCTGGCCCATCTTTAGGGGGGGAGGATGCTGCCGACAGGGGGCCCTCAGAACCTGAACGAGATCCCCTAGTGTCTCTGGTTCCTGGGGTGCTTGAACCTCTTCTACCCATAGTGCAAAGCAACAAGGTGTGAGGTATACAAATGAACACTGCCTGCTGAGCGATGTAGTCTGGCTAAAAGCCTTGCTACCCAATGCTCAGTCTGGTGTTACTTCAGTAAATGCTGCCTAGGAGAATGCCTGTGTCCCACCTTACATGCGACCGTCAGCTCTGTGTCTCTCAGAAGGCTGTGTGCACCTGTACAGAGTGCCTCTAATAGCCTGCAGCTGGCCTGAGTGGGAGTCTAAGCACCTGTGCTGACGTCCCGCCCCCTCCTCTACCGCCCCCCCCTCGAGTTTTGAAAAAAATGAGCGCTTCCGACTCTCCTGTCATGCTTCTGGAGAAAGGCTGGGGATGGGGGGGGGAGGGAGGGAGGCTGGTAACAAGATCTGCCTGAACGGCTATCTTCAGAGATGGTGGCCATTAGGCAGCAGAGCCCGGGTGGTATAACCACTTTCTAGACCCCTGTGGCCCCTCTCTAGCCTGGGGGGGAACATTCAAACATGAGAAATCCCCCTTTCCATCTTACCTGCTTGCAGCCTGCTTGAGACGCTGGGACATAATCAGCGATGAAAACACCTGAGACAGTCAGTCAGCATGTGCAGGTTTGTGCTCTTGGCAGCCCCCGGTGGTCACAATAGGCATAGCATGCATTTACCTTAAAGGAGAAAAGCCACTAGAACTCAAAAATTCTGTGGAATCTCCTCTTACCTTATCCAGCCGCAGGGTGCTGTTTACACAGACCCAATCTTCACCTCTCACGGTGGGCTCCGTTTGAAAAAAACGTCATAGACTGGAGCCCTCATCAGTAGGGGGATCCAACAGTCCTGGGACCGTAAAGCACCTCGCCAGAAATTAGGAAGTTTAAAGCCATTTTCTGATCTGCGGGGTCCAGCTCTCTAAAAAGAGAAGCGTTACGGGTAAAACCTCGTTTCTTCGGACATGAGGCCCGGGTACCATTCAATGAAAAGACACTTTGAATGGATCCGGTTCGCCTGGCTTGCCCCAGTATAGGATATCAGGATATTCCCTTTGGAGCTCAGCACAGGACATCTTTACACGTCCATCACCTAAGACACTGGCGTAAAAACTGAGGTATCCCTGCAAGGGGGAGGGATTATATAGGGGGTTGAACTTCCTGATAGGGTGTGCCAGTGTCCAATCACCAGTGATACCTATATAACCCATCAGTAATTACTGTGGCTCTGTGTCCCGTGATGTTCGAGAAAGAAAAGGTGCATTTAGCATACTATATTAAACCTTGAATTTTTTTTTTTTTTAGTTAGGAGAAATCCTACCAATAATTTGATAAACTCAATTTGTTGTATAGTATATATATATTTTTGTATGTTTTTTTTTAAACAGAATTGAGTGTAACAGGTATTGGTGTAAACACAGCTGTGTTTACCTTTCTATTGTCTACCTAGAGGGTTACCCTGTTGTTCCCTGTGTGCTGATCTCAGTACTATTGTTCAGCAAGTCTTCTCTTTCTTTTGTTTCTTGGGTGTAGACTCTATATTCTCAGAAGATACTAGTGTTATTTTAATGTTTGTGTCTCCACTCTTGTGCATATTCTAAGTGGTAGACTACTGTGTCAGAAGTCTGTTCTGTGGTGGATTGTTGTATCATCATTGAACTTGTACATCATGGAGAAATTGATGGCCAGGATTGCTAAAGTTAAAAATAGCTCTGAAATAATAAGAGCAATGGAGGAATCTAAAAGCCAATGGCACCAGGCACAAGAGTATGTAAATATAGAGCTTACAGAGAAAAAATACAGCAAACGTAAGGTTAAGACTGCACTGATTTTTGCGGCTTGCTGGTTGGCTAACAATTACAGACAGTTATTATTGCAAAATATATCTCTCAAGGAGGATCTAGAAATAGCCAAAAGTAATATCAGTACTCTAATGTCCCGAACACATGGTCGGACATTGATCGGACATTCCCACAACAAAATCCATGAATTTTTTCCGATGGATCTTGTCTTGCATACACACAGTCACACAAAATTGTCAGAAAATCTGATCGTTCTGAACACGGTGACATAAAACACGTACGTCGGGACTATAAACGGGGCAGTAGCCAATAGCTTTCCTCTCTTAATTTATTCTGAGCATACATGGCACTTTGTGCGTCGGATTTGTGTACACACAATCGGAATTTCCGACAACGGATTTTGTTGTCGGAAAATTTTATAGCAAGCTCTCAAACTTTGTGTGTCGGAAATTCCGATGGAAAATGTGTGATGGAGCCCACACACAGTCGGAATTTCTGACAACAAGGTCCTATCTCACATTTTTCGTCTGAAAATCCGACCGTGTGTACAGGGCATTATGCCGCGTACACACGGTCGGAATTTCCGACAACAAATGTTCAATGTGAGCTTGTTGTCGGAAAATCCGACCCTGTGTATACTCCATCGGACATTTGCTGTCGGAATTTCCGACAACAAATGTTTGAGAGCTGGTTCTCAAATTTTCCGACAGCGTGTGTACACAATTCCGACGCACAAAATTCCACGCATGCTCGCAATCAAGCAGAAGAGCCGTACTGGCTATTGAACTTCATTTTTCTTGGCTCGTCATATGTCTTGTACGTCACCGCATTCTTAACGTTCGTAATTTCCAACAACATTTGTGTGACCGTGTGTTTGCAAGACAAAAAAAAATCCACGGTTTTGTTGTCGGAATGTCCGCGGCATAAGAGTTTTTATGACAAATTAGAATGGTAGCCACCAGCAACCAATAGACAACCGAAACAAGCAGGGGGGGGGGTTGATCAGCTGGCACGGGGGCTGAAGGAGGCAGAGAGTAAATGTAAACAATTGTTTGCATCTTCCAGCCCAGGGCAGTTTGTGCAATCTCCGAATACCATAGATTGTAATGCAACCGGTTTGAGTATTTCTAGATGCAACAGGAAATTATTTCCATCTGGAGTATGTGCTAGTTTCAACAACTCATTGAAAGGTGGGAGCTCTTTTGAAAGTGCCCCTATATCTCGTATGAAGACAGAAAAAGTTGTTAATCAGGTTTTAGCCATTGCACACCTGATAGTTCAAATATGTGACTGAATTAAAACTTCTAGAGATAAGTGGAGTAAATAGTAGCGCTCAAATAAATAAAAAATGAAAAAAAAATTAAAAAATAAAAATAAAATGAAAAATAAAAATAAAAATGTGCTAATGAAAGCAATAATCAATCTAAATGAACAGTAAAGGTATATATGTGTGAATATTGACAATAATACCCTCATTGAAAATCAGTCACAATATGAATGTCATCTGACAAAAAAGTTATTGGTGAACACTGTGAGCAAACACATCCTATCACATAATGTTCAAAGCAACACACCCTGTATTAGATGTGAAAATGATAAATGAAGTCTTAACATAAAGTTCATATCATGTGAATATATTCTAACAAAAAAAGTTATTGGTGAACACTGTGAGCAAACACATCATATCACATAATAATCAAAACATTATTAAACATCTATAAATGAAAACTCTTGGTTGTTCTTTGTGATCTTCCACCACGCCACAGTGTTGGTGCTTCCACTCCCACTTAAAGATTTGCACTCACCAGCTACAATTGCCTCCCACTCTCGTGTTTGACATAACTCGCCTCAACCCACACTTATCGGGGGTTAAAATGTGACCTCCAGATTCCAAACGTGATCTCCAAATAGCGAGCGTAAATGCAACAAATCCTTTTCCTCAAGAAGTGATTGCTCCACATGAAAATGAAAAAATGCTCCAAATAGTGTGATAAAGTACAGCAAATTTATTAAAAATTCAAACCATCGCACACCATTGCACTCACATGGGTAAAAACCAAAGCAGGCCAAAAAGAACACTCCAAAGGAAATCGTAACAAACTCCATGCACTGGTAAAGCGATCTATAGTGTTCACGGCGGACCCAGGATAGTGTGTCAGCTGTGCAGTCTCACCCACTCCTAGTCTCAAGCCTCCACCATTCGATGCAGCGTGTCACGTCACAACGTTCTGCGTCACGCTTCAGATGCTTGCTGTATAGTCACAGGGAAGTCCCCGTGAAGTCCCTGTGCGTCAGAGGAGGGCTGGGTCACTGGGTGGCCCCGCCCTCCGTTATATAAGAAGAACTGAAGCGTCACACGGCGGAAGACTCCCACTGAGGCGGATCGTGCGGACGGGGAAGAAGCCGGAGGCTTGTGTTTTTTAACCTTTTTGACACTTTTTTTGTGAAATGGTAGGAGTACATTTGTACCCCATTACCAATTGACACAGGAAGGTGGCCCAGTATCTGGGGGTCCCCTTGTTAAAGGGGGCTTCCAGATTACGATAAGCCCCCTGCCCGCAGACCCCCACAACCACCGGGCAAGGGTTGTGGGGATGAGGCCCTTCTCCCCATCAACATGGGGACAAGGTGCTTTGGGGGGCTACCCCAAAGCACCCTCCCAATGTTGAGGGCATGTGGCCTGGTACGGTTCAGGAAGGGGGGGCGCTCTCTTGTCCCCCCTCTTTTCCTGCAGCCTGCCAGGTTGCGTGCTCAGACAAGGGTCTGGTATGGATTTTGAGGGGGACCCCCACGCCATTTTTTAATTTTCGGAGTTCCCCTGTGGGGAAATTCCATGCCATTTTTATCAATGAACTTTTATGTGTATTGCTGGACCGACAATTCATTAGAGCCGGCGCTAGCGATAGTAGTTTTACATGACTTTTTCCCTTTAGAAATGTCATTTTGCTGTCAGACTGTTCTAAACACGGGAAACAGGCATACTATAGACACCCCCCAGGTACGAAATTTAAAGGAATATTACACTTTTATAATTTCACTTTAAACATTATTAAAATCACTGCTCCCGAAAAAACGTCTGTTTTTAAAACTTCTTTTTGCATTAATACATGTCCCCTGGGGCAGGACCCAGGTCCCCAAACACTTTTTATGACAATAACTTGCATATAAGCCTTTAAAATGAGCACTTTTGATTATGCATGTTCGTGTCCAATAGACTTTAATGGTGTTCGCATGTTCAAACAAATTTTTTGCCTGTTCGCATGTTCTGGATGCGAACTAAACCGGGGGTGTTCGGCTCATCCCTATTGAGTATGTCTTGTGTTTTGTTTTTCCTTCCAAATTGACTCATGTCCTGTTAATATGTGTGAAGGTTTTATGTCTACATGTTGTCTTCTTAGACTTTAAGTACTTACAAACCCACCAAGTTTTCCTATAACATTTTGTTTGTCAGAGTACAGATATGTGGGTGTGTCTGTGAATTTTTGACTGTACTTACTGTTGATGGAAGGTGGTTCCAAGCATCCACAACTAGTGTAGTCATTGGAAACCTCTCAGAGAGGTAGAGTGAGGTGTTATTAATGGTTTTTGAGTTTTGTATTGTAGGGTAAATACACAAACATGGACGGATAATCCAGAGCGGACCCAGACTAGGCAAATTATTTTGAAACACCTTAACCTGTTACCAACCTTAACCTGTTACCAACCGCACTATAGCCGAATGATGGCTACAGTGTGGCTCAAAAACTCTGGGAGGGCGTACATTGACGTCCTCCCAGAATCGCGCTCCCGTCCCCCCCTGGGGAGTGCACATGGGAACATCCACGCTCGCCGGGTTCACGGGACCTGGTGCAACACGGATTGCGGTAAAGGGCCAATGACAGCAGCCCTTTACCACATGATCGCTCCGTCCCATGACAGAGCGATCACAAATGTAAACACTGCAGGGTCACCAGAGGTTTAACGCGCTCCTCTCCTCACACCGATACAGCTTGAGTGGAGATGAGAGCGATCAAGTGTTCTACTGTGAGTTTTTACAATTATAACTGTGCCAGCAGTGCCCAGCAGTGCTCAACAGTGCTATCACTGTGCCATCTGTGCCACATCTGAGCCATCTGTGCCCTCTGTGCCACCAGAGCCACACCAGTGCCACTACAGTGCTCATCTGTGACACACCAGTGCCAGACCAGTGCTACACCAGTGCCCATCAGTGTCACCTGTGCCGATCAGTGCCACCTGTGCCCATCAGTGCTTATCTGTGCCACCTGTGCCCATCAGTGCCGCCTGTGCCCACCTGTGCTCACCAGTGCCCATCAGTGCCACCACAGTGCTCATCTGTACCCTCAGTGCCACTACTGTACAATCAGTGCCACTACAGTGCCCATCTGTGCCACTACCGTGCCCATCTGTGCCACTACCGTGCCCATCTGTGCAACTCATTAGTGCCACTACAGTGTCCAATAGTGCACATCAGTACTCTGCAGTGCAGCCTCACCAGCACCAAGCAGTGCACCCTCACCAGCACCCCAGCAGTGCAGCCACACCTGTCTCTAGAATCGCAACACAGTCACCAGTATGGCAAAAAAATATTTTACCAGCGAGGAGGCCTACCAGATTATCAGCCTGAGCAACGAGAGCAGCGGGGAGCTCTCTGAGTCTCAGTCCGATTCTGATTCAGCCTTTGAACCTGTTACAAGCAGTGGGTCTACTACAGAGGAAGAGGAACATGTGCCCATGAAAAGAAGGCATTCTGGCATGGAGCAGCAGCCTACTACCAGCAGCGCAGGGCCGTCCACCTCGAGCGCAGTGCCGTCCAACTCAAAGGCAGTGTTGACCACCTCAAGCGCAGTGCCATCCACCTCAAGCGCAGTGCCACTGCAACAAAGGCCAAGCACCAGTAGGGTGTCATCTCAGCCCCAAAGGGATTGGGGCGATGCCAGCCTTCCTTATGCCCTTCAAAACCCCCTGTGGCTTCCCCCTAATTCCGGAGCAGCAAAAATCCCCCCTTTCACCGTCCAGCATGATTTTGCCATGCTTGATTTTTTTCATTTGATTTTCACTGAAGACTTACTATCGTCCATTGTGGCCCAGTGCAACCTCTCTGCACAGCAGTACATAGTAAGCAACCCTGGTTCTAGTTATGCCCATCCCTTTGAGTGGAGAGAGCTTACCGTAGAGGAATTCAACATTTTTTAGGCTTAACTTTTACTATGGGACTCACAAAAAAAACGGATTGTACTCCTATTGGTCTACCAACCCCATCCACCACATGCCACTCTTCTCATCCATTATGCTAAGATCAAGATACCTTATGATTATGCGGTTCCTCCACTATAATGACAACACCCAGTACCCTCCCCGAAATGACCCAGCTTTGACAAATTATTAAAAATTCGGCCACTCCTGAATTATTTGTCTGAAAAATTCCCCTAGTTATATACCCCCGACCAGAATATCTCGGTTAATGTGTCCCTTGTAAAATTCTCAGGCAGGCTGGGCATCAAACAGTTTATTCCCAGCAAAAGGGCCCGATATGGGGTTAAAATGTACAAACTTTGTGACCGTTTGTATAGATGTACCCCGAGCCACGGGGTACATCTATGCCTTCCTGGTGTACGAAGGGAAGGACTCCCAACTGCATCCCCCTGAATGTCCAGAGTATATTGGAGTCACCGAGCCACGGGGTACATCTATGCCTTCCTGGTGTACGAAGGGAAGGACTCCCAACTGCATCCCCCTGAATGTCCAGAGTATATTGGAGTAAGCGGCAAAGTTGTCTGGGAGCTCGTCTATCCACTCCTTGGAAAGGGATACCATCTTTATGTGGATAATTTTTATACAAGCTTGCCCCTCTTCCGCAATCTTCACTGGAGGGACACCCCAGCATGTGGTACAGTAAGAGCCAATAGAAAGGGCTTCACGCAAAAACTCGTCAATGAAAGGTTACGACGAGGGGAGACGGCGTCTTTGCGGAACCAGGAGCTATTGGCTGTCAAGTGGAGGGACAGACGAAATGTCCACATGCTCACATCAATCCATAACGACACCTACTTGGAAGTCCCCAGAAGAAACGGCCCAATCCAGAAACCAGCTTGTGTCTTCAATGATCAGATGATTGAACCCTACCTTCCCACAAGAAAATCCCGCCATTGGTATAAAAAAGTGTCTATTTATTTTTTCAGTTTGGCCAAGTATAACACTTAGGTTATTTACCAAAAATCTACCGAGACCCCCGTATCCTGTCTGCACTATCAGGAACAAGTTATCTCCGCCCTTTTGTACCCTGAAAGCCCACCAGAAAATATTTTCTCTGATTCCGTGAGCAGACTCCACGAATGGCACTTTCCTAAGAAACCCCCCCCCCCCCCCCGTGAAACAGGCCACAGACATCAGAATAAATGCCGGGTGTGCTCCAGGGGAGGAGTTAGAAGAGACACCACGTATTTTTGTCCCCAATGTCCTTCCCAACCAGGCCTCTATATAGGTAACTGTTTCCGCCGTTACCATACTTCTCTACATTATTAGGGAAGTATGGTAAACTTAATTCTCATTTCCTGTCATTTTCCTCCACACCCCTTATGCCACTGCACTGAACTGTATATACCTCTGCCTTTTCCGGAACTGACCCTGGCCTGTTATACGACCAAGCTTCAGCCTAACGCTAAACATACCTCTGCCTTCTCCGGTAAACTGACCCTGGCCTGTTATACGACCAACCTTACAACCAAGGGGCAAATTAAATTCTGTGGTGTGCGTTTAAAGGAGTCACACAAAGGAATGCAAATGGAATTTAAAGTTTCATTTTTTCTTTTTTTAGGCAAAGAAGCCATGTTTTTTACTTCCTAAAAGCACAAATGATCAGTATATCTGAATAATATAAATCATCAGTGCAGGTACATGCTGGACCTAGAATAAAGAAAAAATAGATTATAATACAGAGCGTGAAAGAGAACTGCTCCAAAATTTGAACTCATGGAATAAAATAAAAAAAATCTATGAATAAATCAAGAATATAATAATTAGAATTGCCAAACCAAAACAAGGGAACTAGGAGAAAAATTAAACCTAATGCTAGCCTGTCATGTAGACAGACAGTAAGGCTGCTTTCACACTGCTCCGTTGCAAAAACGCGGATGCCTGCAACTGTGAAAAATGAACATGTTACATAAAAAAGGCACCAAAAACGAAAATGTGTATTTATGATGTTTTTTTTTTTTTTTAATGGGTTTTCCATTAATTTCCATGGGAAACTGCCATTTTGGTGCAGTTTTGAAAAATGCACCAAAGATGCAGCAGCAGGACTTTTCAAAATGCACTGCACCTGAAGCACTGAGGTGTGAAGCGTGCCATAGGATTTAGTAAAATGCATTAGTGTGCAAACAGCCACAAAAACATTATTGCAGGTACCACAGATTTACTGACACTGAATATTGAAGCATAAACATTCCCTTTTCTACATCTTACGAGGCACTGTTATGATCAGGCTTCTCAGTAGGTAAATGAAGTACTAAAATGTGAGGTGGGGTCACACCCACAATCCACAACCACAAAGTCAGTGCATTCATAGTAAGTTCAGTAGCCTTTTTAGGTACTCTTGGGAGTATAAAGCTAAAATTTGAAAGAAATATTAACAAGTGTTACTTGTTCATAGAAACAATTATTTAACATTTTACATACAATTACAATGACTGAGGGACCTGCAGAATGCAGAGGCTCCGGTTAACAATAAAACATTAAACATTTGACCCACCCTCCTATCAAAATGACCAGATGACACATTTTATTTGTCCTAACCTCTGCCCGCCTGGCACCCCAAAAAACATACGAGTGACCCAGGATCCACACCAAGCACGAATCAGAATCAGCAAGAGAAAAGAAAACGGGTATGGGGAAATACAACACCCCCAAGAATCCTAACCATATCAACAAACAACAACAGAATAGGAAACATATTAAATAAAGAAGACAGGTTGCACCCTATAAGATGGCACAACTTAGCCCAACCCAACAGATAGCAAACCTTAGAAGTCAAAATAAATGGGGGAGCACATATGACCAAAATCTGACTGAAGGGAAAAAATAAAGAGGGGGAAACCTGGGGGGGAGGGGGGAAGGAAAAAATAGGGAGGGGGTGGAGAGAGGGGAGGGAGAGGGGAGAAGGGAGAGGAAAGGGAAGGTAGGAAGGAAGGGGAAGGAAAAGAAATGGGAAAAGGGAGGGAGAAAGGGAAGAGAGATGGGACCGATAAAGGGTATGGTAGCAGAGAAAAATGACCAAACCTTACCTTTGAAAAGCATGAATGTTAATGCAAACGCCCCAAGACTTTAAAGAGGATAATACTAGGGGGGTGGATAAAACCACTTGAGAAAATGTTTCCTGGTGGTTACAAAGTGAATGAAGCCTTTGATGAATCTGTGCAAAAATCAATGATAAGCCCATCAAAAACCTGTGAGCAGTGAAATAACAAGGATGGCATGGGGAGGGGGGGTTTGCATGTCATAATAAGCAATGCATGGAACATGTCCTTGCTGATGCTAAAACACTATGGCATATTGCACAATATTCCTTACCTAGATCCCAGGTTTTCTGAACGTGAAGCCTGTCTACACCCCTGTGTAGATGGTCAACAACGCTGTGCCGATCCTGAATGGAGGTATATATATATATATGGGAATCCTATCAATGTGGCTGAGGGAGGGCAGAGAGATCCCTGAGGCCGCCCCTATCACCCAGATCAAAGGTCTGGAATGGCCTTTGGGATCCAGAGGGGCGAGAGCGGGCTCATCTTCCCACTGAGATGCCGAGTATGGGGTGTGGACCAGGGCAACAGTGCACACCCCAAGGAGAGATACACCCCCTGGAAGTGCCGACTGCTATTTTGAAGGCGTGGCGGATCCCATGCTGCCTCTCAGAGGAGGGAGCGGGTAAGCGCCATGATGGAGTCTGAAGAGGGGGACCAAGATTTGGCGAGGCACCGGATATGACGCAACAGGAAGGTGCATCACTGGTGCTCTGTGTTGCACACGGCGGGAAGGCGCAACCAGAAGTGACGCGGCATGGAGCCGCCTCACCTCGGAGCTAGAATTGGAAATACAATCTACCATGGTAAAGCCTCTGTGGGACCTGAGGTGTCATGGGGAAATGGTGGGGAGTAAGGACAAATCCAGTGACTCCCCCATAGCCCCACAGGCAGTGGGGAGACACGGGCAGGCCATTGCCATCAAGATCGGAAAAATTGTTAAAAATATGTGTAAATAGAACAAAACAAAGAGAAATCCATAAATAGGGAGTTGAATATAATCTGTCAAAAAAAGAGTAGCTATGTGATTAAACAAATCTTAATAACAAGAAAAGGGATGAGCCGAACACCCCACGGTTCGGTTTGCAGCAGAACATGCGAACAGGCAAAAAATTTGTTCCAACACGCGAACACCATTAAAGTCTATGGGACACGAACGTGAAAAATCAAAAGTGTGAATTTTAAGGGTTAATATGCAAGTTATTTGGGGACCTGGGTCCTGCCCCAGGGGACATGTATCAATGCAAAAAAAAAGTTTTAAAAACAGCCATTTTTTCGGGAGCAGTGATTTTAATAATGCTTAAAGTGAAACTATAAAAGTGAAATATTCCTTTATATTTTGTACCTGGGGGGTGTCTATAGTATGCCTGTAAAGTGGCAAATTATTCCCGTGTTTAGAACAGTCCCTGCATAAAATGACATTTCTAAAGGAAAAAAAGTAATTTAAAACTACTCGAGGCTATAATGAATTGTTGGGTCCCAGCAATACAGATAAAGTAATTGAAAAAAACAGCATGGGATCCCCCACAGTCCATTACCAGGCTCTTTGGGTATGGTATGAATATTAAGGGGAACCCCGAACCAACATTTTAAAAAAATTGCGTGGGGGTCCCCCCAAATTCTATACCAGGCCCTTAAGGGGAACCCTGCGCCAATTTTTAAAAAAACAAATCTGGTATGGATTTTAAGGGGAACCACGCACCAAATTTTTTTTTAAAATGGCGTGCGGGTCCCCCCAGAAATCCATACCAGACCCTTATCCGGGCACGCAACCTGGCAGGCTGCAGGAAAAGAGGTGGGATGAAAGAGGGCCCCCCTCCTGACCCGTACCAGGCCACATGCCCTCAACATGAGGAGGGTGCTTTGAGGTAGCCACCCAAAGCACCTTGTCCCCATGTTGATGGGGACAAGGGCCTCATCCCCACAACCCTTGCCCGGTAGTTGTGGGGGTCTGCGGGTGGGGGGCTTATCGGAATCCTGGAAGCCCCCTTTAACAAGTGGACCCCCAGATCCCAGCCCCCCTGTTTGAAATGGTAACGGGTAAATTGTACCCGTACCATTTCACAAAAAAATGTCAAAATGTTAAAAAAAACAAGACACACCTTGGGACAAGTCCTTTATTAAAAAATAAAAAAATATAAATGTCCCACGAAGTCCATTCATCTTCTTCTATGGCTCCGCCGATGGACCGAAAAATGAAATAAAAAAGATGGGAGGCACCCACCATATGACGCTTTAGTGCCAATGACAGTTCTTTTATAACTGAGGGCGGGGCCACACGGTGACGTACCCGGGTGACCCTGCCCCCTCTGATACACAGGGACTTCCCAATAGCTTCCCCGTGGTGTCAGAGGGGGCGGGCCACCTTTTTACATACCCGGGAGCCTGTTTAGGAGGGGGGGCGCTCTCGCATCCCCCCTCTTTTCCTGCGGCCTGCCAGGTTGTGTGCTCGGGTAAGGGCCTGATATGGATTTTTGGGGGGACCCCCACGCCATTTTTTTAAAATTTTGGCACGGAATTCCCCTTAAAATCCATACCAGACCTGAAGGGTCTGGTATGGATTTTGAGGGGGACCCCTACGCTATTTTTAAAAAAAAAATTGGCACAGGGTTTATCTTAATATTCATACCAGACCCAAAGGGCCTCGTAATGGACTGGGGGGATCCCACGCCGTTTTTTTCAATGATTTTTATTATCTGTATTGCCGGGACCCGACAATTCATTATAGCATTTGATGGGCACAGTGAGGCTGCATTTGTCGGGCACAGTGAGGCTGCATTTAATGGACACAGTGAGGCTACATTTGATGGGCACAGTAAGGCTGCAATTGATGGGCACAGTGAAGCTGCATTTGACGGGCACAGGGAGGCTGCATTTGACGGGCACAGGGAGGCTGCATTTGATGGGCACAGTGAGGTTGCATTTGGTGGGCACAGTAAGGCTGCATTTGATGGGCACAGTGAGGCTGTAATTGATGGGCACAGTGAGGCTGTAATTGATGGGCACAGTGAGGCTGCATTTGACGGGCACAGTGAGGCTGCAATTGATGGGCATGGTGAGGTTGCATTTGACGGGCAGTGAGGTTGCAATTGATGTGCACAGTGAGGTTGCATTTGATGGGAACAGTGAGGCTGCAATTGATGTGTACAGTGAGGCTGCATTTGATGGGCACAGTGAGGCTGCATTTGATGGTGTTGCCTTATGAGTTTATGTGAAATCTCCATTAATAGTTGTAAAATATTGTAATTATGAATATATTTAATTTAGCTTGTATATATGGAGGGCGTGCAACATAGCTTCACAATAGTGTCTGTTAGACAGACAATTCGGTGTCTAAGCTTGTGTTTACAAACAATGGGACCCAAACCTCATTGTTCTACACATACTCACTTCAAAGGATCCCATGTTTAGATATGCAATGAGAGTCAACCATCATCAATACTTAACTTTCCTGAAGGTCATGTACCTACAAGTTAAGTCTCCCACTCAAAATAGTCAGTGTCAAAGATTTGCATTAAAGGGGCTGACTTATGCAAAGTATAGGGATTGGAGATGTGGCCAATCCTGAACCAGGAATAGGGAAGCCCACCAATCAGCCACGCCATGCCAACCAATGAGGCATCAGCCTGTAATGATATACACAGACTAGATGGGAGGGAAACACACACTCTATGGAAGAGCAGTCACGTGAATGGAACCTCTATGGGAATGGTAAATATGGGAAATCTCCCTTCTACTTGTATCTGAATATGCTGGTCTTAAGTATTTTATGTCCTACTGTTTGTAGATTAATGTTTTAAGGAATATACTCTGTATTCCTTCATGTAATCCATGATTTTTACCCTTTTCCTGTACAATTAGATTGATGTGTATTAGTCTAGGCCTACTTTACTATATACCAATACATTTTTATTATTGTGTTAAAGCTTTCACTCATGGTCAAAGAACTCTCATTTAACCCAAATCATATCTGAGAGATATTAAATCTCAAATATAGTATACGGGTAACATAATTGGCGACACACGAAGTTGAGGACCAGAACTGAAAGTATTTAATATAATGCCGAGATTTGTGTAATGCAGATTTAGGTTATTGGGCTGGATTTAAAACTTAAACTTTTAAAAGTCAGTTTTTCCGGTAGTTTGGAGGTCACAGCAAGTTTATCTAGGGAAAAATATAGGTAAATGTTTTATTCTTTTAGTGGGTATCAGAATAACTCTAATGCCCTGTACACACGATAGGATTTTCTGATGGAAAATGTGTGATAGGACCTTGTTGTCAGAAATTCCGACCGTGTGTAGGCTCCATCAACCATTTTCCATAGGAATTTCTGAAACACAAAGTTTGAGAGCTTGCTATAAAATTCCGATCGTGTGTACACAAATCTGACGTACAAAGTGCCACGCATGCTCAGAATAAATTAAGAGAGGAAAGGTATTGGCTACTGCCCCGTTTATAGTCCCGACGTACGTGTTTTACGTCACCGCGTTCAGAACGATCGGGTTTTCCAACAACTTTGTGCGACCATGTGTATGCAAGACAAGTTTGAGCCAACATCCGTCTGAAAAAATCCATGGATTTTGTTGTCGGAATGTCCGATCAATGTCCGACCATGTGTACAGGGCATTAGGAGCGAGGATGCACCACATATTGTTTTTTTAAAAAAGTATTTAGTCAGCCACCAATTGTGCAAGTTCTCCCACTTAAAAAGATGAGAGAGGCCTGTAATTGCCTGTAATTGTCATCATAGGTATACCTCAACTATGAGAGACAAAATGTAGAAACAAATCCAGACAATCACATTGTCTGATTTTTGAAAGAATATATTTGCAAATTATGGTGGAAAATAAGTATTTGGTCACCTACAAACAAGCAAGATTTCTGGCTCTCACAGACCTGTATCTTCTTCTTTAAGAGGCTCCTCTGTCCTCCACTCATTACCTGTATTAATGCACCTGTTTGAACTTGTTATCAGTATAAAAGACACCTGTCCACAACCTCAAACAGTCACACTCCAAACTCCACTATGGTGAAGACCAAAGAGCTGTCGAAGGACACCAGAAACAAAATTGTAGACCTGCACTAGGCTGGGAAGACTGAATCTGCAATAGGCAAGCAGCTTGGTGTGAAGAGATCAACTGTGGGAGCAATAATTAAAAAATGGAAGACATACAAGACCACTGATAATCTCCCTCGATTTGGGGCTCCACGCAAGATCTCACCCCGTGGTGTCAAAATGATCACAAGAACGGTGAGCAAAAATCCCAGAACCACACTGGGGGGACTAGTGAATGACCTGCAGAGAGCTGGGACCAACGTAAAAAAGGCTACCATCAGTAACACACTACGCTGCCAGGGACTCAGATCCTGCAGTGCCAGATGTAAGGAAAATGGCTACACTTCAGTTCACTATATACTTTAGATAAGGGGCTTGAACTTTTGAACTTTTTATACAAGCTATATGAAATGCTTTTGCAAGATTTTTATAATGTCAAAATGACAGTTTACTAGCAAGGAAAATAGGGAAGTTAGGAAAGTTAGCTAGCTCACCGCACATTTGGATTAATGCCAATGGTGCATGACTGTCTCAAAAGATTATTCCCATATTTCAAAATTCGGAATTCAAGCTAGGTACTTTTTTAAAAGCGTCATTGAGCATGTCATATAAAATGTAACTTGTGATGACTTGTGATATGTAACTTGTGATACCTGTACTCTTGTGATTGGATAAACTAAGGGACCGCCCTTTGGTTTGCCCCTACTGATAAATGATTTGTTACTCTATATAAACATGTGAAATGATACAATACAGTTGTATTTCTGGATATCCAACTGTGTGTGGTGTCTTGATTTAACCAATCGATTGAAAAGATCTTTTTGATGTCCAAGTTCAGCTCGAGCAAGGAAAAGGTTTGAGGGCGCACTTGACCAGTTAACCCCTACCCTTACACCAGACGTGTCCTCCTGCTTAAGCCAGTACATGTCCGGGCCTGTCTGAGGTTTGCTAGAGAGCATTTGGATGATCCAGAAGAGGATTGGGAGAATGTCATATGGTCAGATGAAACCAAAGTAGAACTGTTTGGTATAAACACAACTCGTCATGTTTAGAGGAGAGAGAATGCCGAGTTGCAACCAAAGAACACCATACCTACTGTGAATCATGGGGGTGGCAACATCATGCTTTGGGGCTGTTTCTCTGCAAAGGGAACAGGACGACTGATCCGTGTACATGAAAGAATGAATGGGGCCATGTATCATGAGATTTTGAGTGCAAACCTCCTCCTATCAGCAAGGGCATTGAAGATGAAACGTGGCTGGGTCTTTCAGCATAACAATGATCCCAAACACACTGCCCGGGCAACGAAGGAGTGGCTTCATAAGAAGCATTTCAAGGTCCTGGAGTGACCTAGCCAGTCTCCAGATCTCAACCCCATAGAAAACCTTTGGAGGGAGTTCAAAGTCCGTGTTGCCCAGCGACAGCCCCAAAACATCACTGCTCTAGAGGAGATCTGCATGGAGGAATGGGCCAACATACCAGCAACAGTGTGTGACAACCTTGTGAAGACTTATGCCCCATACACATGGTCGGACATTGATCAGACATTCCGACAACAAAATCCATGGATTTTTTCCGACGGATGTTGGCTCAAACTTGTCTTGCATACACACGGTCACACAAAGTTGTCGGAAAATCCGATCGTTCTGAACGCGGTGACGTAAAGCACGTACGTCGGGACTATAAACGGGGTAATAGCCAATAGCTTTAGTCTCCTAATTTATTCTGAGCATGCGTGGCACTTTGTACGTCGGATTTGTCTACACACGATCTGAATTTAAAGGATCGGATTTTGTTGTCGGAAAATTTAATAGCATGCTCTCAAACTTTGTGTTTCGGAAATTCCGATGGAAAAAGTCCGATGGAGCCCACACACGGTCGGAATTTCCGACAACAAGCTTCGAGCGCACATATTCCGTCGGAAAGTCAGACCGTGTGTACAGAGCATTACAGAAAACGTTTAACTTCTGTCATTGCCAACAAGGATATATAACAAAGTATTTAGATGAACTTTTGATATTGACAAAATACTTATTTTCCACCATAATTTGCAAATAAATTCTTTATAATCAGACAATGTGATTGTCTGGATTTGTTTCCACATTTTGTCTCTCATAGTTGAGGTATACCTATGATGACAATTACAGGCCTCTCTCATCTTTTTTAAGTGGGAGAACTTGCACAATTGGTGGCTGACTAAATACTTTTTTGCCCCACTGTAAATGGTGTGTCCACTAAAGGCATAGTATTTGTGTGTAGGACATTGAAACTGAGCTTCAAGAGAGTTGTTTGTTTGTTTTTGTTTTTTTGCTGTGGGAATTTACAAGCAGTAATATTCTCATTGTTTTCTGTTAAAATACCAAACTGTGGAAGTCTGGTTACTCAAGCTAATATCTGAGAACAATTCATTTTAGAGTGTAAAAAAAGGTGCATTTAGCATACTATATTAACCACTTCAATACCAGGCACTTAGACACCTTCCCGCCCAGGCCAATTTTCAGCTTTCAGCGCTGTCACAATTTGAATGACAATTGCGCGGTCATGCTACACTATACCCAAACAAATTTTTTATCATTTTGTTCCCACAAATAGAGCTTTCTTTTGGTGGTATTTGATCACCTCTGCGGTTTTTATTTTTTGCGCAACAAATAAAAAAAGACCGAAAATTTTGAAAAAAACACGTTTTTCTTTGTTTCTGTTAAAATTTTTTGTAAATGAGTACGTTTTCTTCTTCAATGACGGGCACTGATATGGCTGCACTGACGGGCACTGATACGGCGGCACTGATGGGCACCGATGAGGTGGCACTGATGAGGTGGCACTGATGGGCACCGATGATGGGCACTGATAGGCGGCACTGATGCGCACTGATAGGTGGCACTAATGGGCACTGATAGGTGGCACTGATGGGCACTGATAGGTGGCACCGATGGGCACTGATAGGCGGCACTGATGGGCACTCGTAGGTGGCATTGATGGGCACTCGTAGGTGGCGTTGATGGGTAGTTATGGGTGGCACTGATAGTTGGCACAGATGGGCACTGATAGGTGGGCACAGATGGGCACTGACAGGTGGCACCGATGGACACTGATGGGTGGCACTGATGATACTGATTGATGGCAGTGATGCCCCTAAGTGTGGCATTGCTGGGCATCACTGCAACATAATTGTGCCAATCAGTGCCCATTTGTGGGCACTGATTGGCACAGATTTGGCACTGACTGGGCACATGTGGATGGCCATGGGGTACATACCTGGCCATCCACATGTTTCCCTTCCCTGGTGGTCCTAGTGGCGATCCCTGGTGGTCCAGTGTGGTGATCTGCGGGGGGGCTGCGCTGATAAACAATCAGCGCAGACCCCCCCCTGCCAGGAGAGCCGCCGATCGGCTCTCCTCTACTTGCGTCTGTCAGACGCGAGTGAGGAAGAGCCGATCAACGGCTCTTCCTATTGACAGCGTGATCAGCTGTGATTGGACACGGCTGATCACGTGGTAAAGAGCCTTCGCCGGAGGCTCTTTACCAAGATCGGTGTAGCGGTGTGTCCGACTGACACCGATCGCCGCGATGCGCGCCCCTGCGGGCGTGCGGCGGCATGTTATCCTGAAGGACGTCATATGACGCCCAGTCAGGATAACTGAACCACTGCCCGGCCGTCAATCCGCTATAGGCCGGGCGGGAAGTGGTTAAACCTTGAATTTTTTTTTTTAGTTAGGAGGAATCCTACCAATAATTTGATAAGCTCAATTTGTTGTATAGTATATATATATTTTTGTATGTTTTTTTTTAAACTGAATTGTGTAACAGCTATTGGTGTAAACACGGCTGTGTTTACCTTTCTATTGTCTACCTAGAGGGTTACCCTGTTGTTCCTTGTGTGCTGATCTCAGTACTATTGTTCTGCAAGTCTTCTCTTTCTTTTGTTTCTTGGGTGTAGACTCTATATTCTCAGAAGATACTAGTGTTATTTTAATGTTTGTGTCTCCACTCTTGTGCATATTCTAAGTGGTAGACTGCTGTGTCAGAAGTCTGTTCTGTGGTGGATTGTTGTATCATCATTGAACTTGTACATCATGGAGAAATTGATGGCCAGGATTGCTAAAGTTAAAAATAGCTCTGAAATAATAAGAGCAATGGAGGAATCTAAAAGCCAATGGCACCAGGCACAAGAGTATGTAAATATAAAGCTTACAGAGAAAAAATACAGCAAACGTAAGGGTAAGACTGCACTAATTTTTGCGGCTTGCTGGTTGGCTAACAATTACAGACAGTTATTATTGCAAAATATATCTCTCAAGGAGGATCTAGAAATAGCCAAAAGTAATATCAGTACTCTAATGCCCTGAACACATGGTCGGACATTGATCGGACATTCCCACAACAAAATCTATGAATTTTTTCCGATGGATGTTGGCTCAAACTTGTCTTGCATACACACAGTCACACAAAATTGTCGGAAAATCCGATCGTTCTGAATGCGGTGACATAAAACACGTACGTCGGGACTATAAACGGGGCAGTAGCCAATAGCTTTCCTCTCTTAATTTATTGTGAGCATACATGGCACTTTGTGCGTCGGATTTGTGTACACACAATCGGAATTTCCGACAACGGATTTTGTTGTCGGAAAATTTTATAGCAAGCTCTCAAACTTTGTGTCGGAAATTCCGATGGAAAATGTGTGATGGAGCCCACACACAGTCGGAATTTCTGACAACAAGGTCCTATCACACATTTTTCGTCGGAAAATCCGACCTCGTGTACAGGGCATTATGCCGCGTACACACGGTCGGAATTTCCGACAACAAATGTTCAATGTGAGCTTGTTGTCGGAAAATCCGACCCTGTGTATACTCCATCGGACATTTGCTGTCGGAATTTCCGACAACAAATGTTTGAGAGCTGGTTCTCAAATTTTCCGACAGCGTGTGTACACAATTCCGACGCACAAAATTCCACGCATGCTCGCAATCAAGCAGAAGAGCCATACTGGCTGTTGAACTTCATTTTTCTCGGCTCGTCGTATGTCTTGTACGTCACCGCATTCTTAACGTTCGGAATTTCCGACAACATTTGTGTGACCATGTGTATGCAAGACAAAAAAAAATCCACGGTTTTGTTGTCGGAATGTCCGATCGCGTGTACGCGGCATAAGAGTTTCTATGACAAATTAGAATGCTAGCCACCAGCAACCAATAGACAACCAAAACAAGCAGGGGGGGGGGGGTTGATCAGCTGGCACGGGGGCTGAAGGAGGCAGAGAGTAAATGTAAACAATTGTTTGCATCTTACAGCCCAGGGCAGTTTGTGCAATCTCCGAATACCATAGATTGTAATGCAACCGGTTTGAGTATTTCTAGATGCAACAGGAAATTATCTCCATCTGGAGTATGTGCTAGTTTCAACAACTCATTGAAAGGTGGGAGCTCTTTTGAAAGTGCCCCTATATCTCGTATGAAGACAGAAAAAGTTGTTAATCAGGTTTTAGCCATTGCACACCCGATAGTTCACAAGCAAACGCCCTACACCCTGTGATACCTCCACTGCGCTTCTGAATAAGTGAAAAAAGTATAATTTAAATAAACTATAGCTGCCACTTAATGTGTAACAAATACGTGACTGAATTAAAACCTCTAGAGATAAGTGGAGTAAATAGTAGCGTTCAAATAAATAAAAAATGAAAAAAAATTAAAAAATAAAAATAAAAGAAAAATGAAAAATAAAAATAAAAATGTGCTAATGAAAGCAATAATCAATCTAAATGAACAGTAAAGGTATATATGCGTGAATATTGACAATAATACCCTCATTGAAAATCAGTCACAATATGAATGTCATCTGACAAAAAAGTTATTGGTGAACACTGTGAGCAAACACATCCTATCACATAATGTTCAAAGCAACACACCCTGTGGTAGATGTGAAAATGATAAATGAAGTCTTAACATAAAGTTCATATCATGTGAATATATTCTAACAAAAAAGTTATTATTGGCCGGATGTTGGGCTGAATAGAAGCGTGGGTGATTAGCCCCTGCCATCCTGATTTTTTATCCTTTGTTTCGGACTCCAGCGGACCTGCCTTGCAGGCTTCATAGCCTCCCAGCTTGTTGGAGCGCTGCCTGGAGTCGCCAGCACAGCGCTTCTCTTACCTGCAGCTGCCTGGGGGACAGACCGCGGCTCCGGCCTAGTTCCCGGAGCGGCGGCCATCTTGCCTCACCCGGCGGCGGCCCCAGCGGGATCTCCTGGCCTCCCTGATTGTCCTGGACCCAATCTTCTCCTGCTGCAGCCGCCCGACCGCCCGGGGCCACCACTACGGCGTTTCCTTCTCACCTTGCAGCTGCCTGAGGGACGGATCGCGGCTCCGGCCTGCATTCCGGAGCGGCGGCCATCTTGGTGCACCCAGGGACACCCCGAGCAAGTGATCCTGGCCCCCCCTGCACATCTCAAGGTCAGTTTCCTACAGCTGCTGCCGGCCGCATCATCCGGGCCACCATTGCGGCGCTCACTCGCCCTGCAGCTGCCTGTGGGACGGGCCGGGGCTCCGGCCTGGTGCTCGGTGGCCATCTTGCTTCACCCAGTGAAGGCCTCGGCGGACTCTAAGGGACCCTCCGGCCACCTTGAGCCCTTGTTTCCCTAACCACAGCCATCGGGACCTCACAGGTGGCTGACTGTTGCCTGCTGGCCTCATTGTGACATTTTTACTAAACGCCAAAGGAGGGAGATTGGGGATCCGGCCTGGTAGGAGGCAGCCATCTTGATACACCCGGGCGATAGCCTGGGGCTCTCCTGTCCCCTTGGCACCTGTGACTCTAATCTATCTCCATCCTGGTGCATTTTCAGCAACTCTGCTCAGCAAATACCTTCCTCCGGTCTGGGGGGCTCCCCCGGTCCTTCCGATGACCGGGAAACGGCAATCGGCAAAGAAGGCAGCTAATTCCATCTCCCGAATCTCGCCGCCAAACACACGTGCAACGGCTGCCTTGCCTATAGCACCATCCTCTCCGGCCTCTGTAGCGGTACAAACAGACACTTGGATGGCGGCACTCGGGGCCTCGTGCCAAGAGGGGCACCCGGTCATGGAGGAAACGTCGGAGCGACTGGGTGAGGGGTCCACCGCAATGATACTGGCGGCCATTGCAGATAGTAAATCATCCGTGGAGGGGAAAATAGATACCCTGACGATCGAATGTGGGCTGATAAGACAGGATATGGACAAAATTAGAGGCCGTTTAACAGAAACTGAGCAGCGCATTTCTACAGTGGAAGACGTGGCAGCTTCCACGGCACATTCGGTGGTGGAGCTGCAGCAGCAAGTCAAAACTCTAATGGCCCGTTCAGAAGATGCAGAAAACCGCCTCAGGCGCAACAATGTCAGGGTGGTGGGGCTCCCGGAGGGTGAGGAGGGCGCCAACCCTGTGGAGTTTGCGGAGGCCTTTTTCAAAAAGCTCCTGGGCCTGCAGCATCTATCTCCTGTCTATGTCGTGGAGCGGGCGCATAGGGTACCCACGGGCCGGAGACCGGCGGGAGCGTGGCCACGTGCGTTTCTTGTGCGCCTGCTGAATTTCAGGGATAGAGATTTGATCCTGGCGGAAGCCCGCAAGCACCCTGAATTGAAACATGAAAATGCTGTCATCCATTTGTATCCTGATTTCTCGCCAGAACTGCAAAAGAAAAGACGCTCCTTTACAGATATCCGCAGACGCCTGAGGGAGAATGGTCTGATTTATAACATGCTGTATCCTAGCCGTCTAAAAGTACTTCATCGCGGAGCTGCAAAATTCTTCGATTCCCCTGCGGAGGCAGCTGAGTGGCTGGATGCCATCGCCTAATGCTAGGATCTGGTGGCGGAACCTGTCTAACGGAAACATGTGGATCGGGCCCAGAAGATATTTACCCTCATGGGGTACTAATACTGGGAGTGGTGGTTCCTGCTGATGCGGCACCCTTTTGGAATCCTGTTGTCCCCCAAAAAAGATCCCCCCTTTTTTTTTTTTTTTTTTTTTTTTTTATCCCCCTAGTGGTCTGCAATGGAGGACAATCTCTGGAACTTGTCATCCGTGCACTGCAGGAGCTTCAGGTACTGTTCTAAATGTTTGCACTACCTACAAGTCTTCCCGAACCCCCTTTTTTGAGTGGATAGACTCTTGGAACGTTCCACCTTTTGCTCACCAAGTTGATGGGAATAAAGTTTCTCCGGCGGTTTTGTTCTTTTTTTGGTTCTGTTCGCCTGGAGCAAACAGGGAGTTGGGTTCTTAGAATGTTTTTTTCTGTGACTTTTCTTTTTTTATTATTTTTTGCAAGTCCTTTTTTATTTTTTTCTCTTTTATGTTTTTTGTTGGGAAAGAATAACTGTTTTTTAAGCTTCCCTCGGTGGCCCACCTCACTGGTGCGATCACATGAGGGTGTAAATTGCCTATTAAGATATATGCTGTCCATTCGTAGTGCTGTGGTGCTTTGCTGCTCTCTGTGCCCGGGTCCCTCCCCACAGACCTCCCAAGTTTACAGGACACCTCCTGTCCCTATCCAATACCTAGCTTCACTTTATGAGTGACCTCAAAATAATTTCGTGGAATGTCCGCGGATTAAACTCCAAATTTAAACGTTCATTGGTCCTCCAGTACCTCAAATCCCTGAATCCACATATTATCCTCCTGCAGGAAACCCACCTAGAGGGTAACAAAATTTTATCCCTGAACAGGAACTGGGTACAGAGAGCCATACATTCTACGCACTCCTCTTATGCCAGGGGAGTGGCCATTTTAATACATAAGAATTTAGTATGTGCTATAGAACATGTAATAACAGATCCCTATGGGAGATATGCAATTGTGGTCCTTGCCATTGAATCTCAGTTATTGGCAATAGCGAATGTATATGTTCCACCCCCCTTCAAAAATGAGGTTCTATACCTGGTTTTAGAGAAGATTGCCACCTTTGGCCCATTAAAAGTGCTAGTGGCGGGCGATTTTAACAACATCCTAGACTATGGGCTGGACACCTCTAACCCGAACCGGGTGCGCAATCTAGAACTAGGCCACTGGGCAGACACGGCGGCGTTGGAGGAGGTGTGGAGGTGGAAACATCCTGGTGAGCGCAGTTATTCTTACCTTTCCCACGTCAGTGCCTCCTCATCCCGTCTTGATCTGGCTTTTGCCAATTCAGCACTGCTACCACAGATTGCGGAGGCGGTTTACCTGGCGGGGGGGCTTTCTGATCATACCCCCTTACAGGTAATGTTGAGCCGATCCGCAGGCAATAGTCGTAGGAGTTGGAGGCTGCACTCAGGGTGGGTGAGTGAGCCCTCGGTTGAGGCATTGGTTTCCCCACACATACAGGACTACTGGGACAACAATGAGGGTTCAACAGATGGGCTCACGGTCTGGGATGCGTTCAAGGCATCCACCCGTGGGGTATATATAGCTGCCATTAAAGCCGCTAGGGTGGAGAAAAATTCAGAGTCAGAAATGCTTCAGGCCCGTGAGCTACGCTGTGCGAAGCTCCATGCTGATGCGCCCTCCTCTTCCACTCTAGCGGAGTTACAGTTGGCCAGAAGGGCCTTGTTGGTTCATTTTCAAACTCATACACAATGTACATTTAAGAGAAGGGCTGAGGAACTATTTGAAAAAGGTGATAAGAATGGGAAGCTGTTGGACTACTTGGCGGCAGATACCCGAACACATACAGCTATCCCTTGCATTTATTCAGCGGGAGGTAATCTAGTGAGAGATGGAGAGGGTATTATGCAGGCTTTTGTGTCGTACTACTCAGAGTTATATACTGCTATACCCAAATATGATGATCAAGTGCTGGTGGACCTGTTGGGCTCCCTTCGGATCCCGGAGCTGCCGGGGGAGGTGGCGGCGGAGTTGGAAGCCCCTTTTACTCCTAGGGAATTGGCTTTGGCCGTTGCCTCCTTCCCCAATGGTAAGGCTCCGGGTCCAGATGGGATACCAGCGGAATGGTACAAAACTTATATGGACCTGTTGTCTCCCAGACTCTTGCAACTTTATGGAGAATGCTTCGAAGTAGGGAGACTGCCACCCTCGTTGTACGAGGCTCATGTGGTGTTACTTCCCAAGCCTGATAAAGACCTTCTTCAATGCTCCTCCTACAGGCCCATAGCACTGTTAAACATGGACCTCAAAATTTTGACCAAAATGATTGCCAATAGATTAATGAAGATTCTAGAGCACTTGATATCACCAGATCAGACAGGGTTTATGCCCAAAAAAGCCACTGACATTAACATCCACAGAGTGTACACACACACGCAAATAGATGAGGAGATATCTTCTGGAGGGGCTCTGGTGTTTTTCGATCTGGAAAAGGCATTTGACTCCATAGATTGGGGATATATGACTCAGGTACTCCAACGCATGGGATTTGGTCCTATATTCCTCAAATGGATATCAATGCTCTATGAGCAGCGGTGGCAGCACTCCGCCTAAATGGAGGGGTGTCTGACAATTTTCCAGTATCCAGAGGCACCAGACAAGGGTGCCCATTGTCACCAGGCTTATTTGCGTTGGTCATGGAACCTCTGGCGATCGCACTGCGCTCCTCCTCTCAAATTCAGGGTATTAGAGTGGGCACCCTTACCGAGACTACAGCCCTTTTTTTTTTTGTTTAATAATTGTTTATTAAGGAATTTTTACAAAAGAAAGATAAGATAAACAAATAACATATTATAAACAATCTTATGAGCGAAATACAGAAGGTGCGTTGTGCACCTAATCTCAACATAACGCAACATTTAAATAAATGCCACTGTAAGTGCATATAAGGATGAATGGACAAATAAAGCCATAGACTAAACAGAGGCTTATAACTTATGTGAGCATAATAGACAATCAAGAAATAAGATTGCAACTAAATAGAGTAAGTAGTTGGAAAAAGAAAACCGAACGAGAGATAGATAGAAGGAAAAAGTGAGGGAAAAGAAGATATGGAGGTAAGAATGAAAGAGAGGTTAAAGAGTGGGATCAAGGGGGGGGGGGGGGGGGTTGGCATGCGTGTCGTCATACTTTAGTGTAACCATACCAATAAGTATGAAAGTATGTGGAGGTAGGATAAACCGCAGTCAGGAGAGGGGAAATCTCTGAAATTAAGTCATAAGGGTCCTATACAATGGTTAAAAATGTAAGCTCATACGGGTTGTGTTATGATTTCCTTATAGTGGGATGAGAATGTGAACTTTATCCAGGGTGCCCAAGTTAAAGTGTGTCTCTGGGAAGTACCTCTAATGCTGTGAGTTATGTCCTCCAAATGATGAACCTCTGAGATCTTATGTAACCAATTTTTTACAGACGGGATTGTGGGTTGACCCCACAGAGTAGGGATTAGGGCCTTGGTAGTATTAAGTAAATGAGGAAGGAGTGAACGTTTATAGGTACCAATTGTTTCTTTAGTAGCATGAAAGAGGACGGTCCAAGGATCTAGAGGGAGATTGATGTCTGTAATCTGTAATATAAGATTAAGAACATTGGTCCAGAAGGGCCGAATGAATGGGCAGTGCCACCAAATATGAGCATGTGTGGCTTCGTTCCCGCATCTCCTCCAGCACAATGGGGAGCTGTCGGGGAACATTTGGTGCATTTTAACTGGGGTATAGTACCATCTGGAAAGTAGTTTGTAGTTGACTTCTGCCATTTTTGAAGCGAGTGAGGAGGCATGAGCGAGTTGTAAGACTTTATCTTTCAGAGTGTCTGTGAGGGGAGAGTCTAAATCTAACTCCCATTTAGCCAGGAAGTGTGGGTATGAAGGATTAGAAAGATTAGTAAGAGCTTTGTAAAATAATGAGATACCATGCAGAGGGGGGTCTTTCGGGTGGAGTATTTCTTCTATGCTATTTAGATCCTGTAAGCCTCGTAATGGGTGGGGAAGGGATCGTATAAAGCGTTGCAATTGATAATATCTCCACTTATCCATAAATGTGATAGGTTTAGAGCAGAGAATCCCCGGAAGAGGTTTAATTACATTGGCATTTAAGACGTGATGCAACAGAAGAGGTTTTCCTGGAGACCAGGATTTAAATCCTGGGTCCAATAGACCTGGTAGGAAATAGTGGTGGTTAAGAAGAGGCATCAGAGGAGAGTCATAGTTCCAGGAAAATTTCCTGTGCATGGCATCCCAGATATCCAATGTGGACGAGGTGAGTGCTGAAACAGTGTGGGTAATATTCCTAAAAGCTCGGGGTAACCAGGGGGCAACAGAAAGATCTACACCACTCAGAGAGTATTCTAGTTGTACCCATAGTTTTGAATTAACAGAGTATTTCCAGTCTGCCAATCTAGACAGTATGACAGCATGGTAATAAGACTTAAAATTGGGGAGTGCCAGACCCCCAGAACACTTGGAGCGAAAAAGAACGTCTCTCGATATTCTGGGGCGGCTGTTCTTCCACACAAAGCGGGAGATTATCGCTTGCAGAATAGTGAAGAACCCTATAGGTACACCCAGTGGGATCATCTGAAAAATAAATAATATGCGAGGGAGAATGTTCATTTTGATGATGTTTATTTTCCCCAACCATGAGTGTGATAGATTAGCCCATTTTCTTAGGTCCTTTCTGATGTTATTTAACAGGGGGATGTAATTATATTTAAAAAGTGAGTGCAGTTTAGGTGTAAGGTATATACCCAAGTATTTCATGTGAGTCTGTTCCCATCTGAATGGAAAAAAGGGTTTCAAAGAGGCCGCTTCTGACCTGGGGAGGTTAATGTTTAAAATTTCAGATTTGGAAAGGTTTATTTTAAAGTTTGATATCGTTTGAAAGGTGGAGAATGCTGACATTAAATTAGGTAGAGAGATACGTGGTTGTTGGATAAAGAAGAGTATGTCGTCGGCATAGGCGGCATATTTGTGAGTTCTGGCACCTACTTGGATACCTCGTATATTTATATTGCGTCTAATTGTGGCTAGGAAGGGCTCTAAAGTGATAGCAAAGAGAAGGGGGGAGAGAGGGCATCCCTGCCTAGTGCCATTATGCAAGGTGAAGGGATCACTTAACGAGCCATTTATGCGAATTTGCGCAGAGGGGGCAGAATAAAGTGAAGAGATGCGGTAAAACATCTTTGGGCCCAATCCAAAGTGACGTAAGGTCATCTTAAGATAGTCCCAGTCCACCCTATCGAATGCCTTTTCAGCATCAGTAGAAAGAAGCAGGGTGGGCTGGGCACATCTTTGAACATACTGGATTAGGGAAATAGTCCGTAAGGAGTTATCTTTAGCCTCTCTATGTGGTATGAAACCTGTTTGATCTGCCGAGATCCAGTTGGGCAGTAGAGGGAGTATGCGGTTGGCCATCACCTTGGCAAATAGTTTAATGTCAGTATTTATTAAAGAAATTGGCCTGTAGCTGCTGCAAAGAGTGGGGTCTTTACCGGGTTTAGGTATAACAGTAATATGTGCTGAAAGGGATTCTGGGCATAAACCTGAAGATTGGGAAATTGAGTTAGCGTAGGCCGTGAGGCGAGGAAGTAAGATGTCTTGGAATGTTTTGTAATAAAGAATAGTGAACCCGTCAGGGCCGGGAGCTTTACCTGAAGGGGAGGATTTTAAAGCGGTCTGGAATTCTTCAACTGAAAAATCTGCTTCCATCTCCCTAAGGGCTGACCTAGACAGTTTAGGGAGGTTTGCCGCCCTCAAATAGGAGAGCATGCGGGAGCGCCTCTCTGAGGGGGACAAAGAAGATAAACCATTTGTAACATTATATAAATCTGCGTAGAATTCCCTAAAGGCTTTGGCAATATGTGGAGTTGCATGAACAAGCTCCCCCGTTGGAAGTTTAATTTTAGGAATAAAAGACTTAGTTTGTGTAGCCTTAAGGGATCTAGCAAGTAATTTGCTTGGTTTATTGCCCCATTCATAGAATTTCTGTGATATGCGATGAAGTTTCTTTTTAGTGTCTAAGTCTAGAAGGTTTTTCAGTTCTTCACGTTTAAGCGTGAGGGCTTTGAGATGAGCGCTGTGGAGTGAAAGTTTATGTTGTTTATCAAGATCAGTTATTTGTTGCAGTACCTGTGCAATTTGGTGACCATGCTCCCTTTTTTTCCTTGCACCGAGCTCAATGAATCGTCCTCGTATAGTGGCCTTATGAGCTTCCCATACAATAGATGGGGAAGTTACAGAAGGTAAGTTCTCTTTAAAGTAATGCGTCAAGTGAGAGGCCAACATGGAGACTTCAGTTTGATTAGAGAGAAGGGAATCATTAAGTTTCCAGTTATTGGTGCTACGGGTTAAGGTGGGCATGGTCATGCGCATTGTCACAGGTGCATGGTCAGATAAAGTTGCGGTTCCTATATGTGTAGATTTGAGGAGAGGAAGATGGAAGTGGTCCAGAAATATATTATCGATTCTAGAGTAAGACTGGTGTGTCGCAGAGAAGTGTGAGTAGTCTTTGTCCTTAGGGTGGAGCAGGCGCCAGACATCTATTAATTGATGATCTATGAGTCTTTTTTTAACAAAAGCTAATCGTTTAAACGATATGTTTGATCGGCCCTGGGACGTATCCATTGTAGGGTCGAGGGGCATGTTTATGTCGCCAGCAAGGACAATAATACCTTTGGCAAATTGTGTTAGTTTAGTGAGGATTTGTGAGAAAAAGGTTGGTTGATTCTGATTCGGACAGTATATATTTGCAAACGTGCATTGGGTGTTGCCTATAAAGCCCTTAAGGAAGAGAAAACGACCAAAGTCGTCTGCTAGCATATCTGTTAGGCGAAAAGATATCCCACTACTGAAACCAATGGCAACACCCTTAGCCTTGTTGGTGTCAGAGAGGCTGTAATACCACTGCGGAAAGTAGGGTGAGGTCAATCTGACCGGTGTATTGTGGGTTAAATGCGTTTCCTGAAGAAAGGCAACAGAGCAAGCAGTATGCTTTAGCTCACGTATTACTTGGTGTAGTTTAGCAGCAACGTTAAGACCGCGGACATTATAAGATGTTATTGTCAGAGTCGCCATTGGTACAACAGAGTGGGACTTCCTATCCTATACTTCCACGCATGCCAACGTGGAGGGGGGGGGGAAGGAGGTTGGCGAAAAATAGTCAGAAAGGGTAGAAGAAAGGAGAAGGGGGAACACAAAGAGAAAGCATGTAAGTGCAATAACACAATTGTGGGAGTAATCAGTAAGACACGCAGAAATCTGCAGTGGTCCCTGTGGGGAGAGAAAGAACAGGCAGCCATCCAGAACTCCAATGAGAGTCTGGGTGAGAGACCTTGTGGACCGCCCGGTCTCACCAACCCCAAAAGGGAAAAGGGGGAGGGGGGGCGGGGTAGGCACCAAGGAAAAAGAACAAGAGAGCAGTGCGCCCCGCCAGCACTCGGCCTGTTAAATAAAAAACATATATCAGATTACCTGTAATGAGCTCCAGCAAAAAAATAAAAAATAAAAAATTTGAACATGAGAGATATAACATAACAAACAGGAAAAGGGAAGGTTATGAAAACCAAAGTAATATTAATTACAACATCAAGGTAAACCTAACAAACCCTGCAATAAAGAATGCAATTGAACCTTTCAGATCCAGAAAAACTGAATTTAAACAATGAGATACCCAAAAGAAAAAAAAAAAAAAATGAATGTCAGGTCTATTTCCTCTAAGCCATTGAGGCTGAAAATAGAGTTCAAAGAGTCTGACCCAAGCATAATGAAAATTTAAATTTTGGGTATCCGTAAATACTTAAAAAAAAAAAGAGAAGACAAACAGAGATGAGTAGAAAAAGGCATATCTCAGCCATGTTTCTGTGCGGATCCCGGGATTGACGTGCGCCTTTTCTTTGACGGAGTTTTCCTCCAAGGGGGGTCCAAGGGGTTTGAGAATTTCGGAATGGGGTCTTGCCAGCCCGGGAGGTCCACAGGTGGAAGATTGAGATCCTGAAGGAAGGTAGAGAGTTCCTCTGGAAAGCGAAGAGTATGAGAGTGACCACCTTTGGTAGCGATCAAGCAGGCTGGAAAACCCCATCTGTAAGTAATCCCGTCTGTGCGCAGGTGTTCAAGGAGCGGTTTTAGGGCTCTGCGACGATCCAGAGTTTCCTTGGACAGATCAGGGAATATTTTAAGGACTGCTCCGTCAAAGTCAATGTTAGGAGTGTTCCGCAGTTTTGTCATGATGGCGTTTTTATCCTCGAAGTAGTGCAAACGACAAATGACATCTCTGGGTTGGTCTGAATTTGCATTACGAGGGCGCAGGGCGCGATGTACACGATCAAATCGCAGTGGGTCAGTGACAGGATTTTCCAGGATTGTATTGAGAATTCCTCGGGTCGATGGCTCTAGGTCATTGTCTCTGGTTGCTTCTGGTAGGCCTCTGATACGTAGGTTATTTCTACGGTTACGGTTCTCGAGGTCCTCGAGTTTGTAGAGAGAGGCACGATGGGCAAATGCGAGCTGGGTAACAGTCTCCTGTAATTCTATTATGGCTGATGCTTGGGAGTCTTGACGCTGTTCCGTTTCCTCTACCCTAAGCAAGAGGTGGGACATGTCAGTTCTCACAGCGGTAATTTCTTTCTTAATAGATTTCTCCAAGCTGTGAAACATACCAGCAAGTTCTTTTTTAAGACCACTCATCAACGATGTCATTTCTGAGCCTGCGGGGGATCCGGGATCCTCCATGAGGTCTGAGCAGTAAGATGAGGCAGGGGAACTTTCCCTCACTGAGGCAGCATGGGAGGAGGGAGAGATACTCGGTCTTGAAGTTCTGGTTTGTCCACTGCGTGCGCCAGATAAAAATTGCTGGATAGAGCCTGAGGCAGTTGTATGAGGTTTCAAACCCTTCCCGGATCTTTTGCCTAATGTGGAACGAGTTTTAGGTGTCTTGGTGGGCATAGCTGGAGCTGTAAGGCCGGTGGCTGGACAGGGCCCCTCACACTCACATCAGATTACATGCACAAAATGGTCAAAGATATAGTCCCAAATATGGTATCCAATAACCCAGGGGACTCCTGTAGGTACTGTGGGAGGTGGTAATGGGCCACTCAGTGCACAGATTCTATGAAAGGAGAGAGCCGTGCTGTCAATACAGTAGAATGAAGAGGGATGGAGGAGGGTGTATGTGGAGTAGCAAGATGGCCGCCTACTTCCAGAACCAAGTCAGGCCGCAGACTTTCCCACAGAAGGGGGCCGGCCGGTTTAGTTCCGTACCCCTCGGGACACAGCGTTCCCTCTGTGGGCACAGACTTTGGAGCCCAGATGCTGCAGAAGGTTAGAGTCTTTGTGCGGTTTGTGGGTAAAGGGGAGAGCCGCTACTCACTGTGTCCCTGGTGCTGGAGAGGTCAGGCCGACAGGTCGCAGGATGGCGTCAGGCCACAGGGGATCAAGGCAGAGGGACCGGGCTCTCAGGCAATCCACCACCTCTATCTTCTTGTGGTCTCTTATCTGACAGCAGGCCCCAAGATGGGTGTCCTCGGTGTGGAGCAATCCGTAGGCCCGGATCAAACTAGTCAGCCAGGACAAGAAAGGCCCCTCCAGGAATACAGCAGGGGGGTTCAGAAGGTGGTGTGAGTGTGACTAAGGCTTATGAATGTGTAATGGGGCCCAGATGGCGGCGGATTTACTGTGCCTTTGTGGAGCTTCGGGTGTGCCAAGATGGCCGCGGGCTCCGGGAGTAGGCCGGAGCCGGGGATTTTCCTGACTGTGGCGGCCGGTGCGGGTGCACCAAGATGGCCGCGGGCTCCGGGAGTAGGCCGGAGCCGGGGACTTTCCTGAATGCGGCGGCCGCTGTGTGGGAGAACGCCGCTCCGTTCGGGCCGCCGTGTGGCTGAAGGCCTCCAGAGGTTAGTCAGGGTGTGTGTAGAGTCCCCAGGCAGGTTTTTCAGGTGGATGCTGGATTTTGTGTGCTGCAGGGTGTAGTTTAAAAGGAGTAAAGGACGGAGCCCAGAGCACACACGTCCTACTCCATGCAGCGTCAGGCCACGCCCCCGAGACTACAGCCCTTTACGCAGATGACCTAGTCCTTTTCATTAGAGATACTGGACCTTCTCTACAGGCTGCACTGGTGCTACTGGAGCGCTTTACTGCGGTTTCTGGGCTCCGGGTCAACTGGAATAAATCCAAGATACTTCCGCTACGTTCCCACCGGGCAAATAGACAGGCAGACCCAAAAAATCTCTTGCAATGGGTAACACAAATTAAATACCTGGGTCTTCAAATTACGAATTCGGTGACGGAATTCATCAGTCTTAATGTGTCCCCATTATTAGACATCATCTCTAAAAAATTACATTCCTGGAAAAATCTTCCATTGTCACTTATTGGGAAGATAAATCTACTCAAAATGAAAATACTACCTTTACTCCTGTATACCCTTAGAAATTCTCCGGTGTGGATCCCAAAAACAGTCTTCAGGTCAATAGACAGTATGATCTCTTCATTTCTGTGGCAGGGAGGAGTCCCCCGCATTAAACTGACCATTTTGCAGCAGCCGTGGGGGGAGGGAGGCCTAGCGGTACCAAATTTCCAAAAATATTTTTTAGCCGGCCAATTAACGGTGGCGCACCGTTGGTTGACCACGCCTTTGGATGACGCTGCGGTGTCGTTGGAGGCGGCATGTGTGGGTTCATATGAAGCACTATCCCACTTGGTATATAGGGGTTTACGGGCCCCCTACCCTCTGACGCCCTCCATGCGCTCTGTAATTAGGGCATGGTCCATGACTCAGGGGCTCCAGCCTTCTAGTCATGATAAATTCTCTCCAAATCTCCCCTTGTGGAGGAATCCTACTCTGCCGCACTTCTTTGACTACCCGGATCCGATAGTATGGACAAAATACGGAATTAAGACACTAAAGCACATTGTAGCGAATGGCACCATAATGTCCTTTGACATGTTGAAATCACGTTATGAACTACCAAACTCGCATTTTTTTCGGTACATTCAATTAAGGCATGCCTTTCAATCCCAATTTGGAGGAGAACCTCTTGACCCTGAGCCCAGTGATTTAGAACTGCTGACTCGCAGTGACTCGTTGTCTAAACCAGTTTCCAGCATATACAGAGATCTCTTTCAGGAAACAACAAAACTGTTGGAACCCTGCAGACAAGCGTGGGAGGCGGCAACCTCGGGGTTGGATAGGGATGACTGGGATGATATATGGGGAATTGCAATGCAAACTCTGGTCTCCTCTAGGGACAGACTAATTCACTTTAAATTCCTGCACAGGATTTATCTGACCCCAGCTAGACTTGCTAGGATGTTTGGGAATCAGCATTCCCTTTGCTGGAGGTGTTCCATGCCACTAGCGAATTTTATGCATATATTTTGGGAATGCCTACAGGTCAGAGCATACTGGCAGGATGTAGCAGGCTGCATAAGGTCGGTCACTTCTATTTCGATTCCCATGACGGTTGAGGTATGCCTGCTGCATCTGGTAGAGCCCCTAGCTACTGCCAGGGCTATTAGAACTCTTCTTACCCTATTGTTGTTCTATGCCAAAAAGAGGATCATTCTCTCCTGGAAGAGTTCCTCAGCCCCAACCCTAGAGTCCTGGAAGGCATTGGTTAACAAGGCAATACCATTTTATAAAGCCACTTATTTGAGTAGGGGAGCACTGACCAAATTTGACAAGGTGTGGGGTGGTTGGATGGCATCGGTGGATACGGTGTCAGACTAATTACAGATAACCCATAGCTATTGATATTGGTGTATGAGGCCACAAAGGAGGATGTATATGACCGACATACAGGAGAAATATTGATAATTCTGCACTAAGATAACTGGTCACTTGTAGGGGGGAGAGTTATTTTTATTCATATGTGATCCTTGGTGCTGGGGGGGGAGTCGGGTCACGTTTTTTGACGGTATCAAGCATCATGACCCAAGTTGTTAGACAGCGAGGGTGCGGTGTCTCCTAGTGCCTTCCTCCAGTCTGGAGGCCAACTTGGACAGTATGTATCTGGGCAAAAGCTTTGTTGTTTGGGGGGGGAGGGAGGGGGGAGTTCTCAATTTATGTCTGTGTTTTTGTATGTAAATGTCCACCGGCAACTGTGTTCTAGTCGGTAGTTGTCGGCCGCAAATGTGGCCTGTTATTTGTATGCCTAAAAAATGAATAAAAAAGAATTTTCAAAAAAAAAAAAAAGTTATTGGTGAACACTGTGAGCAAACACATCATATCACATAATAATCAAAACATTATTAAACATCTATAAATGAAAACTCTTGGTTGTTCTTTGTGATCTTCCACCACGCCTCAGTGTTTGTGCTTCCACTCCCACTTAAAGATTTGCACTCACCAGCTACAATTGCCTCCCACTCTCGTGTTTGACATAACTCGCCTCAACCCACACTTATCGGGGGTTAAAATGTGATCTCCAGATTCCAAACGTGATCTCCAAATAGCGAGCGTAAATGCAACAAATCCTTTTCCTCAAGAAGTGATTGCTCCACATGAAAATGAAAAAATGCTCCAAATAGTGTGATAAAGTACAGCAAATTTATTAAAAATTCAAACCATCGCGCACCATTGCACTCACATGTGTAAAAACCAAAGCAGGCCAAAAAGAACACTCCAAAGGAAATCGTAACAAACTCCATGCACTGGTAAAGCGATCTATAGTATTCACGGTGGACCCAGGATAGTGTGTCAGCTGTGCAGTCTCACCCACTCCTAGTCTCAAGCCTCCACCAATCGATGCAGCATGTCACGTCACAACGTTCTGCATCATGCTTCAGATGCTTGCTGTATAGCCACGCCCCGTGTTGTCAGAGGGGGCGGGGTCACCCGGTTACATAACCGGGTGACCCCGCCCCCCTCTGACAACACGGGGAAAGTCACAGAGAAGTCCCCGTGAAGTCCCTGTGCTGGGTCACTGGGTGGCCCCGCCCTCCATTATATAAGAAGAACTGAAGCGTCACACGGCGGAAGACTCCCACTGAGGCGGATCGTGCGGACGGGGAAGAAGCCGGAGGAAGATGCGGGACAAGAAGAGCGGAGGAAGAAGAAGATGGAGAAGAAGAAGATGGAGGAAGAAGAACACTGAAGGAAGACCAGAAGAAGGAAGATGGAAGAAGAAATTAATAAAGGACTTGTCAAAAAACCGTCTCTTGTGTTTTTTAACCTTTTTGACACTTTTTTTGTGAAATGGTAGGAGTACATTTGTACCTCATTACCAATTCACACAGGGAGGTGGCCCAGTATCTGGGGGTCCCCTTGTTATAGAGGGCTTCCAGATTATGATAAGCCCCCTGCCCGCAGACCCCCACAACCACCGGGCAAGGGTTGTGGGGATAAGGCCCTTCTCCCCATCAACATGGGGACAAGGTGCTTTGGGGGGCTACCCCAAAGCACCCTCCCAATGTTGAGGGCATGTGGCCTGGTATGGTTCAGGAAGGGGGGGCGCTCTCTTGTCCCCCCCTCTTTTCCTGCGGCCTGCCAGGTTGCGTGCTCAGACAAGGGTCTGGTATGGATTTTTGGGAGGACCCCACGCCATTTTTAAAAAAATATTTGGCGCGGGGTTCCCCAGAAAATCCATACCAGACGTTAAGGGTCTGGTATGGATTTTGAGGGGGACCCCACGCCACTTTTTTTAAAAATTTTGGCACAGGGTTCCCCTTAATATCCATACCAGACCTGAAGGGCCTGGTATGGAATTTAGGGGGACCCCCACGCATTTTTTTTTTTAATTTTCGGAGTTCCCCTGTGGGGAAATTCCATGCCATTTTTATCAATGAACTTTTATGTGTATTGCCGGACCGACAATTCATTATAGCCGGCGCCAGCGATCGTAGTTTTACATGACTTTTTTCCTTTAGAAATGTCATTTTGCTGTCAGACTGTTCTAAACACGGGAAACATGCGCCCCTTTACAGGCATACTATAGACACCCCCCAGGTACGAAATTTTAAGGAATATTACACTTTTATAATTTCACTTTAAACATTATTAAAATCACTGCTCCCGAAAAAAACGTCCGTTTTTAAAACTTCTTTTTGCATTAATACATGTCCCCTGGAGCAGGACCCAGGTCCCCAAACACTTTTTTGACAATAACTTGCATATAAGCCTTTAAAATGAGCACTTTTGATTATGCATGTTCGTGTCCCATAGACTTTAATGGTGTTCGCATGTTCAAACAAATTTTTTGCCTGTTCGCATGTTCCGGATGCAAACCAAACCGGGGGTGTTCGGCTCATCCCTATTGAGTATGTCTTGTGTTTTGTTTTTCCTTCCAAATTGACTCATGTCCTCTTAATATGTGTGAAGGTTTTATGTCTACATGTTGTCTTCTTATGCCGCGTACACACGGTCGGACTTTCCGGCATACTTGGTCCGGCGGACCAGAGTGTGCCGGACAATCCGCCAATGTGTGGGCTCCGGCGGACTTTTCCGGCGGACTTTTTCCCAAAAGCCCGCCAGACCTAGATTTGAAACAAGTTCCGTCGGACTCAGTTTCGGGCGGAAAGTCCGCTCGTCTGTGTGCTGGTCCGACGGAAAGCCCGCTCGTGTGTATGCTGGTCCAACGGACCAGATACGACGCGAGGGCAGGGTATTGAATTTCGCACTCGCTGCGATAGGAAAAACAAAATTTCCTATTGCGCCGAGCGCGGGGCATACCAGGCCCTTAGGTCTGGTATGGATTATAAGGGGAACCCCCTACGCCGAAAAAACGGCGTGGGGTCCCCCCTAAAATCCATACCAGACCCCGATCCGAGCACGCAGCCTGGCCGGTCAGGAAAGGGGGTGGGGACGAGCGAGCGCCCCCCCCTCCTGAACCGTACCAGGCCGCATGCCCTCAACATGGGGGTAGGGTGCTTTGGGGGAGGGGGGTGCCCTGCGGGGCCCCCCCACCCCAAAGCACCTTGTCCCCATGTTGATGAGGACAAGGGCCTCTTCCCGACAACCCTGGCCGTTGGTTGTCGGGGTCTGCGGGCGGGGTGCTTATCGGAATCCGGGAGCCCCCTATAATAAGAGGGCCCCCAGATCCCGGCCCCCCCACCCTATGTGAATGAGCATGGGGTACATGGTACCCCTACCCATTCACCCAGGGAAAAAGTGTAAATAATAAAACACTACACAGGTTTTTAAAATATTTTATTAAACAGCTCCCGGGGGGGGGATCTTCCTCCGGCTTCAAGGGTCTTCTTCCGGCTTCGGGGGTCCCTCCGGTTCATCTTCTCCCGGCGTCCGGTTGGTTCTTCTCTGCTCTCTTCTCCCGGTGTTCCAGTTCTTCGGCCGGCTCCTCCACTGTCTTCAGGTAGCTCTCTTGCCAGCGGAGGTCCAGGACTTCTGGGCTTCTTGTCTTCTCTTCTCTTCTCCAGATGTTGACACGACGCTCTCTCCGGCTGGACTGCTCTCTGAGGGCTGCGTTGTGACTTATATAGGCGGAGACCCCGCCCCCTTTGGATGTCACTGTCCCTGGGCATGCTGGGACTGTGACGTTTTAGGGGGCGTGGTCACTGGGTGATGTTGACCACGCCCCCTAAAACATCACAGTCCCAGCATGCCCAGGGACTGTGACATCAAAAGGGGGCGGGGTCTCCGCCTATATAAGCCACAACGCAGCCCTCAGAGAGCAGTCCAGCCGGAGAGAGCGTTGTGTCAACATCTGGAGAAGAGAAGAGAAGACAAGAAGCCCAGAAGCTCAGAAGTCCGGACCTCTGCTGGCAAGAGAGCTACCTGAACACAGCGGAGGAGCCGGCCGAAGAACTGGAACACCGGGAGGAGAGAGCGGAGAAGAACCAACCGGACGCCGGGAGAAGATGAAACGGAGGGCCCCCCGAAGCCGGAAGAAGACCCCCGAAGCCGGAGGAAGATCCCCCCCAAAGCTGTTTAATAAAATATTTTAAAAACCTGTGTAGTGTTTTATTATTTACACTTTTCCCTGGGTGAATGGGTAGGGGTACCATGTACCCCATACTCATTCACATAGGGTGGGGGGGCCGGGATCTTATTATAGAGGGCTCCCGGATTCCGATAAGCCCCCCGCCCGCAGACCCCGACAACCAACGGCCAGGGTTGTCGGGAAGAGGCCCTTGTCCTCATCAACATGGGGACAAGGTGCTTTGGGGTGGGGGAGCCCCGCAGGGGCTGTGTAAAAGTCTCACACATGTGGTATCGCCATACTCAGGAGGAGTAGCAGGATATATTTTGGGGTGTCATTTTTGCTATGTACATGCTATGTGTTGGAAATATCTTATAAATGGACAACTTTGTGTAAAAAAAATGCGTTTATTTTTTTCCACATTTTCCAAAAACTTCTGGAAAAAAAGGGACTGTTCAAAAGACTCATTATGTCTCATAGATTATACGTTGGGGTGTTTGCTTTCCAAAATGGCGTCACTTTGTGGGCGTTTCCATTGTCCTGGTGCTCCAGGGCCTTCAAAAGTGTAATAGGTGGTTGAGAGATTAGATGTGTAATTTATGCTCCTAGAACGCCTGAAGGTGCTACTTTAATGTTGGGCCTCTGTATGTGGTCAGGCTGTGTAAAAGTCTCACACATGTAGTATTGCCATACTCAGGAGGAGTAGCAGAATATATTTTGGGGTGTCATTTGTGGAATGTACATGCCATGTGAGAGAAATAACCTGTTATAATGACAATTTGGTGTGAAAAAAAAAATCTTGATTTTGCAAAGAATTGTGGGAAAAAATGACAACTTCAAGATCTAACCATCCCTCTTACTAAATACCTTGGAATGTCTACTTTCCAAAAAGGGGTCATTTGGGGGGGGGGTATTTGTATTTTCCTGGCTTGTTAGGGTCCCAAGAAATGAGATAGGCCTCAGTACATCAGGTGTGATCAGATGTGATAAATTTTCAGTGATTGGCACCATAGCTTGTGGACTCTATAACTTTCACACGGACTAAATAATATCCACTAATTTGGGTTATTTTTACCAAAGATATGTAGCAGTATACATTTTGGACAAAATTTATGAAGAAAAATTACTTATTTGCAAATAAGAATAGAAATGAAGAAAAATGCATTTTTTTACAAAATTTTCGGTCTTTTTTCATTTATAGCACAGAAAATAAAAAACCCAAAGGTGATCAAATACCACCAAAAGAAAGCTCTATTTGTGTGACAAAAGGATGAAAATTTCATATGGATACAGTGTTGCATGACTGAGTAATTGTCATTCAAAATGTGAGAGCACTGAAAGCTGAAAATTGGTCTGGTTAGTAGGGATGAGCTTCGAGTTCGAGTCGAACTCATGTTCCACTCAAACATCAGCTGTTCGCCAGTTTGCTGAACAGCGAACAATTTGGGGTGTTCGCGGCAAATTCGAAAGCCGCAGAACACCCTTTAAAAGTCTATGGGAGAAATCAAAAGTGCTAATTCTAAAGGCTTATATGCATGGTGTTGTCATACCTGGGTCTTGCCCCAGGGGACATGTATCAATGCAAAAAGAAGTTTTAAAAACTGCCGTTTTTTCGGGAGCAGTGATTTAATAATGCTTAAAGTGAAACAATAAAAGTGTAATATTTCTTTACATTTCGTACCTGGGGGGTGTCTATAGTATGCCTGTAAAGGAGCACATGTTTCCCGTGTTTAGAACAGCATGACAGCAAAATGACATTTCAAAGGAAAAAGTCATTTAAAACTACTCGTGGCTATAATGAATTGTCGGTCCGACAATACACATAAAAGTTCTTTGATAAAAACGGCGTGGGACTTCCCCACAGGGGAACCCCGAACCAAAATTTTTAAAAAAATGGCGTGGGGGTCCCCCTCAAAATCCATACCAGACCCTTCAGGTCATGGAGGTGCTTCCTGTGATGTGTAATGAGGATAAACACTGCAGTTTTGGTTACTGAAGCCCCTAGATTCTCTCGTGAAGACTGAGAAGAATAAATTCAATACCTTCACCATCTCCCCATCCTTTGTAACCAGATATTCTTCCTCATTCTTTATGGGGCCAATATGGTCTGTCCTCCTTTTTTTCTGTTTACATACTTAAAGAACTTCTTGGGATTTATTTTGCTCTCCTCCGCTATGTGTCTTTCATGTTCTATCTTAGCTGTCCTTATTGCACCCTTACATGTCTTATTGCATTCTTTATAAAGTCTGAATGCTGAGGATGATCCCTCAACCTTGTATTTTTTGAAGGCCTTCTCCTTTGCTTTTATATGCATGTTTACATTGAAGTTAAGCCATCCAGGACTTTTGTTCGCTCTTTTAAATTTATTACCCAATGGGATGCATTGGCTAATGCCCTTATTTAATGTGCTCTTAAAGCAAACCCATCTCTTCTCTGTGTTCTTTGTTCCTAAGATTTTATCCCAATTTATGCCTTCTAGCAAGGTTTGTAGTTTAGGGAAGTTGGCTCTTTTGAAATTCAGTGTTTTTGTATTCCCCTTATGTTTCCTATTTGTGTGATTTATACTGAATCCAATTGACTTGTGATCGCTGTTACCTAAATTGCCCCGTATTTCCACATCCGTGATCAGGTCTGTATTGTTGGTAATCAGTAAATCCAGTAACGCTTTATTTCTAATTGGTGCATTTACCATCTGACCCATAAAATTGTCCTGCAAGACATTTAGGAACTGGCGAGCCTTAGATGAATGCGTGGTTCCCTCCGCCCAGTCTATGTCTGGATAATTAAAATCCCCCATTATGATAACACTTCCCATCCTTGCTGCCAATCCAAATTGTGATAGGAGATCTGTCTCCCCTTCCTCCCTCAGGTTAGGGGGCCTATAGCATACTCCCAGTATTATTTTCCCTTTAGCTTCATCCCTTTGGAACTCTACCCATAAGGATTCCACCTCCTCCCTAGCTCCCTTAGTGATGTCATCTCTCACATTCACTTGTACATTATTCTTTATATATAGACATACCCCTCCCCCTTTTTTACCCTCTCGTTCCTTGCGATAAAGGGTATACCCTTGAGTGGTTGCCAGCCAATCATGAGAGCTGTTGAACCAGGTCTCTGAAATTCCCACAAAATCCAAATCCTCCTCGTACAACAGTATCTCCTGGCATTGGTGAACATGCCACGTAGTTTAGACCAGACGCATATTATCCTCTTATTGGGTGTTCCGAGATTGCAACAAGGACTTGCTACTATACTTACCTTGGGTTTATGTGCTTTGGTCAACCTACCACTAATGCCCCCAATACTACCCTCTGGAATATGTTCCGCGCTGACTACCGTATATACTCGAGTATAAGCCGAGTTTTTAAGCCCATTTTTTTGGCTGAAAAACCCCCCCCTCGGCTTATACTCGAGTGAGCCGTACCTTTCATTACTAAAACAGTGTGTGTCTCCCGCTGTGTTATGCAGTCTGTCCGTCCATCTATTGTAACAAGCCCCGCCTCCTCCTCGTTCGCGCTAGAGGAACACTGATACAATGCTGGGAAACTGTATCAGCATTCTGTATCAGCGGGGCTTTGTTACAATAGACGGCCGAACAGACTGCATAACCCAGCGGGAGACACACGCTGTTACACATGCTGTTTTAGTAATGAATGGTATGGCTGCAGATGGGCACAGTGACACTAGAAATGGGCACAGTGACACTAGAGATGGGCACAGTGACACTAGAGATGGGCACAGTGACACTACAGATGGACACAGTGACACTAAAGATAGGCACAGTGAGACTACAGATGGGCACAGTGACACTACAGATGGGCACAGTGAGACTACAAATGGGCACGGTGACACTACAGATGGGCACAGTGACACTACAGATGGGCACAGTGAGACTGCAAATGGGCACAATTAGACTGCAAATGGGCACAATTAGACTGCAAATGGGCACAGTGAGGCTGCAGATAGGCATTGTTTACCCAGTAGCTGCTGCATTTTACCCCCTAGGCTTATACTCGAGTCAATATGGTTTCCAAGTTTTTTGTGGTAAAATTAGATCCCTCGGCTTATATTTGGGTCAGCCTATACTCGAATATATATACGGTATCTCCACCCCCGGACCCTAGTTTAACCACTTCCCTACCCGGCCATAGACAAATGACGTCTACAGATGGGATCTCCCATCCTGGGTGGACGTCATATGACGGCCTCGGGTTCCCGTCCGATGTCCGCCGGGCACCCGCGATTGCCCGTTAACCGGGCCAGACCGTGGATCTGTGTGTGTAAACAGATCCACGGTCTGGCCCGGTTAAACACACAGATCCACGTCCTGTCAGCTCAGAGGAGAGCGATCTGTGTTCCCAGAACAGCGGAACACTGATCGGTCTCCTCCCCTTGTGAGTCCCCGCCCCCTACAGTTAGAAGCATTCCCTAGGAAACACATTTAACCCCTCCCCGCCCTCTAGTGGTTAACCCCTTCACTGCCTGTCACATTTACACAGTAATCAATGCAATTTTATAGCATTGATCGCTGTATAAATGTGAATGGTCCCAAAAATGTGTCAAAAGTGTCCGATGTGTCTGCCATAATGTCGCAGTCACGAAAAAAAATCGCAATCGCCGCTATTATTAGTAAAAAAAATAAATAAATAATTTTTTTTTAAAAATGCCATAAATCTATCCCGTATTTTATAGACGCTATAACTTTTGCGCAAACCAATCAATATACGCTTATTGCGATTTTTTTTACCAAAAATATGTAGAAGAATACGTATCGGCCGAAACTGAGGAAAAAATTAGTTGTTTTTTTTTTTAAAAATTGGGATATTTATTATAGCAAAAAGTAAAAAATATTGTATTTTTTTCAAAATTGTCGATCTACTTTTGTTTATAGCGCAAAAAATAAAAACCGCAGAGGTGATCAAATACCACCAAAAGAAAGCTCTATTTGTGTGGAAAAAAGGACGTCAATTTTGTTTGGGTACAACGTCGCACGACCGCGCAATTGTCGTTTAAATTGCGACAGCGCTGAAAACTAAAAATTGGTCTGGGAAGGAAGGGGGTGAAAAGGCCCGGTATTGAACCAGTTAAAAACCCCTCTAACTTTTTGGCCACCTTCATTCCCAGTTCCAACAGCTCTGTTTCTTTTTTTTCTCTTTCGACAGTGAATAATTGTTTTAAATAAATGTATGTCATTGTAGCTATTACCAACTATGACAATAATAACAACAGGGTTTAGCAACAGTCATGTGAATATTTTCTTTGTATATGTGACACACATTCCTCTCTACAGTCCTAATATGTGGCAGTCATCATATGTGGTCATTGGTAATTTTTTTGTTGGTCAGTTTTCTTTTTTGTGCCATAACTAAGTTCAAAGAGCATTGCTTGAATAGCATATAGATATACTGGGACTTGTGAGACTCATAGTTATTGGCAAATAGCACGGAGTATAGTACAATTGTACTTAAGAGTAATTTATTTGATTGTTCCTGAAGCCACAAGTAACCACAAGTAACTGGTGACATCACACTTATCCGTATTCTGAAATCAAGTTATTTTTGTCTGCTTAGTTGACACTGCCTAATCTGCACTGAGACCTCTTAACCACTTAAGGACCGCCTCACGCCGCTGTACGTCGGCAAGGCGGCACGGGCAGGCAAAATCACGTACATACACGTGATTTGCCTCCCGCGGGTGGGGGGTCCGATCGGACCCCCCCCGGTGCCCGAGGCGGTCCTGTTATGTTCCCCGGCGATCGGAGGTGAGGGGGAGGCCATCCGTTCGTGGCCCCCCCCCCTCGCGATTGCCGCCGGCTAATGGGAACATTCCTTTGCTGCTGTATGCTAAACAGCAGCAAAGAAAATGATGTCATCTCTCCTCGGCTCGGTATTTTCCGTTCCGGCGCCGAGGAGAGAAGACTGTAATGTGAGTGAACAACACACACACACACAGTAGAACATGCCAGGCACACAAAACACCCCGATCCCCCCCAATCACCCCCCCCCCTGTCACAAACTGACACCAAGCAGGTTTTTTTTTCTGATTACTGCATGGAGTCAGTTTGTGACAGTTACAGTGTTAGGACAGTTAGGGTTAGCCCCCTTTAGGTCTAGGGTACCCCCCTAACCCCCCCTAATAAAGTTTTAACCCCTTGATCACCCCCTGTCACCAGTGTCGCTAAGCGATCATTTTTCTGATCGCTGTATTAGTGTCGCTGGTGACGCTAGTTAGGGAGGTAAATATTTAGGTTCACCATCAGCGTTTTATAGCGACAGGGACCCCCATATACTATCTAATAAATGTTTTAACCCCTTGATTACCCCCTAGTTAACCCTTTCACCACTGATCACCGTATAAGTGTTACGGGTGATGCTGGTTAGTTCATTTATTTTTTATAGTGTCAGGACACCCGCCGTTTATTACCGAATAAAGGTTTAGCCCCCTGATCGCCCGGCGGTGATATGCGTCGCCCCAGGCAGCGTCAGATTAGCGCCAGTACCGCTAACACCCATGCACGCAGCATATGCCTCCCTTAGTGGTATAGTATCTGAACGGATCGATATCTGATCCGATCAGATCTATACTAGCGTCCCCAGCAGTTTAGGGTTCCCAATAATGCAGTGTTAGCGGGATCAGCCCAGATACCTGCTAGCACCTGCGTTTTTCCCCTCCGCCCAGACCACCCAAGTGCAGTATCGATTGATCACTGTCACTTATAAAACACTAAACGCATAACTGCAGCATTCGCAGAGTCAGGCCTGATCCCTGCGATCACTAAGTTTTTTTAGTAGCATTTTGGTGAACTGGCAAGCACCAGCCCCAGGCAGCGTCAGGTTAGTGCCAGTACCGCTAACACCCACGCACGCACCGTACACCTCCCTTAGTGGTATAGTATCTGAACGGATCAATATCTGATCCGATCAGATCTATACTAGCATCCCCAGCAGTTTAGGGTTCCCAAAAACGCAGTGTTAGCGGGATCAGCCCAGATACCTGCTAGCACCTGCCTTTTGCCCCTCCGCCCGGCCCAGCCCAGCCCACCCAAGTGCAGTATCGATCGATCACTGTCACTTACAAAACACTAAATGCATAACTGCAGCGTTCGCAGAGTCAGGCCTGATCCCTGCGATCGCTAACAGTTTTTTTGGTAGCATTTTGGTGAACTGGCAAGCACCAGCCCCAAGCAGCGTCAGGTTAGCGCCAGTACCACTAACACCCACGCACGCAGCATACACCTCCCTTAGTGATATAGTATCTGAACGGATCAATATCTGATCCGATCAGATCTATACTAGCGTCCCCAGCAGTTTAGGGTTCCCAAAAACGCAGTGTTAGCGGGATCAGCCCAGATACCTGCTAGCACCTGTGTTTTGCCCCTCCGCCCGGCCCAGCGCAGCCCACCCAAGTGCAGTATCGATCGATCACTGTCACTTACAAAACACTAAACGCATAACTGCAGCGTTTGCAGAGTCAGGCCTGATCCCTGCGATCGCTAACAGTTTTTTTGGTAGCTTTTTATTGAACTGGCAAGCACCAGCGGCCTAGTACACCCCGGTCATAGTCAAACCCGCGCTGCAGTAACACTTGGTGACGTGGCGAGTCCCATAAGTGCAGTTCAAGCTGGTGAGGTGGCAAGCACAAGTAGTGTCCCGCTGCCACCAAAAAGACAAACACAGGCCCGTCGTGCCCATAGTGCCCTTCCTGCTGCATTCGCCAATCCTAATTGGGAACCCACCGCTTCTGCAGCGCCCGTACTTCCCCCATTCACATCCCCAACCAAATGCAGTCGGCTGCATGAGAGGCATTTTCTTTATGTCCTCCCGAGTACCCCTACCCAACGAACCCCCCCAAAAAAGATGTCGTGTCTGCAGCAAGCGCGTATATAGGTGTGACACCTGCTATTATTGTCCCTCCTGTCCTGACAATCCTGGTCTTTGCATTGGTGAATGTTTTGAACGCTACCATTCACTAGTTGAGTATTAGCGTAGGGTACGGCAAGCAAGCGGCGGTCTGTCGTCAAACATAAACAGCAATTGCACCATGCATGTGAGGTATCCCCGCGAAGGTCAGATCAAGGGCAGTAATTTTTGCAGTAGACCTCCTCTGTAAATCTAAAGTGGTAACCTGTAAAGGCTTTTAAAGGCTTTTAAAAATGTATTTATTTTGTTGCCACTGCACGTTTGTGCGCAATTGTAAAGCATGTCATGTTTGGTATCCATGTACTCGGCCTAAGATCATCTTTTTTATTTCATCAAACATTTGGGCAATATAGTGTGTTTTAGTGCATTAAAATTTAAAAAAGTGTGTTTTTTCCCCAAAAAATGCGTTTGAAAAATCGCTGCGCAAATATGCCCCGTACACACGGTCGGATTTTCCGATGGAAAATGTCCGATCGGAGCGTGTTGTCGGAAATTCCGACCATGTATGGGCTCCATCGGACATTTTCCATCAGATTTTCCGACACACAAAGTTGGAGAGCAGGAGATAAAATTTTCCGACAACAAAATCCGTTGTCGGAAATTCCGATCGTGTGTACACAAATCCGACGGACAAAGTGCCACGCATGCTCAGAATAAATAAAGAGATGAAAGCTATTGGCCACTGCCCCGTTTATAGTCCCGACGTACGTGTTTTACGTTACCGCGTTTAGAACGATCGGATTTTCCGACAACTTTGTGCGACCGTGTGTAGACAAAACAAGTTTGAGCCAACATCCGTCGGAAAAAATCCTAGGATTTTGTTGTCGGAATGTCCGAACAAAGTCCGACCGTGTGTACGCCCTAATACTGTGTGAAAAAAAAAAATGAAACACCCACCATTTTATTCTGTAGGGCATTTGCTTTAAAAAAATATATAATGTTTGGGGGTTCAAAGTAATTTTCTTGCAAAAAAAAATAACTTTTTCATGTAAACAAAAGTGTCAGAAAGGGCTTTGTCTTCAAATGGTTAGAAGAGTGGGTGATGTGTGACATAAGCTTCTAAATGTTGTGCATAAAATGCCAGGACAGTTCAAAACCCCCCCAAATGACCCCATTTTGGAAAGTAGACACCCCAAGCTATTTGCTGAGAGGCCTGTCGAGTCCATGGAATATTTTATATTGCGACACAAGTTGCGGGAAAGAGACACATTTTTTTTTTTTTTTTTGCACAAAGTTGTCACTAAATGATATATTGCTCAAACATGCCATGAGAATATGTGAAATTACACCCCAAAATACATTCTGCTGCTTCTCCTGAGTACGGGGATACCACATGTGTGAGACTTTTTGGGAGCCTAGCCGCGTACGGGACCCCGAAAACCAAGCACCGCCTTCAGGCTTTCTAAAGGCGTGAATTTTTGATTTCACTCTTCACTGCCTATCACAGTTTCGGAGGCCATGGAATGCCCAGGTGGCACAAACCCCCCCCAAATGACCCCATTTTGGAAAGTAGACACCCAAAGCTATTTGCTGAGAGGTATAGTGAGTATTTTGCAGACCTCACTTTTTGTCACAAAGTTTTGAAAATTGAAAAAAGAAAAAAAAAATGTTTTTTCTTGTCTTTCTTCATTTTCAAAAACAAATGAGAGCTGCAAAATACTCACCATGCCTCTCAGCAAATAGCTTGGGGTGTCTACTTTCCAAAATGGGGTCATTTGGGGGGGTTTTGTGCCACCTGGGCATTCCATGGCCTCCGAAACTGTGATAGGCAGTGAAGAGTGAAATCAAAAATTTACACCCTTAGAAATCCTGAAGGCGGTGATTGGTTTTCGGGGCCCCGTACGCAGCTAGGCTCCCAAAAAGTCCCACACATGTGGTATCCTCATACTCAGGAGAAGCAGCTAAATGTATTTTGGGGTGCAATTCCACATATGCCCATGGCCTGTGTGAGCAATATATCATTTAGTGACAACTTTGTGCAAAAAAAAAAAAGTGTCACTTTCCCGCAACTTGTGTCAAAATATAAAATATTCCATGGACTCAATATGCCTCTCAGCAAATAGCTTGGGGTGTCTACTTTCCAAAATGGGGTCATGTGGGGGGGGGGTTTGTGCCACCTGGGCATTCCATAGCCTCCGAAACTGTGATAGGCAGTGAAGAGTGAAATCAAAAATTTACACCCTTAGAAATCCTGAAGGCGGTGACTGGTTTTCGGGGCCCCGTACGCGGCTAGGCTCCCAAAAAGTCCCACACATGTGGTATCCTCATACTCAGGAGAAGCAGCTGAATGTATTTTGGGGTGCAATTCCATGGCCTGTGTGAGCAATATATCATTTAGTGACAACTTTTTGTAAATATTTTTTTTTTTTTGTCATTATTCAATCACTTGGGACAAAAAAATAAATATTCAATGGGTTCAAAATAAAAACCGCAGAGGTGATCAAATACCATCAAAAGAAAGCTCTATTTGTGGGAAGAAAAGGACGCAAATTTCGTTTGGGTACAGCATTGCATGACCACGCAATTAGCAGTTAAAGCGACGCAGTGCCAAATTGGAAAAAGACCTCTGGTCCTTAGGCAGCATAATGGTCCGGGGCTCAAGTGGTTAAAGTTATGACCTCTTCCATAGCCTGCTAAAGGAAGGTCTCGTACAGTAGCTACACACAGTAGCCAAGAATGAAGCTATATGCACGAAAGTTTGGCACCAGCCAAGGTTTTAGCCCATCAGGGTTGGTATAACTGAACACAGTTTTAGTAAAATGAGTTAGAGGTGAGTTGCAATGGCAACAAGATCCCCGTGGACACTTGAAGGGTCATACAAGCACACAGTGGTATTCAGCAGAAGGCGGGGGAAAGTTACTTGCAGGCATATGACAATGGAGGAAGAAAAATGGGGGATGGAAATCAGACAACCTGGCTGAAGGGCGTAACCATTCAAATTGTTAAACGTGTCAATGGGAAAGGTTCTCAATATTATGTTGCAGTATATGTATAACAATTCTAAACAAAGGTCCTTAATACTCAGAATGACAAGATGAGCATTCATTTGAATGCATATGTCTTAAAAGTATTCTGTTTTTCTTTCACTACCTTTGTTCACATTAATAAAGTATAATATCAGAAAGCCAGGAAAGCTGGTCCAAAGGCCATTACTGTATGCTGTATCCAATTGGAATCACCAGGGAAGGCTGTCCCAGAAGCAAGGGCAACATGACTAGATTGGCATTATGGACTTTCGTACTATTATTATTGGACTGTTGAGAACAAGGATCCTCATGTTTTTTTTTTTCTTCTCTGTCTCTTATGATTTTAATTATGTATTGTGGACTTATTACATCCAGAACAAGTAATGACTACCAATATTGGGATCCAGAAATGTGGACTGTAGAGATGGAGAGTTTAAAAGTTTTTTTTTCTCAAAGAGTTTTTTTATTTCAGAAGGCAAAGCCAAAAGTTCCAAATTATTAAAGGAGATTACACATAAACCATTATTTTAGGTGTGGCCGAGTCTCATATTCTCAACTGGCCACAAAGGGGCCATCTGTTGCCTTTTTATGTAAAATCTCCATTAATAGCTGTAAAATATTGTAATTATGCATATATTTCATTTAGCTTGTATCTATGGAGGGCGCGCAACATAGCTTCACAGAAGTGTCTGTTAGACAGACAATTTGGTGCCTAAGCTTGTGTATACAAACAATGAGACCCAAACCTCATTGTTCTACACATACTCACTTTAAAGGATCCCATGTTTAGATATGCAATGAGGGTCAACTGTCATCAATACTTAACTTTTCTGAAGGTCATGTACCTACAAGTTAAGTTTCCCACTCAAAATAGTCGGTTCAAAGATTTGCATTAAAGGGGGCTGACTTATGCAAAGTATAGGGATTGGATGTAGCCAATCCTGAACCAGGAATATGGAAGCCCACCAATCAGAGCCACACCATGCCAATCAATGAGGCATCAGCCTGTAATGAGATACACAGACTAGATGGGAGGGAAACACAGACTCTATGGAAGAGCAGTCACGTGAATGGAACCTCTATGGGAATGGTAAATATGGGAAATCTCCCTTGTACTTATATCTAAATATGCTGATCTTAAGTCTTTTATGTCCTACTGTTTGTAGATTAATGTTTTAAGGAATATACTCTGTATTCCTTCATGTAATCCATGATTTTTACCCTTTTCCTGTACAATTAGATAGCTTGATGTGTATTAGTCTAGGCCTACTTTACTATATACCAATACATTTTTGTTATTGTGTTAAAGCTTTCACTCATGGTCAAAGAACTCTCATTTAACCCAAATCATATCTGAGAGATATTAAATCTCAAATATAGTATATGGGTAACAATGGGCACAGTGAGGCTGCAATTGATGGGCACAGTTAGGCTTCAATTGATGGGCACAGTGAGGCTGCAATTGACTTGCACAGTGAGGCTGCAATTGATGTGCACAGTGAGGTTGCATTTGATGGGCACAGTGAGGCTGCAATTGATGGGCACAGTGAGGCTGCAATTGATGGGCACAGTGAGGCTGAAATTGACGTGCACAGTGAGGTTGCATTTGATGGGCACAGTGAGGCTGCAATTAATGGGCACAGTGAGGCTGCATTTGATGGGCACAGTGAGGCTGCATTTGATGGTGTTGCCTTATGAGTTTATGTGAAATCTCCATTAATAGCTGTAAAATATTGTAATTATGAATATATTTCATTTAGCTTGTATCTATGGAGGGCGTGCAATTGACGGGCACAGTGAGGCTGCAATTGACGGGCACAGTGAGGCTGCAATTGACGGACATAGTGAGGCTGCATACTATGGGCACAGTGAGGCTGCATACGATGGGCAGTTTTATCTTGCAGTAATGATACATAATCACTTAATAAATGGCTATTTACAGCCCTGCATTACTAACAATTTAATTTTTCAGTTTGTTTGCGCCCCCCCCAAAAAATTTTGAGCACCAGCCGCCACTGCTAATGACTCTAAACAACCAATGTCAAATAGAGAAACTGTTAGCAGCAAAAAATCTCTCTACTTCTCTGTTTACCAAACTTTAGTCCATATGGTTGGATAATTCTAATTGTGTTATTGAATCTAGACATTATATACTATCTGTTATTGCACATTGGTTGTATACCCATGTCAGTTACTTCTCTGGTGGATACCTATTCCTATTCCCCTCCCCTTCCTTCCTTTGTTCCCTTCTCTTTTTTCTTTCTTCTTTTTTTTTTTATGCAAATATAGAAGGTACTAATGGCAAATGAAAGTTCATAACTTTATGAAGTCTACCGACTACAGATGTTTTCCTTTTCTTTTCTGTGGTTCACTCATTATTGACTTATGTGATACTTATGCATACAACTATAATTGTATGATGTGCCTTCCTGTACACTGCTCTTCTGTTGCATTTTCATTTTTTCAAAAAAATCTTCAATAAAGAAACAGTTGGAAATAAAAATCTGGTAGACTAATCCCATATTGAGTCCTAAAGGAATCCTGGGCATTGGAAGCCCTCCTGTTTTGTCTCCAGTAGGAGTTAGCATAATCTGGTCCACTGAAACTGGGAGAGAGAGAGTCTGCAATATCGCTCGATAAACTGGGGATATATTTAGCTTTTAGCCAAATGTTACATGTCATACTATATAAAACTAACTGGGGTAGCATTTTAATTATTATTCTGATTTAGAAGAGAGACAATTTATAGCGAAAAAAAACAGTGTAATAGAGTTTTTTTGTTACTAAACGGTTTTCCCCAGATAACTATAGAGACCAGAACTGGAAATAATTCCTAAAGGACTAAGTTTTTTATAATATAATCTGACTTCCAAGATTCATGCCACAGTGCAGTGCACCAGTGACCATTCCAAAAGGCTCCAAATCCAATTGAACCAGAGGCATCAGTATGGAATTTTAAAGCAAAGTCATCAATAAAATCTTCTTGCCACACTGTGCACCCATTTAAACTATCCCAGATTAAAGGACTCCCTGGATGTCATGGGACAAACTAATGAGGTAGTAAGGCAATTTCATTCTCTTATTAGCCATAGCCAAACATTTGAACAAACCTTTATTTATATGTTTACACATTTAACATATAATTACATGCTTTACGTTTTAAAAATTGCAAAATTGGAAATAATGACAGTTTTCATTTGTAAATAATGCTTTGTACCAGAATCATAATTTAAAAGGACTAATTACATGAGTTATGTTATGTCTAATCTATTTTATAATAAAATGCCAATTAGCGCTAAAAATACCTAGAAAATAATACTATTAATAATGAGAAATATAAATCAAAATAAATATTGTTCACTATGAACAACTGCCGCTCAGCCAACCACTGTGAAAGTGATTCCACAACACTTGAAAAACGTAATAATATAAAATAACAGTGTAGCGCAGCACTATTTGTAAACAGTCTTAAAAGTCCACTCTGCAAATAGGTAAATAAATGACAATAAAAATATATCTTTAGTATACAAAACAGCAACCCGTGTCTACTTTCTTTACACTCCGTGCATATCCATCACCAGGTGAAGCATATCACACACACATCGGGCCCTTCTCTTCTTTCCTCCTCTCAACGGCAATGGAACAGAGACTTCTCACAACTCCCCACTGGGCGGGCGTCATATGACGTCATATGGTGTCCTCCGGTTCTTGCTGCTACTGCAGGCCCCCGGGGGCCCGCAGCGTGGCGATCGGGGATCGGGCGTGTCCCTCGGGACACAGCCCCTCCCCCATCAGGGTAAAGAGCCAATGAAATTTGGCTCTTTACCACATGACCGGCTATGTTCAATCAAAGCCAGTCACTATGCAGATCGGCGTGCGCGCCCCCGGGGGCACGCAGCGCAGCGACCGGGGTTCAGGCTTGTCCCTCGGACAAAGCCCCTCCCCAATCAGGGTAAAGAGCCAATAAAATTGGCTCTCTACTACTTGACCGGCTGTGTCCAATCACAGCCGGTCACAAATGTAAACACACCGTGGGTAACGGCTGTTACTGGGTTCTCCTCCTCACACAGTGATCCAGTGTGATGAGGAGATTGCGGTAAACAGTGAGTTACCAATAATGTGAATTTACTGTGCCCAGATTGCACCCCTGAATAAAGAGGACCTGTCATCATTCCATCCGAGTACCTGTCTGAGCTCATCAGAGTACCTGTCATACATCCATCCCATCTGAGTACCTGTCATCCATCCCATCTGAGTACCTGTCATTTATCTATCCCATCTGAGTACCTGTCATTTATCCATCCCATCTGAGTACCTGTCATACATCCATCCCATCTGAGTAACTGTCATCCATCCATCCCATCTGAGTACCTGTCATCCATCCATCCCATCTGAGTACCTGTCATCAATTCCATCAGAGTACCTGCCATCCCATCAGAGTATCTGTCATCCCGTCAAAGTGCCTATCATCCCATCTGAGTACCTAAGTACCTATCATCCCATCTAAGTACCTGTCATCCCGTCAGAGTACCGGTCAACCCTTCAGAGTACCTGTCATTCCTTTTGGGTACCTGTCATACCATCAGGAGTACCTGTCCTGTGATCCCATCAGGAGTACCTGTCCCGTGAGCCCATCAGAGTACCTGTCCCGTGAGCCCATCAGAGTACCTGTCTGTGCATCCAATTACTACCTACATGCGGCCCATTAGTCTCTGACGTGCAGCCTATTAGTCCCTGATGTGCAGCCCATTAGTTCCTGACGTGCAGCCCACCAGTTACACCTGCCATACAGCCAATATGTCCAGAAACATATACACTCCAGAAGAGGCATATCAAATACTGAGTCTGACCGATGAGAACAGCGGGGAGCTCTCACCGCCCAGTTACAGTTCCGATTCCAATTCTGGTTCGGAATATGAGCCCGTTGAAGCCAGTACATCGGCATCCGAATCAGAGGAGGAAGTAGTCCAGCCAAAAAGAAGAAGGTCTGAAGACCAGGCAGCTACCAGCAGCACCAGACACCCCAATGGCCAATCGGCAAATGCCAACGACGCTAGACCCAGGAGGAGAGGCCCAGTTCCAACACTGCTAGACCCCAGGAGGAAAGGCCCAGTACAAGCGCTGGAATTTGACGCCAAAGAATTAGGGCCCAAACCCAGCTTCAGGATACCTTGGCAAACCCATTGTCACTGCCTTCTAGCACAGGGTCAGCCACAAACCCTCCCCCCCTTTCACAGCACGGCCAGGTGTGCAGGTCAACACCGAAGATTTCTCTGAAATCTTTTTTAAATTTATTTTTCCCTGATGAATTAGTTCAAGGCATTGTGGACCAAACCAATCTTTTTGCCCGTCCATTCATAGAAAACAACCCCTGCCCTTTTGAATGGAGACCCCTAACAGTGGAGGAGCTTAAATTGTTTTTAGGCCTTACGCTCAACATGGGGCTTACAAAAAAAAGGAAGTGCATGCATATTGGTCTACCAACCCCATCCACCACATGGCAATTTTTTCATCTGTCATGTCCAGGTTCCGCTATGACATTATAATTCGCTTCCTGCATTTCAGTGATAACTTGCAGTGGGGCACTCCCCCCTCAAAATCATCCCGACTTTGATAAAGTATATAAAATCTGCCCCCTAATTGATTTTTTTCTCCAAGAGGTTTGCTAAACTTTATATCCCTGACCAGAACATCTCTGTGGACGAATCCCTGGTCCATTTCACAGGCCGGCTGGGAATCAAGCAGTATATCCCCAGTAAGAGAGCGAGGTATGGATTGAAGTTCAACAACCTCTGTAAAAGCTCCACCAGATATGTGCATGCCTTCCATGTGTACGAAGGCAAAGACTTCCAGCTCCAGCCCCCTGAGTGTCCACCGTAAGTGGTAATAAGCGGGAAAATTGTCTGGGAGTTGGCATTCCCACTCTTGCAAAAGGGGTATCACATTTATATGGATAATTATTATATTAGTTTGCCCCTTTTCCACCACCTATACCTGAAGAATACTTTGGCTTGCGGTACAGCAAGAAAACTAGTCACCACAAGGCTACAAAGGGGAGAATCGCAAAGCTTGAGGAACGAGGAAGTGTTGGCTGTGAAGTGGAGGGATAGGAAAGATGTATACATCATGTCCCACATCCATGATGATACCTCGGTGGAACTTCGCAGAAGACGCGGTCCCGTTCAAAAGCCTTCCTGTATCCACGGGTACAATAAATTCATGACGGGGTGGAGTTAAATGATCAAATGTTGCAGCCCCATCTATCAACACGAAAGTCCCTCTTCTGGTATAAAAAAAGTCGCGATTTACTTTCTTCATTTGGCCATGTATAATGCTTTCATCACCTTTCAAAAATCGACGGAAACACCCAACACCTTCCTAAAATTTATTGAAGACATTGTCACTGCCCTGATCTATCAACAAGGACCCCCCCCCCCCCCCCAGAAAGAATTCGCTCCAATTGTGTCAGCAGACTGCATGAGCGTCAGTTTCCACCATCAGCAACCGGAAGAAGATGCCAAAAAAAATGTCGGGTGTGCACCAAAAGAGGAGTTCGAAAAGACACCAGTTTCCATTGTCCCCAATGTCCCTCCCAACTTGGCCTTTGCATCGGAGAATGCATCAAACGCTATCACACTCTTGTAAACTATTAGCCCATATTTCTAATAGACTGCCATTTCTCCGTTTTCAATTTCTGTCCTGAATATTTCCCTGGTGCCTCAACCAACCATATTATTGCCTTCCATGTGAACTGACCCTGGCCTGTTTATCGACTATGCCTCTGCCTGCCATCTGCATCGTTTATCTGCCATGTTTCTGCCTTTCACGTAAACTAACCCTGGACTATGAAGTATGCCTCTGCCTACCGTCTATTTCTGCCTTTTACCTGCACTGACCTCGACCTGTTGACCATGTTTTTCCCTGCCCTTTGGACTGCTACAAATACTTTGGCTGTGCTGACAATATCTCTGCCTGCACTGACCCAGGACTTTATGGACCATGTGCCTGTTGCCTGGACCAATACTTTGGCTGTACTGACCATATCTCTGCCTGCTGCCTGCACTAACTATGGACAGTATGGAGGAACCTTTTGCTGCTGCTGACCACATCCCTGCCTGCTACCTGGACCAATGCTTTGGCTGTGCTGACATCTCTACCTGTACTGACTATGGACAATATTCCTGCCTGCTGCCTGTTTTGCTGTTACTGTCTACGCTCTTGCCTGCTGCCTGGACGGATGCTCTCCTCTGTGGACCACTGTACTACTAAAACCGCAGGTAATCTTTTCTTTACCTTTTGCTCTGCAAAATGTATTTTGGTTTGTAATTGGTATGTACAGTACATGCTATGTGTTAGAAATATGAAGGGCCTTCAACATTGTGATAGGTTGGCAGGAATTTATGTGTGTGATTTATGCTCCTAGAATGCCTAGAGATGCTACTTCAATGTTGGGCCTCTGTATGTGGCCAGGCTTTGTAAAAGTCTCACACATGTGGTATGGCCATACTCAAGAGGAGTAGCAGAATATATTTTGGGGTGTCATTTTTGCTATGTAAATGCTATGTGTTGGAAATATCTTATCTTATCTTTGTGTAAGAAAAATTTGTTTTGGGGGGCGGAGCTTGCAGCCAACGGAAATGGACGCTCACTAGCTGAGCTCCTCAGCACTCAGGGGGAAAACGGCACACACCACCTGTAATCCCGAACAGAACAGGCACTACAAGTACCAGCGGATCCTCAGCACACCCCGGGGATCCGACCGAACATGCCGCGGAGAAATAAGGAGCTCCGTAAGCCGCAGAAACTTACAGAATATTACCCGCTCGGGCCTAAGCAAGATGGCGGCGGAACGAAGGAACGAGGTATGTCCAGTACACCTCAGTATGACCAAATAAAAGGCAATCCACACAAAAGGATAGCTCCACAAAGAAGCTCACAATCTCCGATCCACACCCCTACTTCAGGGAGCCCAGAAAAGGTGAGGGTGAGGTTGGATGCCTCTGATACAAGCCAGGACATAACACAAGGCCTAGAGTGAGGGGAGGATACCAGAGACCTCCCAGACTCTATTGATTTATTTCCCACTAACAATCAGCCTGTCCTGGACACTACCCTAAGGGACATGTTGGTCTCCCTGAGAAGCTCCCTACATGCTGATATGTTATCATGTGTACACAAATTCGGTGTGGAACTCAGAGAAACTACTGCTAGAGTGGATCACATAGAAAACAAAATGGGAGAATTCGCAGATACCATTAATGATCTTGTGGACGCCCATGATAATAATACTGATGAGCTGGACATTATCAAAGCTAAAATGGCGGACATAGAAGACCGCTCTAGGAGAAACAATATGAAAATAAGAGGGGTCCCCGAGTCAATCCAGCAAGCAGAATTACGTACCTACGCAGCACAATTATTCCAGGCAATAATCCCTGAATTATCAGAACTGGAGATAACAGTGGATAGGATCCACCGCCTACCAAAACCAACACACCTACCAGACAACATACCCAGAGATGTTATACTCAGATTACATTTTTTTCAAACGAAAGAGCGACTAATGTCGGCCGCACGCAACAAAGATCTCTTTCCACCACAATACAAAGATTTACAATTCTTTGCAGACCTTTCCCAATTTACCCTACAAAAAAGGAGAAACCTCAATACAATTTCTAAAACATTGAGAAACCACAAAATAGCCTATAAATGGGGATTCCCCACGAAACTGATCATTTCCCGAGATGGTAAGGATCATGTGGTGGATAACCTTGCCAAAGGTTTGCTCTTGCTCCAACACTGGCATATTATACCAGAAGATATGCCTAAAGAACGCAATGCCAAAAGCCCTGATCATATTGCTGAAAATTGGAACCTGGTAACTTCTAAGAATGCCCGTAAACACACCTAAACTACGCAATACCAATACAGGTTATACATAACTGTCCCCTGATACAGAGGAAATGTCTGTTAAGCTGGACTGAACTTTGATATAACCCCCTATCACAAGATGAGTGACTTAGTGTCACACCCAGGTCGCATAGACCTATTCGTTGATGTTCTTTGTTCAATTTTACCTTTTTTTTTCTTCTTAGTTATTCACAAGTTATCTCAGCAGCTGCAGAACTTTGCTACAGTTCTTAAGATTGACCAAGCCGTACAGAAGGACTACCTCCATCTGATCCTCCCGGACCTAAATTCTACCGAAATCTACTCTGACAAGATAACTACCAACTGTAAGTGTTATGCACACATGCTTTACAATGCATCAAACCCAAAACACAAAAATGCCTATAACGTTTCTAACAGTCAATGCTAGAGGTCTAAATCATCCGGCCAAGCGTAGATCCATGTGGAAGGAAGCACTTCAACATAAAGGAGACATATTCTGTGTACAAGAGACGCATTTTAAAAAACAAGCCCAACCTACATGCTCTCATCCTAAATTCCCGCACATATTTTTTGCAAATTCTAACACCAAAAGAAGAGGTGTCCTCACAGCAATAAAAGACACAGTAGCCTTTCACCTTCACACTGAGATAAGTGATACACAAGGTAGATACCTTGTCCTAATCTGTGACATCAACAATACCACCTATACAGTAGTGAACGTTTATGCTCCCAATACGCATCAATCCCGCTTTCTTCATAAATTACTGAAAAAAATACAGCAAATACAGAAGGGGCACCTAATACTTTGCGGGGACTTTAACCTGCCACCAGACCCTACCATGGACTCTAGTTCAAGTACTAAAAGAAGACCCCAATCACTCCAACACCTCTTGAGGACTTTTGATGTATACGATGCATGGAGATGTCTTCATGCTTCAGAAAGAGACTACTCCTTTTTTTCAGCTAGCCACAAGATGTACTCCAGATTAGATCTTTTCTTAATAGATAGATGGTTACTAACCAAAATTAAAGCTTCTCAGATCAATGGCATAACCTGGTCGGATCATGCCTCGGTCTCACTGCTGGTCGAGGATCAATCCGCTAGCAGTGCCACCTTCATATGGAGATCTAACCCACACCTATTTCAGGCTGATCCTTCCAGGTCTGCTTTACAAAGAGATCTGGAGGAATTCTTTGAATACAATGCAGGTTCAGTTAATGATCCTTTTATTACGTGGAACACGCATAAAGCGTTTATGAGAGGCCTTCTAATTAAAATGGGGGCCAGGGCTAAGAGAAAGAGGGGGCAGCGCATAATGGACATTTCCAAACAAATACAGACATTAGAAGATAAAAACAAAGCCAATTTCACCCAAACACAAACAGAAGAGATAACCAGGCTGAGGCATGAATTACGTCTCATACTGCTGGAGGATTTTGAAAAGTCTTCCAGGAGGTTGAAAATGACATATTATGCTGCTGGAAATAAGGCAGGGAAATTATTAGCCACTCGCTTACGAGGTCTTAGACATAAAACTAAAATTCCCTGCATTATTCACCCAGTAACTCAAACTAAATTATACCATCCCCAGGCAATAGCAGATGCCTTTAGCGCTTACTACGGGTCTTTATATAACTTAAAAAAAGACCCCCAAGTGATTCAGCCTTCAGCCGATACTATTTCTGAATTTCTCAGCAAAATAGATCTACCTCACCTTACAGATATCCAAATTGAAGCACTGAACTCCCCTTTCACGACACAAGAAATATCTCAAGGGATAGATTCACTACCCAAAAACAAATCCCCCGGTCCTGATGGATTTTCAGGTGAATATTTCCAAACATTTAAAGAAATATTGTCACCTAGACTTACGGAAATATATAACCGAGCTGCCTCCTCTTCCTCATTTCCCTCTGAAATGTTAAAAGCAATGATTGTGGTGTTACCGAAGCCAGGGAAGGAACCAAACACCCCACAAAACTTCCGCCCGATTTCATTACTCAATAATGACCTAAAATTATATGCTAAACTATTAGCCGGAAGAATTGTTAATCTCCTTCCTTCTTTAGTTCACCCGGATCAATCTGGCTTTACTAAAGGACGCCAAACAGTGGATGCAACCAGAAGGTTGATCAATCTTATCCATGCAGCCAACAGAACTGGAACGCCTTCTCTGCTCCTTGCTTTGGATGCAGAGAAGGCGTTCGACAGAATCCACTGGAAATATCTAGAGCAGGTTCTAGCCAAATTCGGCTTTAAAGGCCACATATATCAAGCTATTATGGCACTTTACACATCCCCGTCAGCACAGGTTTACATATCTGGAATGCTCTCCACCCCATTTGAAATCACAAACGGGACACGTCAAGGGTGTCCATTATCTCCATTAATTTTTAACCTCCTAATGGAACCATTAGCAGCATATATTCGCCAACACCCCCAAATCAAGGGATTAACAATAGGGAATAACATGCACACCATAAGTCTATTCGCAGATGATATAATCTTAATTCTCACAGACGTCACATCTTCCCTGGCTTCGGTTCATGATGCTTTACATTTGTTTAATGCTATATCCTATTATAAAGTAAATGATACCAAATCCTACCTATTAATTCTGGGGCTTACAGAAAAAGTGAAAAATGACATTACTTCCAAATTCCCATACAAATGGAAAGAAAAAGGCATTGCATACCTAGGGATTACTCTCACACCTAAAACCTCAGACTTAGTAAGAGAGAACTACACCCCTTTTCTGGACTCCTTGAAATGTAAACTAGACAAAATGCAAAAGTTTGAACTGTCCTGGACAGGCAGACTTGCAGCATTTAAAATGCAAACTTTACCACAACTCCTTTATTTATTTAGGACCTTACCAATACCGGTTCCACAATCCTTCTTTCATCAAGCACAACTTATAGTCGACAGGTATTTATGGGCAGGCAAAAAAGCACGCTGCGCCTTCAATAAACTTATAAAATCTAAACAGATGGGAGGGATAGGACATGTTTCTATAAAAGACTACTATGCAGCTACCATACTTACCCAAGTTAAGACTTGGTTTCCTCAGAGCAATACCACACTATGGTTGGAACTTGAAAGCGCACAAATTAAGGGGGGGAACCTATATAACTACCTAATCTCTAGTCCACACCATCACTCCAAACCATCATTACATGCACCTACTATACAGGCTTCTATTGAATCCTGGAAATACTTACTTGCAAATATATCCCAAGAAGATCCACAAATTCTTCTAAAATTTCCGATTACAGCCTTGGAACATGTTATCCCTGACTTATCGTTAACAAACTGGTGTAACAGCAAATTACTCCTCCTAGAGGACCTTTTTGTAGGTCCTACAATGAAATCATTCAGATCATTACAGATAGAATACTCCATACCAGAATCTGAGACCTACAAATACATCCAATTATCCTACCTAATAGACAAGAGTAGCAGCCTACTTACACAATTACCTTGGAAACTGGCCCTTTTCTACACAAACACCAAATCAACTCAAAAAGGCACATCCTTAATATATAGATCCTTACAAGACAAACAATCCTTTCGTAAAACTAACAACATCACAGCATGGGAAAGGGACTTTGAAAGGACCTACACAGAGGAACAGTGGACAAAAGCATTCAGATTTACATATAACTCTACAAGAAGTGCCAACCTATGGGAACTGTACTATAAAATACTACTGCGATGGTATCTTACTCCATACCGAATTTCTAAATTTGCTACTGCAGCATCTCCTGATTGTTGGAGGAATTGCGGTCACAGGGGTACCTTACTACATATACTGTGGTCATGCCCACACCTTAAAAGATATTGGTCCCTCGTTTTTAGTACAATAGAACAAATCTCTGGTACCAAGATTAAATATTCTCCAGGTATGGCACTTCTGTCATTAGGAATAGAACTAATACCTGCTCCAATAAGAACTGTGATATCACATCTACTTTTAGCAGCCAGACTCAACATAGTCAGACATTGGAAAGAAACAAACCCACCATTAATAGCGGAAACCCTTAGCATAATGACTACACACAGTGCATATGAGATACAGTTTGCCCGAAGCCAGGGGAATTACAACCAGGCTTCCAAAATCTGGAACTCCTGGTTAACATGGTATCCAAAAAACTCAGGACTGAATTTCTATGGGAATATTAAATAATTAAATAATTTTATAATCCATATATTCACAGTAATTGATATAAACATCAAACCTATGCTCTACGGATGGTCAATAGCAAAAGTTCGTACTGCGGAAATATATTAAAAGTTCTGTTAATAGTTATTCAGTGGCACTATTCATGTGTTGTCTAATAAGAGAAATACTGTACTGGTTATATATAAACCTATGTCATGAAAGAACACCAGACACATCGGGTTATGTCGGGAGTGTGAAAAATTCCCCCTATAGGACACAGTCAGATCCCAAAAAGGGGTGTCTTGGGGATTCGAGTAACGCTCCTGTAGTACCTGTATCCTCAAATGGTAAAGAATGACATACAAATGAAAACGCTTGTCCTAACATGAACCTTGTAAAACAAAAATGTGACAACTCTTAATGATTACACTGTACTTTATTATATGTTCAATTTCATTTCATGGAAAAATTAATAAAAAACTTATTGAAATTAAAAATTTGTTTTCATTTTTTTTTCCACATTTTGCAAAAGGAACCGTTCAAAAGACTCATTATGCCTCGTAGATTATACATTGGGGTGTTAGCTTTCCAAAATGGGGTCATTTTGTGGGCATTTTCATTGTCCTGGTGCTCCAGGGTCTTCAAAAGTGTATTAGGTGGGGGGCGTGTCCGGATTTGAGAGGCGGCGGACGTCTTTGTGAAGAGCTCCAGAATCCTGAATGCTAATTCGCCGACATCCGTGTATTTGCTGACCTGATAAGTGCCCAAAAACCTGCCAGACTGCTCATCTGGATACCCTGCAGTGTTATTTGCCAATATCTTCCAGCAACTCGGCCTGTAAGCGGCAGAGGGACATAGCCTTCAGACTCCCGCGGCCGCCGCCATCTTGCCGATCCGAGGCCTCCCGGGGGACTCTTAATCTGGACGGATCTGGAGGTAAGGGACTCTCATCTATCCCTATCCCCCTGCCCATCTGGCATGTCCCCAGAGGCTTAGCTGAGCTCTGGGGATGTCCGTGGTGGCCGCGGCCTAGTCCGGCCTAGCGCGGCCTAGTGAGGCCTGTGGATCCCTGCTGTTTCCTGAGGCTGCTTCCCCGCCGGGAGTCATCGCGGCCGGTCCGGCCCACATCCAAGCACAGGCCTACTCTCTGCATCTGCCCTATGAATACTCGGGTCCCTGCCAAGGCCTGGGTTGCCGACAAGGACTGCCTGACTGAGCGGGGGTTGTCGGTGGCTTGGTGTGCCCTATTAGCTGCTGCCTCTGTCACACTGTTCTGGGCCTTCTGCACCCTAGCATCCCTGGCACAACATCCTTACTACCTTGCCTCTGCCTGTTTGTTGATGTGAAGGGGGAGGCTGCTGGGGATCATTGACTGTACAAGGTGTACCCGTTAGGGGCTGGAGGTCTGCGGCCAGCTTGGGTCGCATCTAGCTGCCTTTTGGAAGTACATCTGGATGGCGGGGGGGAAGGCTGCATCAAGAGGAGCTCCTGTCATCCTGAAATAACAACATCCTTCCTCAAGCTAACGGGACTCTGCTCGGGTGGCCCTTGGTGCCCAGAACGGACAGTACTTGTCATTGCACCTCCATCCATGCCAGCGAAGGGGAAAATTGCGGCCCCAAACTCCAGTAAGAAGCAACCGCCAGCGCTGGCCGGATGCCCAGACGCCATCCTAGCTGACAGGCTCCACGTGCTGCTGGCTGAGGTAAACATGGCCACGAGCCAGGAGAACCCGATTGCTCCGTCGACCCCGGAGTCCTCCACCTCTGGAGACACGCCGGTGATCCTGCTAGCCATAGAAAACAGTAGATCCTTCCTGCTGACCCGTAATAATAAGCTCACGGAGGAATGCTATTGCATAAGGGCAGATCTAGATAAGTTCAGAGGCCGCCTCACAGAATCTGAATCACGTATATCAGCCACAGAGGACCTGACTGCCAGTCATGACCACCGCATTGAAGTGCTGGAGAATACGGTCAAAACACTGGTAGCTAACCAACGTGAGAGTGCTTGGCCTGCCAGAGGGAACAGAGGGCGAACGACCTGCAGAGTTCGCTGAAGCTTTTTTTTAAGGACATTCTTGAGCTGGCGGCTGTTCCGCCAACCTATGTAGTCGAATGCGCACATCGAGCTCCCACTGGCCGTCGACCTCCTGGGGCGCCACCTCGCCCATTCCTGATAAGGTTCCTCAACTATCGGGATCGTGACCGCATACTCAGCGAAGCCAGGAAGCACCCTAACCTCAAGGTTTTCTCCTGTACACTACTTTTGTCATCCTTTAATAACTGGAGTAACACAGAACGGAAGATCTTTACACCTGGGACGTTGCCCCCTATTGAGTTTAAGTCTGTTCTCACCACAAAGTACTGTTGTTGCACCACAAAAGTTTAGGAAGAATATGACTGACTAGTTTCTTTTAGTTTAGCAACTAGCTTGGATTACAGACTGTTTCAGTTTTTCAGTTTAGGGATGAAGCTGACCTGTCCTAATGGTTCTGGCGGGTTGGCAGGGGTTGTTTGCTTGCTACTATATTGCTATTCATTGACACGGTTTATTTGCACATGTGACTGTGACACTGGGCTCATACAGGTAATTGTACTCTTATCCTTCTATGGGGTGGCTGGCCGGGGGGGGCTGGGGCGGAGCGGTTGGCTCTCCCCCCCTCCTCCGGTGGGTGGTCCCATTTCACAGTTTTATATTAGATGAAGCCTAAATTGGTATCGTGGAATGTGCGGGGTTTGAACAGTTGCTTCAAAAGAGCACTTATGTTTAAGTATCTAGAAGCACAGAAGCCACATATCCTGTTTCTCCAGGAGACCCACCTGACGGGCAGTAGACATTTGGCCCTCCGTAGGAGATGGGTGAAACAGTCTTTCCATGCCTCATACTCTAACTATACCAGAGGGGTGTCCATTCTCCTGAACAGATCTCTGAATTGCCAGGTGGAGCATGTTATCTCAGACCCTGGGGGACAGTTTGTCATATTGCTGTTGTCCATAGAGGCCTAGATGTTCGCCATTGTTCCGCCCCCTTTTTATACGTCTATACTCTACGCGGTGTATGACAGGCTGGCTCCCTATATGGTCACTAGACTCATCATAGCAGGGGATTTTAATTGCATTCTGGACCGGACTTTGGACACCTCTAATCTAACCAGGTTGCCGGACCCCCAAATTGGGGCAATGGGCCTCGGCCCTGCAGCTTACAGAGGTCTGGAGATGGAAAAAACACAAACGCAGCGCTACTATCACTTATCTGCAGGCCACTGCTCGGGCTCCTGAATTGACCTGGCTTTTTGCTCTCCGGCTACAGCTCCGTATGCGGCCTCAGCAACCTACCTGCCGGCGGGGATTTCAGACCATTCTCCCCTAGAGGTCGTTCTGCGGTTTGGAGGGTGGGAGCGCAAAGGTTGCTGGCGACTAGCAACGCGTTGGCTGCGGGACGAAAAAGTAGAAGAGAATATGCAAGGGAAAATTGCCCAATGTTGGGACTGTAATGACAATGTGACCAATGCACAGGTGACCTGGGATGCCTTTAAGGCAACTATAAGAGGGGACTACATATCTGCAATTAAAGTTGCCAGGGTGGATTGTGCCTCTGAGACTAAAGAACTTGAGCCTTGGGTGAGTACGGCAGAGGAGGTGTTCCCTTCAGACTCTTCTCCCGGGGCGTATTCCTCCCTGGCACAGGCTCGCAGGGCACTATCTTTACACCTTTCTGGCTCTACTGCCTCATCAGAGCGGTTGCTCAGGGCCAGAATTTTTGAGTCTGGGGACAAGAATGGGAGGCTTCTGGCCAGTCTGGTGGCTGACCCCAAATTTCAAACAGTTGTACCCACAATACATACTGCTGCGGGGGGGGTCACTTCAAACCCATCTGACATGCTCAATGAATTTAAAGATTTTTACGCCTCGTTGTATAGCTCTACCACCTCACAGATATCCCCTGATCACCTTTTGTACCTTTGTGAACTGACTCTGGCAGCCTTGACAGAGGAAGACGTTGCCTCCCTAGAGGCGGAGATCTCGATGATTGAAATTGAAACGGCAATTCTTTCACTTCCCCCTAACAAGACACCGGGCCCTGATGGGCTCCCGGGAGACTGGTACAAAATGTACATAGCTGACTTAGCCCCGCGTCTTCAAAAATTGTATGCCCTTAGTTTAGAAGCAGGAAGCCTACCTGACTCAATGTTGCAAGCTCACATTGTCCTGATACAAAAGCCAGGGAAGGATGCCTCATACTGTTCAGCATATCAACCCATATCTCTCCTAAATTATGACTTAAAGATATTAACAAAAGTGCTAGCCACCAAACTGATGGGGATTCTCCCATTCTTAGTAAACGTAGACCAAACTGGCTTCATGCCAGGGAAGTCGATGGATGTTAATATTCGTAGGGTGTTCACCCACTTACAAATTCCTCCTACAGAACAGAGTACCAGAGTCTTGATTGCCTTGGACCTTGAAAAGGCATTCGATTCTGTTGCCTGGCCCTACATGGAGGAGGTACTCAAGATATATGGTTTTGGCCCCACTTTCAGAAAATGGATTCAGCTTTTATATCAGAAACCGACAGCACAGATTAAACTTGGAGGGGGGGGTTATCAGAGTTACATAGTTACATAGTAGGTGAGGTTGAAAAAAGACACAAGTCTATCAAGTCCAACCTATGTGTGATTATGTGTCAGTATTACATTGTATATCCCTGTATGTTGCGGTCATTCAGGTGCTTATCTAATAGTTTCTTGAAGCTATCAATGCTCCCCGCTGAGACCACCACCTGTGGAAGGGAATTCCACATCCTTGCCGCTCTTACAGTAAAGAACCCTCTCTACGTAGTTTAAGGTTAAACCTCTTTTCTTCTAATTTTAATGAGTGGCCACGAGTCTTGTTAAACTCTCTTCTGCGAAAAAGTTTTATTTCTCTTGTGGGGTCACCAGTACGGTATTTGTATATTAAAATCATATCCCCTCTCAAGCATCTCTTCTCCAGAGAGAATAAATTCAGTGCTTGCAACCTTTCCTCATAACTAAGATCCTCCAGACCCTTTATTAGCTTTGTTGCCGTGCTTTGTACTCACTCCATTTCCAGTACATCCTTCCTGAGGACTGGTGCCCAGAACTGGATAGCATACTCTTGGTGCGGCCGGACCAGAGTCTTGTAGAGTGGGAAAATTAACGTTTTATCTCTGGACTTGATCCCCTTTTTAATGCATGCCAATCTTCTGTTTTCTTTGTTAGCAGCAGCTTGGCATTGCATGCCATTGCTGAGCCTATCATCTACTAGGAACCCCAGGTCCTTTTCCATCCTAGATTCCCCTAGAGCAGTGGTTCTCAACTCCAGTCCTCAGGACCCACCAACAGGCCAGGTTTGCAAGATAGCTGAAATACATCACAGGTGATATCACTTGCTGCTCAGTGATTGCAGTATTCTAGTCTGCAACTCCCCAAGGTAATACTTAAAATCTGTTGGTGGGTCCCGAGGACTGGAGTTGAGAACCACTGCCCTAGAGGTTCTCTCCCCACTGTATAGATTTCATTCACATTTTTGCCACCCAAATACATTATTTTATATTTTTCTACATTGAACCTCATTTGCCATGTAGTTGCCCACCCCATTAATTTGTTCAGACCTTTTTTGCAAGGTTTCCACATCATGCGGAGAAGTTATTGCCCTGCTTAGCTTAGTATCGTCTGCAAATACAGAGATTGAACTGTTTATCCCATCCTCCAGGTCGTTTATGAATAAATTAAATAGGATTGGTCCCAGCACAGAACCCTGGGGAACCCCACTACCCACCCCTGACCATTCCGAGTACTCCCCATTTATCACCACCCTCTGAACTCACCCTTGTAGCCAGTTTTCAATCCATGTACTCACCCTATGGTCCATGCCAACGGACCGTATTTTGTACAGTAAATGTCTATGGGGAACTGTGTCAAATGCTTTTGCAAAATCCAGATACACTACGTCTATGGGCCTTCCTTTATCTAGATGGCAACTCACTTCCTCATAGAAGGTTAGTAGATTGGTTTGGCAAGAACGATTATTCATGAATCCATGCCGATTACTGCTAATGATACTGTTCTCATTACTAAAATCTTGTATATAGTCCCTTATCATCCCCTCCAAGAGTTTACATACTATTGATGTTAGGCTAACTGGTCTGTAATTCCCAGGGATGTATTTTGGGCCCCTTTTAAATATTGGTGCTACATTGGCTTTTTTCCAATCAGCTGGTACCATTCCAGTCAGTAGACTGTCTGTAAAAATTAGGAACAACGGTCTGGCAATCACTTGACTGAGTTCCCTAAGTACCCTCGGATGCAAGCCATCTGGTTCCGGTGATTAATGTTAAGTTTCTCAAGTCTAATTTTAATTCTGTCCTCTGTTAACCATGGAGGTGCTTCCTGTGTTGTGTCATGAGAATAAACACTGCAGTTTTGGTTACTGAAGCCCCCCGATTCTCGTGAAGACTGAGGAGAAGAATAAATTCAATACCTTTGCGATCTCCCCGTCCTTTGTAACCAGATGTCCTTCCTCATTCTTTATGTGGCCAATATGGTCTGTCCTCCCTTATCCTCTTTCTTCCCTGTGGAACGAGGCACTCGACAAGGGTGTCCTCTATCCCCCGCCCTTTTCTCCCTGATGGTTGAGCCCCTGGCTGTTGCACTACGGTCCTCGGATGCTGTCGGGGGGGTGCGGGTCGGATCCCTGGAGGAAAAGATAGCACTTTATGCTGATGATATTATCCTTTTCCTCCGGGATCCGGGGCCCTCCCTCTGGGCAGCGTTGGAGCTCCTCTCACACTTCGCTGACATGTCAGGACTGAGAGTTAACTGGGACAAGTCCCAGATCCTTCTAGTGGATCCGGGTGCTACTCAGCTGGCGGATCCGTCACTTCCACTTAAATGGGCTGAGAGTTTAAAATATCTTGGCATCCATATTTCCCACAGAGTACAGGACTTTTGCAGGCTTAACCTTTTCCCTCTCCTACAAAAATTCCAGAATAGGTTGAAGGCGTGGGCCAACCTCCCCCTCACATTGATTGTAAGGATCAATTTCATCAAAATAAAATTACTACCTCCTGTTTTACATGTAGTGCACCATTCTCCAATGTGGATACCCAAGGCACTTTTTAAGTGGCTAAATTCTCACATATCCATTTTTTTGTGGGGCTCTGGCCCACCTCGTTTCCGATTGTCCATTCTCCAAAGACCCTGGACCCAGGGGGGTCTGGCCTGCCCTGATTTCTTCCTTTATTTTATTTTGTCGATGCTTACTAATGCTTACAACTGGCTCATATCAGATGCCACCAATGCAGCAGTTGCCTTGGAGGCTGCCATCGTGGGGTCATATGAAGCACTGCGGAATGTTTTATTTCGGGGTACTAGGGTTCCCCATCCCCTAACTACCTCAATGAAAATGGTGCTTAGAGCATGGTCTGGGGTGGCTGGCCCTCGGGTAGCCGCTCCCCAGGTGCGTTCCCCAAATACTCCGCTATGGATTAATCCCTCTTTACCTGAATTTTACTCCATTCCGGACCCGCTTCTATGGGCGTCACGGGGTATTCGATATTTACATAATATTTGTGAGAATGGCGCGCTACTGACATTTGACCAACTTAAAGCTAGATTTGACTTACCTAATGTGTACTTCTTCCGGTTCCTGCAGCTCTGCCATGCCTACAGGGCACAGTTCAGGGGCTCTCCCCTGACCCTTTACCAGTCAAACATGGAGTCGATTCTACGTCAGGAGACATTAATTAAACCTTTACCAACAATTTACAAGCCTTTGCAGCCTACCATACATCATGGTTTGGAGAGACTTTGTGACTTCTGGGTGTCGGAGCTGCCGGAGTTGGATGGGGAGGACTGGGAGGATATCTGGGACTCCCCCCTTTGGACACCTGGTCTCTTCTAGAGATCGGTTGATCCAGTTTAAAATATTACACAAGTTTTATTACACTCCATACAGGCTTCACAAAATATACCCTGACTGCACGTCGCAGTGTTGGCGTTGTCAAGCTGACTCTGCGGGTTTCTTACACATGATTTGGTCATGCCCAGATGTACAGCATTACTGGTCATTAATTACAACCTTTATCACTGAATTGATCACAATTCCTATACCCCACAAGATAGAGATTTGCCTGCTTGGTTTGGTGGATGCTCTTGCCCCTTCGAGGGCAGTTCGTACACTACTAGGATTGCTCCTCTTCTATGCCAGGAAACTCATCATACTCAAGTGGAGAGATCCCACGTCTGCCCTTACCCTAAATGCATTGAAATCATTAGTCAACCTTGCAGTGCCCTTATATAAAGAAACATACTCTAATAGAGGTTGCCCCCTAAAGTTTCAAAAGGTCTGGAACACAAGGCTAGAGTCTGAAATAACAACTGTAGAACAAGAAGACCCTGTAGGACTAATCGGTCTGATTTGATTTCATATATGAGATGATGGTTCCTCTGATTGCTCCCCCCAGGGGTGCACTCTAACTGGCCACATGCTTGTGGCCGCCCACCTGTTGTAGGCCCTTTCTTGGGTGATGCCTGTCGCATATCACATCTCTATGTAAATTGCTAAACATTACACTTATCCTGTTATTCTTAGCAGCAAGCTATGGGGTTGTTTTTTTGTTGTTGTTTAACTGGTTTAGGCCAGTAGTTAAGGTATGATAGGCCTTACCTAATTTTTTTGTGCACCTTGAGCCGGGGAATGCCCAGAGGCTCTGTTATGTAACTTTTCCTTTTTTTTTTTTTTTCTGAAATAAATAAAAAGAATCTTTAAAAAAAAAAGTGTAATAGGTGGTTGAGAAATGAGATGTGCAATTTATGCTCCTAGAATCCCTGAAGTGCTACTTCAATGTTGGGCTTCTGTATGTGGCCAGGCTGTGTAAAAGTCTCATACATGTGGTATCGCCATACTCAGGAGGAGTAGCAGAATGTATTTTGGGGTGTCATTTTTGCTATGTACATGCTATGTGTTGGAAATATCTTATAAATGAACAATGTTGTGTAAAGAAAATGTGTTTTAATTTTTTTCCCACATTATCCAAAAACTTCTGGAAAAAAATGAACCGTTCAAAAGACTCAATATGCCTCATAGATCATACGTTGGGGTGTTAGCTTTCCAAAATGAGGTCATTTTGTGGGCGTTTTCATTGTCCTGGTGCTCCAGGGCCTTCAAAAGTGTGATAGGTCATCATCAAATTAGATGTGTAATTTATGCTCCTAGAACGCCTGGAGGTGCTACTTGAATGTTGGGCCTCTGTATGTGGCCAGGCTGTGTAAAAGTCTCACACATGTAGTATTGCTATACTCAGGAGGAGTAGCATAATATATTTTGGGGTGCCATTGCAAGTATGAATGTGCTGTGTGAGAGAAATAACTTGTTATTTTTTACAATTTTGTGTAAAAAAAGAAAAAAAATGTCTTAATTTTCCCAAGAATTGTGGGAAAAAAGTACAACTTCAAAAAACTCACAATGCCATTTACTACATACCTTGGAATGTCTACTTTCCAAAAAGGGATCATTTGGGGGGTATTTGTACTTTCCTGGCTTTTTAGGGTCTCAAGAAATGAGATAGGCCTTCAGTACATCAGGTTTGATCAATTTTCAATGATTTGCACCATAGCTTGTAGACTCCATAACTTTCACAGAGACTAAATAATATACACTAATTTGGGTTATTTTTACTAAAGATATGTAGCAGTATAAATTTTGCCCAAATTTATGAAGAAAAAAAGGCTTCTTTGCAAAATTTTACAATAGAAACTAAAAAAAAGTGATTTTTTTCAAAATTTTTGCTCTTTTTTGCTTATATTGCAAAAAAAAAACCCAGCGGTGATTAAATACCACCAAAAGAAAGCTCTATTTTTGAGGGAAAAAATTATAAAAATGTTGTTTGGGTACAGTGTAGCATGACTGAGTAATTGTCATTCATAGTGTGAGAGCACTAAAAGCTGAAAATTGGCCTGGGCAGGATAAATGCCCTGTATTGCCCTGTATTGAAGTGGTTAATTCATCTTCACATCGCTAGAGCAAGGACTACTCACAACTCCCCACAGATGATATGTGATAAAGTAAAAAAGGACAGACATAGTGCGTACCGTAACAACTATTTATTGAAACCCTGCTAAAAGTAACACTTACAGGACAGCCAATATTAAAATGCCTGTGCAACAATATCGCCTGGCTCACCACCTCCTACAGCACAGCTCCGGTTAAAACGTCACACAGCTCAGCTCCTCTCCTAAAATGCGTGACGCCACGTGATAGGCTTCTTCAGTAGGCCAACGTCTAATCTATTGTTTCAAATTTTTAGAGATTCTAATGATTAGTTTAATAGCAATGGATTGACAGGCAGTCAATGTTGTGACTCTGTTTTAAAAGAAATAAGTGTCTTTGCCAGTGGCGGCTGGTGAAGTTTTAAGATGGTGGGGCACCAGACCCCACCCTTCCTTTTTGACCCCTCACACTTCTCATAAGACACACCCCTTATAGGCTCTACCCACTCCGTCGCCTGTATTTAATTTGCTTCCACCCATAGTGTATAGTATATTGCATGGGTGCCCAACTGCTGGCCCGCGTCCTCTGACGTGGCCCGCCACCTCCTGCTCTGGGATGGCGGGTCATCAAGCACAGATTGCGGGTTCTCGACCCGCCATCCCCAAGTATCAGCGGGAAGATTCGAGCCGGCGCTAGAGGAAGCAGAGCCGATGCTTCCTGTATAGCACAGGCTTCTGTCTCAGGCGGAGTGAAACCAAATGTGCTCTGCCTGTGACAGTTCCCAGCGCGATACAGGGAGCATCGGCTCTGCTCTCTACTGCAGCCGTATGCTTCCTCCAGCGCCGCTCCTGTTACACTGATAGCAGGTATAGGGGATCAAGAACCAGTACCCAGAAATACCAGCCAGCAGTACCACACAGTAGTACCCAGAAATACCAGCCAGCAGTACCACACAGCAGTACCCATAAGTACCAGCCACCAGTACTCAGCAGTACACAACAGTACCCATAAGTACCAGCCAGCAGTACCCAATAGTACCGGCCAGTACCCAGAAGTACCACACAGCAGTACTCAGAAGTACCAGCCACCAGTACCAAGAAGTACACACCAGTACCCAGAAGTACCAGCCAGCAGTACCCAGAAGTACCAGCCAGCAGTACCCAGAAGTACCAGCCAGCAGTACACAATAGTACCCACCAGGAACCAGAAGTACCAGCCAGCAGTACCCAGAAGTGCCAGCCAGCAGTACCCAATAGTACCCGCCAGTACCCAGAAGTACCACACAGCAGTACCCAGAAGTACCAGCCACCAGTACCAAGCAGTACACACCAGCACCCAGAAGTACTAGCCAGAAGTACCAGCCAGCAGTACCCAATAGTACCCGCCAGTACCCAGAAGTACCAGCCAGCAGTACCCAATAGTACCCGCCAGTACCCAGAAGTACCAGCCAGCAGTACCCAGAAGTGCCAGCCAGCAGTACCCAGAAGTGCCAGCCAGCAGTACCCAGAAGTACCACACACCAGTACCCAGAAGTGCCAGCCACCAGTACCCAGAAGTGCCAGCCATTAAACAAAATTATGTGGGATCCTTCGCTCAAAAAAGGGCTTAAACCAGAGTTCTTGTGTCTCAATACCTCCAGGAAGAGAAGAGCCCAAGGTGCTGGCTAAATGCTGATGCAAGTAGAAGAGAACAAGAAGACCTGGACAGCCGCACTCCGGAATGGATAAATTCGTCTTTTTTTATTCAAAATACAGGATCATGACGTACACAAAATGTGGGGTGGTACAAAAATAACTGACACGTTTCACACTTACACCAAGTGCTTACTCATAGCTGGCTAAAATGGGAATGAAAAGCCATATATATACTAAAAATATTGGAACATGTGACCATGCAATGGTGAGAAAATACAAAACAGCTGAGAAGCAGCCGTATGAGATCTCCGCACCTGTTGCTGGTTAGTAAATCTAAAATGGAAATCCCCATAGCAAGTAGGCATAGAAACAACAATTTGGAGATGTAATGAAATAAAGTGAAAAAAATGAAATGAGATAGAAATAAGTGTTGAAATAATATGATATCCATAAATGTATAAAAAAAGATATACATGTAATGAATAAACACATGTGAAAAAATATGTGGTGATATGTGTTACAATATGGACAAATTAAATAATTTGTAACCCGGATATCCAGGGTCAAAAAAATCAAAATGTGAATGTGCATAGTGACAAATGGGCAGTGATATACATGTTGTCTAAATAAGGACTAATCATATGTGAAAAAATATGAAAAAAAATGTGAACAAAAAAGAGACACAGGGCAATCTATTTTAGCAAAAAATAATGAGATAAGGACTGAGGGTAAATACATGTGAGTGAATATGTGCAAGACATAAACGCAGCCATGGAAAATTAATAACTTCCATGGCTGCAGATGGTTAAAATTAAAATATAAACCTGTGAGTGGACAAGAAAAAAGCCGCCAAATCCCATCCTACCACCACTGCGCTCTGTATGGTGAATAGTAACCCAATAATAGCTGCCACTTTAAAAATTATATATGGAAAATCTGAATCACCCCTAAGGAAAGGACACAAGGAGATGAAGAGTGGCGCTACCCCCCTAATGTGGGCTTGAGGTGAGTGCTAACACCCCCCTAATGAAGTGGAATAAACCCCTAAATCACAATGTGAAAAGTGATTAAAAAATACAAACAGAACATACAGTCAAAATACTGAAAAAGACTTATAAGGTCAGTGATGATGACCACACAAATAAGCATCAATTGCTGGTGCAATACACACACATATATATATATATATATATATATATATATATATATATATATATATATATATATATATATATATAACTAATGCATACCAAACATAATCTAGCATGACACAGGTGAAAGGAGTAATGTATAAATGACTACAATAACTCCTAGTGACACCCCGTGAGAAGTGAATCAGTCCGGTGTAATACCAGAAAACAACCCCCCCCCCCGAAAGAAATGAGTAATAAATAGTTGAATGAATGAATGTTGAAAAAGTGATTCAAAAATGAAAAAAATTTAAAAAACCAAAAAAAGTCCACATAAATGTGAGATAATAATGAGAAAAGTTCCAAAAGTGCAGGTGTCTCCAATCTACAAATGCTGTTGACCCGTGTTCACCACACCTCAGTGACGTGATTCCACTCCCTTGTGCATTGCAAACTCACCAGCTGATAAGGCCTCACACTCTCGTGTATGGCTGGCAAAAAACCTCAACCCACTCTCATGGGGGTTATCATGGGACTAATGGTATCCACTGCTAAGTGCATTGAACACTTTCCTTGAGATAGTCATTCCACATACAAAATAGGAAAAAAATGTTCCAATGGCGTGATATTGTTTAAAACATTTAATTCAAACTAAAATCAACACATATGCACTCACATGGTGAATAAAATAAACTAGGCACTTCACTTCACAGTAAATGGAACTGTATCACAGCAGAACACAGCAGAGCCTGCAGTAACACTAGCACAGGACGGCCACAGCGGACCCTGGGAGTGTGAATGCCAGCGATCTTCTCATCCGTTCGCAGCCCACGTTCCTCGGCTGATCCCTGCTCCGTCACCCGTCACACCTTCCGCTAACAGACGTCTATGATTGCCGTGTAGCCACGCCCCGACATATTTCGTCACAGGGACTTAATCATGGGGTTGGCTACTCGGCAAGGCAATCATGGCATTATGCAAATTTTGATGTACAATGTGCGGGCGTCAATCGCTTGGCGTCTACACACTTCCTGTGTCCCCGTGTCCTTAATACATCAGCAAGACTCCTCAAAGATCAAATGTATAGGCAAAAAGCATTATTTAAAACCCAAAGCCGGACCAGATATAAGGTGGCTCATCAGTAATGGTGTATAGCATATACCAGATATAAATCTCCAATCCAAATAATGAATAGTGATATTTAAATAGAAAAAGTAAATTAAATAAACCAAATTTGCATGAATTATGACATATAGGTGATATGATTACCCATCTGCAAAAGTACACACTCAGAGCAAAATAAATAGAAATAAAGTGAAAATAAAATGACATGAAAACAAATTAAATAAAAAAAAAATTTATATATATATATATATATATATATATATATATATATATATATATATATATATATATATATATATATATATATATATATAAATAAAATAAAAATAAATAAAAATAAAATAAAAATACAAAATACAAATAGAAGTAAAATAAACAGACGTGTATAAATTTAATTAAACCACTGCCCCAAACTACAGGGCATGAGCAAAGTGATTAGACAGTATGGAATACCCCTAAAACTAAACTATGTAATATGATATACCTAAGAATTGCTGATGAAACAATTCAAATCCAGTTCAATATTCATTCCTCTAGGGAATAAACTTTTGAGTAAGTAGATCCATCGGGTTTCTCTCTGAGAGAGATCCCTGACCCTATTGGAACCCCTCCAAGATTGATGAACTACATCTATGCCACAAAATTGTAGCAAACTTGGGTCCTGATTATGTTTCTCCTTGAAATGGAGAGAAACACTATGATATCGAAAACCATTTTTAATATTTGCTAAATGCAATTCGCACCCTCAGTAGTCTCTTGGTGCATCCCACATAGAACAAACCACACGGGCACCACAAGAGATAAACTACAAAGGAGGAATTGCACGTGATGAATTCACTGATCTTGAACGTTTCCTCATCCACATTGGTAATTTGTGTAGTACCCCTACTAGTCACCCACACCGTTCTACAACAAATGCACTTTCTACATGCAAAAAACCCTTGAAGGTCAATTCTGATCGCTTGCAGGTTAGGTTGATTGAGAATTTTCTTAACCACCCTATGGCCAAAATTTGGTGCCCATCTATAGATAAATTTGGAGTGATTAGGCAAAATCTCCCCCAAATGTCTATCTCTGCACAGGATGTGCCAGTGTTTTTTGAAAATCATTTCAACATCTCTATACTGGTGATGAAAACTTGAAATGAATCCCAACTGATGCTGGTTTATTGGTGCCCCAGTATCCTTGTCCTTCAAACATTGTTCCCTATGGATGTTTGCTACTTCCTGGATGATATTATCTATAGTATCATTCTCATATCCCTTTTGGAGAAATCTCTCCATCAATAGGTTAGCTTGAGAGGTATAGGTGTTCAGATCCGAACAATTACGTTGGACCCTCAACATTTGTCCTTTTGGTATGCTCTTTATCCAGGCGGGATGGTGTCCACTCCTGATGGACAGATAACTATTTCGGTCTGTGGTCTTAAAAAAAAACTTTTGTACTCAAGATATTATTGGTTTTAGTGATAGTTACATCAAGAAAATTGACTAGGGTGTCACTAATGACATGATCTAGTCGAATATTATTGGAGTTGTTATTGAGTCGTGACACAAAATCTAATGCAGATTCCCTCGACCCCTCCCAAATGAACAGGAGGTCATCTATGAATCTACTGTAAAACAGCAGCTGGGGTGGTCTGCTGTTAAATACTTGTCTGTCCTCCCATTCTGCTAAGAAAAGGTTAGCAAGGCTGGGAGCATACTTAGCTCCCATCGCCACGCCAACCTCCTGTGAGAAAAAATGACCGTTAAACCAAAAAGAATTGTGTGTCATGCAGAAATCTAAAGCGTGACCAACAAAAATCTTCTGCATGTGGGGGATATCATCCCTCTTACTCAGCGCCCAGTTAAGTGCCAATGCTGCATCCTCATGTTGGAGAGACGATCGCCGGTATTCACACTCCCTGGGTCCGCTGTGGCCGTCCTGTGCTAGTGTTACTGCATGCTCTGCTGTAATACAGTTCCATTTACTGTGAAGTGAAGTGCCTAGTTTATTTTATTCACCATGTGAGTGCATATGTGTTGATTTTAGTTTGAATTAAACGTTTTAAACGATATCACGCCATTGGAGCATTTTTTTCCTATTTTATATGTGGAATCACTATCTCAAGGAAAGTGTTTGGTGCACTTAGCAGTGGTTACCATTGGTCGCATGATAACCCCCATGAGAGTGGGTTGAGGTTTTTTGCCGGCCAAACACGAGAGTGTGAGGCCTTATCAGCTGGTGAGTTTGCAATCCACAAGGGAGTGGAATCACGTCACTGAGGTGTGGTGAACACGGATCAACAGCATTTGTAGATTGGAGACACCTGCACTTTTGGAACTTTTCTCTTTATTATCTCACAGTTATGTGGACTTTTTTTGGTTTTTTAATTTTTTAATTTTTCCATTTTTGAATCACTTTTTCAACATTTATTCATTCAACTATTTATTACACATTTTTTTTTTGGGGGGGGGGTTTGTTTTCTGGTATTATACCAGACTGATTCACTTCTCACGGGGTGTCACTAGGAGTTATTGTAGTCATTTATACATTACTCCTTTCACCTGTTTCTTATGTCATGCTATATTATGTTTGGTATGCATTAGTCTATATATATATATATGTATTGCACCAGCAATTGATGCTTATTTGTGTGGTCATCATCACTGACCTTATAAGTCTTTTGCAGTATTTTTCATTATTTTGACTGTATGTTCTGTTTGTATTTTTTATCACTTTTCACATTGTGATTTAGGGTTTAATCCACTTCATTAGTGGGGGTGTTAGCACCTACCTCAAGCCCACATTAGGGGGGTAGCGCCACTCTTCATCTCCTTGTGTCCTTTCCTTAGGGGTGATTCAGATTTTCAATCCTGATGTACTGCCTCTCATTTTTTGAGGCCCTAAAATGCCATGACAGTACAAATACCTCCCAAATTACCCCTTTTTGGAAAGAAGACAGTTCAAGGCATTTAGTAAGAGGTGAGTTTTCATCACATGCAGTGTAGGCATACTTACTACAATTACAACTCAAAACACATTCTACTGTGTCTCCTGTCACATGTGTGAGGTTTTTTCACAGCCTAGATACATAGAGGGGCCCCAAATCTAAGGAGTACCTTTGGGCTTTTATGAAGCATAAATTATGCAAAAATTATGCATCTAATATCCCGACTACCTACCCAGGACAGTGGAAACACCCACAAAATGACCACATTTTGGAAAGTAAACACCCCAATGTATTTTCTGAAAGGCATAGTGAGCCTTTTGAAAATTAAATTTTTAGCCACAGGTTCTTGGAAAAATGCAGGAAAGGAAATGAAAATTTATTTTTTACACAAAGTATTTAATAATAAGATATTTCTAACACGTTATAATGTGTTCATAACTGACCTGGAGGATTGGGTAAACAGTTCAATCTCTGCATTTGTGGATGAAACTAAGCTAAGCAGGGCAATAACTTCTCTGCAGGATTGGAAACCTTGCAAGTAGATCTGAACAAATTTAATGGGGTGGGCAACTACATGGAAAATGAGGTTTAATGTGGAAAAATGTAAAATAATGCATTTGGGTGGCAAAAATATGAATGCAATCTACTCACTGGGGGGAGAACCTCTGGGGGAATCAAGGATGCAAATGGACCCGAGGGGTCCTAGTAGATGATAGGCTCAGCAATGGAATGCAATGCCAAGCTGCTGCTAATAAAGCAAACAGAATATTGGCATGCATTAAAAATGGGATTAACTCAAGAGATAAAGCGATAATTCTCCCACTCTACAAAACTCTGGTCCAGCCTCACCTGGAGTATGCTGTCCAGTTCTGGGCACCAGTCCTCAGGAAGGATGTGCTGGAAATGGAGCGAGTACAGAGTAGGGCAACAAAACTAATAAAGGGACTGGAGGATATTAGTTATGAATAGGGATGAGCCGAACATCCCCCGGTTCGGTTCGCATCCAGAACATGCGAACGGACCGAAACTCGCGATGGAGTTCGCGCGAACATTCAAACACAGTTAAAGTCTATGGGACTCGAACGTGAGAAATCAAAAGTGCAGATTTTATAGGCTAATATTCAAGTTATTGTCCTAAAAAGGGTTTGGGGACGTTTTTTCGGGAGCAGTGATTTTAACCACTTGACGACCGCCTCACGCCGATGTACGTCGGCAAAGTGGCACGGACAGGCAAAATCACGTACAGTGTACGTGATTTGCCTTCCGCGGGTGGGGGGTCCGATCGGACCCCCCCCCCGGTGCCCGAGGCGGTCGTCCTTTGTGCCCCGGCGATCGGTGGTGAGGGGGAGACCATCCGTTCGTGGCCCCCCCCTCGCGATCGCCGCCGGCCAATCGAATCATTCCTTTGCTGCTGTATGCTAAACAGCAGCAAAGGAAATGATGTCATCTCCCCTCGGGTCGGTAATTTCCGTTCCGGCCCGAGGAGAGAAGACATCAATGTGAGTGCACCAACACACACACACACAGTAGAACATGCCAGGCACACAAAACACCCCGATCCCCCCCCCGATCGCCCCCCGATCGCCCCCCGATCCCCCCCCAATCACCCCCCCCCCCCCCTGTCACAAACTGACACCAGCAGTTTTTTTTTTTTTTTTCTGATTACTGCATTGGTGTCAGTTTGTGACAGTTAGTGTTGGGACAGTGAGTATTACCCCCCTTTAGGTCTAGGGTACCCCCCTAACCCCCCCTAATAAAGTTTTAACCCCTTGATCACCCCCTGTCACCAGTGTCACTAAGCGATCATTTTTCTGATCGCTGTATTAGTGTCGCTGGTGACGCTAGTTAGGGACATAAATATTTAGGTTCGCCGTCAGCGTTTTATAGCGTCAGGGACCCCCATATACTACCGAATAAATGTTTTAACCCCTTGATTGCCCCCTAGTTAACCCTTTCACCACTGATCACCGTATAACCGTTACGGTTGACGCTGGTTAGTTTGTTTATTTTTTATAGTGTCAGGGCACCCGCCGTTTATTACCGAATAAAGGTTTAGCCCCCTGATCGCCCGGCGGTGATATGCGTCGCCCCAGGCAGCGTCAGATTAGCGCCAGTACCGCTAACACTGACGCACGCAGCATACACCTCCCTTAGTGGTATAGTATCTGAACGCATCAATATCTGATCCGATCAGATCTATACTAGCGTCCCCCAAGCAGGGTTCCCAAAAACGCAGTGTTAGCGGGATCAGCCCAGATACCTGCTAGCACCTGCGTTTTGCCCCTCCGCCCGGCCCAGCCCAGCCCACCCAAGTGCAGTATCGATCGATCACTGTCACTTACAAAAGACTAAACGCATAACTGCAGCGTTCGCAGAGTCAGGCCTGATCCCTGCGATCGCTAACAGTTTTTTTGGTAGTATTTTGGTGAACTGGCAAGCACCAGCCCCAGGCAGGGTCAGGTTAGCGCCAGTACCGCTAACACCCACGCACGCAGCATACGCCTCCCTTAGTGGTATAGTATCTGAACGGATCAATATCTGATCCGATCAGATCTATACTAGTGTCGCCAGCAGTTTAGGGTTCCCAAAAACGCAGTGTTAGCGGGATCAGCCCAGATACCTGCTAGCACCTGCGTTTTGCCCCTCCGCCCGGCCCAGCCCACCCAAGTGCAGTATCGATCGATCACTGACACTTACAAAACACTAAATGCATAACTGCAGCGTTCACAGAGTCAGGCCTGATCCCTGCGATCGCTAACAGTTTTTTTGGTAGTATTTTGGTGAACTGGCAAGCACCAGCCCCAGGCAGCGTCAGGTTAGCGCCAGTACCGCTAACACCCACGCACGCACTGTACACCACCCTTAGTGGTATAGTATCTGAACGGATCAATATCTGATCCGATCAGATCTATACTAGCATCCCCAGCAGTTTAGGGTTCTCACAAACGCAGTGTTAGTGGGATCAGCCCAGATACCTGCTAGCACCTGCGTTTTGCCCCTCCGCCCGGCCCAGCCCAGCCCACCCAAGTGCAGTATCGATCGATCACTGTCACTTACAAAAGACTAAAACGCATAACTGCAGCGTTCGCAGAGTCAGGCCTGATCCCTGCGATCGCCAACAGATTTTTTGGTAGCGTTTTGGTGAACTGGCAAGCGCCAGCGGCCTAGTACACCCCGGTCGTAGTCAAACCAGCACTGCAGTAACACTTGGTGACGTGGCGAGTCCCATAAGTGCAGTTCAAGCTGGTGAGGTGGCAAGCACAAGTAGTGTCCCGCTGCCACCAGAAAGACAAACACAGGCCCGTCGTGCCCATAGTGCCCTTCCTACTGCATTCGCCATTCCTAATTGGGAACCCACCGCTTCTGCAGCGCCCGTACTTCCCCCATTCACATCCCCAACCAAATGCAGTCGGCTGCATGAGAGGCATTTTCTTTATGTCCTCCCGAGTACCCCTACCCAGCGAACGCCCCCAAAAAAGATATTGTGTCTGCAGCTAGCGCGGATATAGGCGTGACACCCGCTATTATTGTCCCTCCTGTCCTGACAATCCTGGTCTTTGCATTGGTGAATGTTTTGAACGCTACCATACACTAGTTGAGTATTAGCGTAGGGTACAGCATTGCACAGACTAGGCACACTTTCACAGGGTCTCCCAAGATGCCATCGCATTTTGAGAGACCCGAACCTGGAACCGGTTACAGTTATAAAAGTTAGTTACAAAAAAAGTGTAAAAAAAAAAAAAAATATATATATATATATATATATATAAAATAAAAAAAAATAGTTGTCGTTTTATTGTTCTCTCTCTCTCTATTCTCTCTATTGTTCTGCTCTTTTTTACTGTATTCTATTCTGCAATGTTTTATTGTTATTATGCTTTATCATGTTTGCTTTTCAGGTATGCAATTTTTTATACTTTACCGTTTACTGTGCTTTATTGTTAACCATTTTTTTGTCTTCAGGTACGCCATTCACAACTTTGAGTGGTTATACCAGAATGATGCCTGCAGGTTTAGGTATCATCTTGGTATCATTCTTTTCAGCCAGCGGTCGGCTTTCATCTAAAAGCAATCCTAGCGGCTAATTAGCCTCTAGACTGCTTTTACAAGCCGTGGGAGGGAATGCCCCCCCCCCACCGTCTTCCGTGTTTTTCTCTGGCTCTCCTGTCTCAACAGGGAACCTGAGAATGCAGCCGGTGATTCAGCCAGCTGACCATAGAGCTGATCAGAGACCAGAGTGGCTCCAAACATCTCTATGGCCTAAGAAACCGGAAGCTACGAGCATTTTATGACTTAGATTTCGCTGGATGTAAATAGCGCCATTGGGAAATTGGGGAAGCATTTTATCACACCGATCTTGGTGTGGTCAGATGCTTTGAGGGCAGAGGAGAGATCTAGGGTCTAATAGACCCCAATTTTTTCAAAAAAGAGTACCTGTCACTACCTATTGCTATCATAGGGGATATTTACATTCCCCGAGATAACAATAAAAATGATTAAAAAAAAATAAAAATGAAAGGAACAGTTTAAAAATAAGATAAAAAAGCAAAAAAATAATAAAGAAAAAAAAAAAAAAAAAAAGCACCCCTGTCGCCCCCTGCTCTCGCACTAAGGCGAACGCAAGCGGCGGTCTGGCGTCAAATGTAAACAGCAATTGCACCATGCATGTGAGGTATCACCGCGAAGGTTAGATCGAGGGCAGTAATTTTTGCAGTAGACCTCCTCTGTAAATCTAAAGTGGTAACCTGTAAAGGCTTTTAAAGGCTTTTAAAAATGTATTTATTTTGTTGCCACTGCACGTTTGTGCGCAATTGTAAAGCATGTCATGTTTGGTATCCATGTACTCGGCCTAAGATCATCTTTTTTATTTCATCAAACATTTGGGCAATATAGTGTGTTTTAGTGCATTAAAATTTAAAAAAGTGTGTTTTTTCCCCAAAAAATGCGTTTGAAAAATCGCTGCGCAAATACTGTGTGAAAAAAAAAATGAAACACCCACCATTTTAATCTGTAGGGCATTTGCTTTAAAAAAATATATAATGTTTGGGGGTTCAAAGTAATTTTCTTGCAAAAAAAAAAAACTTTTTCATGTAAACAATAAGTGTCAGAAAGGGCTTTGTCTTCAAGTGGTTAGAAGAGTGGGTGATGTGTGACATAAGCTTCTAAATGTTGTGCATAAAATGCCAGGACAGTTCAAAACCCCCCCAAATGACCCCATTTTGGAAAGTAGACACCCCAAGCTATTTGCTGAGAGGCATGTCGAGTCCATGGAATATTTTATATTGCGACACAAGTTGCGGGAAAGAGACAATTTTTTTTTTTTTTGCACAAAATTGTCACTAAATGATATATTGCTCAAACATGCTATGGGAATATGTGAAATTATACCCCAAAATACATTCTGCTGCTTCTCCTGAGTACGGGGATACCACATGTGTGAGACTTTTTGGGAGCCTAGCCGCGTACGGAACCCCGAAAACCAAGCACCGCCTTCAGGCTTTCTAAGGGCGTGAATTTTTGATTTCTCTCTTGACTGCTTATCACAGTTTCGGAGACCATGGAATGCCCAGGTGGCACAAACCCCCCCCAAATGACCCCATTTTGGAAAGTAGACACCCCAAGCTATTTGATGAGAGGTAGAGTGAGTATTTTGCAGACCTCACTTTTTGTCACAAAGTTTTGAAAATTGAAAAAAGAAAAAAAAAAAAGTTTTTTCTTGTCTTTCTTCATTTTCAAAAACAAATGAGAGCTGCAAAATACTCACCGTGCCTCTCAGCAAATAGCTTGGGGTGTCTACTTTCCAAAATGGGGTCATTTGGGGGGGTTTTGTGCCACCTGGGCATTCCATGGCCTCCGAAACTGTGATAGGCAGTGAAGAGTGAAATCAAAAATTTTCACCCTTAGAAATCCTGAAGGCGGTGATTGGTTTTCGGGGTCCCGTACACGGCTAGGCTCCCAAAAAGCCCCACACATATGGTATCCCCGTACTCAGGAGAAGTAGCTAAATGTATTTTGGGGTGCAATTCCACATATGCCCATGGCCTGTGTGAGCAATATATCATTTAGTGACAACTTTGTGCAAAAAAAAAAAAAAAAAAAGTGTCACTTTCCCGCAACTTGTGTCAAAATATAAAATATTCCATGGACTCAATATGCCTCTCTGGAAATAGCTTGGGGTGTCTACTTTCCAAAATGGGGTCATTTGGGGGGGTTTTGTGCCACCTGGGCATTCCATGGCCTCCGAAACTGTGATAGGCAGTAAAGAGTGAAATCATAAATTTACGCCCTTAGAAATCCTGAAGGCGGTGATTGGTTTTCGGGGCCCCGTACGCGGCTAGGCTCCCAAAAAGTCCCACACATGTGGTATCCCCATATTCAGGAGAAGCAGCAGAATGTATTTTGGGGTGCAATTCCACATAGGCCCATGGCCTGTGTGAGCAATATATCATTTAGTGACAACTTTTTGTAAATATTTTTTTTTTTTTTTGTCATTATTCAATCACTTGGGACAAAAAAAATAAATATTCAATGGGTTCAACATGCCTCTCAGCAATTTCCTTGGGGTGTCTACTTTCCACAATGGGGTCATTTGGGGGGGTTTTGTACTGCCCTGCCATTTTAGCACCTCAAGAAATGACATAAGCAGTCATAAACTAAAAGCTGTGTAAATTACAGAAAATGTACCCTAGTTTGTAGACGCTATAACTTTTGCGCAAACCAATAAATATACGCTTATTGACATTTTTTTTACCAAAAACATGTGGCCGAATACATTTTGGCCTAAATGTATGACTAAAATTGAGTTTATTGGATTTTTTTTATAACAAAAAGTAGAAAATATCATTTTTTTTCAAAATTTTCGGTCTTTTTTCCATTTATAGCGCAAAAAATAAAAACCGCAGAGGTGATCAAAAGAACCATCAAAAGAAAGCTCTATTTGTGGGAAGAAAAGGACGCAAATTTCGTTTGGGTACAGCATTGCATGACTGCGCAATTAGCAGTTAAAGCGACGCAGTGCCAAATTGGAAAAAGACCTCTGGTCCTTAGGCAGCATAATGGTCCGGGGCTCAAGTGGTTAATGATGCTTAAAGTGAAAAAATAAGTGAAATATTCCATTAAATATCGTACCTGGGGGGTGTCTATAGCATGCCTGTAAAGTGCCGCGTGTTTCCCGTGTTTAGAACAGTCCCTGCACAAAATGACATTTCTAAAGGAATAGTTTTGATTTCACTCCTCACTACCTATCACAGTTTTGAAGGCCATACAATGCCCAGATGGCACAACCCCCCCCCCCCATGATCCCATTTTGGAAAGTAGACACCCCAAACTATTTGCTGAGAGGCAGCCTGTGGGTTGCATGAAAAAAAAAAGATTGATCTTTGGGTATGCCCACCATTATGCCGCGTACACACGAGCGGACTTTACGGCGGACTTTGGCCGGCGGACTTTTCGTCGGACTTTGTTTGCTCCTTGCGCCGGACTTAAAAACGGACGGACTTGGCCACACACGGTCACTGCAAAAGTCCGCTGGTTTTGAACGCGGTGACGTATAGCACGTACGACGGGACTAGAAAAAGGAAGTCCAAGCCCCACTCCGGCACCCTTTGGGCTCCTTCTGCTAATCTCGTGTTTATCTCGTGTTAGTAGAAGTTTGGTTAGAGACGATTCGCGCTTTTCACACTTCAGCTTATTTCGTTCGTTTTCTGCGGTTCAGTTTGTGCTTGTGAGGTTTGTATCTGCTTTTCAGTGCGTGTTGGTCAGTTCGTAACCTGCCTTGCAGGCCGTTCTGCTCCGCTCGTTCCTGATTTTCAGGTCGTTCTTCATAGGCCTTGCTGTTCTTCAGTGCGTTTGTTATAAGTTTGTTTGTTTGAGCAGCCGACCGTTTTGAAGCCATGTCGAGTGGACGTTCTCGTTCTCGAGTTCGTGCTGTGTGGGGACTTGGTGTTGGGGTTAATACTTTGACCCGAGTCCAGTCCATGAACAGGGTGAGGAGGAGTTCATGGACCAAGAATTGGTTGCGCCAGCGTGACCAGTTCTGTCACATGCCTTTGCTCCGTGAGCTCCGTGAGAATAATCCTGATGATTTGGTGTAATCTGATATACAATTTTTTTATTAAAGTCCTTATCTTATTTTTTTTGCACTCCACAGTTTCCTACAAGTCCACAGGAATGGCAGACTGTGGCCTCCCAGTTCGCTGACCGTTGGGACTTTCCCAACTGTGTAGGGGCGATTGACGGGAAGCACGTCCGGATTGTGCCACCACCGCATTCGGGGTCTTATTTCTTTAACTACAAGGGGTTCCATAGTGTAGTTTTGATGGCGGTGGTCTCGGCCCATTTGGAGTTTATGTTTGTGGATGTGGGTAAGAATGGCCGGATGTCTGATGGAGGAGTCTTTGCACAGACCGAGCTGTGCTATCGTCTCCAGACCGGTGGCCTGGAATTGCCACCTGATGACGATAATGTGGATGGACTCCCCTCAGTTTTTATTGCTGATGAAGCATTTGCTCTCTGTGAGAACTTGATGAGGCCGTTCCCCCAAAGGACACTCATCCCTGAGAGGAGGGTATTTAATTATCGGCTGGCCAGAGCAAGAAGGGTTGTGGAGAATGCCTTTGGTATTCTGGCCAGCCGGTTCCGTATCTTCCTTAATGCTATTAATTTGGCGGACTATAAAATCAACCACGTCATCCTTGCTTGCTGCATCTTGCATAACTTTTTAAGGAGACATTCAGCTACATATCTATCCTCTGTTGGGCCTGAGGCCAGACTGGAAGAGGCTAGCACTTTGACAGGCCTAGAAATTGGCCGTATTGGCTTGGCCCCCCGAACCGCACGTCAAGTGCGTGACCGTTATGTGAATTATTTTAATGGTCGGGGGGCCATTGCTATTCAGCAACAGCTGTAATTTTTTTTCTAAAATAAAAAAGAAAATTGGTTTATCTAAATATCTTGTTTTTATTGTTGTTTACCTTTAAGTTATGTCTGTCTCCTAGTGCACTTGTAGTAGTGTCAAGTGCATTTAGCTTTAGTTAATCAGGCCCACAAAAACAAACCCCAAATTTTGACTTCAAGAAACAGCCACACACATTGTATAGGGTAAAAAATTTTACTTGGTGCACATTGAAAGGTGCATTTTTTATCATATTTTTGTTTATTTTTTGTTCTTTTTATTTTTTTAGAAAATATTTTACGTTGTGTAAAAAAATTATCTTTTACTAAATTATTCAAGCCATTTTTTCACAAATATATAGACCTTTATCTCAAAACATTTACATACACAACAGTGTTTTTATAAACAAAACTTACAATAAATGAACTTACAAAGTTCAATATTTCGAGAACGGTGCATGTAATGTCACCCTTGCAGAAATTGGTCATTTATAAGATGCTCAAAATTGAGCTTTACTAAAGGGTCAAGTCAACATGTGCTATCTCCTATCATGGGAGAGCAATGTACGTGTTTTGTGTGTGCAATCCCATTTTTGGTTGCTCTCACCACCCAAGATTTTTCAGGATGAAGGGTTTGCAAACACAAAACAAATACATTGCTAACCCATGATGGAAGATAGCACATGATGACACACCGTGTGCATCACACAATGTAAATTTGGGTATACCCCAAAACTTGAAAAAACAATTTTTAAAACAAAATAACTTCCCAAGGAAATGAAGAACATGATTGATGTTTTTAGGCCAAACGTGATTATATTCTGCCCAAAACATCAATCATGTTCTTCATTTCCTGTTGCATGGAGTCCAGGCGAAGTTTCATGCTGTTAATTTGGTCACGCATTTGATCTATGTGGCCATTCCACAGCATTATCTGGCCAATTAGTCTTTGCGCACTGTCTGTGGTGAAGTGCTCTGCCGCTTGGCCTTCCACAACCAGAAACTCACCTAAAACGAGTGAATAAAAACAAGGTTTACAATATGCACGCCAAAATACAGTAACTCAAGCTGGGGTGTCAGTCACTCACTTGGTGGGCTTGAAACCTCGCACACTTCCTCCACCTCTCCTTCCTCAAGGTCGTCGGGTGGGCGTGGTCTTGGGCTGGGGCTTGGGGTATCTTGGGCCTCAGGCTGGTGACTTGGGGGGGTCCTGAGATCCTTGGACTGTTGTCTGAGTCTTTTCTCCCCTATGAGATTTGAAAAAAAAGGTATAGTTAAAACACACTGATCTTTTATGTTTTAATAAATAAAGTAAAATGTTGGTTATGATTTTTTGCCAATTTTGCATCATAATAAATGTTGAAGACAGGATGAACATTACCTCTGAACAACAATTATAAAGAATGCTTATTTTTGGGCAAGTTTCACAGATGCTGACACCTCAATGATCTCCTATGTGTATTACCCCTCAAAAATTTATTTATGGTCACATATTACACTAGAAAATGCATTTCCTTAGCAAAATGCGTGGGAATGCTGAATAGCTAAATTGCTAAAATGACCGCCATCATAACTGCCCCATCATATTCCTCTATTATAAATCAGTACATGGTGTGTCTGTCCCCTCCCCCCGGGCTCTGTAATCAGAGCTGAGATGCTCCAGCCACCTCCCCCCCTGTGTATAACAGAAGCTTTGGTAACCATGGCAACAAAACAAACACAGTACACTCTGATTAATGTCTAAAATTTCACGAAATGACCTCTAAACAAAAAGCTTTTTCTCCAAAAATTATAAAAATATCAAACTGAAAGGATATAGCCAGATAGCTGAATATTTAGTGAACATTGTAAAGTTTGTTTGGTGTCTCTAGGTGAAAGTATGAAGGAGCTGAAACTTTTGGGAGCGGAAGAAGAATTTAAGGATTTCAAGCATGCTCCCATTGAATTCAATGTTTAAAAAAGTGAAAAAAACCTTATTATTTAAAAAAGTATAAATGGTAGTAAAAAAGTTGAAAATGACCACACATCAGCTAAAAGAGACGAACATTTTAATAGTTGAATGGTTTTAATAGCTGAAAGTATGCCGAAGTTACGCAGAGCCAAAAAACGTACGGAATAAAATTAAAAGTAAATTTTAAAATAAATATAATCGAAGAACAATAGTGGGACTGCTAAATCATTCCCACTAACTATAGTGCTCGTGAGTCCAGATGTGGAAACAGCTGCTGTGTCCTGTCCCTACATTACACTGAATCATTTTTGATGAAGCATTATATTTTCAAACACATCTACACCACATCAACTCATTGTGGGAATTCGCCAAATTATCAAGCCATAAATGTATGTCCAACCCTGTCCCATCGTATTTGGCGAAAAAATAACGTCACTTTATAAAGTATCCGATCTATTCCAAAGAACGGTATTTACGAACGATGCAGAAAAACCGCCAAAAATAAGGATCAGCATGCAAGTTCTGTATCTCAATAGTAAAACACAAGTACTTACTTTTTTTCAGCAGCTTCTTTATTCGCCAATATTGTTCTGGCTCACGACTTTTGATGTCAGACCACCGCTTCCGCAATTGTTCTTTCGAACGTTTTGTACCAAATTTCTCTTCCAGAGCGGTGACAACTGAGGACATTATTTTGTCCTTCCTCATATTGGGTCGTGTGTACGGTCCTTTTTTGCCATCGTAGTCCTCCCTTCTTAATATGGACACCATCTCCACCATCTCTCCAAAAGCCATGTTGGTGGCCTTATATCTCCTCCGGGATGTGGATGTTTGGGGCTCCGGGCTTTCCTCCGCGCTACTTCCACTTAATCGCTCCGCCATCTTTTGCTATCTACTCCCACTGCGCAACGAAGAGTGAAGGGGCGGGGCATAATCGTACTTACGAACGTCAGGGGCGGGCGACGCAGGCGGAGCATGACACATGCGCAGTGTATATAAAGCTAGTACGATGGCCTACGTATGTCCGTGCGGAAGTAGCGAGCGGCACAAACGAAGGTAAGATTAAAGAGTGTGTGTGCGTGTGTGTGTGTGTGTGTTTGTGTGTGTCCCCTAGATTACAACACAAACTAATCCTGAGATTTGGGACTGACATTTAAGTTTTGATCTTGTGTCTTGTCTTGCAGAAAAAATGAATCCCTTTAAAGAGGAAGAGTTTTTGACACATTTCATTGATCTCTATGAGGAGAAGAAAAACCTCTGGGAGGTCAAACACCCCCAATATTATAATCGTGATGTTAGGAAGGCAACACTGGCCACACTTTTAGAGTTTGTGAAGTCTCGACTCCCCCAGGCAGACCTCAAGTTTGTGGACAGGAAAATAGGTATCTTGCGTAATATGTATAAGCGGGAACACAGAAAAATCCAGGAGTCGCTCAGATCCGGGGCAGCAGCTGACCAAGTTTATGTACCCAAGTTGTGGTATTACCACAAACTGCGATTCCTGGATGAGCAGACCTAAGCCAGGCAATCCCTTTCCACCCTTCCCCCCACCCTTCCCCCCACCCTTCCCTCCAGCCTTCCCTCCAGCCTTCCCTCCACCTCCACCCCAGCTGAGGAGTCCCAGGATGAACTGGGCCTTTTCACCATTGATGAAGTGGATGCGCCCAGCTTCAGCCAGGTATACTTTTTTTTTGAGATTTTGGGATTGTGTAAATGTTATTAATGATGTTAAGGTGTTAATTTTGAAAGTGCTTCATCAAAAATCACTTCTGCACAAAGAGTAATATGTAGACATATCACTAGACAGTAGTGGCCAAATATATACGTAACTTCAGATCTTGTTGATCATCTGAAATAATGGTGTGGTCAAATAGATAGCCTTTACTATTTTGTGTAATTATATTTGAAAGTTAGGAGCTGAAAATTGTGTGTGATTGCATAACAGAAAATTACAACTATGTCCCTTTTTTTTTTTACACAGGATGACCTCAGCCAGGAGGAGGCCTTGCCCAGTGGGAGAGAGGAGGAGGCCTTGCCCAGTGGGAGAGAGGAGGAGGCCTTGCCCAGTGGGAGAGAGGAGGAGGCTGTGGCTGGGCCAAGTAGAAGCCGCACGGAGTGCCAGGTGCCTCCCCTCCGCATTCTCCACAAAAGGCCCAGGAGGATGACTGCAACAGAGCAGGAATCCCTAGAGCTCATACGGGAAGCAAGCCTGATCCTGAGCAAACCTCCCAATGCAGAGGAGGCGTATGGCACCTATATAGCCAGCAGATTACTGGAGTTGGAAAAGGGCCAACGCCTCCTCTGTGAGGGTCTAATTTTCCAGGCTTACCAGAAGGGCTTGAGAGGGGAGCTTACTGCTACCACATATCTAGCAGATGAAGCCACTCCTACTCCTACTCCTCCTCCTCCTCCTGCCCCAAGTACACCACCAGAGGCACAACCTCCGAGGAAGGCTGCAGAGAAGCGTGGAGGGAAGGCTGCAGAGAAGCGTGGAGGGAAGGCTCCACGGAAGAGTCGAAAGTGATTGCCTGGTTTCTGTCTGGTCTGACTGTGCTCCCTGTGCTCCCTATAGTCGCAAGATACCTATTTTCTTGTCCTCAAACTTGATGTGTGTCCTGGGGGACGAAAGGCTTCCCAGATTCTAAAAGTGTGTCCAGTGTTGCCTTCCTAATTTTTTTGTGAAGAAAATAAATAAATTTTGGTTTACCTTACATTCTTGCCTATGTCTTTTGATTAAAAAACGCCATTTTGTTTGGGAGTAGGCAGGTACAGGTCGAAAAGACTATGGGGTTGATTTGAGAAAAGCAAATAGTCTGTGCACTTTGCAGAGGGCAGTTGCCCTCTGCAAGTGCAATTGCTCCAGAGCATCAGAAATTATTTAAAAGCTTGACTTTGCAAAGAGTACCCAATCCTGTGCAAGTAAAAGAAAAAAAAAACATTTTTGCTTGCACATGATTGGATGATGGAAGTCAGCAGAGCTGCTTCACATTTAATAAAGCTTGGGAGCAACTGCAATTTCCAAAATGCACAGGCTTTTTACCTTTAGGAAATCAACCCCTATGTGTGTTTTTGTCAAATAAAAACAATTTATTTTTATTTTACATGATTTTAGGAATAAATCAGCAGAGCTTCCCCGAATTTAAGCTCTTCCCCTCAGTTTTTCTGCGACTGCACTTCCAACAAGTGCACTTGGTGTGCAATTTCTCAAGTGAACGTTTCACTTGATATTCTTAAATGATTTAAGCCTTTTGTCAAAAACAAGCTCGGGGGAAGCTCTGCTGATTTTTTCCGAAAATCATGTCAAATAAAAATTAATTGTTTTTGTTTGGGCTTCCTTGCATGTGCCCCTCGGATCCACAGCGAACACACTTCAAAATGCTCTTTATGTGGAATTATATGTATAATTAGCAATTGGAGTGAAAAATGATTTTGCCTTTGTTAAATACACCCCCCTATGTCTAATGAACAAGGGACAACAACCTCATTAAGGTTCTTTAAAACAACACAAAATATGAATGTTAATTGTGGTAACTTGAAAATACACACCAAAAATGTGGTTAGCATTTAACACACATTGTAAAATAGCTAAAGTGTTGAAATAAAAAAAAAAAAAACCTATTTTAAAATTTTAAAGTTATGGAGATCTGGCTGTTACAAAATATTATATTAGTCATGGCATGAGGATAAATCATGAAGAAAGAAGTTTGTGAGAACTCTGTGTGAATATAAAGCAGAAAAACAACTTCATTCCTCTCGCATTATCAATCCTAAAAAAAGGCTGTATTAAAAAGACGACAGAAGAGGAATGTGCTAGCTTCAAGACGAAGGCTAGTTTTACCAGACCGAGCGCTTCCGTCTTGTAATTACTTCAGAGCATGCGTCAGTTTGAGTTCGTCGGACTAGCACACAGACGATCGGTTTGTCCGCTAGAAAGAAGAGTCCGTCGGATAAATTTTAAACAAGTTTCAAATCTAATTCCGTCCAACTTTTGAGAAAACAAAGTCCGCTGGAGCCCACACACATCGAATTGTCCGACGAAATCCAGTCCGCCGGGCAAAGTCCGCCGTAAAGTCCGCTCGTGTGTACGCGGCATTAGAATACCTCCCCTCATCCACCCACTTCTAATGATGGGCATACATGCACCGTTTATATATGCCGAAGCATGGGGGCATCCGCCCCAAAACATAGGAGCAAATAGCTCCTCCGCCCCTGCTGCCCCCATGCTTTGGCATATATGCTCTTTTTTTTAACTGTGGTGGTGAAATCACCTTCTACAGCGCTGGAGTCACGGCTTTATGTATCGTGGGAGCAAACGCTGTTGCTGTCAAGATAAATAAATCCAAGCTGCAACTGAATGGCGTACCTGATAAGCAAATGATGGTTAACATTAAAACAAAGTAACATTACAGTATAATGCCCCGTACACACGGTCAGACATTGATCGGACATTCTGACAACAAAATCCTAGGATTTTTTCTGACGGATGTTGACTCAAACTTGTCTTGCATACACACGGTCACACAAAGTTGTCGGAAAATCCGATCATTCTGAAAACACGTACTTCGGGACTATAAACGGGGCAGTAGCCAATAGCTTTCATCTGTTCATTTATTCTGAGCATGCGTGGCACTTTGTGCGTCGGATTTGTGTACACACGATCAGAATTTCTGACAACGAATTTTGTTGTCGGAAAATTTTATAGCCTGCTCTCAAACTTTGTGTGTCGGAAAATCCGATGGAAAATGTGTGATGGAGCCCACACACGGTCGGAATTTCCGACAACAAGGTCCTATCACACATTTTCCGTCGGAAAATCCGACCGTGTGTACAAGACATAACATTAACACTTACCATACCTGCAAAGCAAATACAAAAAAAACATAGTAAAAAATAAAACATTTTTTAACGCAACCTCTGCCTAAAATATATATATGCCGAAGCATGGGGGCATCCACCCGCAAAAGGTAGGAGCAAATCGCTCCTCCGCCCCTGCTGCCCCCATGCTTCGGCATATATGCTCTTTTTTTTAACTGTGGTGGTGAAATCATCTCCGACAGCGCTGGAGTCACGGCTTTATGTATCGTGGGAGCAAACGCTGTTGCTGTCAAGATAAATAAATCCGCTCTGCAGCTGAATGGCGTACCTGAAAACAAAAAATGGTTAACAATAAAACACAGTAAACAGTAAAGTATAAAAAAAATTGCATACCTATAAAGCAAACATGATAAAACATAATAACAATAAAACATTGAAGAATAGAATACAGTAAAAAAAAGAGCAGAACAATAGAGAGAGAATAGAGAGAGAGCAATAAGATGACAACTATTTTTGGTTTTTTAATTTTATATATTTGTGTTTTTTTTTTTTACTTTTTTTTTTCTACACTTTTTTTTGTAACTGTAACTTTTTTAACTGTAACCGGTTCAAGGTTCGTATCTCTCAAAATGCAGTGGCATCTTGGGAGACCCTGTGAAAGTGTGCCTAGTTTGTGCAGTGCTGTACTCTACGCTAATACTCAACTAGTGTATGGTAGCGTTCAAAACATTCACCAATGCAAAGACCAGGACTGTTAGGACAGGAGGGACAATAATAGCGGGTGTCATGCCTATATCCGTGCTTGCTGCAGACACAACATCTTTTTTTGGGGGGCTCGTTGGGTAGGGGTACTCGGGAGGACATAAAGAAAATGCCTCTCATGCAGCCGGCTTACTGCATTTGGTTGGGGAAGGTGAGGTGGAGCACCGTCTGGAAACAGAAGGGCTCTGACGATCTCTTCCTGGAATTTAAGGAAGGATTCAGTCCGTCCTGAAGCTCTGCATAGCACATAAGCGTTCAGCAAAGCCAATTGAAATAAATAAACAGACACTTTCTTGTACCAGCATCTGGCTTTACGGGCAATTAGGTACAGCGCCAACAACTGGTCGTTGAGGTCCACCCCTCCCATATTTTGGTTATATTCGTGGACACAGAGGGGTTTCTCCTCAACACCAGTCGTCGTAGTAATTTGGACCGTTGTGTCTGCATGAAGGGAGGTAAGAACGAAAACATTCTTATTATCCCTCCACTTCATAGTGAGCAAATTATTACACTGCAACCAGGCTCTCTCCCCCAGACCAAGATGGGAATCTACAAGCCGCTGGGGAAAGCCCTGGCAATTAGGTCGCACGGTGCCACATGCTCCAATCTGCTGATCAAACAAGTGACTAAAAAGTGGCACGCTCGTGTAATAATTGTCCACATATAAGTGGTACCCCTTTCCGAATAAGGGTGGCACCAAGTCCCACACAATCTTGCCAGCGCTTCCTACGTAGTCAGGCCAGTTTGTCGGCTCTACGTGACTATCTTTTCCCTCGTAAACCATAAAACTACATGTATAGCCTGTGGCCCTGTCACAGAGCTTATACATCTTGACCCTGTATCTGGCATGCTTGCTGAGAAGGTACTGTTTGAATGACAAGTGGCCAGAAAACTTAATCAGAGACTCATCAACGCAGACAACTTAATGGGGAGCAAACAAGTCTGCAAAACGTTGGTTGAAGTGGTTTACGAGGGCTGAATTTTGTAGAGCCGATCGTATCCAGGGTCTCCACGAGGATGACAGAGTACATTGTCATTGAAGTGCATGAACCGCAAGATCTGCTCGTATCGTGCCCTGGTCATGGAGGCAGAGAACAAGGGCATATGGTGAATTGGGTCAGTGGACCAATATGACCGCAACTCACTCTTTTTAGTTATGCCCATGTTGAGGGAAAGGCCCAGAAAGAGCTTAAATTCGTGTGACAGGGTCACAGGCTATACATGTAGTTTTATGGTTTACGAGGGAAAAGATAGTCACGTAGAGCCGACAAACTGGCCTGAGACCGTAATTGGTCTCCAATCTCTGGCAAGGGAAGACTGGGGAATAGTGGCGATGTGTTGACCAGTGCACAAATTGCTTTGGTCCACAATAGATCTATAGAAGGTTGAAGTGGTTTACGAGGGCCGGATTTTGTAGAGCCGATCGTATCCAGGGTCTCCACGAGGACGACAGAGTACATTGTCATTGAAGTGCATGAACCGCAAGATCTGCTCGTATCGTGCCCTGGTCATGGAGGCAGAGAACAAGGGCATATGGTGAATTGGGTCAGTGGACCAATATGACCGCAACTCACTCTTTTTAGTTAAGCCCTGGTCATGGAAGCAGAGAACAAGGGCATATGGTGAATTGGGTCAGTAGACCAATATGACCGCAACTCACTCTTTTTAGTTACGCCCTGGTCATGGAGGCAGAGAACAAGGGCATATGGTAAATTGGGTCAGTGGACCAATATGACCGCAACTCACTCTTTATAGTTATGCCCATGTTGAGGTAAAGGCCCAGAAAGAGCTTAAATTCGTGTGACAGGGCCACAGGCTATACATGTAGTTTTATGGTTTACGAGGGAAAAGATAGTCACGTAGAGCCGACAAACTGGCCCGACACCGTAATTGGTCTCCAATCTCTGGCAAGGGAGGGCTGGGGAATAGTGGCGATGTGTTGACCAGCGTACAAATTGCTTTGGTCCACAATAGATCTATAGAGATCTTCGGTGAAAAACAGCGAAAAGAAATCAAGTGACGTAAAATCAACTGTTTCCACCTGAATGCGGGGTGGGCCAGTGAATGGGGGAAGTACGGGTGCTGCAGAAGTGGTGGGTTCCCAATTAGGATTGGCAAATGCAGCAGGAAGGGCACCATGGGCACGACTGGCCTGTGTTCGTCTTCTTGGTGGCAGCGGGACACTACTTGTGCTTGCCACCTCACCAGCTTGAACTGCATTTATGGGACTCGCCATGTCACCACGTGATACTGCAGTGCTGGATGTACGACCAGGGTGTACTAGGCCGCTGGTGCTTGCCAGTTCACCAGAAGGAATAGCGGCGCTAGTACTGCTCTGCTCCATACGAGGGACCTGCGGTTCTTGCACATCAACGACAGAAGAAGTTCGGGGTCTGGTACGCCTGACCTTGGCAGAGACCACAACTTCATCATCAGAGCTATCTGTCATGGAGCCGCTGTTGTCTACAGGATCGTATTCTGAGCCTGAATCTGACAGATGAGTGACTTCCTCTTCACTATCTGTCATGCTCAGAAACGTGTAGGCCTCTTCACTAGTGTACCTTCGATTTGCCATTTTGGGCTCTAAATTTAGTGGTACACTAGTGAGACTCACAGTTAAAAAAGCTCCTTACTGTATCAAAACTGTACGACTGTATCAAAACGCTACCAAAAAAACTGTTAGCGATCGCAGGGATCAGGCCTGACTCTGCGAACGCTGCAGTTATGTGTGTTTAGTGTTTTGTAAGTGACAGTGATCGATCGATACTGCACTTGGGTGGGCTGGGCAGGGCTGGGCCGAGGGGCAAAATGCAGGTGCTAGCAGGTATCTGGGCTGATCCCGCTAACACTGCGTTTTTGGGAACCCTAAACTGCTGGGGATGCCAGTATAGATCTGATCAGATATTGATCCGTTCAGATACTATACCACTAAGGGAGGTGTATGCTGCATGCGTGGGTGTTAGCGGTACTGGCGCTAACCTGATGCTGCCTGGGGCGACGCAGACCCTATCTGACCCTAAAACCTAACTTATATCACCGCCGGGCAATCAGGGGGTTAAACCTTTATTAGGTAATAAACAGGGGGTGCCCTGAAACTATAAAAAACAAACTAACTAACCAGCGTCACCCGTAACAGTTATACGGTGATCACTGGTGAAAGGGTTAACTAGGGGGCAATCAGGGGGTTAAAACCTTTATTAGGTAGTATATGGGGGTCCCTGACGCTATAAAACACTGACGGCGAACCTAAATACTTACCTCCCTAACTAGCGTCACCTGTGACACTAATACAGCGATCAGAAAAACGATCGCTTAGTGACACTGGTGACAGTGGGTGATCACGGGGTTAAACCTTTATTAGGGGGGGTTAGGGGGGTATCCTAGACCTAAAGGGGGCTAACACTAACTGCCCTACCACTTATAACTGTCACAAACTGACACAAATGCAATAATCAGTAAAAAAAAATAAAAATGCTATTGGTGTCACTGTGACAGGGGGTACAGGGGGGTGATCGGGGGGGGGGGGGGTAATGGGGGGTTAAAGTGTGCCTAGAGTGTTCTACTGTACGTTTGGTGTTGGTGCACTTACTTGGATGCCTTCTCTCCTTTGCGCCGGAACGAAAAAGACCGACACAAGGAGAGATGACATCACTTCCTCTGCCGCTGTTTACATTACAGAGGCAGAGGAAGATTGTCATTCCATGGGAGCGATTGCGAGGGGGTGGGCACGAATGAGTGGCCTCCCCCTCAGCATTGATCTCTCCCCTAACGATGCCGACCGCCTCGGGCACCGGGGGGGGGGGGGGCGATGCTCCCCCCGCCTGCGGGAGGCAGATCACGTACCAGGTACGTGATTTTGCCTGCCCGTGCCATTCTGCCACAGTATATCTTCGTTAGGCAGTCGGCAAGTGGTTAAGTTGAATCTGTTTGTAATTTGGAACAGGTACATATTTTAGGTGTAGCTCCAGCAAAAACATCTATTTTTAAATTTTTTTTGGATAACATAGGGAAGGGTTATCATCACCCTTGTAACATTTGTTTTGCTGTCTGTGCCCCTGTTCAGAAGATTTCACCTCACTTTCTGTCCCAATGACAATTGGATTTTGAAAATATGGGGTTTTTAGGGAAACAAGGATTGGTGATAATAAATCATCAGTGGAGACACCTTTTTCCCATATTAACTCCTACAGGAGAGAATTTCCCTTCCTAGGGGTAGATTTCCTCTCACTTCCTGTTGTCTCTCTCCATTTGTAAGTAGGAGTCGTTTGTAAGTCGGTTGTTTAAAAGTAGGGGACCGCCTGTATATACTATACGGCCTGCCCTAAATAACTCTGCAGAAATTTGGGCCTTAGGTGTTGGTGGTACCAGAACAATGCAAGCAATCACAGTTACTCTTGGTGGGCACTGGAACGGGCCCTGCTGTGAAATATTATATCAAGAATTGTAATTACATGCCCCTGTTGAACAGGGTCAGAAAAATTGGGCCTTTGGTGGTGGTGTGGTGGTGTTGCCACAACGCTGTGAGCCCTCACAGTTACTCTTGATGGGCACAGGAACGGGCCCTGCTGTGAAATATTAGATCAAAAATTGTAATTACACACCCCTGTTAAACAGGGGCAGAAAAATTGGGTCTTAGGCATGGTGGTGGTGCCACAACACTGTAACCCCTCACAGATTCTGTTGTTGAGTGCAGGAACAAGCCCTGCTGTAAAATTTTAGATCAAAAACTGTAATTACGTGCCCCTGTTAAACAGGGGCAGAAAAATTGGGCTTTAAGCACTGGTGCTGGTGCCACAACACTGCAACCCCTCACAGATACTCTAGTTGAGCGAAGGAACGAGCCCTGTTGCAAAATATTACAGCAAAAATTGTAATTACACGCCCCTGTTAAACAGGGCAGAAAAATTGGGCTTTAGGCACTGGTGGTGGTGCCCAGAACCAAAAATGTTCTTAGAAGCTATCAACATGAACATTGAGGAGGAATAGGATAGTCACTCAGCATAACAGGATAGTCACTCAGCATAACAGGATAGACACTCAGCATCAGCATAGGCAGTCTTCAAGGGATCTCATATTCATAAAAAAATGAATTGGTTACATCAGCATCAAGTGCTTGGTAGCTGGTGATCCAAGACTGATTCATTTTTTTGAAGTTGAGCCGATCAAATGAGTCTGTGGACAGGCGCACTGTGTGATCGGTTACAAAGCCTCCAGCAACACTGAATGTGCGTTCAGATAGAACGCTGGATGCAGACAGGCCAGTAAGTCAATTGCATACTGTGCAAGCTCTGGCCAGTGATCCATCCTCAAGACCCAGTAACCCCGTGGATTTTCGGTTGGAAAGGTCTCCAAGTCTGATCTTGCCCCAAGGTATTCCTGTACCATGTAAATCAGACGCTGGCGATGGTTGCTGGAACTGATCAGACCTTGGGGTTGCGGACTAAAATATTGTCTGAACGCATCGGTCAGACGGCCACCTTCTTCACCGCTCCTTCTGTGACTGACCGAAGCCTCAGCAACACATTGTCCAGGAGGACCAGGAAATTGCAACCTCCCAGGCTCTGGAAATGCATTGCACAAACCTTTCTGCCAGGCCTCCCGAAGATGTTTCATCCTCTGCGAAGGCTGGATAAGTTCCGCAACCTTACCCTTGTAACATGGATCAAGAAGGGTTGCCAGCCAGTACTGATCCTGTCAGGAAAGACTGGCTGGGACCAGTGGTCCCTCACCTGCCTGTGCGCGCCAGCGGGCGTCTGGGAGCACATGCACGTGCGTGGGAGTGCGCGCGGGAGCGCACCCGTGGTTACCGGCACCAGGTGGGCTATTTAAACACAGCTCTCCCCTCAGACATGTGCTGCCTGATCCTGTGCCTTACCTGTTTGACCTGATCTGATCCAGTGTTTACCCGGCTTGACCTGTGACCTTCCCTGCCTTCTGCCTGCCTCTGACCTCTGGCTTGTCCACGGCTCTGCATCTGCCTCATCCTCTGGTCCATCCGTGCCTGCCTGTTACTGACCCGGCCTGCCTTGTGACTCCGTCCCTGTCTGCTGCATCTGTTCCTGTACCAACTGTCTGGTTTGACCTGGCTTTCCTGACCTTCTTGTGCATCATCTCCAGTGCAACTTACCTGCTCCGGTGTGATTCCTGGTTCCAGCTGGTTCCTATCTCTTGCTGCCAAGATCTGCTGATGCAGTTACAGCTCCTTAAAGGCTTCCTGATCCATCCACCGGCTGTTGATCCTGCCAGGCACTTGTGCTACCTTAGACTCCCATGCCTCCTGTTTCCTCTATCAGGGGCCACAAGTCAGGAACGCAAGAGAGGTCTCCTTCTGCATTCCGGGCTCATCACTAGGTACGTGACAGATCCCTCTCCTTGATACCATGAATCCGAGGGTCCATTCGCAGGCTTTGCAGGATCAGGGAGGCCATGCAGCGCAGGTTTGCTGAGGCATTCGGTCTGGAGTCCTCTGGGTAACTAAGGACAACATGATAGGCAGCCACCTCCTCCCAGCCACGTACAAGTCCATGGGTTTCTGGGGACTGAAAACAATACCTTGAAGACTGCTGCTGATGCTGAGTGCCAGGCTCCACCTCCATGCTGACACAATCCTCCTCCTCCTCCTCTACATGTGTCATAGGCGGACCTGCAGGAATACTGTCTGGATAAAGGGGGCCTTGAGAGGTAAGGAAGTCCTCCTCTTTCTCCCTCTGTTCTGCCTCATGTGCACTGTCCATTATTCCACGCAGCGTGTGCTCCAACAGGAAGACAAGAGGGATAGTATCACTGATGCATGCACTGTCACTGCTCACCATTCTCATGGCCTCCTCAAATGGTGACAGGACAGTGCATGCATCTTTGATCATTAGCCACTAGGGGTGCAACGGATCGTTGCCGATCCGTGATCCGTACGGATCACCCTCCGCGGATCGGCACACCCGCGATCCGCGGAACACTTTTCGGCCTCAGCCATAGGAAAGTCCCCGGCTTCGGCCTAGCTCCGAAGCGGCGGCCATCTTGGTACACCCGGAAGTGGCCGCTGTCTCGACAGGAAGTGACGTTTCGTCGCCGCCATCTTGCTACACCCCACACTCCTGCACAGTACAATAATGATAGAGTGAGAAGGGGGCAAGCGGACATCTTGTTACACCCACCGGAGTTTTACATTTAAAAGCCATTTTCAACACAAAACTGAGCTTATATGCACAAATACTGTATTTATGCATATAAGCTCGGTTTTGTGTTGAAAATAGCTTTTAAATCTAAAACTCCGGTGGGTGTAACAAGATTTGTGTGTTTTGTTTTTTTTTTTTTGTTTTTTTTTATGCTGATCCGAGGATCGATCCGATCCGTGACTCTGATCCGAGGATCGATCCGATCCGTGAGATTTTTGATCCGTTGCACCCCTATTAGCCACTGGCGTGGCGAAAAAAAGCCAAGCTCCCCTGACCCTGTCCTGGTGCCATGCTCGCAGAGGTACTCATTGCAGCCGCTGCAGCATTGCCAAGGTTGAGTTCCACCTGGTGGGCATGTCACAGATGAGGTGTTTATTATTTTTTACATTATGTCATTTATTCATACATACATAGTTGACACTGCACTACTCTAGGGCGGTGATTGGGATGTTTTTAAAAAAATGTATGCACAGCCATAATGGCTATATAAGCAGTCATATCTGACGGTTCTCGGCTGCATTTGTGCAGCTATTGAGAAATAGTGTGATCTCTGTGATTGGTACAAGGATGCTATGGATGTTCCTGTACCATGTAGTCACTGTTACCAATCACAGAGATCACAGTAGTTCTCAAAGGCTGTATGAATGATGGCCATTATTTTATGCCAGAAGGAAAAGAGGTTCAGCATCTGCATACAAAAATGCTCAAAAAGGCTGATTGTGCTTCTAAATGCACAAAATATCACTGACTATTAGTATTTATAAGTAATAACCCTGTAAAGTGTTGATCCAAGGAGTATCCGATTGCCTTAGTGGTTTAGATAGGACATTTGTTCCCTGTCTGAGCGAATCGGACAATGTTGCACACAAGGGCTTTTTCTTTGTCTGAATCAACTCCGGGTTTGGGGTTATGAGAATGCAGGTTTTTAATTAAATTATTTTTGTCTTTTGGCTGAACTTGATAGATATGTGTCTTCTTTCAAGTGGACTAATTATGTACAGTAACTACCTTTATGTTTATGTGCCTGGGAGGCACAGGTGATCCTTGCAGCCATGTGCAGCAATCCTGTTCAAATAAATAACAGGCAGGTGGCTGTATAGATCTATACACGCACCCCTGTAGACAGACTGCTTTTAAAACCATGCATCCACCCTGCACAGCAGGGCCAGATTAAGAGCATCATGGGCCTGGTGCTAAGGATTTTGGTGGGCCTTTTTATGAAAATAAATAAAATGAAAACGCAAACAATTTTTTGTTGAATTAAATTAAAGAGAGAGAGGGGTGTGAGAGAGTGGTTGAGAGAGAGAGGGGGGGGGGGGGTGTGTGATAGCGAGATAGGTGGCTGAAAGAGAGGGTATGAGAGGGAGGGGAAAAGAGAGAGAAAGGGGTTGAATGAGAGAGAGAGATGGGTTGAGAGAGAGGGGGTAAGAAAAAGGGGAATAGAGAGAGCGTGAAAGAGAGAGAGGGTGGTAGGAAAGAGGGGGTTGAAGGGGGCGAGAGAGAGAATGGGGGATGAAGGGGGTGAGAGAGAGAACAGGGTGAAAGAGAGGGGATGAGAGAAAGAGAGGGGGTGAAAGATAGAGAGGGAGGGGGGGTGAGAGTGAGGGGGGCACAGCATAGTACATTACAGGGGGAGGGGATAGCACAGTACATTACATGGTTGGCACAACACATTACATGGTGGATACATGGATACAGCACATTTAATGGTGGGTGAAGCACAGCACATTACATGGCGGAAACAGCACATTACACGGTTGGCACTGCCCAATACAGCACATTACAAGGTAGGCACAGTACAGTATATGGTGGGCACAGCACATGGCATGGTTGGTACTGCACAACACAGCACATTGCATGGTGGGCACAACACAGCACATGCACACGGTGGGCACAGGGCCTTATATGGTGGGCACAGCACATGACATGGTGGGCACAGCTGAGCACATTACATGGTGGGCACTGCACATTACAAGTGGGCACTGCACAGCACATTATATGGTGGGCACAGCATATTATATGGTGGGTACTGCACATGGCATGGTGGGCACTGCACAGCACATGACAAGGTGGGCACTGCATGACACCACATGATATGGTGGGTACTGCACGGCACATGCCATGGTGGGTACTGCGCGGCACATGCCATGGTGGACAATGTACAGCACATTACATGGTGGGTACAGCACATTACATGGTAGGCACTGCATGGCATAGCACATGACATGGTGGGCACAACACAGCACATGACATAGTGGGCACTGCACAGCAATTTACATGGTGGGCACTGCACATGACACGGTTGGCACTGCATGGCACAGCACATTACTTGGTGGGTACAGCGCATTACATGGCGGGCACTGCATGGCACAGTACATGACATGGCAGGCACTGCATGGCACATCACATGACATGGTGGGCACTGCACATTACATGGTGGGCACAGCACATGACATGGTGGGCACTGCAGGGCACAGCACAACATGGTGGGCACTGCAAATTACATGGTGGGCACTGCAAGGCACAGCACGACATAGTGGGCACTGCACATCACATGAATAGCAATGAAATGCACAGCACATGACATGAAGGGCACAGCACACCACATGATATGGTGGGTACTGCACGGCACATGCCATAGTGGGTACTGCACGGCACATGCCATGGTGGACAATGTACGGCACATTACATGGTGGGTACAGCACATTACATGGTGGGTACAGCACATTACATGGTAGGCACTGCATGGTGTAGCACATGACATGGTGGGCACAACACAGCACATGACATGGTGGGCACTGCACAACAATTTACATGGTGGGCACTGCACATGACACGGTTGGCACTGCATGGCACAGCACATTACTTGGTGGGTACAGCGCATTACATGGCGGGCACTGCATGGCACAGTACATGACATGGCAGGCACTGCATGGCACATCACATGACATGGTGGGCACTGCACATTACATGGTGGGCACAGCACATGACATGGTGGGCACTGCAAGGCACAGCATGACATGGTGGGCACTGCAAATTACATGGTGGGCACTGCAAGGCACAGCATGACATAGTGGGCACTGCACATCACATGAAGAGCAATGAAATGCACAGCACATGACATGAAGGGCACAGCACATCACATGGTGGGCACTGCAATATACAGCACATGACATGGTGGGCACTGCACATTACATAGTGAGCACTGCAATGCACAGCAAATTACTTACTGGGCACAGCACATTACATGGGGGGCACTGCAATGCACATGACATGACATGGTGAGCACAGCACATGACATGGGGGCACTGCAATGCACATGACATGGTGGGCACAGCACATGACATGGTGGGCACTGCACAGAAGTACACTGACACATCTGCAGATATTGGCCTGCCATTGATTTGAACAGGCTGGCTGCATGCAGCTGCACGGAAAAAAGACGTGCTTCCTGGGTGGATACACAAAGCCCTCAGCATGAGCACACTGATTAGTGTGTCCCTGTGAATGAGAGCTTCAGGATATTGATACACTCGATTTCAACACACAGGTTACAATCTGATTGATACATATTTACAATCCAAATAGAAGAAAACTGGTTGACAAGAGTGTGGCAAGCTTCACATCTCTGTAGTAACAATGTTTGAATTTACCCAGCAAATATTTCTTAGATGTATTTATAGTTTTAAACTATATCTAGATGAGACAATCAAATGAAAGCTACACATACACACACCCAAGAAAAGTAAACTACCAGAAAAAGCAAACTAAAAATAAGACCTTCAATGTTCAAATGTTAGAGAATCAAAATAAAAAAGCCTAAATATGAAAATTCAGCAACAGAATGGGAGCTTGATGAACGTGTAGTTTGTTAGTATTTGGGGCTTGTGTACACCTGTTTGCTTCAGATATACTTTTCTCCCCACACACAAAAATTCTCAGGTAGCTTAGAAGCATTTCAAACGTATCTCAAATGCAAGCTGAATGGACCTGGCTGAAAACAAGATGTATTTGACAATCTATAGGAACCTAACATTGGTATACTACTTCACATATACTCAATGTTTCCGTAAAAAAACTTCAACAATTATCTTACCTTTTCTCTGGTATGCGTTTCTATGTTCACAATTGGAAAGTGGTTTGTAAATGTTAATGTAACCTCTGCTGGTCTTAAGTTTCTGGCTATGTGTGTCGTATGTAGTTTTAGTCTTCCTTGGACACACCCTTTTGTACTGTTCTTCCGTGTTCTTCATCGTTAGTGCAGTTCTGCAGTTTCATGTCTACCTGGAATGACAATTAAACTCAGATCTTAAAGAGCGCCTCAAAAATTTAAGAAAATGGATTCTCCAGCAAAAAGACAGAGACTTGAAATGATCCTGATTCGCCTCTGTGACAAATTTACACGTACTGAGGTAAAGATTATTTGTCCTATGATTAAAGCAGAAAACTCAGTTCGTGTTCTCTACAAACTGGAAAAGGCAACTCTTGAAGATGTCTTGCGAAATGCCGGAGAAAAAAATGGATTCCACTTATCACAGATATCCTCACGTGGCAGCAAGATGAATGAAAGCACCCTATTTGTTGAATATGAGGCATTACAAAAGACTGATCAAAATGACTGCAGGAGGCTGAGAGAAACACTTGAATTAGAATTGGAAAACAAACTAAAAGGAAAATATACTTTAATTGACAAAGTTGATGGCATGAAACAAACTGTGCCACAGCCAATAATTTCAGGTACTGTAATATTTACTATCCAGTTTTACCACTATATATATATATATATATATATATAATGTGCTTTAGAATTTTTTTGTTGTCCATCGCACCCAATCATCCATCCTCTAACTGTCATTTCTTTATGCCTGGTTTGAAAATGACACAAGGATTTTATTTATTAGAACAATCATTTAAATAACAATACTTACAATGAAAAGTACAGGATTTTTATATCAGCCGACTGGCTCACCGGCTGAATTGGACCAACAATAATTTGGGTCAAAGAACACTCCAGAGAGTGACGGGTAATATAACAAAACACTACTAATTATTAATAGTTGTAAGTGTGGCTTTAAGGTTGTTACATCTTATTTCTAAATATACCTTATAAGGCTCGATTCACACAGGGGCAACACGACTTCAACGCAACTTTGCACGGCAACTTCAACGCGGCTTCAACGCGACTTCAGCGCGACTTTAGCAAATTACAACGCGACTTCAAGTCGCCTCCAGGACAGGCGACTTCGACTGTGGCCAATCACAGGACAATCAGCTCTCTGGGAGGGAGGGGTTTTCCCTGCAAAGTCGCTTGACTTTGAGAGAGAGATCCGACTTGGAGGCGACTTCCATTGATTTCTATGGTACAGGTCGCCTACCAAGTCGGATCCAAGTAGTACAGGGAGTACGCTCTGAAGTCGGAGCGACTTCAGTAGTGTCTATTCAGTGCCCGTTCACACTACCGCGACTTGGGATCCGACTTGTCAGACCTCAAGTCGCCCCAAGTCGCTTGACATCTGAAAGTCCATGTAAGTGAATGAGAGCCGTCTATATGTACGCTACTGAAGTCGCTCCGACTTCAGAAAAGGTCCCTGTACTACTTCAAGGCGACTTGTAGGCGACTTGTACCCATTGATTTCAATGGAAGTCGCCTACAAGTCGGATCATGGTCTATAGTGAAGCGACTTCACAGGAAGAGAAGATGGTTTTTTCCATCAAACCCCTCCCTCCCCCAGAGCTGATTGTTGTTTGATTGGCCACTGGAAAGTTGCCTGTACTGGAGGCGACTTGAAGTCGCCTTGTAAGTCGCCCCAAGTCGCGCTGTCGTGTCACCCTCAGGTCGTGTCCAGGTCGCCTCGCAAAGTCGCAGCCAGAGTCGTGTTGCCCCTGTGTGAACCGGCGCTAAGACGCTCCCATTCACTTAATGTGAATCTCTTTCTGGGGCGACTTGAGGGCGTACAAGTCGGATCCCAAGTCGTCCCCGTGTGAACCGACCCTAATTGTGCATGTTTGCACATATTTATTAAGTGAGCAAAAAAAAAACAAATTTCCTTATTTATCTTAAAGGAGCAGCAGCTAGTGACCAAAAATAAATTCAATGATTGACTGTTTCCCCTAGAAACATGAATCTATTGTGTCTGCCAGTGTGTGCTCTGTAAATATTGTGGCTTTAACGAACAGATCTGTTGAATCTGGGCACATTTGTCTGCTAACCATCACCTCACTCAACAGCCTTTGCCTTCAGGTAGTGGGTAAAAAGGGAGAAAACCAATAATTTCAAAAGAGGTTGTTAAGACAAAAATCCAAAAATGGGGGGTGTCAAATGTACATTGAATATGTTCACCGAGGAAATGCTCAGGAGTGAGAGCAGTTATTGGTCTGCAGGAATGTCTGGAGAATCAGCGATTCACCATCCAAAAACAGCAGATATGAAGACAGCTTGGGACTGTACTTTTCCACATTTCCACATAAATGCATCACGTTTTAATGACACAATTGCTGATACTGGTAAATGTACTTCATAACTACAGTGATTGTCAATATTACCCACAGTAAGGTGCCAGGCCACTGAGGCCAGCCAGCAGCCCACAGCAGGGTGTCAGCCAGCAGCCACCCACCCACCCAACCACAGCAGGGTGCCGGCAGCCACCCACTCACAGCAGGGTGGCAGCCTGTCAGCAGCCACCCACCCCCAACAAGGTGCAGCCACCCACCACAGCCAGCCAGCAGCCACCCGCCACAGCCGGGTTGCCAACCAGCAGCCACCCACCCACAGCAGGGTGCCAGACAGCAGCCACCCACCCACAGCAGGGTGCCAGACAGCAGCCACCCACCCACAGCAGGGTGCCAGACAGCAAAAAACGCCACCCATCCACAGAAAGTTGCCAGCCAGCAGCCACCCTCCCACACACAGCAGGGTGCCAGACAGCCAGCCATAGCAGGGTGCCAGCCAGCCACCCACAGCAAGGTACCAGCCACTCACATCAGGGTGCCAGCCAGCAAGCCCACCCACATCAAGGTGCCAGTCAGCAAGCCCACCCACATCAGGGTGCCAGTCAGCAAGCCCACCCACATCAGGGTGCCAGCCAGCAAGCCCACCCACAGCAGGGTGCCAGCCAGCAAGCCCACCCACACACCCATGCACAGCAGGGTGCCAGCAGGCCAGCCAGCAGCCACTCACAGCAGGGTGCCAGTCACAGCAGAGTGGCCGGCCATCCACATCAGGGTGCCATTCAGCAAGCCCACCCACATCAGGGTGCCAGCCAGCAAGCCCACCCACATTAGGGTGCCAGCCAGAAAGCCCACCCACAGCAGGGTACCAGCCAGCAGCCACCCACCCACCCACAGCCAGGTTGCCAGCCAGCAGCCACCCACCCACAGCAGGGTGGCAGCTAGCCAGCAGCCACCCACCCACAGAAAGGTGCCAGCCAGCCAGCAGCAACCCACAGCAGGGTGCCAGCCAGCAGCCACCCACCCCCAGCAGGGTGCCAGCCAGCAACAGCAGGGTGCCAGTCACAGCAGGGTGCCAGCCATCCACATCAGGGTGCCAGCCAAAAAGCCCATCCACATCAGGGTGGCAGCCAGCAAGCCCACCCACATCAGGGTTCCAGTCAGCAAGCCCACCCACATCAGGGTGCCAGCCAGCAAACCCACCCACAGCAGGGTACCAGCCAGCAGCCACCCACCCACAGCCAGGCTGCCAGCCAGCAGCCACCCACCCACGCACAGCAGGGTGCCAGCAGCCACCCACCCACAGCAGGGTGCCAGCCAGCAGCCACCCACCCACAGCAGGGTGCCAGCCAGCAGCCACCCACCCACAGCAGGATGCCAGACAGCCAAAAGACACCCATTCACAGAATGTTGCCAGCCAGCACCCACCCACAGCAAGGTGCCAGCCAGCAGCCACCCTCCCACACACAGCAGGGTGCCAGATAGCCACAGCAGGGTGCCAGACAGCCAGCCATAGCAGGGTGCCAGCCGGCCACCCACAGCAAGGTACCAGCGACTCACATCAGGGTGCCAGCCAGCAAGCCCACCCACATCAAGGTGCCAGTCAGCAAGCCCACCCACATCAGGGTGCCAGTCAGCAAGCCCACTCACAGCAGGGTGCCAGCCAGCAAGCCCACCCACATCAGGGTGCCAGCCAGCAAGCCCACCCACAGCAGGGTGCCAGCCAGCAAGCCCACCCATGCACAGCAGGGTGCCAGCAGGCCAGCCAGCAGCCACTCACCCACAGCAAGGTGCCAGCCAGCAGCCACCCACCCACACACAGCAGGGTGCCAGCAGCCACCCACCCACAGCAAGGTGCCAGCCAGCAGCCACCCACAGCAGGGTGCCAGACAGCAGCCACCCACCCACAGCAGGGTGCCAGCCAGCAGCCACCCACCCACAGCAGGATGCCAGACAGCCAAAAGCCACCCATCCACAGAAAGTTGCCAGCCAGCACCCACCCACCCAAAGCAAGGTGCCAGCCAGCAGCCACCCTCCCGCACACAGCAGGGTGCCAGATAGCCACAGCAGGGTGCCAGACAGCCAGCCATAGCAGGGTGCCAGCCAGCCACCCACAGAAAGGTACCAGCCACTCACATCAGGGTGCCAGCCAGCAAGCCCACCCACATCAAGGTGCCAGTCAGCAAGCCCACCCACATCAGGGTGCCAGTCAGCAAGCCCACCCACATCAGGGTGCCAGTCAGCAAGCCCACCCACATCAGGGTGCCAGCCAGCAAGCCCACCCACAGCGGGGTGCCAGCCAGCAAGCCCACCCACACACCCATGCACAGCAGGGTGCCAGCAGGCCAGCCAGCAGCCACTCACCCACGCACAGCAGGGTGCCAGCCAGCAACAGCAGGGTGCCAGTCACAGCAGAGTGGCCGGCCATCCACATCAGGGTGCCATTCAGCAAGCCCACCCACATCAAGGTACCAGCCAGCAAGCCCACCCACATTAGGGTGCCAGCCAGAAAGCCCACCCACAGCAGGGTACCAGCCAGCAGCCACCCACCCACAGCCAGGTTGCCAGCCAGCAGCCACGCACCCACAGCAGGGTGGCAGCTAGTCAGCAGCCACCCACCCACAGAAAGGTGCCAGCCAGCCAGCAGCAACCCACAGCAGGGTGCCAGCCAGCAGCCACCCACCCCCAGCAGGGTGCCAGCCAGCAACAGCAGGGTGCCAGTCACAGCAGGGTGCCAGTCATCCACATCAGGGTGCCAGCCAAAAAGCCCATCCACATCAGGGTGGCAGCCAGCAAGCCCACCCACATCAGGGTGCCAGTCAGCAAGCCCACCCACATCAGGGTGCCAGCCAGCAAGCCCACCCACAGCAGGGTACCAGCCAGCAGCCACCCACCCACTGCCAGGCTGCCAGCCAGCAGCCACCCACCCACGCACAGCAGGGTGCCAGCAGCCACCCACCCACAGCAGGGTGCCAGCCAGCAGCCACCCACCCACAGCAGGGTGCCAGCCAGCAGCCACCCACCCACAGCAGGGTGCCAGCCAGCAGCCACCCACCCACAGCAGGATGCCAGACAGCCAAAAGACACCCATTCACAGAATGTTGCCAGCCAGCACCCACCCACAGCAAGGTGCCAGCCAGCAGCCACCCTCCCACACACAGCAGGGTGCCAGATAGCCACAGCAGGGTGCCAGACAGCCAGCCATAGCAGGGTGCCAGCCAGCCACCCACAGCAAGGTACCAGCCACTCACATCAGGGTGCCAGCCAGCAAGCCCACCCACATCAAGGTGCCAGTCAGCAAGCCCACCCACATCAGGGTGCCAGTCAGCAAGCCCACCCACAGCAGGGTGCCAGCCAGCAAGCCCACCCACAGCAGGGTGCCAGCCAGCAAGCCCACCCACAGCAGGGTGCCATCCAGCAAGCCCACCCACACACCCATGCACAGCAGGGTTCCAGCAGGCCAGCCAGCAGCCACTCACCCACAGCAAGGTGCCAGCCAGCAACAGCAGGGTGCCAGTCACAGCAGGGTGCCGGCCATCCACATCAGGGTGCCATTCAGCAAGCCCACCCACATCAGGGTGCCAGCCAGCAAGCCCACCCACATCAGGGTGCCAGCCAGCAGCCACCCACCCACAGCAGGGTGGCAGCTAGCCAGCTGCCACCCACCCACAGAAAGGTGCCAGCCAGCCAGCAGCAACCCACAGCAGGGTGCCAGCCAGCAGCCACCCACCCCCAGCAGGGTGCCAGCCAGCAACAGCAGGGTGCCAGTCACAGCAGGGTGCCGGCCATCCACATCAGGGTGCCAGCCAGCAAGCCCATCCACATCAGGGTGCCAGCCAGCAAGCCCATCCACATCAGGGTGCCAGCCAGCAAGCCCATCCACATCAGGGTGCCAGTCAGTAAGCCCACCCACATCAGGGTGCCAGCCAGCAAGCCCACCCACAGCAGGGTACCAGCCAGCAGCCACCCACCCACAGCCAGGTTGCCAGCCAGCAGCCACCCACCCACAGCAGGTTGGCAGCTAGCCAGCAGCCACCTACCCACAGAAAGGTGCCAGCCAGCCAGCAGTAACGCACAGCAGGGTGCAAGCCAGCAGCCACTCACCCACAGCAGGGTGCCAGCCAGCAGCCACCCACCCACAGCAGGGTGCCAGCCAGCAGCCACCCACCACAGGGTGCCAGCCAGCAAGCCCACCCACATCAGGGTGCCAGTCAGCAAGCCCACTCACATCAGGGTGCCAGTCTGCAAGCCCACCCACAGCAGGGTGCCAGCCAGCCACCCACCCATGCACAGCAGGGTGCCAGCCAGCCGCTACCCACCCACCCACCCACAGCAAGGTGCCAGCCAGCCAGCACCCACCCACAGCAAGGTGCCAGCCAGCAGCCACCCACCCATGCACAGCAGGGTGCCAGCCAGCCACAGCAGGGTCCCAGCCAGCCACAACAGGGTGCTGGCCACCCACATAAAGGTACCAGCCAGCAAGCCCACCCACATCAGGGTGCCAGCCAGAAAGCCCACCAAAGGCAGGGTGCCAGCCAGCAGTCACCCACCGACAGCAGGGTGCCAGCCAACCACAGCAAGGTGCCAGCCAGCCACCCACAGCAGGGTGCCAGCCACCCACAGCAGTGTGCCAGCCAGACACCCACATCAGAGTGCCAGCCAGACACCCACATCAGAGTGCCAGCCAGCAAGCCCACCCACATCGGGGTGCAAGCCAGCAAGCCCACCCACATCGGGGTGCAAGCCAGCAAGCCCACCCACATCAGGGTGCCAGCCAGCAAGCCACCCACAGCAGGGTGCCAGGCCAGCAAGCCCACCCACAGAAGGGTGCCAGGCCAGCAAGCCCACCCACAGAAGGGTGCCTGCAATTTTTAACCTTACTCTTTCAAATTCCAATGCAGATGGATGCAGAGAGAAAAAGTAAAAGTGTGATCTGGGACTATTTCTCATCTCAACCATATCCAGGAAAAGCAGCAGTGTGCAACACATGCACAAACAATGTGAGGATGGGATCAACAACTGCAAAAAACAAAAATACCTCAAATCTTTGGGCCCATCTAAGAGTTCAACATTTTGAATTATATAATGAAGCACAGAGAAAACAAACTGAATCACAAAGTGAAATACCACAATCCCACCAAACAACAATAAAAGATGTGTTTCAGAAAAAAGCTAAGTGGCTAAATTCAGATGGAAGATCCCAACAGCTGGACAAAGCAATCACAGAGATGATGGTTATGGATAACCAGCCATTTACAATGGTGTCTGACTCTGGATTTCAGCGGTTGATGTCCATAGCTGAGCCAAGGTACCCATTGAAGAGTGAAAAGTATTATCGAATCGAAATGCTAGGAAAGATTCACCAAAAGGTAGTTGAGAAAGTAAAGGCTATGCTGCAACCAGAGAATTCTGGCAACTCACTCTCATTCACGACTGACTGCTGGTCAAGACCAACAGAGTCACTGAGTCTTATGCAGTGTACACAGGACCGGACTTTGACAGCAAAGGTCCGACGGAACGAATCCGCCGGACAATTCAATCGTGTGTGGGCTTCATCGGACCTTTGCTGTCGAAAAATCAGACGGACTTTACAAAATAGAACATGTTTCAAATCTTTCCGACGGACTCGAGTCCAGTCGAAAAATCAGTTCGTTGGTATGCTAGTCCGATGGACAAACAATGACGCAAGGGCAGCTATTAGCTACTGGCTATGAACTTCTTTATTCTAGTACGTCATCACGTTCAAATCAGTCAGACTTTGGTGTAATCGTGTGTAGGCAAGTCCGTTTCATCGAAACTCCGTCGAAAGTCCGTCGAAAAGTCCTTTGGAGTTCAGTGCATCGAAAGTCCGGTCTTGTGTACACGGCAATACATGCCACTTCATTTACAGCGGATGGATAAAAAGGTAATTGGTGTTGAATACAAAGGTGATGTAAGGATCCCACATTGGGGAGTACATTAGAGAAATGTTTCTAGGCATGCTTCAAGACTGGGGAATAAGCAAAGACCGAGTGATGCTGCTTCATGACAGTGGCGCAAACATGGTGAAAGGAATAAGGCTTGCTGAAGTGTCCGACCTCAGTTGCATGGCACACACCATGCAACTTGTGGTAAATGATGGTCTGTCAAGCCAGAGAGCTTTGATAGATATAATTGGCATGCTGAAGAGGTGAACAGGCCATTTCCACCATTCAGCCAAGTAGTGACTGAGGTGCATTCAGGCAGACCTTGGCCTACCCAAAAACAGCCTAATTCAGGATGTTCCAACACGTTGGAATTCAACACTTCACATGCTGTAAAGAATCCTGGAACTGAAGCAAGCTCTGAGCATCTGTTCAGGCGAACATGGAGGATATAGTTGTCCTACTGCTGGTCATGTGGGACATTGTAGCCAATGTCTTATGCCGCGTACACACGGTCGGACTTTCCGGCCGAAAAAGTCCGATGGGAGCTTTTCATCGGATATTCCGACCATGTGTATGCCCCATCGGACTTTTTCTGTCGAAAATTCACACGGACTTAGATAGAGAACATGTTCTAAATTTTTCCGACGGAAAAAATTTTGAGCTGAAAAACCGATCGTCTGTATGCTGTTCCGACGCACCAAAAACGACGTATGCTCTGAAGCAAGTACAAGATGGAAGCTATTGGCTACTGGCTATTGAACTTCCGTTTTCTAGTCCCATCGTACGTGTTGTACGTCACCGTGTTCTGGACGGTCAGAATTTGTGTGACCGTGTGTACAGTAGGTGACCGCGATATTGTGTCAATCTCGCCCCTGTTATCGGTGAGATTGACACCTGCGAGCCCCGTCGCGGGAGCCAGCGCCGAGCTGCCTCGCTCATCGGGAAAGGAAAAATGTGTTTTTTCCTTTCCCAATGAGCGACAAGCATTGCTGACAGGTGTTTGGTATGAATCATGAGGGGGAACTCCATGCCAAATTTTAAATAAAAAAACGGCATGGGTTCCCCCTCCAGGAGCATACCAGGCCCTTAGGTCTGGTATGGATTTTATGGGGAACCCCCTACGCTGAAAAACGGCCATACCAGACCCTTATCCGAGCACGCAGCCCGGCCTGTCAGGAAAGTGGGTGGGGACGAGCGATTGCCCCCCTCCTGAACCGTACCAGGCCGCATGCCCTCAACATGAAGGGTAGGTGCTTTGGGGAAGGCGGGGCGCCGTGCGCCCCCCCACCCCACAGCGCCTTGTCCCCATGTTGATGAGGACAAGGGCCTCTTCCTGACAACTCTGGCCGTTGGTTGTCGGAGTCTGCAGGCGGGGGGCTTATCGGAATCCGGGAGCCCTCTTTAATAAGGGGGCCCCCAGATCCCGGCCCCCCACCCTATGTGAATGAGTATGGGGTACATCGTACCCCTACCCATTCACCTAGGGGAAAAAGTGTCAATAAAAAACAACACACTACACAGGTTTTTAAAGTAATTTATTAGGCAGCTCCGGGGGTCTCTTCTGACTTCGGGGGTCTCTTCCGAATCCTCTGCTCTCTCCGGCCCATTCTCCCGTTCTCCGGCCTCTTCTCCCGATCTCCGGTTCTTCTGCCGCTCTCCGTTTTTTCTGCTGGGCTCCTCTGCTTTGCCACTCTTTTGCTAGCGTTGGCCCAGTCTTCTCCGTCGTCTTCTTCCCTCTTTTCTTCTTCTGATTTTGAAACAACGCTCTCTCCTGCTGTAATGCCGTGTGCGCGTTGAGCAACGACTTATATAGGCATGGGACGTGGTCACCGGGTGATGTCCCCCGGTGACCCGCCCCTTATGACGTCACAGTGATGGGACTGTGACGTCATAAGGGGCAGGGTCACCGGGTGACATCACTCGGTGACCCCGCCCCATGCCTATACAAGTCGTTGCGCACCGCGCACATGGCATTACAGCGGGAGAGAGCGTCGTGTCAACATCGGAAAAGGGGAAGAGGGAAGAAGGCGACGGAGAAGACCGGGCCAACGCTAGCAAAAGAGTGGCAAAAGAGCAGAAGATAGCGGAGGAGCCCGGCAGAAGAACCGGAGAGCGGGTGAAGAACCGGAGATCGGGAGAAGAGGCCGGAGAGAGCGGAGGAGTCAAAAGAGACCCCCGAAGTTGGAAGAGACCCCCAGAGCTGCCTAATAAATTACTTTAAAAACCTGTCTAGTGTGTTTTTATTGACCCCATATTCATTCACATAGGGTGGGGGCTGGGATCTGGGGGCCCCCTTATTAAAGGGGGCTCCGGGATTCCGATAAGCCCCCCCCGTCCACAGGCCCCAACAACCAATGGCCAGGGTTGTTGGGAAGAGGCCCTTGTCCTCATCAACATGGGGACAAGGTGCTTTGGGGCGGGGGGCCGCAGGGCGCCCCCCTTCCCCAAAGCACCTACCCCCCATGTTGAAGGCATGCGGCCTGGTATGGTTCAGGAGGAGGGGCGCTCGCTCGTCCTCACCCCCTTTCCTGACCGGCCGGGCTGCATGCTCAGATAAGGGTCTGGTATAGATTTTGGGGGGACCCCCACACCATTTTTTTGGCGTAGGGGGTTCCCCTTGAAATCCATACCAGACCTAAGGTCCTGGTATGCTCTTGGAGGGGAATTCCTTCTCGCGCTCGCTGCAATAGGAAAATGTGTGTTTCCTATTGCAACCAGCGCGAGATGTACAGCACCCTGTCGCCGAGAACCAGCGCGATGGGATCGTGCTGGAAACACATTCTCGTGGGCAGGTACTGTATGCAAGACAGCTTGAGCGGAATTCTGTCGAAAAAACCTTCAGAGTTTATTCCGACGGCAAAACCGGTCAAGTGTACGGGGCATAAGAGACCCTCCTCCCCATGGAGGAAGTGACATTAGAGGTGAGTCATTACGACTCATCTGTGTCATCTGTTATCCCATGTGTGAGAGTGCTGAAGATGCTTCTTCAAGAGAATGAAGGACCCAACACACAGGCAGGTCATGAGGGACATCCTCACCAAACACTTTGAGAAGCATGAAGAGAATAAAAATGTTGTGCTGGCATGTCTTTTAGATCCTCGATACAAGAATCAGGCTTTCTCTTCTGATGATGTATTGGCCAAGACAAAACAATGGCTGACAGAAGATCAACATGAGCTGCTGGAGGTTCCTAAAGAAAGGTCAAGTTTGGAAGAAGAGCAGGTTACTAATCTGGCAGAGCAGGATGCTGCAAAAACAGACAAACATCAAAAAAGACAATGAACAGAAGAGAATCTTCATCGTGGTCGAATTGATACCATGTTCAGCATGTTATTGGGACCTCATGCAGAGGATTCTTATGAATGTGCATCAGCCTGAAAGATGAACTTCATCTCTATTTAAAAGAACCAGTAATTGACAGAAGAAGTGGTGATCCTCTTCAGTGGTGGAAAGAAAATGAGTCACGCTACAAAAGACTTGCCTCTCATGCTAGAAGATACCTCTCTGCTCCTCCTTCATCTGTACCAAGTGAGCGTGTTTTCAGTGAAGTGGCAGCAATTTATGAAAAAAACATCAGTTCTGGATAAGTTGGGACCCCCTGTGTCCCCTTCAAGCAACAACCAGAGCACAATGGGAAGATTGGACCTGGCCCCTTGTAGAATCCTTTCAAGTCTGACTTTATCAGCTTCCCGAGGATCAATTCCCTTTTTCGGGATAATCTGATGTAGGATTAGATCCACTCTGGTTGCCCCGACTCTGCAAGTTTTCCGAGACCTCTGACACCCTGGGTTAAGCCATTTTTACCAACTATCAACAAAATAACGAACTTACACAATGCAGGTGAAACGATTTAGATTTGTTTACTGAGGCAAAAGTGGCTCATAGAAAAGCATATCATAAGACTGTACGTCATAAAGGTAACTTGTTAGAAATAATACATCACTAGTATGCAATGTGATTGTGTAATCTAAAGATTTCTACTTAGTAATACAAAAGAAATGCAAAGAAACACAGTGCAAATGCAATCCCTTTAAATCCTTGAGGCCTATGGGAACAGGCAGCAGAGAAGCAGGGGACTGACATTTAACCACTTAAGCCCCGGACCATTTGGCTGGCCCAAGACCAGAGCACTTTTTGTGATTCGGCACTGCGTCGCTTTAACTGACGATTGCGTGGTCGTGCGACGTGGCTCCTAAACAAAATTGATGCCCTTTTTTTCCCACAAATAGAGCTTTCTTTTGGTGTTATTTGATCACCTCTGCGGTTTTTATTTTTTGCGCTAAAAACAAAGATAGAGCGTCAATTTTGAAAAAAAACACACATTATTTTTTACTTTTTGCTATATAATTATCCCCAAAAATATATAAAAACAATTTTTTTCCTCAGTTTAGGCTGATATGTATTCTTATACATATTTTTGGTAAAAATAAATAAATAAATAAAAAAATCGCAATAAGCGATTGATTGGTTTGCGCAAAAGTTATAGCGTCTACAAAATAGGGGTTAGTTTTATGGCATTTTTATTAACCACTTGCCGACCGCCGCACGCCGATGTACGTCCCTTTTTTGAGGACGGATATCGATGTTATGGCAACAGCTAGCTGCCATAAACCCGTTATCCCGTTTGCGGTCGGCTACAAGATAAAAGTGGTCTCTGCGGCGTGGTCATGCTTTTTTCTATTACAAGGAATGTTTACATTCATTGTAATAGGAATAAAAGTAACCCAAATATTTTTTAAAATGCCCCAACCCGACGAGCTCCCACGCAGAAGCGAACGCATACGGAGATTTTGGAGATTTTTGAGGGTAAAAGTTTGACGCCATTCCACGAGCGGGCGCAATTGTGAAGCGTGACATGTTGGGTATCAATTTACTCGGCGTAACATTATCTTTCATAATATAAATTGGGCTAACTTTACTGTTGTCTTATTTTTTTATTCAAAAAAGTGATTTTTTTCCAAAAAAAGTGCGCTTGTAAGACTGCTGAGCAAATACGGTGTAAAAAAAAAGTATTGCAATGACCGCCATTTTATTCTCTAGAGCATTAGAAAAAAAAAAACAATATATACTGTTTGGGGGTTCTAAGTAATTTTCTAGCAAAAAAAACTGTTTCAAACATGTAAACACCTAAATTCCAAAACGAGGCTGGTCTTTAAGTGGCTAATATTTTCTTTTTACTAGTAATGGCGGCGATCAGCGATTTTTATTGTGACTGCGACATTATGGCGGACATATCGGACAATTTTGACACATTTTTGGGACCATTGTCATTTTTACAGCGATCAGTGTTAAAAAAAATTGCACTGATTACTGTAAAAATGACACTGGCAGTGAAGGGGTTAACCACTAGCTGGCTAGGAAGGGGTTAAGTGTGTCCTAGGGAGTGATTCTAACTGTTAGGGGGCGTGGCTACGAGTGACATGTCACTGATCATCGCTCCCGATTACAGGGAGCTATGATCAGTGACAGTGTCGCTAGGCAGAACGTTTAGATGCTTGTTTACATTTGCATCTTCCCATTCTACCTCTCCGTGAGATGATCGAGAGTATCCCCGCGGACATCGAGTCCGCGGGACCCGCGATCCTTACAGAGCTCACGGCAGGGTCGCGCGCGCACCGCCGGCTGCGTGCACGCGACCACACGGCAGCAATTTCAAAGAGAGGTACAGGTATGCCCATTTGCCCAGCCGTGCCATTCTGCCGACATAAATGTACATGCGGCGGTCGGCAAGTGGTTAATAGAACTATGTCAGACCACTCCCCTCTATCTCCTCAGCTCACAGACATTTAAGATCAACTACCGACAAACATTCAGCAAACTGTTGTATTTAGGTTGGCCCACTCCTTTAAACAGAGTTCCAGAGAAATATGAGCAGACCACTTGTGCTAAATAATATTAGTCTCTTAGGAAGATGAGGGAAGAACAAAAAGAGGTTAATGATAACTCAGTGGAATCTGGCAAATCTTCAGCTAGCACTCAAAGTATGATGAAGGAAATAATTCTTTTGTTGGTGGAACAGAGCAAATTTAGCTGTTGTGTAATCAACTCCTTGTAATTGCAAACTTTTCCTGTATAATTTACAAGCACATGGTCACCATATATGTTGCTTCAATAGTATTTTATCCAATAGAGTAACAGATGACAGGGATGGGAGCAAAGCACAGATGTCTGCATACAGTGTCTATTGGTGATAAAGAACTTGCTTAATGTGAGACTACAAGTGTCAGAAAAGTGGGAAAAAACAATGATGTCTATATGCAGTGTCTATGGGTTCAAATGGGCAGGTGTCTGCTCACCGATCACCACAGAAGTTGCTGGCAATAATGCAGATGTTTTCAGGCTCTCCCTCTGGGTCCTGGCTGAGGAAATGGCGTCTGATTCTCCGATCACACAGCGCCACGGCCTAACCAGATCTGAAGTGCAGGTAATGCTGAAGAATCTGGATTAACCTACAGCTAGAAGTAATGCTGTCCGCAGATCCATGCCGACATCCCAAGAGAGCGATCTAGGCCTAAACCAGCCTTTTTATATCCTCTCCCAGCACTCTGTTCTTTCCTCCTCTGCAATCTGGTGGTTGTAGTTCAGACCTGAAGAAGGAGGCCATGCCCTCTGAAACGCATTGTCATAGCAACTACAAGAGCGTCTCTTGTCAGCTGGGACTTCCTGGTCGGAAAGGAACAGTTCACGCGCAGCCTGCCTGCTGCTGCAAGCTGGATCCCTTCTCTCCTCAGCCCCTGCTCTCCCACTGTCCGGAGACCTACTGTCCGTATGCTGGCTGAAGTTATCCACAGGAATGCTCGTTTTCACACAACCTTTGTGAGTGCAACTTGTTTTTAATTGTTGTTCAATTATTCAATAAAAGTCTCCCCCTCCTTTTATCTATGTTTATAAGGAGCAGTGGGGATTTATTGTAAACAGTAGAGACCATTTGGATTTTTGAAGAAACCCTATTAGTGTGTATGAATATTGAGGTCCTAAACTCAAGTATCCTTCATGATAAAGAGCTAAAAAGTGTAGATAAATTTTAGAATGATTGGGAGAGAGCATAAAAACACAGTTAATTCATTCTGAACACTGTACATTTCATTTTAACACATAACAGCTTTGCGTTTGATACTTCCCAGCATACCAGTGTGCAATGGGCTCTGTATATGCATTGTCATACACCAACATACTGTATACCTGGGTTGGTGAGTGCACCACATTTTTACAAATGAGAAGTACCTGTATAAGGATTTTGTGGAGGATGTAGTGATGTGGTATCATCATTTCGATTTTGTTGTCCTTTTTTGGACCGGAACTGAAGAGAGATTTAAAGAGTGTATAACAAAAGCTGATAGGAATGACCTAAAATTAATTGTTATCTATCCCTATGGAAAGCTTACCTTTCTGAACCTTGTCTTGAAAAAAGGTAATAGTAGATAACTGATAACTGAACTCCATGGGAAGGAACAGCGAGTAACAATATTTTGAGGGCGGGTAACCATTATTTAAAACACACGGATTGCCAATAAGACAGTACCTTCGAATAAGGAGTTGTTCTATTAACTGCTTGCCGACCAGCCGCCACAGTTTTACTGCGGCAACATGGCCCGGCTGCGCGAATCGCCATCATGTTACGTCGCTTCATGATATGGCCACTAGGGGTGCGCGCGCTCCCTGCTCACCCACGGACCCGGTGAGTGTGCCCGGCGGTCGCGATCACCGCCGGGCTCCCGCGATCGCTCGGGGCACACGGAGAACCGGAATCTGTGTGTGTAAACACACTGATCCTGGTTCTCTGAGGGGAGAACAGACAGATCGTCTGTTCATACAGTGTATGAACAGCGATCTGTCATCTCCCCTACACTGTCCACTCCCCCCTTCAGTTAAAACACACACTAGGACACACCTAACCCCTTCACCGCCCCCTAGTGGTTAATCCCTTCACTGCTAGTGACATTTTTACCAATGCATTGCCAATGCATTTTCATAGCACTGATCGCTGTAAAAATTCCAATGGTCCCAAAAATGTGTCAAAATTGTCCGACGTGTCCGCCATAATGTCGCAGTCCCGATAAAATTTGCAGATCATCACCATTACTAGTAAAAAAAAAATTAATAATAAAAATGCCATAAAACTATCCCCTATTTTGTAGACGCTATAACTTTTGCGCTATATACGCTTACTGAGATTTTTTTTTTACCAAAAATATGTAGAAGAATACATATCGGCCTAAACTGAGGAAAAAATGCAGAATGCAGACCCCCTCTCCTGAACCATACCAGGACGCATGCCCTCAACATGGGGGGATGGGTGCTTTGGGCCAGGGGGGGCTCTGCGCCCCCCACCCCAAAGCACCTTGCCCCCATGTTGATGGGGACAAGAGCCTCTTCCCGACAACCCTTGCCCGGTGGTTGTCGGGGTCTGTGGGCGGGGGGCTTATCTGAATCTGGAAGCCCCCTTTAACAAGGCAAGGTGCTTTGGGGTGGGGGGGGCGCAGAGCCCCCCCTGCCCCAAAGCACCCATCCCCTCATGTTGAGGGCATGCAGCCTAGTATGGTTCAGAAGGGGGGGGGGTGCTCGCTCATCCCCTGCCTTTCCTGACCTGCCAGGCTGCATGCTCGGATAAGGGTCTGGTATGGATTTTGGGGGGACCCCCACGCCATTTTTTTTAATTGTTGGCATGGGAGTCCCCTCCGGATCCATACTAGACCCAAGGGCCTGGTATGGACCTGGGGGGGACCCCACGCAGTTTTTTTTCACAATTATTTTTTTAACCAAGCATTTTATTTTTTACATTCAGCGGGAAGCCAGCTGACAGCTGAAGACTTATTGGTTGTTAAGGACACGGCAGCCGGCTTCCTTAGCAACTAGCTATATACAGTGTAAAAAAAAAGTAATTAAAAAAACGCACAACACAAATCGCGGCAAAATCGATGTAAAATCATAGTAAAAACACGGTAATTGCATTTTGGATGCGGGTCCATTGAATTCTATTACATGCAAAACGCTGCATTTTGCGGGAAAAAAAGCTGAGAGGCACAAAAATGCATTGATGTGAACATGTTCCATAGGAACCCATGTTAAAAATTTCCCTGCATTTCTGCAAAATGCAAAATGCATCAAAAAATGCATTAGTGTGAATCAAGCCTCAAAAGGAACACATTAGCCAAACATTTAGTGTAAATACAAGATGCTTATATCAAGCATATCAAGCACAGTGTAATTTACAATGATATGCTTTGTACTGCCGGTTACCCAAGTAACAGTATAAAGTGACTAAAGTGTTTATTACAAACATGTTAAACTGTTATTCATATTATAATTTTTTATAATAAATTATTTATATGTGTGTGCACTGTGCAGGACACCGGACTAATGGGTGTCTATTGGGTCCGCAAATGTTTGAAAAGAATGTTAAATTAGGCTGAGGCTCTAATTGGCTTTTTTCTGGTTGTCTTTGGGGTGCAGAGCACTGCACCCCGAACCCTCCCACTTTTGATTTGAGTGAATCAATATTCGTCATCGCTTCACTTCCGGTTTCCGGCTTCTCGACCTGTGGAACGCAAGGCGTCCTCATGTGAGTGCAGACCTGGAGTGGTTTATTTGCAACCCCCAAAAAGTTTTTAGCACCAGCTGCCACTGCTGTTAATCTTCTTTAGAATGTATGATGAGCTGTGCATTCACAGCTCAGTGTACATTCTCAGCATACTGTCACCTTTATATATCCTCAGCACATTGATTTGGTGCTGGAATGATTAAACTCCTACCCATATGCAAGAGTTATGTCATTTAGCATTGGCCAATCAAGGTTGCTAATGGCACCCAGAAGAAGCCTTGGAGAAAATATTTAGTTTAGTTCCATGAGTGGTGCATGGTAGAGTTGCCACCTCAACCCTTTAAACCCGGACACCTTTGAATTACACAGGTTCTGAGGCTAATTAAATGCAGATAAGGCACCAAGTGAGTTTAATTAACACCTTAACCAGCCACAGAACCTGTGTAATTAATATGTGTTTGGGTTTAAAGGGATGAGGTGGCAACCTTAGTGCATGGAACTTTTAAAAGTTGGAGTTGAAATTTAACCACTTGCTTACTGGGCACTTAAACCCCCCTCCTGCCCTGACCAATTTTGAGCTTCCAGCGCTGTCGCACTTTGAATGACAATTGCACGGTCATACAACACTGTACCCAAATGAAATTTTTATCATTTTTTTCCCACAAATAGAGCTTTCTTTTGGTGGTATTTAATCACAGCTGGGGTTTTTATTTTTTGCTAAACAAACAAAAAAAGATGGAAAATTTTGAAAAAAAAAAAAATCATGTTTAATAGTTTGTTATAAAATTTTGCAAACAGGTAATTTTTCTCCTTCATTGATATGCGCTGATGAGGCGGCACTGGTGGGCACTGATAGGCTGCACTGATGGGCACAGATAGGCACAGATAAGGCGGCACAGATAGGCACAGATAAGGCGGCACTGATAGGCACAGTTAAGGCGGCACTGATAGGCACAGTTAAGGCGGCACTGATGGGGACAGATAAGGCGGTACTGATGGGCACAGATAAGGCGGCACTGATGGCCACGGATGGGCGGCACGGATGGGCGGCACGGATAGGTGGCACGGATAGGTGGCACAGATAGGTGGCACAGATAGGTGGCACTGATGGGGGGGCACTGATGGGGGGGCACTGATGGGGGGCACTGATGGGTGGCACTGATGGGCAGTGATGGGCGGCACTGATGGGCATTTATGGGCACTGGTAGGTGACACTGATGGGCACTGATAGGTTGCACTGATGTGGGTGCTGATGGGTGGCACTGATGTGGGTGCTGATGGGTGGCACTGATGGGTGGCACTGTGGGCACTGATGGATGGCACTGTGGGCACTGATGGGTGGCACTGTGGGCACTGATGGGTGGCGCTGATTGATGGCACTGTGGGCACTGATGGGTTAATCTGGTGGGCACTGGTAGGCAGCACTGCTGCCTATTGCTTTGTGACAGATGATCGCCGTGATCGGGACTGATGTCCCGATCACGGCCGCCGGTGATCGGGTTTTTTTTTCCTCCTCACGCTGTCAGCGCGAGGAGGAAAAATAGCCGATTACCGGCTCTGTTTACATCACATGATCAGCTGTCATTGGCTGACAGCTGATCATGTGGTAAGGGGTTGGGACCAACCCCTTACTCTGATCTGTGATCAGGCGAGTCTCATAGACTCGCTGATCACCGAGCGCGCCGCGCGCGCCCTGCAGGGGGCGCGCAGGCCGCTCGTGCACGGGACGACGTCAATGGACGTAGTCCCGGCAATTTAGATCCGCGCTGTTGCCGTCATTTGGCAATGGCCCGGATCTGAAGCAGATAAACACCGATTCTTTAAGGAAGCCAGCATGACTGGCAAAACATCAGGCTTTTCTGCTTGGAATACAAATGGGCAACATGTAGCCAATGTGGAAACTAATCAGCATGTTATTATATAGGGCCAATTAAGGTGGATGTCTTGCCATGAGAGTGGAACTTATCTTCTGTGGTCTACTTACCTGGAGAGTCCATGCAGGGAGGGACACAGATCACACAGACTAGGCTGGGGAGTGGAACACTGTGTGCACATATGGGAACTAGGACATAGAAGGAGGCAGTTTTGCAATAGGAGATCAGGACAAATCAGTCCTTTTGAAACTGTGGAGACTTACTGTAACAGGCAGGGTGATATATGTGTTACATTAGTTACATTGCTAAAAAATTGTGTATATTACCACATAATTATATACTGTGAATTCAAGCTGCTATATCAGGATTCTATGTTTATAAACTTTCATACTTTACAAGCTACTATTTGCATTGTGAGAAATGCATATGTAGCCATGGTGTTGCAGCTAATGACAAACAATCCGCCAAATCACCCCACTGCCAGACTTCATACAACCTTTCCAGAGACAATGAACAACCTTTTGCAAGCTTTTTTTTTGTTGTTTTATTGGGGGGGGTACAACTTGTATAGGGATAGGAATATGGGATGCCCATAGGATAAGTCTTTGCCATTATATTTAACAGCTTCCTGACCGCCTCACGCAGATATACTGTGGCAGAAGGGCACGTTCAGGCAGAATCACGTACTTGTACGTTGCCCTTTAAGAGGCGGGTTGCGGGTGCGCACGCGAGCTCTGTGAGTAGGATCGCGGATCCCGCGGACTCGATGTCCGCGTTCGTCTCACCGAGAGGATGAACGGGGAAATGCTAATGTAAACAAGCATTTCCCCGTTCTGCCTGACACTGTCACTAATCACAGCTCCCTGTAATTGAGAGTGGTGATCAGTGTCGTGTCTCACACAGCCCCTCCCCCCCACAGTTAGAATCACTCCCTAGGACACACTTAACCCCTACAGTGCCACCTAGTGGTTAACCCCTTCACTGCCAGTCACATTTACACAGTAATCAATGCATTTTTAATTGCACTGATCACTGTATAAATGTGAATGGTCCCAAAATCGCACCAAAGTGTCCGATCTGTCCGCCATAATGTCGCAGTCACGATAAAAATCGGTGATCGCCGCCATTACTAATATAAAAAAAATTAATAAAAATGCCATAAAACTATCCCCTATTTTGTAAACGCTATAACTTTTGAGCAAACCAATCAATAAATGCTTATTGCGATTTTTTTACCAAAAATATGTAGAAGAATATGTACCGGCCTAAACTGAGGAAAAAAAAATGTTTTTTTATATATATTTTGGGGCTATTTATTATAGCAAAAAGTTAAAAAAAAAAGTGTTTTTTTTTCAAAATTGTCGCTATTTTTTTGTTTATAACGCAAAAAATAAAACCGCAGAGGTGATCAAATACCACCAGAAGAAAGCTTTATTTGTGGGAAAAAAAGGACGTCAATTTTGTTTGGGAGCCACGTCGCACGACCGTGCAATTGTCAGTTAAAGCGATGCCGTGCCGAATCGCAAAAAGCGCTCTGGTCTTTGGCCAAATGGTCCGGGGATTAAGTGGTTAAGGATTTTAGTACACTTTGAATAAAGTTTGAACCAGAAGCTAGAATGTGCATTGTACATTAGATACGAATCTTCTCCTGCATCTCCATGCAGACTGTTGCTCCTCCTGCAGCTCAACCCCCGCAGACTATTCCATCTAAGAGTTCCCTACCATCCGACCGTGTGGTGGCTGAGACATCACTAATGACCGTGCAAAAGCAATGTTCTTAGATCGCTTTCCCCTCCTGCACATAACTTGTTTCCTCCTATACACTTGGTTCCTCCTGCACAAACTTGAAGTTACTAATTGAAGTATGACACATCCTCTTCTATTGAATAGTAGGGGCCCACTTTGAATAAGCCTCCCTACTGTGGCTCTGGTTGCTCGCTGCCACTAGGCTAGAGGCCTGCAGAACCTCTCCCCGGAGGCCCAGTGGGTTAAAAGCATATCTTCTAGAAAATATGGACTACTGTTCCCAGCCAGCCCAACTTGCAACTCATGAGCCCGCAGGCTACATCGACTTGACACAGATCCCCACAGTCTCTTTTCTGATTCAGGACTCCCCATCATCTACCGTGTGTTTGATGAAGACTCCACTGGTGACCGTGTACTAGCAGCGTTCCCTTCACAGACTCCTTGGCACTTCAGCCCTTGGGACCTACAGCCCCACTGTGGTAACACTCACCGACCTTCCAACAGCCCTCAGTCCTTGATAAGGAACTTTGACTGGACCATGCGTACCGCCAGTTTCACCTGCCCTTCTGCTCCAGGAGTTCCCAGCCATCCGACCATGTGGTGACAGAGACATTGCCAATGACCTTGTAGAGGAAATGTTCCCTCACAGCTCTCCCCGGGCCTCTCCTGCGATCGGCACCCCCCCCCACCCCAGATGGGGATGGCCTCCTGCGACTGACTAACATGCCAGTCCTCACTTAACCCAGCCGACTCTGACCCCTGTGGAGAATCACCTTAGCTTATATATCAGGCCTGCCCCCTTGCAATTCGTTTGGGGATTGGTCAGGGCTCACACACAAGCTGCCTGTCACTCCAGTTCCAGGCCCAGCCCCCTTTCCAGAATCTTCTCTCTGGAAACAGTGGGAAGCGCCTAAGAGCTAGAGCACAGGTGGTAATGCCCACAGCTACTCTGACCACTCCCAACCCCTCAGATCAAAACAGACAGGCCTAGCATGCAGCATAAGCCTGCCTAAATTTGCCTGTGCTGGATAACCTAGTAAAAATACCTTACTAGCACCAACCTACTGGTTGAGGGTGCTACACATAGGAAGTGCACCATATTTCGAAACCAGAATTATGGTGTTTTATAGCATGTTTTAACTATATGTAAATCAATGCTATTGTTTTATTTTTGAGCAATCGGTTGTTGTAGGCTTTGTGTAGGAGGCATACAGTATCTCACAAAAGTGAGTACACCCCACACATTTTTGTAAATCTTTTATTATATCTTTTCATGTGACAACACTAAAGAAATGACACTTTGCTACAATGTAAAGTAGTGAGTGTACAGCTTGTATAACAGTGTAAATTTGCTGTCCCCTCAAAATAACTCAACACACAGCCATTAATGTGTAAACCGCTGGCAACAAAAGTGAGTACACCCCTAAGTGAAAATGTCCAACCATCACAATTTCCTCAAAGTGTAAGTCCAGCCTAACACTAAAATTCCTGCCTCTACAGACATTCACAATCTAACACTAACCTATCTAGCCCTGTAAAGAAGAAATCACTATACATACCTTTTTTGAAGCCGATCTCATCTAGTCTTCAGCGGCAGAAGCTCTGCAGAGGACATAATTGAAAACGGCTGTGAAATAAATATATATCCAATGTGCGGCGCTAGAGTGAACATGTAACAGGATGGCACATATAAACAATAAACACTCTAAAAATAAATAAAATATTTCCAAAATATAGTGCAAGTGCTCAGTAAAAAGTAAAATAAAGTGCAAGTGTTCAGTGTGTATATACACAGTCCTCAATAATGTTTGCAAGCAAATAATGGTCCATAGAAATAACAAAGGAATAAGTTAAGCAAAAAGTGTCTTCATGCAATGTGCACACTCCCCCTTCAGGGGTGCCCTCACCTTAAGGGCTTTAAAAACAAGCCTGTAGTAATTGGTAACAGCTTAGATGGTCATCATCCATATAGTGGCTGGTTAGTGGTAAACATGAATCCCATATTCATTCCACCTCCTGGTAAGAACACTGATCAATAAAGCTACACTTCCGCCTGGTGTTTCAGTGATCACCTCATATGCATACAGGGAATAATAGAGGCGTGCAATAGTGTAATTCCATTTAGAATCAAATTTAATAAAAACTTAAGCTCATAACCTTACACTCACATTTAATATATTTAAAACCGCATTTGAGATGTGCTGGTATATGGGGGTGAGATCGTCACCTGTATTCCGGTCTGCAGTCCCGGTGTACGGCGTTTCCCCTGTCCTGTTTCTCCACAGCACTTCCTAGTTCCTTCTGCATCAGCCAGCCAAGCTCCTCCTACCGGTTTCGTCACACCTCATGACTTCCTCTTGGAGATCTGATTGGCTGATGCATGTCTCTTGTTATTTTTAGCGGCGATAGCCACCATTTTCTCGTAGCCCGCGATTACAGGCACATCATTAACAGCTATACAATTATTCACTACTGCTGATCTAACCTCAATATAAATATGCACATCACTCAATCTCACATGGGGCATATATATAATACATTTATGCCTCGTTTCCACTGAGCGGATCAGTTCGGTTCGGTGCGGTACGCTATTTTGGGTGTTTCCATTATGAAAGTGGCCCATACAACCGAACCGAACCGTTCCATTCAGGGTCCTGCTTCAGATGTTGGGCCATAGAAAATGGAACGGTTCGGTTAGGGCGGAGCTACGATACATTCCACTGATTGGCTGACAGAAAACCCTCTGCTGTGCTATGCTGAGGCATTTTTTCTAAACCCTGTATGACCTCTTGTGGTCCCACTTGCAGTGGAAACGCTCACCAGAATAGACCGGACCATTCTAGGCCATTCAGACTGTACCGACCCGAACCGATCCGCTCAGTGGAAACAAGGCATTAGATTGTACATATCAGCATTATAACAATATAAAACGGAGCATCACAATCCCATACATGAACATATACGTTCATAGTAAAAACGACACCTAAAACTAAAATGGCATTAAGCAAATACCTTAATTGTAGGGAATTGCTCTATGATTAATAATGATCATGGAACCATAACAGCCATATAGATTGCATGGTAATGTCATGGTCACCAAATCTAACAGAAAAAAACCCATTGACTTTATGTATTACCATGTATACTCAATATACATACTAAAGTAACACAATGAGTAGTTAACCCGCCTTACTCTATATAGGGATGGGAACATGGTTTAAATTTACTACATCATGTGTAACACTAATAGAACCCCAATATATAAATTAAACCAAGTCAGGAAATATGTTATGGTAGGGAAATAAAATAATATTATTCAAGGATATTGTTTTAAAATTAATTAAACTTAATAATCAATCGTTTAAAATCGGATATTAGAAATTATCTATAAAACAGTTAAGATCAAATTCCCTATTCAAACCTCTGGGCGCTAAAGTGCCCAACTCATATCCCCTCATCCTTGTTGGTAGCAGCCATGGAAGTATTTGCGTTTATGGAAGGGAGGGAACTGAATATAGATGAGTTGTTTACTATCCCTGATATAGGTAATAGTCAGGGCTTTTTTTCAGGGAGAACTTGGTGGAACTCAGTTCCACCACCTCTGGCTCAGAGCCTTGGGGGGGCCTGCTCACCACAATCACTTGTAAACACAGAAGTCCTGTTTCTGTGTTTACAAGTGACAGCTCTGCACTCTGTGTGTAACACCCCTGAACTCTGCACTCTGTATGTAATGCAACCCTGGTATTTAGTGCCCCTTTAAGACCCTCCTACTGTTCGTGAAATTTGACTGACCACACCCGCTATTTGATGTGATTTGGAGGGTGTGTGTGGGTGGAGGGGTTTTGGGGGGTCGTGGTTGAGTTCCAGCACCTAGTGTTTGAGAAAAAAAGCCGTGGTAATAGTGATACACACTCAACATTCAGGGAAATGGGCCACCTGATGGATAAGAAGATTAACCTCTGGTGGGATATCATCACCATTGAGCAGTATTTAAAAGAAGATATCATCCCTAGGGAATTTAGATGGGATATTCCCTTTAATGATGGTTTAAGGGATGATGATGATATCAAAGAGTGGTATGAATTTTTCAGTGGCAAAGGAAAGGAAGCCCTTATATTTATTAAAAAAACGAAGAAGAGGAAACTTGCTAGGATATAAGGTAACATTAGAGAATTGAAAGAAAAACTGGAACCGGAACTGGAACTGGAAAAACTGGAACCAAATAAAGGTACAGCAGAATTTAAAACATTAGCTGAACAATTAAACAAAAATATGATACAAAAAGATAAGGAGAATAAACAAAGAAAAATTGGTAAATTCCAGAGAGATTGTAATTATTATAAGATGAAGAAGTATAAATGGATGACTCCCGCGCTGTCTAAAAATAAAGGCCTATGGCACACTGCAGCAAACACCTGATACACTGATCCTTTGACAGAAAAAAGTGGAAAGAATAAATAATGATGTTTACACTGTGTAAACTATAGATAAAAAAAATGCACGAAAGTGTGAAAATATTATAGATAAAAAATACCATTGACAGTGTGCTAATAATAAAGCATATAGTGTAAAACATCAAATTAAGTGACAAAGTCCATGTGCAAGATCAAACGAAAATACAAAGTTAGACGATGTGATCCAGAAAAGAAAGTCTGAGTTTGAAAGTGTATATCACATACAGAGTGAATCCCTCCACCATAAATGGCAAATGGCCAGTGCTGAAAAAATCTTCTGTGATGACACCTGTGTATCTGCAAGCCTCTCACCTTACTGCCGTAAGGTATACAGCATTAATCAATCACAGGTGGTAGTATTCAGTAGTTCCCTCTTGGTTTGATAGCTTAATCCTTCTCTGATGGTTTTGATATGCGGGGTTTAAGCAGAAAAAAAAAAAGCAAATAGCGTCTACCCATTAAAAGAAGGGGAAGTGATATGGCAGACAAAAGTAGCTACACTCACTTTTTAAATGTGAACATAGGCAACAATCCATGAGCTCCAAGCTCGTTTGCTTCCATGCAATCTTGATAGCACCTATTATCCAAAACCCTTCACTACGTGTCTTGGTATGTGAGGTTTAAACATGGGAAAGAGTGATGCCCATAGCGTGATCCCATTTTAAAAACAATTTATTGAAATAGCAACAAAGTAGACAAACTCACGTTTAAGTAAACAAGGAACCTGCAACAAACCATGAGCGCCGTGCTCGTATCCTTCCATCAGATGTTGATGATACCTATTGCTCCTGTCTTTAAACAGTGTGTTCAATTAAATAGACGGCGCCCATTTTTCTTTACTTTGGTCTCCCATAGGATCCCATTATAGCGGCCATTTTTCGTTGGTTCGCGGCACATACTAACAAGGCAAACTCACACAGACCGGAAAAAGCTGGAGTACCAAAAAGGCACATTGATCTGGGCAAGTGGATAATAATAAGGGACAATAAAAAAGGGGGTTAAAATATAAAACATATATATATATATATATATATATATATATATATATATATATATATATATATATATATATATATATATTATGATTATGATATTGTCCCACTGACTGGACAACAATCCCGCCCCCTTTGTCTGAGGGTCTGATAACGAGATTTTTTCTTTTAGTTAGTTGTATCCCAGTCTTTATGGCTCTTGGTTCTTCTCTTTTCTTGATCTTCTAATTCTTGATTTCTTCTGTCACCATGCTTATAGAAACTTCAATATGTTTATTATCATTTGGTTTGGGGTTAAAATCGATTTCTCAGATTGCTATGCACCACTCCTCCATCATCCTACTGTACAATATCACAACGGCATGCTGAAATTGTTGAAAGATGTCGACACGTACTGCACTTTACCAAGTAACCCGATATTTAAATGGAGAAAAAAATTAGAACAGGTTGTCCATCTAGGACTAAAGAAGAGTATCCTTAATAAAAAGGAAGCGAGATATCTGATACCTGAATCCTGTAGGACTCCTATTATTTATGCACTGCCAAAAATTCACAAGGACAAGATCAACCCTCCCTTGAGACCTATTGTAAATGGCATTGAGTCTATAACAGCCAGAATTGGCCAATATATAGATCGATATCTCCAACCAGCAGTACAAAAGAGCAGAGCGTATCTTAACCACTTCAGCCCCGGAAGGATTTACCCCCTTCCTGACCAGAGCACTTTTTACAATTTGGCACTGCGTCACTTTAACTGCTAATTGCGCGGTCATGCAATGCTGTACCCAAACGAAATTTGCGTCCTTTTCTTCCCACAAATAGAGCTTTCTTTTGATGGTATTTGATCACCTCTGCCATTTTTATTTTTTGCGCTATACACGGAAAAAGACCGAAAATTTTGAAAAAAAAATGATATTTTCTACTTTTTGTTCTAAAAAAAATCCAATAAACTCAATTTTAGTCATACATTTAGGCCAAAATGTATTCGGCCACATGTCTTTGGTAAAAAAAATGTCAATAAGTGTATATTTATTGGTTTGCGCAAAAGTTATAGCGCCTACAAACTAGGGTACATTTTCTGAAATTTACACAGCCTTTAATTTATGACTGCCTATGTCGTTTCTTGAGGTGCTAAAATGGCAGGGCAGTACAAAACCCCCACAAATGACCCCATTTTGGAAAGTAGACACCCCAAGGAAATTGCTGAGAGGCATGTTGAGCCCATTGAATATTCATTTTTTTTTGTCCCAAGTGATTGAATGATGACTAAAAAAAAAAAAAAAAAAAAAATTACAAAAAGTTGTCACTAAATGATATATTGCTCACACAGGCCATGGGCATATGTGGAATTGCACCCCAAAATACATTTAGCTGCTTCTCCTGAGTATGGGGATACCACATGTGTGGGACTTTTTGGGAGCCTAGCCGCGTACGGGGCCGCGAAAACCAATCACTGCCTTCTGGATTTCTAAGGGCGTACATTTTTGATTTTACTCCTCACTACCTATCACAGTTTTGAAGGCCAAAAAATGCCCAGATGGCATAAAACCCCCCCAAATGACCCCATTTTGGAAAGTAGACACCCCAAGCTATTTGCTGAGAGGCATGGTGAGTATTTTGCAGCTCTCATTTGTTTTTGAAAATAAAGAAAGACGAGAAAAAAAAAATTTTTTTTTCTTTTTTCCATTTTCAAAACTTTGTGACAAAAAGTGAGGTCTGCAAAATACTCACTATACCTCTCAGCAAATAGCTTGGGGTGTTTACTTTCCAAAATGGGGTCATTTGGGGGTTTTTTTTGCCACCTGGGCATTCCATGGCCTCCGAAACTGTGATAGGCAGTGAAGAGTGAAATCAAAAATTTACGGCCTTAGAAAGACTGAAGGCGGTGCTTGGTTTTCGGGGTCCCGTACGCGGCTAGGCTCCCAAAAAGTCCCACACATGTGGTATCCCCGTACTCAGGAGAAGCAACAGAATGTATTTTGGGGTGTAATTTCACATATTCCCATGGCATGTTTGAGCAATATATCATTTAGTGACAACTTTGCGCAAAAAAAAATAAAAAAAATAAAAAAATTGTCTCTTTCCCACAACTTGTGTCACAATATAAAATATTCCATGGACTCGACATGCCTCTCAGCAAATAGCTTGGGGTGTCTACTTTCCAAAATGGGATCATTTGGAGGGGTTTTGAACTGTCCTGGCATTTTATGCACAACATTTAGAAGCTTATGTCACACATCACCCACTCTTCTAACCACTTGAAGACAAAGCTCTTTCTGACACTTTTTGATTACATAAAAAAATAATTTTTTTTGCAAGAAAATTACTTTGAACCCCCAAACATTATATATTTTTTTAAAGCAAATGCCCTACAGATTAAAATGGTGGGTGTTTCATTTTTTTTTTTTTCACACAGTATTTGCGCAGCGATTTTTCAAACGCATTTTTTGGGGAAAAAACACACTTTTTTAAATTTTAATGCACTAAAACACACTATATTGCCCAAATGTTTGATGAAATAAAAAAGATGATCTTAGGCCGAGTACATGGATACCAAACATGACATGCTTTAAAATTGCGCACAAACGTGCAGTGGCGACAAACTAAATACATTTTTAAAAGCCTTTAAAAGCCTTTACAGGTTACCACTTTAGATTTACAGAGGAGGTCTACTGCTAAAATTACTTCCCTCAATCTGACGTTCGCGGTGATACCTCACATGCATGGTGCAATTGCTGTTTACATTTGACGCCAGACCGATGCTTGCGTTCGCCTTAGCGCGAGAGCAGGGGGGACAGGGGTGCTTTTTTTTTTTTTTTCTTTATTATTCTTATTTTTTTTTATCTTATTTTTAAACTGTTCCTTTCATTTTTTTTTTAATCATTTTTATTGTTATCTCAGGGAATGTAAATATCCCCTATCATAGCAATAGGTAGTGACAGGTACTCTTTTTTGAAAAAATTGGGGTCTATTAGACCCTAGATTTCTCCTCTGCCCTCAAAGCATCAGACCACACCAAGATCGGTGTGATAAAATGCTTTCCCAATTTCCCAATGGCGCTGTTTACATCCGGCGAAATCTAAGTCATAAAATGCTCGTAGCTTCCGGTTTCTTAGGCCATAGAGATGTTTGGAGCCACTCTGGTCTCTGATCAGCTCTATGGTCAGCTGGCTGAATCACCGGCTGCATTTTCAGGTTCCCTGTTGAGACAGGAGAGCCAGAGAAAAACACGGAAGACGTTGGGGGGGGGGCATTCCCTCCCACTGCTTGTAAAAGCAGTCTAGAGGCTAATTAGCCGCTAGGATTGCTTTTACATGAAAGCCGACCGCTGGCTGAAAAGAATGATACCAAGATGATACCTAAACCTGCAGGCATCATTCTGGTATAACCACTCAAAGTCGTGAATGGCGTACCTGAAGACAAAAAAATGGTTAACAATAAAGCACAGTAAACGGTAAAGTATAAAAAATTGCATACCTGAAAAGCAAACATGATAAAACATAACAACAATAAAACATTGCAGAATAGAATACAGTAAAAAAGAGCAGAACAATAGAGAGAATAGAGAGAGAGAGAACAATAAAACGACTATAAAACTATATTTTTTTATTTTATATTTTTGTATGTGTTTTTTTTTTTTTACACTTTTTTTTGTAACTGTAACTTTTATAACTGTAACCGGTTCCAGGTTCGGGTCTCTCAAAATGCGATGGCATCTTGGGAGACCCTGTGAAAGTGTGCCTAGTCTGTGGAATGCTGTACCCTACGCTAATACTCAACTAGTGAATGGTAGCGTTCAAAACATTCACCAATGCAAAGACCAGGATTGTCAGGACAGGAGGGACAATAATAGCGGGTGTCACGCCTATATCCGCACTTGCTGCAGACACGACATCTTTTTTGGGGGGGTTCGTTGGGTAGGGGTACTCGGGAGGACATAAAGAAAATGCCTCTCATGCAGCCGACTGCATTTGGTTGGGGATGTGAATGGGGGAAGTACGGGCGCTGCAGAAGCGGTGGGTTCCCAATTAGGATTGGCGAATGCAGCAGGAAGGGCACTATGGGCACGACGGGCCTGTGTTTGTCTTTTTGGTGGCAGCGGGACACTACTTGTGCTTGCCACCTCACCAGCTTGAACTGCACTTATGGGACTCGCCACGTCACCAAGTGTTACTGCAGTGCTGGTTTGACTACGACCGGGGTGTACTAGGCCGCTGGTGCTTGCCAGTTCACCAAAACGCTACCAAAAAAACTGTTAGCGATCGCAGGATCAGGCCTGACTCTTTAGTTTAGTGTTTTGTAAGTGTCAGTGATCGATCGATACTGCACTTGGGTGGGCTGGGCTGGGCCGGGCGGAGGGGCAAAACGCAGGTGCTAGCAGGTATCTGGGCTGATCCCGCTAACACTGCATTTTTGGGAACCCTAAACTGCTGGGGACGCTAGTATAGATCTGATCGGATCAGATATTGATCCGATCAGATACTATACCACTAAGGGAGGTGTACGGTGCGTGCGTGGGTGTTAGCGGTAATGGCGCTAACCTGACACTGCCTGGGGCTGGTGCTTGCCAGTTCACCAAAACGCTACCAAGAAAACTGTTAGCGATCGCAGGGATCAGGCCTGACTCTGAACGCTTCAGTTATGCGTTTAGTGTTTTGTAAGTGACAGTGATCGATCGATACTGCACTTGGGTGAGCTGGGCGGAGGGGAAAAACGCAGGTGCTAGCAGGTATCTGGGCTGATCCCGCTAACACTGCGTTTTTGGGAACCCTAAACTGCTGGGGACGCTAGTATAGATCTGATTGGATCAGATATTGATCCGTACAGATACTATACCACTAAGGGAGGCGTATGATGCGTGCGTGGGTGTTAGCGGTACTGGCGCTAATCTGACGCTGCCTGGGGCGACGCATATCACCGCCGGGCGGTCAGGGGGCTAAACCTTTATTCGGTAATAAACGGCGGGTGCCCTGACACTATAAAAAATAAACGAACTAACCAGCGTCACCCATAATGGTTATACAGTGATCAGTGGTGAAAGGGTTAACTAGGGGGCAATCAAGGGGTTAAAACATTTATTAGATAGTATATGGGGGTCCCTGTCGCTATAAAACGCTGACGGCGAACCTAAATATTTACGTCCCTAACTAGCGTCACCAGCAACACTAATACATCGATCAGAAAAATGATCGCTTAGTGACACTGGTGACGGGGGGTGATCAAGGGGTTAAAACTTTATTAGGGGGGGTTAGTGGGGTACCCTAGACCTAAAGGGGGGTAATACTAACTGTTCCAACACTGTAACTGTCACAAACTGACACTATGCAGTAATCAGGAAAAAAAAAAAAAAAAAAAACCTGCTTGGTGTCAGTTTGTGACAGGGGGGGGGGGGTGATTGGGGGGGGATCGGGGGGTGATCGGGGGGGGGGGGATCGGGGTGTTTTGTATGCCTGGCATGTTCTACTGTGTTGTGTTGTGTTTGTGCACTTACATTCCAGTCTTCTCTCCACGGCCCGGAACGGAAAATACCGAGCCGAGGAGAGATGACATCATTTCCTCTGCCTCTGTGTACAATACAGAGGCAGGGAAATGATCCCATTGGCTGGGAGCGATCGCGAGGGGGGGGCCACGAATGGATGGCCTCCCCCTCACCACCGATCGCCGGGGAAGATTTGCCGACCGCCGCAGGCACCGGGGGGGGGGGTCCGATCGGACCCCCCACCCGCGGGCAGGCAGGGACGTACAGGTAAGCCCTTTTGCCTGCCCGTGCCGCTCTGTCGACATACATCTGTGTGCGGCGGTCGGCAACTGGTTAAAGACACAAAACAAATACTGCAGCTTTTAGAAGAGAGAACAGACACTGGACCTTTGTTGATGGCGACAGCAGATGTTTCGTCTTTATACACTATTATACTTCATTATCAGGCATGCAAAGCCACTAAATGTGGACTGAGAAAATTTACAAAACCCCCCTGTATGCAAAGAAAATTCCTTGTCAAATGTCTTGATTTTTGTCTTAACCACTTGCCGACCGCCGCACACCGATGTACGTCCCTACTTTGGGGACGGATATTGTTGTTATGGCAGCAGCTAGCTGCCATAACCCCGGTATCCCCGTGTTTGGCCGGCGGTCGGCTACAAGATAAAAGTGGTCTCGCCGGCGGATTTGCTGCGAGATCACTTTTATCAGTGGTGGGAGAGGGCCCCCCCCTCCTGCCGCGATCCAGTGTCCTCCGCCAGAGTATGGCAGAGTATTGTGGGGTATTGCAGAGTATGGCGGGGTATTGCTGAGTATGGCTGAGCATGGCTGGGTATGGCTGGGTATGGCTGGGTATCACCAAGTATTACAGAGTATGGCTGGGTATGGCAGTGCATTGCAGGGTATTGCGGGATATTGCAGGATATTGCAGAGTATTGCGGGGTATTGCAGAGTATTGCAGGGTATTGCGGGGCATTGCAGGGTATTGCAGAGTATTGTGGATTATTGCAGAGTATTGTGGGGTATTGCAGAGTATTGTGGAGTATTGCAGAGTATTGCAGAGTATTGTAGAGTATTGTAGAGTATTGTGGGGTATTGCAGAGTATTGCGGGGTATTGCAAAGTATTGTAGAGTATTGTGGGGTATTGCAGAGTATTGCGGGGTATTGCAGAGTATTGCAGAGTATTGCGGGGTATTGCAGAGTATTGCGGGGTATTGCAGGGTATTGCAGAGTATTTCGGGGTATTGCAGAATATTTCGGGGTATTGCAGGGTATTTCGGGGTATTGCAGGGTATTGCAGAGTATTGCACAGTATTGTGGGGTATTGCAGAGTATTGCACAGTATTGTGGGGTATTGCAGAGTAGTACAGGGTATTGCAGAGCATTGAGGAATGGCTGAGCATGGATGGATGGATGGCAGTTGTCACAGAGCACTACAGACCAAGCCCACAGCACTGCTGCCATCCGATCCCTCCCCCTCTCCGCTCACAGTGTACCAATCGGTACAGAGAGGGGAGGAGATGCACAAGAAAGGACCCTAGAGATAGGGAACTTATGTACCCCCCAATACAGTGGGACTTTATAGGCGAAAAGAACAATTACGTTTAGGTAAAAATCTTTTTTATTTAGAAAAAGCATAAAAACAAGATATACTAAACATAAATCTCTACAAAAGTGCTTATGCAATGAATTTTCCTTCATAGAATTATTATATACTTCCATCTATAGACACATGTTTCTCTGGGAGCCTAACATGTTTCAGGACGATGTCCCTTCTTCAGAGGCGTGTTGCAGAGAGAAATATTATATATGTGGAAGATACATTCTGAAAAAACAAATGAAAGCAATTTGCATATTACAGCATTGTACAGAATGAACGTTTCACAACATAGCATCCAACAATGTCCACTGTACGTACCAGTGAGGTAGTCCTTAAGAATGAGAATACAGTGCATAAGATATGCACACAAGCAAACTTTTATATTAGGTAAAAGAAGAAAAAATTGAAGAAAAAAAATAATTTTGATAAAATAGGAATTGCCATCAGTTAGCCGACTAGCGGGTGTGATGGTTGTCCCCCGGCTTCAGGAATAGCTCCGCAAAGGCCCCCAAATGAAAGGACGACCCTGCTGTATCTTCCACATATATAATATTTCTCTTCTCGGCCTTTTGGCTAAGATCAAGTGTAGTATCTGTTCTTATCAGTTTCCAGAGGAGGCGCTGTGCCACTCTCGTCGGAGAGGGCCAGCAAATCCAATGGTGTCATAGTACCTGGAAAGGCGATACTCAGCAGGGACTACGCCGTGTTGCCCGACAGTATACTGGGGACCGGCCAATGGTTGAGTCTGAGCCGTCTGAAAGGGTGCTTCTGGTGGGGATGGGTGCTGCATTTCGGTCTGGCTGAAGGGTCGGGTCCCTGGCCTTCTGGCCTGGATTGTGGTGGCTCTAGCTGCCGACAGTTATTTGGGTAGGAGAACGCTTACTCCCCTCTTGTATGGAAGGGGGGAGTGGCTAGTATCCATTTACCCGAATGTGAAACTGGAAGGGGTGATGGGAGTGCGGTGGAGCCTATGGGGCAAGGGCTCTCACCAAGCTTCCTGAACCTCATGCCTTTTCTGTCTGCGGTGGGGGCTATCGTGGTCTAGGCTGTGGGCCAGGGTAGGTCTTGAAAGCCTATGGAGTAGTGCCCCTGGGTGGCAGCCAGGGGTGCCATAAGATCACTGTGAGTGGCAGTCACTTTGATTTTGGGCACCATGGTCACTGCACCATAACACAGCTTTTTTTGCACCTGCCTCTTGGGCCGGGCCTTTTGGCTAGGACCAGAGGAATTTTTTATTCCTGGCCGGAGGGCCTGGTCATTGTTTTACACAATGGCCAGTTCTTCACTCTCCTCTCCACTATCCCTTCCCCCACTTTTTTATTTATTTGAAACCCTATGTTTGTTTTGTCACGTCTTGTTTTTTCACGTTTTGCACGATGAGTAAGGATGCGGGTCCCCGGGCCAGCCCTGAAAGTCTTGGGAAGGGGTGGACATGGCCTTTTGGCTTAGTCCGCCCTCTCTCATGGGGTCTCCCTTCGGGGGAGCCCCACCTAGTACTTGGGGGGGTCCTGTTCCGGCAGGCCCTCCAGAGAACAGGGTCTGTCTGGTTTCGGCCAGATGGACCACAGTAAGTACCTTTGTCCCCGTCTGGAGCCTAACGCCCCGGGGGATCAGGGAATTGGCACGTCTTGTGTACCCGTGGCACTTTTTTGTGAGCACTCTTTATGTGTGTGCACATTTTTTATGCACCGGGTGAAGTTTTTTGGGTGTGTTTTGCACGCCATAGGCTTTCAATAAAAAAAAAAAAAAAAAAATATAATATTTCTCTCTGCAACACGCCTCTGAAGAAGGGACATCGTCCTGAAACATGTTAGGCTCCCAGAGAAACATGTGTCTATAGATGGAAGTATATAATAATTCTATGAAGGAAAATTCATTGCATAAGCACTTTTGTAGAGATTTACGTTTAGTATATCTTGTTTTTATGCTTTTTCTAAATAAATAAGATTTTTACCTAAACATAATTGTTGTGTTCGCCTATAAAGTCCCACTGTATTGGGGGGTACATAAGTTCCCTATCTCTAGGGTCCTTTCTTGTGCATCAATTTAGGATGTTGGCAACATATTGAAGGCAATATAGTTGACCTTCGGTGGTTCATCATATTATATATAGAGAGGGGAGGAGAGGAACCGGCGTCATGAGATGTTTGTTTACATGTTTGTTTACATTTGACGATCAGCGGCCATTTACCGGGATCCGTGATGCGCTGGGTCCTCTGGACCCGGCGGTCACGGATGTTCTCAGGTGCGCGCCCCAGGGGGTGCACGAGAGCGGAATTCTGGGAGGACGTCACTGTTCGCCCTCCCAGAGTTAAGCAACCGCCCTGTAGCCTTCATTTGGCTATGGGTCGGTTGTTACATAGCTACATAGCTACATAGTAGGTGAGGCTGAAAAAAGACACAAGTCCATCAAGTCCAACCTATGTGTGTGATAATGTGTCAGTATTACATTACATATCCCTGTATATTGCGGTCATTCAGGTGATTATCTAATAGTTTCTTGAAGCTATCAATGCTCCCCGCTGAGACCACCGCCTGTGGAAGGGAATTCCACATCCTTACCGTTCTTACAGTAAAGAACCCTCTACGTAGTTTAAGGTTAAACCTCTTTTCTTCTAATTGTAATGAGTGGCCACGAGTCTTATTAAACTCTCTTCTGCGAAAAAGTTTTATCCCTATTGTGGGGTCACCAGTACAGTATTTGTAAATTGAAATCATATCCCCTCTCAAGCGTCTCTTCTCCAGAGAGAATAAGTTCAGTGCTTGCAACCTTTCCTCATAACTAAGATCCTCCAGACCCTTTATTAGCTTTGTTGCCCTTCTTTGTACTCGCTCCATTTCCAGTACGTCCCTCCTGAGGACTGGTGCCCAGAACTGGACAGCATACTCCAGGTGCGGCCGGACCAGAGTCTTGTAGAGCGGGAGAATTATCGTTTTATCTCTGCAGTTGATCCCCCTTTTAATGCATGCCAATATTCTGTTTGCTTTATTAGCAGCAGCTTGGCATTGCATGCCATTGCTGAGCCTATCATCCACTAGGACCCCCAGGTCCTTTTCCATCCTAGATTCCCCCAGAGGTTCTCCCCCCAGTGTATAGATTGCATTCATATTTTTGCCACCCAAATGCATTATTTTACATTTTTCTACATTGAACCTCATTTGCCATGTAGTCGCCCACCCCATTAATTTGTTCAGGTCTTTTTGCAAGATTTCCACATCCTGCAGAGAAGTTATTGCCCTGCTTAGCTTAGTATCGTCTGCAAATACAGAGATTGAACTCTTTATCCCATCCTCCAGGTCGTTTATGAACAAATTAAATAGGATTGGTCCCAGCACAGAACCCTGGGGAACCCCACTACCCACCCCTGACCATTCTGAGTACTCCCCATTTATCACCACCCTCTGAACACGCCCTTGTAGCCAGTTTTCAATCCATGTACTCACCCTATGGTCCATGCCAACGCACCTTATTTTGTATAGTAAAAGTTTATGGGGAACTGTGTCAAATGCTTTTGCAAAATCCAGATACACCACGTCTACGGGCCTTCCTTTATCTAGATGGCAACTCACCTCCTCATAGAAGGTTAATAGATTGGTTTGGCAAGAACGATTCTTCATGAATCCATGCTGATTACTGATAATGAAATCATTCTTATTACTAAAATCTTGTATATAGTCCCTTATCATCCCCTCCAAGAGTTTACATACTATTGATGTTAGGCTAACTGGTCTGTAATTCCCAGGGATGTTTTTTGGGCCCTTTTTAAATATTGGTGCTACATTGGCTTTTCTCCAATCAGCTGGTACCATTCCAGTCAAAAGACTGTTTGTAAATATTAGGAACAACGGTCTGGCAATCACCTGACTGAGTTCCCTAAGTACCCTCGGATGCAAGCCATCTGGTCCTGGTGATTTATTAATGTTAAGTTTCTCAAGTCTAATTTTAATTCCGTCCTCTGTTAACCATGGAGGTGCTTCCTGTGATGTGTCATGAGGATAAACACTGCAGTTTTGGTTACTGAAGCCCCCCGATTCACTTGTGAAGACTGAGGAGAAGAATAAATTCAATACCTTTGCCATCTCCCCATCCTTTGTAACCAGATGTCCTTCCTCATTCTTTATGGGGCCAATATGGTCTGTCCTCCCTTTTTTACTGTTTACATACTTAAAGAATTTCTTGGGATTTCTTTTGCTCTCCTCCGCTATGTGTCTTTCATGTTCTATCTTAGCCATCCTAATTGCACCCTTACATTTCTTATTGCATTCTTTATAAATTCTGAATGCTGAGGATGATCCCTCAACCTTGTATTTTTTGAAGGCCTTCTCCTTTGCTTTTATATGCATTTTTACATCGGAGTTAAGCCATCCAGGATGTTTGTTCGCTCTTTTAAATTTATTACCCAATGGGATACATTGGCTAATGCCCTTATTTAATATGCTCTTAAAGCAAACCCATCTCTCCTCCGTATTCTTTGTTCCTAATATTTTATCCCAATTTATGCCTTTTAGCAAGGTTTGTAGTTTAGGGAAGTTGGCTCTTTTGAAATTCAGTGTCTTTGTGTTCCCTTCATGTTTCCTATTTGTGTGATTTATACTGAAACTAATTGACCTGTGATCGCTGTTACCTAAATTGCCCCGTATTACCACATCTGTTATCAGGTCTGTATTATTGGTAATCAGTAGATCTAGTAATGTTTTATTTCTAGTTGGTGCGTCTACCATCTGACCCATAAAATTGTCCTGCAAAACACCAAGGAACTGGCGAGCCTTAAATGAATGCGCGGTTCCCTCCGCCCAGTCTATGTCTGGATAATTAAAATCCCCCATTATGATAACACTTCCCATCCTTGCTGCTAATCCAATTTGTGATAGGAGATCCGTCTCCACTTCCTCCCTCAGGTTTGGGGGCCTATAGCATACTCCCAGTATTATTTTCCCCTTAGCTTCATCCCTTTGGAGCTCTACCCATAAAGATTCCACCTCCTCCCTAGCCCCCTCAGTGATGTCATCTCTCACACTCACTTGTACATTATTCTTGATATATAGGCATACCCCTCCCCCTTTTTTACCTTCTCTATCCTTGCGGTATAGGGTATACCCTTGAATGTTTGCCAGCCAATCATGAGAGCTGTTGAACCAGGTCTCTGAAATTCCCACAAAATCCAAATCCTCCTTGTACAACCGTATCTCTAGTTCACCCATCTTGTCCGCCATGCTCCTGGCATTGGTGAACATGCCACATAGTTTAGACTGGTCGCATATTGTCCTCGTATTGGGTGTTTCAAGATTGCAACTAGGACTTGCTACTATACTCACCTTGTGTTTTTGTGCTTTGGTTAACCTACCACTAATGCCCCCAATACTACCCTCTGGAATATCTTCCGCGCTGGCTATCACTGTCTCTGGACCCTCCCCCCCATCGCCTAGTTTAAAAACCCCTCTAACTTTTTGGCCATCTTCATTCCCAGCAGATCTGCACCCTCCTCATTTAGGTGCAGTCCGTCCCTTCTATAGTACCGGTTACCGACTGAGAAGTCGGCCCAGTCCTCCAGGAACCCAAACCCCTCCTTACTACACCAGCTCTTCAGCCACTTGTTTACTTCCCTAATCTCCCTCTGCCTTTCTGGTGTGGCTCGATGTACCGGTAGTATTCCTGAGAACACTACCTTGGAGGTCCTTTTCCTCAATTTAGCTCCTAAATCCCTAAAATCGTTCTTTAGGACACTCCATCTGCCTGTGACTTTGTCATTGGTGCCAACGTGCACCATGACAGCCGGGTCTTCCCCAGCCCCTCCCAGTAATCTGTCCACAAGATCCGTGATGTGCCGAACCCGAGCGCCCGGTAGACAACATACTGTTTGGCGCTTCAGGTCTTGGTTACAGATTGCCCTCTCTGTCCTTCTAAGAATTGAGTCCCCTACCACCAGAATCTGTCTTTCCTTTCCCTTTGCTGCCCCCCCACTCTCACTGGAGGAGTTCTTCCCCTGGCAGCTAGGAGAGTCCCTCATCTCCAGCAGTGCTGGTCCCTGACTGGTTTCACCAATGTCACTCAATGGAGCGTACTTATTGGGATGCTCCAGTCCTGGAACGGCCTCTCTGGCACTTCCCCCTCTACCCCTCCTGACTGTCACCCATCTACTCTTTGCTAGTGCCTGCACCTCTTTGTCTCCACCCGCCTCTGTGCTGGCCCCTGCCGGCACCTGCCATGTACGTTCCTGGCTCACCTTTAGTATGGAGGGACTTCTCAGTGCTGACAGTTGCTTCCCTAGATTCAGAACCTGGGCTTCCAGGGAAACAATGTGCTTACATTTTGCACAGCAGTATTCGCCCTCGATCGGATGATCAAGGAACGCATACATGCGGCAAGATGTACAAAGAGCCGCCTCTCCACACCCGCCGGGCATCGTACCTATTAAATTTAGTGAGGATTGGGGAATTTTACCCTGTCCAATTTATCTAACAGCTAGCTTCCTGGCACTAATACTCAAGACAATACACAGGTACACAACAAGACAATACACAGGTACACAATACACAGTACTAACGATCCACACACACTACTCAGACAACACTCAGATACTCACACTACACAGGTACTATGACCCCTGTTATAACCTCCTGTTTTAAACTCTTGTGTTTAACTCCCACTTAATTCAGTTCCACTTACACCAAGCTCCACTGCTTCAAACTGAGCACGCTCACACTGAGCCCTGCAACCAGTTAAATAGTCACCACACCCCTTAATTGATAGACTGATGAAACCAGAAAAAAAAAAAAAAAGAGCTATTTAAAAAGTGACAGCAAAAGTCAAAGGAAAAGCCCCCAAAAAGCACCCCAGCAAACAGCAACAGACAGCAGACAGCAACAGACAGCAGACAGCAACAGACAGCAGACAGCAGCAGACAGCAACCAAACACCAAGACTTTTATACTCTAACTCTTGTGTTTAACTCCCACTTAATTCAGCTCCACGTACACCAAGCTCCACTGCTTCAAACTGAGCACGCTCACACTGAGCCCTGCAACCAGTTAAGTGGTTAAAGACACAAAACAAATACTGCAGAAGAGAGAACAGACACTGGACCTTTGTTGGTGGCGACAGCAGATGTTTCGTCTTTATACACTATTATACTTCATCAGGCATGCGAAGCCACTAAATGTAGGCTGAGAAAATTTACAAAACCCCCCGGTATGCAAAGAAAATTCCTTGTCAAATGTCTTGATTTTTGTCTTAACCACTTGCCGACCGCCGCACACCGATGTACGTCCCTAATTTGGGGACGGATATCGTTATGGCAGCAGCTAGCTGCCATAACCCCGGTATCCCTGTGTTCGGCCAGCGGTAGGCTACAAGATAAAAGTGGGCTCTGCGGCAGATTTGCTGCGAGCCGGTGCCGTCGGCAGCGGCGGAGGCGATCGCGTCTGTCCCCTGGGCTGACATGGAGATGAGTGAGGGGAAGATGGTCCCCACCCGTCTCCATGACACTGCAGGGCGGAAGCAACGTCAAAACATCACTTCCGCCCATAGCTCTTTGGCCACTTAATTTTTTTTTTTTTTAAATGACAAAAGTTTTTATTTTTATTTTTTTATTGCATTTTAGTGTGAATATGAGATCTGAGGTCTTTTTGATCCCAGATCTCATATTTAAGAGGTCCTGTCATGCTTTTTTTCTATTACAAGGGATGTTTACATTCCTTGTAATAGGAATAATAGTGACACTTTTTAAAAACAGTGTAAAAATAAAAAGTTAAAGGTAAAATAAATAAGAAAAACATTTTTTTATACGCGCCCTGTCCCACTGAGCTCGCGTGCAGAAGCGAACGCATACGTCAGTAGCGCCTGCATATGAAAACAGTGTTCAAAACACATGTGAGATATCGCCACAATCGGTAGAGCAAGAGCAATAATTCTAGCCCTAGACCTCATCTGTAACGCAAAACATGCAAGCGGTAGAATTTTTTAAATGTCGCCTATGGAGATTTTTAAGGGTAAAAGTTTGTTGCCATTCCACGAGTGGGCGCAATTTTGAAGCGTAACATGTTGGGTATCAATTTACTCGGCATAACATTATCTTTCACAATATAAAAAAAATGGGCTAACTTTACTGTTGTCTTATTTTTTATTTAAAAAAGTGTATTTTTTTTAAAAAAAAGTGCACTTGTAAGACCGCTGGGCAAATACGGTGTGACAGAAAGTATTGCAACAACCACCATTTTATTCTCTAGGATGTTAGAAGAAACTGTATAATATTTGGGGGTTCTAAGTAATTTTCTAGCAAAAAAAAATGTTTTTAACTTGTAAACGCCACATCTAAAAAAGAGGCCCAGTCTTAAAGTGGTTAAACATAGTTATTTTTGGTATCGTCAGCAATATTACCAACAAAAAACAGGAGTGGCCATGGGAGCCAAGTTTGCCCCAAGTTTTGCAGGACTTTTTATGTCCCAATGGGAGGAAGAAAGTATTTTTATTGACCCACCGGAAAAGAGCTTATTTTTTATAGACACATTTTAAAAACGTTGATCGCAACAGCTATTTGCCGATTAAAAGTTGTCATCACAAGAATTGGCTGTTTAATATTCCTAAAGGACAGATTATGCGACTCAGACGCAATTGTACAGATGTAGGGGATTTCCTTATACAGGCCAATAAGATTGGCGAAAGATTTGTACAGAAAGGGAATGACAAGGAATTTATTAAAGGGAAAATTGAGGAAGTAACACACATTCATAGAGGAGATTTAATTAAAGATAAGAAATCTGACTGCCAACAAGATTTAGTACCTATGGTATTGGATTACAATATCCAATACAGTTAAATAGAGAAAATAATACAACTACATTGGCATATTTTAAAATCAGACAGACTTCTTCAAGATTTACTACCTGAGAGACCAAGGTTTATATATAGGAGAGCCCCCACTCTCTGTGATCAACTTGTTAAGAGTGTGATTGACCCTCCAAAAAAAGAGTTTCACGTTTTTTACTGGCAAAGGCTTTTATCCTTGCAAAAGGTGTTTTGCATGCACCCGAACGAAACATCCCAACGAAAAGAAATTACAGTTTCAATCCAACAGTAATGGCACCATTTACGATATAAAATAATTTATTGGGTGCAATACTGAAGGATCAGTGTACGCTCTAGAATGTAGTTGCGACCTACAGTACATTGGTCGCACTAAAAGACTGCTGAAAATTCATCTTAAAGAACATGTCCAGAACATATTAAATGGTTATGACAAACACAGTGTGTCTAGACACTTTGTTAAATACCACAATAAAAACCCCATCCATTAAAAATTTTGGGGGATTGTACCATATACTTCAGGAAGGCAGGTGATTCAGTTAGCTGCAGTGTATTTAATATATATACAGCCACTCTTATATATATATATATATATATATATATATATATATATATATATATATATATATATATCCACTGTATCCAGTTTAGCTAGATCTGACTGCAGTCTGTTCCTGGCGTACTGTTACTAATATACTTTCAGGCAGGCAGGTGATTCAGTGATCTGCAGTGCATTAAATATATACAGTCTCCTACATATATATCCACTGCATTCTAGTCTAGCCAAGCCTATAGCTGACTGCAGGCCATTCCTGGTGTACGTTTTCAAATACACTTTCAGGCAGGTGATTCAGTGATCTGCAGTGCATTAAATATATATACAGTCTCCTACATATATAGCCACTGCATTCTACTCTAGTCAACCCTATATCTGACTGCAGGCCATTCCTGGTGTACGTTTTCAAATAAACTTTCAGGCAGGCAGGTGATTCAGTGATCTACAGTGCATTAAATATATATACAGTCTTCTACATATATATATATATCCACCGCATTCTAGTCTAGCCAAGCCTATATCTGACTGCAGGCCATTCCTGGTGTACTTTTTCTAGTAAACTTCAGGCGGTGTTCAGCTAATAAAATTTTACAGCATGTCTGGAAGGCCACCAAGGAGATGCAGACACTCATAGGCCAATAAAAGAGGGCAAGCATGCTCTGTGTCTACAGCCAACAGTGGTGTTCATGGACACAGTGCATCCTCAGCACGTGGCCATGGGGCACGCTTGTCATTTTTTTCGGCAGCTGGCTGTGTTGATCCACAACATGCAGAAGAGTTGGTGGAGTGGATAACTAAGCTGTCCTCATCCTCTTCATCCTCTGTCACACAGGCTCAGAGTACTTTGCCTGCCAATGCAGCTGCCAAAGCGGCCTATTCCAGCAGCTCAATGTCATCAGTCACTCCTTCCCTAGCCCTGCCATCATGCATGGAGGAGTCCCCCGAACTGTTCAACCACAGTGTCGGGTACATGCTGCAGGAGGATGCACAGCGTTTTGAAGGCTCCAATGATGGTACCCAGGTTAAGGAAGGCAGTAATGTGAGCCCAGAGAGAGGGGGTGCCCAAGAAGGACAAGAAACTGGCAGTCATGTTCCCCCAGCTGCAGCATACTGCCAGGTTTGCTCCAGTGACGAGGAGGGAGGGGATGATGAGCTCACTGACTCTACGTGGGTGCCTGATAGAAGAGAGGAGGAGGAGGTGGAGGTACATCTCCAACGAGGCAGGATGCCCTCCAGGGGCCAGCTTAAGAGCAGCCACCCGACTGCATTGTACCGCAGAGCTCATGCGCTGCTGGCTCCCCACATATTTTGAAAAGTTCTTTGGTGTGGGCCTTTTTTGATACGTGTGCAGCAGATCGCACTGTTGCTGTTTGCAACATATGTCTGAAGCGTATCAAGCGTGGACAAAACAGCAGCCGCTCGGGCACCACATGCTTGACCAGACATATGTCGACGTCCCATGCAGTCCATTGGCAACAGTACTTAAAAGACCCACACCAAAGAACAAGCAGTAGAACTGCCTCATTTGTGATATGCCCACCAGGTGGAACTCAACGTTGGCAATGCTGCAGCATCTGCACACGCAGCAGAGGGCCAGCAATGAGTACCTGTGTGAGTATGGCACAGGACAGGGTCAGGGGAACTTGGCTTTTTTTCGCCACACCAGTGGCTACTGATCAAGGATGCATGCACTGTCCTGTCACCATTTTAGGAGGCCACGAGGATGGTGAGCAGTGACAGTACATACATCAGTAATACTGTCCCTTTTGTCTTCCTGTTGGAGCACACGCTTCGTGGAATAATGGACAGGGCACTTGAGGCAGAACAGAGGGAGGAAGAGGAGGACTTCCTTACCTCTCAAGGCCCCCTTTATCCAGACAGTATTCCTGTGGGCACGCCGATCACACAGGAAAACGAGGAGGAGGATTGTGTCAGCATGGAGGTGGAGCCTAGCACTCAGCAGAGGTCTTCAAGGGATCGTTTTCAGTCCCCAGAAACCCATGGACATGTATGTGGCTGGGAGGAGCTGGCTGTGGATCATGTCATCCTTAGTGACCCAGAGGACTCCGGATCGAATGCCTCAGCAAACCTTCGCTGCATGGCCTCCCTGATCCTTCAAAGCCTGCGAAAGAACCCTCAGATTCGTGATATCAACGAGAGGGATCATTACTGGCTGGCAACCCTTCTTGTTCCACATTACAAGGGTAAGGTTGCGGAATTTATCCAGCCTTCGCAGAGGGAGCCGAGGATGAAACATCTTCGGGAGGCCTTGCAGAAAGGTTTGTGCAATGCGTTTCCAGAGCCTGGGAAGTTACAATTTCCTGGTCCTCCTGGACAATGTGTTGCTGAGGCTTCGGTCAGTCACAGAAGGAGCGGTGAAGAAGGTGGCCGTCTGACCGATGCGTTCAGACAATTCTTTAGTCCGCAGCCCCAAGGTCTGATCGGTTCCAGCAACCATCGCCAGCGTCTGATTTACATGGTGCAGGAATACCTAGGGGCAAGATCAGACTTGGAGACCTTTCCAACCGAAAATCCACTGGGTTACTGGGTGTTGAGGATGGATCACTGGCCAGAGCTTGCACAGTATGCAATTGAGCTACTGGCCTGTCCTGCATCCAGCGTTCTTTCTGAATGCACATTCAGTGCTGCTGGAGGCTTTGTAACCGAGTGCGCCTGTCCAAAGACTCAGTTGATCGGCTCACCTTCATAAAAATGAATCAGTCTTAGATCACCAGCTACCAAGCACCTGATGCTGATGTAACCGATTAATTTTTCTATGTATGTGAGATCCCTTGAAGACTGCCTATGCTGAGTGACTATCCTGTTATGCTGAATGACTATCCTATTCCTCCTCAATGTTCATGTTGATAGCTTCTAAGAACATGTTTGCTTCAGGGCACCACCACCAGTGCCTAAGGCTCAATTTTTCTGCCCCTGTTTAACAGGGGTGTATAATTATAATTTTTGCTGTAATATTTCGCAGCAGGGCTCCTCCTTGCACTCAACTAGAGTATCTGTGAGGGGTTGCAGTGTTGTGGCACCACCACCAGTGCCTAAGGCCCAATTTTTCTGCCCCTGTTTAACAGGGGCATGTAATTACAATATTTGCTCTAATATTTCACAGCAGGTCTTGTTCCTGCACTCAACAACAGAATCTGTGAGGGATTACAGTGTTGTGGCACCACCACCAAAGGCCCAATTTCTTCTGCCACTGTTTAACAGTGGCATGTAATTACAATTCTTGATATAATATTTCACAGCAGGGCCCATTCCTGCGCCCCCAAGAGTAACTGTGTGGGCTTACAGTGTTCTGGTACCACCCACACCTAAGGCCCAATTTTCTGCAGAGTATATAGGGCAGGCCGTATAGTATATACAGGCGGACCCCTACTTTCAAACATCCGACCTACAAACGACTCCTACTTACAAACGGAGGGAGATAACAGGAAGTGAGAGGAAATCTACCCCTAGGAAGGAAAATTCTCTCCTGTAAGAGTTAATATGGGAAAAAGGTGTCTCCACTGATGCTTTATCACCAATCCTTGTTTCCCTAAAAACCCAAAATTTTCAAAATCCAATTGTCATTGGGACAGAAAGTGAGGTGAAATCTTCTTAACAGGGGCACAGACAGCAAAACAAATGTTACAGGGGTGATAACCCTTCCCCATGTTATCCAAAAAGCTTAAAAATAGATTTTTTTGGCTGGAGCTACACTTACAAAATGTACCTGTTTCAAATTACAAACAGATTCAACTTAAGAACAAACCTACAGTCCCCATCTTGTTTGGACCGCCTGTACACTGCTGTTCAGGGTATATAGGGCCTTTTCTTTTTTTTAATTTGGGTGCGGGGTTCCCCTTAATATCCATACAAGACCCAAAGGGCCTGGTAATTGGCTGGGGGGGGTACCCATGCTGTTTTTCTCAATCATTTTCATCCATATTGCCGGGACCCGACATTACATTACAGCTGCAAGCAGTTTTAAATTAGTTTTATTCCTTTAGAAATGTCATTTTGTGCAGGGACTGTTCTAAACACGGGAAACACGCACCACTTTACAGGCATAATATAGTCACCCCCCCCCCCTCACTTTAAGCATTATTAAAATCACTGCTCCCGAAAAAACGGCAGTTTTTAAAACTTTTTTTGCATTGACCCAGGTCCCAAACACTTTTTAGGTCAATAACTTGCATATTAGTTTTTAAAATTCGCACTTTTGATTTTTCACGTTCGGGTCCCATAGACTTTAATGGTGTTCGAATGTTCACGCGAACTTTCGGTCCGTTCGCATGTTCTGCCGCGAACCAAACTGGGGGGGTGTTCGGCTCATCCCTATTCCCAGTATTAATTTATTTGGACTCCAGCCCCAATTTGATTAGGACCACCAACAGCCATTGTTAAATCTATAAATGAAAATTATAGTGTAATTTATTGACAGAGAAATACCTCAGACATTGTAGTGATCACATTGTCATAATTAATTTATTTGTTCTCAAGTCCCAATTTGACTATGACCCCATATAGCTATTTGTACCCTTTAAAATCAACAATGCAGTATCATTTATTCCAAGAAAAAGCACCCAAAATGTTATACTAAATACCGTATATACTCGAGAACATTTTTTAGGCTGAACCCCCCCCCCCCTCTGCTTATACTCGAGTGAGGGTCTCGAGTGAGGGTGCAGCCTCACTGTGCCCATCTGCAGCTGTACCGTTGATAACTAAAACAGCGGGTGTCTCCCGCTGTGTCATGCAGTCTGTTCGGCGGCCGTCCATTGTAACAAAGCCCCGCCTGCTCCTCGTCCATGATAGACGGAACACTGATACAATGCTGGAAAACTGTATCAAAGTTCCATCTATCACGGACAAGGAGGAGGCGGGGCTTTGTTACAGTGGACGGCGCCAAACAGACTGTATGGAGACACCCGCTGTTTTAGTTATCAAAGGTACAGGTGCAGATGGGCACAGTGAGGCTGCAGATGGGCACAGTGAGGCTGCAGATGGGCACTGATGATACAGGTGGGCACAGTGAGGCTGCAGATGGGCACAGGGAGGCTGGAAATGGGCACAGTGAGGCTGCAGATGGGCACAGTGAGGCTGCAGATGGGCATTGTTTATCCAGTAGCTGCTGCATTTCCCACCCTAGGCTTATACTCAAGTCAATAAGTTTTCCCAGTTTTTTGTGGTAAAATTAGGTGCCTCGACTTATATTTGGGTCGGCCTATACTCGAGTATATACGGTAAGTGCATTCTATTTAAACACTCTTATGCCCCGTACACACGGAAAATGTGTGATAGGACCTTGTTGTCGGAAATTCCGACCATGTGTAGGCTCCATCACACATTTTCCATCTGAATTTCTGACACACAAAGTTTGAGAGCTTGCTATAAAATTTTCCGACAACAAAATACGTTGTCGGAAATTCCGATCGTGTGTACACAAATCCGAAGCACAAAGTGCCACGCATGCTCAGAATAAATTAAGAGACGAAAGCTATTGGCTACTGCCCCGTTTACAGTCCCGGCGTACGTGTTTTACTTCACCACGTTCAGAACGATCGGATTTTCTGACAACTTTGTGTGACCGTGTGTATGCAAGACAAGTTTGAGCCAACATCCGTCGGATAAAATCCATGGATTTTGTTGTCGGAATGTCCGATCAATGTCCGACCGTGTGTACAGGGCATTACTCACTTGGCCAGCCTTTTCAACCAGGGTGCCCAGGCACCCTGGGGTTCCCTCAGATTTCTTCAGGGGTGCCTTGGCAAAATTGTCCAAAAATTGTATTGTGCACCAAGCCACCTTTTAGTTTCTCAAAGCCACTGGTTTTCATTGTGCACCATTACAACCTTCTAGCATCCTAACAACCAATAACATCATTGGGTGATAAGGAGGACTTCCGACTCCTGCACAGCATCCTTGTTTGCCCCTCTCCATCAGCACTGGGGTCATATTAGCTGAGTGAGGGAGAGAAGCTGAAGGTTCAGTGTGCAAAGGTGTATTTGATTTAAAAGAATAAATCATATCTAATGTTGGGTGTCCTACGTGTGTGCATGTCGCTGCAATATGTAAAACTATTAGTTTAGTTTTATTAGAATTTTAGAATGGGGTGCTTTGGGATTGCATCTGATTTTAAAGGGTGACTGGAAAAAAGGTTAAGAAACACTGCACTAGGCCACTTTTCAACAGGACACAAAATCTGCAGCTTTTTTTTTTGCAATAAATGTTTTTATTGAGAAAAAGAAGAAGGTTATACTATATACAACCTTGTATATAGTAAAACAAAAACAAAACAAAACAAAGAACATCCAGAAAGGGTATGCAAGCCCACATCGTATTACAGATATTCAATTTATGATATACAACAGTCATGGTAAAAGTTGGACATATCTCGTTATTTCCTGCAATAACCCATTAATGGGTGTCACATAAGGATGTTATATATCAGAGTATCCACAAGTAGAAAAATTCAGAATGTTTCTAAATGTAAATTTTTAATAAGCAGAGAAGCGAAAAAACAGAGAGGTGGCTATGTCATCTCTCGAGGTGTATATTATGCTACTAGTAAAAAGAGATATGGTGCCAGTCTGAAACAGATGACACAGCCCCACTGGAAGATGTCGATGGATTGTCTCAGGCCTGGGACACAGTGAGTACCCCCAGAGATGTGTTCACAGGGCGGCAGAATGCATCTCCTGTTACAGATGAGACAGAGCCCACTTTAAGGGATATATTGTCAGCAGTGACATCATGTAATATGTCCATCACTGCTATGGCTGATGAACTTAAGGGGGTGAAAGCTGAAATATCGTTTGTGCGCCATGATATGCAAAAGCTGAGGGAGCGTACCTCCGCCATAGAGGGTAGAATAAGCACAATGGAAGATGAAATGACCCCCATGCAAAGAGATCTACAATACAATTGTCATCTCACAGATCAGCATGCAGCACGTTTAGACGACCTAGAAAATCGCATGAGACGTAATAATGTGCGTGCTATCGGTATTCCTGAGCGGGCTGAGGGCAAGGATCCTGTCTCATTCATTGAGCAATGGCTAATAACTACTTTTGGCAAAGAGGCCTTCTCCCCACTTTTTGCTGTAGAAAGGGCGCATAGGGTGCCAGCACGTCCCCTGCCACCGGGTAATCACCCACGTCCATTTCTTTTCAAGTTACTTAACTACAAAGATAGAGACACTATCCTGTCTAAGGCTAGAACCATGAGTGGCAGCCTGGCTATCGACAACTCCAAGATCTCTCTGTTTCCAGATTTCTCTGCAGAGCTGCAAAAACATCGTGCTAAATTTATTGAGGTGAAAAGGAGGCTCCGGGAACTAAGTGTACAGTATGCAATGCTATATCCTGCATGCCTCAGGGTAACAGCCCTGGGAGCAACACATTTCTTTGATCGCCCGGATATGGCTGCACAGTGGCTGGACCAAGAGGAACGTGCAATTAAGGCAGCCAAATCGCAACGTCAAGCACCGGTCTGAACATAAAATGACTTTTCTGATGTCAGCTGAGAGATTCATCATTTTTCATTGACTTTTCTTCAGGAAACACTGATCGCAGGTTTAGAGTACGTTGATCCCTTTGGAATGGCTGCAATTCCAGGGGGGGAAAAAAATCCTTTTTTATATTTTTTTTTATATTTTTTTTCTTTCTGTTCCGTTACCCCTAGCCAAGGCGGGTTGCAAAAGGAGAACACTGGAAACATAATTACGCGGTACATCCCACGTAGTATGCAGAGGTGAAACCCCCTCCACTATCTTAACGGGAGTTTCCACTGCCCTCCCCCATCCATGGCTAAGCTATGGAGACTATACACTCAGAGGCCTGTTTGGCCAGGAGTCATGTTGGCTCTAACAGTTTATTTTTGTTTCTTACAAGACTTACGTTATACCATCGGATGTTGCTTTAGCCCACCAGGAATTACACGAAGGACCTACCTCATCACGAACTGTAAGGTCACCCTGTGCGTGTTCACATGTACTTATGGTAAAATTGGTTTAGCAAATGCAGCTTCTTTATGTTCATATACTGAGTTAACACGAATGCTGGAGGGGGATTGTGCGGCAAATGTGTGGTTATTATTCTTATTGATAGATAGACTTCCTTATGGCGGTTAAATTTAAATTTAAATTTATGTCCTGGAACGTTCGAGGACTGAGCAACCCAATAAAAAAAGTGGCGGTTCTTAGACACCTTAAATTTGTGGGGGCTGGAATTGTGTGCCTACAGGAAACGCATTTTTCTCCAGATCCGGCGCCCAGTTTCAGCCCTCGCATATATAATATTCAATTTCACTCCAGAGGAGTTAGCATTCTGATTCGCCAGGATGTAGAGTTTAAATGCATACGTAAAATTATAGACCCAGGAGGGAGATATGTGTTCTTATTGTGTAAAATATTTGGTTTTTCATGTATTATAGCGGGAATATATATACCGCCGCCGTTTTCGGCAGGGGTCTTCAGGTGTCTGGCAGGGTTTATGGCTCAATTTCCTGATACTCCGCTCCTAGCATTAGGAGACTTCAACAATTACTTAATGTATCAATGGGACAAACTTCCAGCCCCCACTAACATGCCGCTGGGAGGTGGGGGGTTTACACCCTTTGCCAGGTTACTTGGGGAACTTGGACTGACAGACATATGGCGGCAAGGTCACCCACACGCCAAAAAATTCTCATGCCACTCAGCATCACATGGGGGACTGTCCAGAATAGATCTGGGTCTCGGCAATCTCGCAATGCTGCCATTGGTAGCGGAGTCAGATTATAGTGACAGACATATTTCAGATCACTCCTCATTTTGGGTGACTATTCTGCTCCCCGGCACAGAGAAAAGGACAGAGTGGAAGTTAAACCCTTTCTGGCTTTCACTGTTCCCAGAACAGGACCCCATACGGGTCTCATTACAACTTTTTTTTAAGGACAACCTGGGTAGTACTACGCGCAGTATAGTATGGGATGCAGCAAAAGCATATTTACGTGCCCAATTTATCAGAACAATAAATCGCATTAAAACAGACACTAATGCCGCGTACACACGAGCGGACTTTACGGCGGACTTTGCCCGGCGGACTGGATTTCGTCGGACAATTCGATGTGTGTGGGCTCCAGCGGACTTTGTTTTCTCAAAAGTTGGACGGACTTAGATTTGAAACTTGTTTAAAATGTATCCGTTGAAATCGAGTCCGGTCAAAAAGTCCGCCGTCTGTATGCTAGTTCAACGGACTAAAAAGCCACGCTAGGGCAGCTATTGGCTACTGGCTATGAACTTCCTTGTTTTAGTCCGGTCGTACGTCATCACGTACAAATTCGACGGACTTTGGTGGATTGTGTGTAGGCAAGTCCGTTCATTCAGAAAGTCCGTCGTAAAGTACGTCGAAAAATCCGCCGGGCAAAGTCCGCCATAAAGTCCGCTCGTGTGTACGCGGCATAAGGCATGGGAAACACTGGTAAGAGAAAAGGTCACTGAGACGGAGGATAGATTTATAGCTGACCCTAATGAAGATACAAAAAGAGCGTGGTTGGGAGCTCAGTCCATGTCCACCCAACTGGCGTTACAACTGGCCGAAAACAAATGTTTTTTCCTACAACAGAGCCATTTTGAGGAGGGTGAGGCGACTGGGCACATGCTAGCTGTGATGGCGCGTGCGCAGCGCCCCTCCTCCCTGATTCCGGCCATTTGTGACGGGCAGGGATCCACTCAATACCAGACCGCAAACATATTACAAATTTTTAAGTAATTTTATGCCTCCCTCTACACCTCTCAGGTACAACCCACAGGGGAACAGATAGTTGATTTTTTAGAGCGGTGTGAGCTGCCTCGCTTGTCAGCCTCGGATGCTAATATGCTTAATGCGCAACTGACTGAGGAAGAATTGTCTATCGCTCTAACACAGTCGCATAACAATAAATCTCCAGGAATAGATGGTCTCCCATCCGAGGTATATAAGCGATATGCAGATACATTGCTCCCTGAATTATTAAAAGTATACAATGAAGGATTAAGGGAAGGTAAACTTCCTGATTCCTTGAATGAAGCGATTATTATCGTACTGTTGAAACCAGACAAGAATGCAACATCACCAGACTCATACAGACCTATATCCTTGCTTACAGCGGATGTGAAGCTGTTGGCTAGGATATTGGCAACCAGACTAGCTAAGGTTGTACACAAACTAGTGCATAGTGATCAATCAGGATTCATTCCAACCAGATCCACGGCCCAAAATATTAGGAGGCTCTTTCTGAACCTACAGATTCCTGTGGATAACCCTGGCAATAGAGCAATATTTTCGTTGGACGCAGCTAAGGCCTTCGACAGCGTCGAGTGGCCTTACCTGTGGAAGGTACTTGAACATATGGGCTTGGGGGCAACATTTATTAAATGGGTCCAACTGTTATACGCAGCGCCCTCAGCTAGGATTAGAATTAATGGAGAACTGTCAGAACCATTTTCCTTGTTTCGAGGCACTAGGCAGGGGTGCCCTCTGTCGCCCCTGCTGTTTGCCTTGGCCCTGGAACCTCTGGCAGCAAAGATAAGGGGGGACCCAAACATAACAGGATTCAAACGAAATACGGGCACAGATGTCGTCTCCATGTATGTGGATGATACTTTACTGTACTTGGGAGACACACAGGATACATTAAAGCATGTTATGTCCCTCATTAAAGAATTCGGAAACCTGTCAGGCTTCTCCATTAACTGGAATAAGTCAGTGTTGATGCCGGTAGATCCCATAACTGAACCATTACCACAGGGAGCTGAGATGATACAAATAGTACCAGCCTTTCGTTACCTAGGTATACAGATATCCCCAAACACATCCCAATATATAAACCTCAACCTAGTCCCTTTACTTAGTAAATTCCATGAAAAATGCACGTCCTGGTGCAAACTGCCACTCTCAGTGGTAGGAAGAATTAATTTGACAAAAATGGTATGGGCACCGCAGCTCTTGTATATATTTAACAACTCCCCGGTTTGGATCCCTAGAAAGTGGTTTGACAGGATAGACTCCCAATTCAGGGAACTGATTTGGAGCAAAAAGACAGCAAGGATTAGCTTAAAGACACTACAGTATAGAAAGGATGAGGGCGGGTTGGCAGTTCCTCACTCCAGGGCCTATTACCTAGCATCCCAGCTCCAGCAACTTGGGGGCTGGGGGGTGACAGATCTAGCGGACCCTATCCGCAGACTACTAGCTGTACAGGATGGGAGTGTGACGGCTCTGGAGTGCCTGGAGGCGGGCTACATGCACCTTGACCCTGAAGCCCCTACAGTGAGAATGCTTAAAACATTGTGGGCTCACACGAAAAAAATAGTGGGGATCAGAGGTTTCATAGCGCATACACCAATATGGCATAATACCAACTATAAAGAGTTATTAAAGTTAAAAGGATTTAGAAACTGGGAACTGTTAGGAATCCGATACCTGTCTCAACTGTATAATGGACCAAATCTTAAATCCTTCATGGAAATGCAGGTGGAATTTAATATTCCACGAACCAATTTCTTCAAATATCTGCAGTTGCGACACGCGATACAAACGCAATCGCAACGTACTCCATTACATCTGACTGACCACACACTGATACAGGGGATCTTCTTGGAAGACAATAAGAAAGGAATGATTTCCAGAGCATATAACATACTTCTTAATGCCATGCAGGACCCATCTGGTCTTCCTTGTAGGCGAGGCTGGGAGGAGGATATAGGGAACATAGACGGGGAGACGTGGAACCTGTGTCTATCCTCTGCACCCTTAGTCTCAGTGTCCGCATCCCAAAAGCTATCGCATCTTTATTTACTGCACAGGGTTTACAGGACTCCAGTTAGGTTGCACAAATGGGGGATTAGAGAGACTCCATTATGTCCGAAATGTGAGGGTGCCCACGGGGACCTAATCCATATGATATGGAGATGCCCCAAACTTTTTCGTTACTGGAAGGAAGTCCTAGACATAATATCACAGGTTTATATGTTGAATATTCCACGAGAGCCAGTAGTGTGTTTATTAGGAGCATTGGATGAGGAGGCTCTAACCCCTTCGGCACATACAGCGGTCCTTCGACTATTATACATTGCACGTAAACTCATTGCTCAACTATGGATCACTCCCAGAGTACCCACTAGTAAACAATGGGTGGAACAGGTGAACAAATTACTAATCAGGGGGAAACTAACATACCAACACAGAAAAGTCCCACGCAAGTTCTACTCATTATGGCAGGCTTGGCTAGATGTTCCGGGTTTGGCACCACATCAGCTGATTAAAGATAGGCTATTACAAATGTAAGATTTTAACTGCATTGGCAATGAGGTAGCCAAATACTTGGCAAAAAGAAAATGTGTGATTCCAGGGGAAGCAACATGCCATGGTGGGCGGAGGCAACTTTTATGATGTTTTGTTACCCCATGCCCTTAGGGTATTGGGGAAACTTGAGTAAGAAAAGGGCAAAAAAAAAAAAAAAAAAGAGAGAGAAACGAGAAAAGTTTTGTTTTGTTTGATAGTTTTTCTTTATTTCTGTTCCTACCCTTCTATACTCTTTTCTTTGCTCTCTTTATATGGCTACGACAATGTAATAGGAAAACGCATTCTTAAGGACATTGATATCCGGTAGTATCAGATGATGTGTTGTTGAAGATGTATGTTCCATATTGCCATGATATTGTAGTACATCAACTGTCATATATTATGTAATGTGAAAGTCAAAAATAAATTTTCTTTTCTGATTTAAAAAAAAAAGAGATATGGTAATAAGAACCAACAGACGGAACTCGGTCAGACCAAGTGCAGACTAACTCCAGGAAACAAGGGATTAACGACAATATATTAATGCATCAACCTGTCGTTAACTGTAAAAATCGGTCAGAGTAACGGAAAATGATCCAGGGGGTCCACAGTTTATGTAACTTTTCAGTAGATTCCTTAGCTAAAGCTACTGTTTCCTCCATATTGTAAACATCTTTTATCCCATGTAGCCATTCAGCAATTGTTGGTGCGCAAGTTGACTTCCAGTGCCTGGGAATCAACAACTTTGCGGCATTTAGGAGATGTCTAGTTAAAGACCGATTGAATAGGCAGCTTTTAATAAAGAAATCAGCATTATAGTGTAAATGCTTTCACTGTAGACAGCCCCCAACATAATGGAGTGAGGTGAGGATTACGGTCTGTGAAAACAGAAACTAAGCCACAAATTACCAGGACCCACAAAAGCCAGCCACTTTAAAACGGTTGTATACTTTTTTTAAACTTTTACCTACAGGTAAGCCTATAATAAGGCTTACCTGTAGGTAAAAAAAAACATCTCCTAAACCTGTACGGTTTAGGAGATATTCCCCTCACAATGAGTCGCTGACTGCAGCGGCGCATGCGCACAGGGGATTCTCGGCTGACAGCCCGGCAAATTCCGGAGCTTGCCGGACAGAAGTCTCCCACGCGCATGCGCGGGAGTGACGACATCGCGGCTCCGGCCACTCACAGCGCCGGAGCCGTGATACCCGGAAGACACGCCGAGGGGAAATGTCAGCTCCCTCAGCGTGGACAGGGTGAGATGCCGGCGCCTCGTTCTAAGGTAAATATCTCATAATGAGCTAGTATGCGGTGCATACTAGCTCATTATGCCTTTTCCCTTACAGGTGTAGGGAAAAAAAAAAAGTCAGCGGGTTTACTACTGCTTTTAGGGTGGAACAAGTAAAAAGTTCCTGCTCCTGCAGCGGCTCTGCGATCCAGGCCCTGTGTGACAGCAGTACGGGGAGAAGTTAACTGTACCAGCTGTCTCTTTTTGAAAAGAGTGCCCACACAGCCACGTCATTCATGTTGGCTTGTAGTTCTCAATTAGGGATGAGCTTCATGTTCGAGTCGGACTGGAGGGGAGCCCACCCCTCCTTAAAGGTACAGGAGCACACCAAACACCCAGCAATAGCACAATGGCTGCAAAGGTGTTGGTGTGCTGCTGGACCAATACAAACACTCACGTGATAACAAAAACTTGCCACCACTCTCATTTATAGCTGGCTATCGCAGTAAGCAGCATTGGGAGGCTAAAAAAGGTACCAACAAGTGTCTGGGGAATGCCCAGGAAAAAGCCAAAGTCTACTTACCACCAGCTTGCAGACAACCAAATTGACCTATCTAACAGTAAGCGTTAAAAAATGGGTTTAGTCCGCACGCATTTGCAAACGCATGCGTGAGCCACAGAGCCACGTCACGGCACCCTTGTATCTGTGGTTCTAACACTAAACTATGAGTGTCCCCACAGTGGAGGCACATGCATTTAATGGATAAATGAGAGAAGGTGGACTGGAGAGGAGCCCACCCCTCCTTAAAGGTACAGGAGAACACCAAACACCCAGCAATAGCAGAATGGCTGCAAAGGTGTTGGTGCGCTGCTGGACCAATACAAACACTCACGTGATAACAAAAACTTGCCACCACTCTCATTTATAGCTGGCTATCGCAGTAAGCAGCATTGGGAGGCTAAAAAAGGTACCAAGTGTCTGGGGAATGCCCAGGAAAAAGCCAAAGTCTACTTACCACCAGCTTGCAGACAACCAAATTGACCTATCTAACAGTAAGCGTTAAAAAAGGGGTTTAGTCCGCATGCATTTGCAAACGCATGCGTGAGCCACAGAGCCACGTCACAGCACCCTTGTATCTGTCGTCCTAACACTAAACTATGAGTGTCCCCGCAGTGGAGGCACATGCATTTAATGGATAAATGAGAGCAGGTGGACTGGAGGGGAGCCCACCCCTCCTTAAAGGTACAGGAGCACACCAAACACCCAGCAATAGCACAATGGTGTTGGTGCGCTGCTGGACCAATACAAACACTCACTCTTTGAAGTATTTCCAGTTACTGTACTGTGTACCCTGCACAGTTGCACCTACAGTATAGCTACCTGAAGCAAGGTGCTTGTGTAGGCTCTTGACGTATTTCCAGTTACTGTACTGTGTACCCTGCACAGTTGCACCTACAGTATAGCTACCTGAAGCCAGGTGCTTGTGTAGGCTCTTTGAAGTATTTCTAGTTACTGTACTGTGTACCCTGCACAGTTGCACCTACAGTATAGCTACCTGAAGCCAGGTGCTTGTGTAGGCTCTTGACGTATTTCCAGTTACTGTACTGTGTACCCTGCACAGTTGCACCTACAGTATAGCTACCTGAAGCAAGGTGCTTGTGTAGGCTCTTGACGTATTTCCAGTTACTGTACTGTGTACCCTGCACAGTTGCACCGACAGTATAGCTACCTGAAGCCAAGTGCTTGTGTAGGCTCTTGACGTATTTCTGGTTACTGTAACGTGTACCCTGCACAGTTGCAACTACAGTATAGCTACCCGAAGCCACGTGCTAGTGTAGGCTCTTGACATATTTCCAGTTACTGTACTGTGTACCCTGCACAGTTGCACGTACAGTATAGCTACCTGAAGCCAGGTGCTTGTGTAAGCTCTTTGAAGTATTTCCAGTTACTGTACTGTGTACCCTGCACAGTTGCACCTACAGTATAGCTACCTGAAGCCAAGTGCTTGTGTAGGCTCTTGACGTATTTCTGGTTACTGTACTGTGTACCCTGCACAGTTGCAACTACAGTATAGCTACCTGAAGCCACGTGCTAGTGTAGGCTCTTGACGTATTTCCAGTTACTGTACTGTGTACCCTGCACAGTTGCACCGACAGTATAGCTACCTGCAGACAAGTGCAGGTGTTCTCATACTAATAATACTACAGGCAGGCAGTTGATTCTGGTAGCTGCAGTATAATCGGTATATATATATATATACATCCCAGTTTTGTGCAGCTACATCTCACTGCAGGCCAATAGTATGTCTGGAAGGCCAACAAGGAGAGGCAGACGGTCACAAGCCAATAAAAGAGGGCAAGCAGGCTCTGTGTCTAGAGGCAACAGTGCGGGTCATGGACACGGTGCATCCTCATCAGCACGTGGCCGTGGGACCTTTTTTTCGGCACCTGGCCGTGTTGACCTGCAACATGCGGAAGACTTGGTCGAGTGGATGACCAGGCCGTCCTCATCCTCCTCATCCTCTCTCACCCAGGCTCAGGGTACTTTGTCTGGCAAAGCAGCTGCCAACGCGGCCTCTTCCCTCAGCTCAATGGCATCAGTGACTCCTTCCCTAGCCCCACCATGTCCTCCTGAGGAGTCCCTCGAACTGTTTGACCACAGTGTTGGGTACATGCTCCAGGAGGATGCCCAGCGTTTTGAAGGCTCTGATGATGGTACTCAGCTAGAGGAAGGCAGTAATGTGAGCCCAGACAGAGGGGGTGCCCAAGAAGGACAGCAATCTGGCAGTCATGTTCCCCTTGCTGCAGCATACTGCCAGGTTTGCTCCAGTGATGAGGAGGGAGGGGATGATGAGGTCACTGACTCCACATGGGTGCCTGAGAGGAGGAGGAGGAGGCACATCACCAACGAGGCAGGATGCCCTCCAGGGGCCAGCCTAAGGGCAGCACACTGACTGCATCACACCGCAGAGCTCCGCATGTGCAGGGCGCTGCTGTCTCTTTTTTGAGATGAGTGCATCAGATTGCACCGCTGCTATTTGCAACATATGTCTCAAGCGTATCTCGCGTGGCCAAAACATCTCCCACTTGGGCACCACATGCTTGACCAGACATATGTTGACCTGCCATGCAGTTCGTTGGCAAGCGTACCTAAACTACCCACACCAAAGAACAAAGAGGACCTCTCCTTGCTCCTCATCAGCTGGGATCTCCAACCCCACTATACCTTCAGTCCTCTCTGAGACCTGCACTGAGAGGAATGAAGGTGTAGAATTAGGTGTGTCACAGCCAAGTACTTGCGGGCAATCTGCTATCGGTACACCGACGTCAGATTGTACCAGGCAAATTTCCCTGCCCCAGCTGCTGCACCGCAGAAAGAAGTTCCCTCCCAGCCATCCACATGCCCAGCGGTTGAATGCTAGCTTGGCAAAATTGCTAGCACTTCAACTGCTACCTTTTCAGTTGGTAGACTCTGCCCCCTTCCGTGAGTTTGTGGAATGTGCGGTTCCTCAGTGGCAGGTTCCCAAACGCCCCTTTTTCTCACGGAAGGCGATTCTACCGGCATGTGGAAGGCAATGTCTTGGCCTCGCTGGACAGGGCGGTCAGCGGTAAGGTGCATATTACCGCTGACTCATGGTCCAGCAGACATGGACAGGGACGTTACCTAAGTTTCACTACGCATTGGGTGACTCTGCTGGCAGCTGGGAAGGATGCAGGACAACGTGCAGTAGTGTTGGAGGTTGTTCCGCCACCACGTCTCCAAAATGCCACTACTGGTGATTCTGACACACCTCTTTCCTCCACCCCCTCCTCTTCTTCTTTCTCCATGGCCTCTTCCTGTGCTTTGTCCTCGGAACCAGCGGTGCTCTGTAGGCGTTCAAGGGGCTACGCAAGTACGCAGGCCAAAAGATGCCATGCGGTGCTTGAGCTGGTGTGCTTGGGGGACAGGAGCCACACTGGGGCAGAGATTATGTCAGCTCTGCAGGGGCAGGTTCAGAGGTGGTTGACGCCACGCCAACTTAAGCCAGGAATGGTGGTTTGCGACAATGGCACCAACCTCCTCTCCGCCCTCCGACAGGGACAACTGACCCATGTGCCCTGTTTGGCTCACGTCTTTAACTTGGTGGTGCAGCGGTTCTTGGGCAGGTACCCGGACTTACAGGATGTCCTGAGGCAGGCCAGGAAAGTCTGTGTGCATTTCCGCTGGTCATATAATGCCAGTGCTTGGCTGGCAGACCTCCAAAAGGAATTTAACCTGGGCCATGATAAGGGATGCATGCACTGTCCTGTCACCATTTGAGGAGGCCACGAGGATGGTGAGCAGTGACAGTGCATGCATCAGTGACAATGTCTCCCTTGTCCAACTGTTGGAGCACACACTGTCTGGAATAATGGACAGGGCACTTGAGGCAGAATAGAAGGACTTCCTTAGCTCTCAAGGCCCCCTTTATCCAAACAGTGTTCCTGCGTGCCCACACAGGAAGAGGATGAGGAGGAGGAGGATTGTGTCAGCATGGAGGTGGAGCCTAATGTCAGGGTAGAGCATATAACAGGTAACAGTTCAGGTATTCTGATTATGCAAAGAGTTCAAAGAACAAGAGCACATACCATGAGCAGAGCAGGTCAGCTGGGACTTGTAGTTCACCGCTGTAGCTGTAGGTAGATGTTTGCTGGACCTTGTAGTTCACCGCTGCAGATGAGGATTGATGGTGTCTGGTGTTTGTAGTTCACCGCTGCAGGTGGAGGATAGATGTCTGGTGCTTGTAGTTCACTGCTGCAGATGAAGGTACTAGTGGTATCAGGCAAAAACGTAGTCTAGGCAAGCTGGGTCATACACAGGAAGATCAGAGTCCAAACGGTACCGAATCAGAAGCAAGCAAACAGGGTCAAACGAGCCGGGTCATACACGAAATACACAGAGCAGATATCAACTGGATCAAACACAGGTAAACTCTAACACGAGCAATGATTGAATGCTGATGCATGTTATTTAAAGGTGAGCTGGCCAATCATTGTTGTTTCCCAGGTAAAGGCTGTGTCAGGTGAGTTGTGCTGGGTCCTAAAGGGATCCTAGTACTGACAGTACCCCCCCTTTCTCGAGGGGTTGCTCCTGCACCCCCAGGCTTACTTGGATAACGAAGATGAAACTTCTTCTTAAGTCGGTCAGCATGAAGATCACGAGCTGGGACCCAAGATCGATCCTCTGGGCCGAAACCTTTCCAATGAACGAGATATTGTAAGGAATTGCGCACTCGTCTGGAATCAAGAATAAATGCCACTTCATATTCCTGACTGTCCAACACATCCACAGGTTCTGGTTCATTTACTTGGAGGCTGGAATGAACAGGTTTCAACAATGAAACATGAAAGACATTTGGAATGCGCATGGATGGGGGGAGTTTTAATCTATAGGATACAGGATTAACAATCTCCGAAATTTCATAGGGCCCGATGAATTTTGGGCCAAGTTTTTTAGATGGAACATGCAGGGACAGATTCCTGGATGATAGCCACACTTTGTCACCAACTTTATATCCTGGTGCCTTTGAGCGCCTCTTGTCCGCCATTTTCTTAAAAGCCAGCACAGAGCGAGAAATAGCATGATTAACATCGGACCAGATTTTGGAGAAATTTTCTATTGTGGTGTTGGCATCTGGCACATCAGAGGGTGGAAGATCAAAGGAGCACACACGAGGATGCAACCCGTAAACACAGAAGAAAGGAGAGGTCCCTGTAGATGTGCTGGCACAATTATTAAAGGCAAACTCTGCCCATGGCAGGACGTTGACCCACTCCACCTCATCATTGGCCATCAGACAACGTACCATCTTCTCTAGAGTCTGATTAGTCCTTTCTGTTTGGCCGTTTGTCTCAGGATGATATGCTGAAGAATATGATAACTTAATCCCCAGCTGAGAGCAAAGGGCCTTCCAAAACTGGGCTATAAACTGAGAGCCACGGTCTGAGACAATGTTGATTGGTGCCCCATGGAGCCTGAAAACATGTTTAATGAATAAAGATGCCAGTTCTTTAGCAGATGGAAGTTTCGGAAGCGGAACAAAGTGGGCCATTTTACTGAACCTGTCTACCACCACCCAGATCGTGGAACATCCCTGGGACGGAGGCAAGTCAGTGATAAAGTCCATAGATAAATGGGTCCAGGGACAGGTAGGTATTGGTAGAGGACGTAGGAGACCAGGCGGCTTAGAGGTACTGCTCTTGCTTCTGGCACAAACTTCACAGGCCTGGACGAAGGCTAACACATCCTGCCTAATCGATGGCCACCAGAGGTTGCGAGAGATAATCTCAAAAGTTTGTCTAAACCCCGGATGTGCTGCAGGTTTTGATGCATGTACCTGCTGCAATACCTGCAAACGAAGAGCCAGGGGCACAAAAAGCATACCGGAGGGATTGGAGGGAGGGGCTTCAGCCTGTGCAGGTAACAAGGCCTCAGAGATGTCAGTCTGGGTGAAAGCCAAAATCCTATCCTCAGAGATAATGGGTTGTGGAGGAAGCGGAGGAGGAGACTCTGAAAGAAAGCTGCGAGACAAGGCGTCAGCCTTAATGTTTCTTGGTCCTGGTAAATATGAAATTGTGAAGTCAAATCTGGAGAAGAACAATGACCACCTGGCTTGACGTGAGTTCAGTCTTTTAGCAGAACGGATGTATTCAAGGTTTTTGTGGTCAGTCAGAACTATGAATGGATAGCGAGCTCCCTCCAGCCAATGTCTCCATTCCTCCAAAGCGAGCTTTATGGCTAGAAGTTCTCTGTTGCCTATATCATAATTGCGCTCTGCTGGGGAATATTTCCGAGACAAGAAGGCACAGGGGTGGATGGCGGCATTTACAGGATCCTTTTGTGACAAAAGTGCCCCTACCCCTACTTCAGATGCATCTACCTCCACAATAAAAGGTAGCTCAGGAACAGGATGGCGTAGGATTGGTGCAGAGGTAAAGGCTTTCTTTAACTGAGTGAAGGCTGCCTGGGCTTCAGTAGTCCATTTAAAGGTAGTCGGAGTCTTCCTGGTGAGAGAGGTGATGGGATGTGCAATGGTGGCAAAGTTCTTAATGAATTTTCGATAGAAATTTGCAAAGCCCAGGAAGCGCTGAACTGCCTTCAGGTCTGAAGGTGGTGCCCAGTCTAAAATGGCTTGAATCTTGGCTGGATCCATGGTGAGGCCTGTGTCAGAAATTAGGTAGCCTAGGAAAGGTACTTGTTTAACATGGAATGAACATTTCTCAGGCTTTACAAAAAGGGAGTGAGTCTTTAATCGGGCCAATACTGAGCAGACATGTTTCTGATGTATTTCAAGATTGGGAGAATATATCAAAATGTCATCTAAATATACAAGCATGAAGCGACCCAACATGTCACGGAAAATGTCATTCATAAAGTTCTGAAAGACAGCTGGTGCATTTCTGAGACCGAAAGGCATGACAAGACATTCATAATGACCATCCTTGGTGTTAAAGGCTGTCTTCCACTCGTCGCCTGCACGTATGCGCACCAGATTATAAGCTCCCCTTAAGTCCAGTTTGGAGAAGATTTTGGCTCCCTGGATTTGAGAGAACAATTCTGTGATGAGAGGAAGAGGATACCGATTGGGAACAGTTATTTTATTTAGACCTCTGTAATCAACACAAAGTCTCAGTCCCCCATCCTTCTTTGGGACAAAGAAGCATCCTGCTCCTGCGGGAGAAGTGGAGGGACGGATGAAACCCTTAGCTAGGTTTTCCTGGATGTATTCTTGCAAGGCAAGATTCTCTGGCTCAGACAGTGGAAAGACTCTCCCTCGTGGAGGTGTAGTGTCAGGCAAGAGGTCAATGGGACAATCATAACTGCGATGAGGTGGTAAAGTGTCAGCAATCCCTTTAGAAAACACATCCCGAAAGTCCTTATAACAAAGTGGAATCTGTTCCATTCCCACTTGACAGGTAGCCAGTCGAACAGGGTGCTGGATGCAGTTCTTTTTACACTGATTGGACCAAGCCAGAATATCTCCCGTTCGCCAGTCAATTACAGGATTGTGCTTCTGAAGCCAAGGGAGGCCTAGGATCAAAGGAGTGGATGGAGAGTCAATAACAAGACATGAAGTCTTCTCCCAATGCAAAGCCCCCAATTGTAACTGGAAAGGCTTCGTGGCTTGGAGCACTAGATCTTGTGAGAGAGGACGATTATCCACGGAAATCAGGCGGACTGGGCAATCTAGAGCATGAGTTTCCAAGGACAAAGAGGTAATCAGAGTCTTATCAATAAAATTCTCAGCGGCTCCAGAATCTACCAAGGCCAGCAGTTCATGAGCTCCTGTCCCAAAGTGAACGACAGCGGGTAAAAGAATACGATTGTCCCCCTGGGGAGATGAGAGCAGACCTAAGGTAACCTCCCCGCAATTACCTAGGTCCTGGAGTTTCCCGGACGTGTAGGGCACGAACGGAGCATATGACCCTTGAGGCCACAATACAAGCAGAGACCCATGTTACGCCGGCGCGTGTGTTCCTGGGCAGATAACCGGGTGGAACCTATCTGCATAGGTTCTTCCTCAGATTTGGCACTGGAGGTGGAATAGTCAGGCGGCAAGGGAGGTATATAGTTTGCCACAGCTGTAGTTTGTTCTCGTCTCCTCTCTCGCTGGCGGCGGTCAATTCTAATGGCTAGACTCATAGCCTCCTCCAGTGAGGCTGGGTAGGAGAAGTTGACCAGAGCATCCTTAATTGCATCTGAAAGGCCCATTCTAAACTGGCTGCGGAGTGCTGCATCATTCCAGCCAGATTCCGGGGCCCACCTGCGAAACTCTGAGCAATACATTTCAGCTGTGGTAGTTCCTTGCTTTAAGTTACGCAGAGTTGATTCTGCAGTAGCAGCACGATCTGGATCATCATAAAGCAACCCTAGGGCTTCAAAGAAGGCATCTACTGTTAGCAAGGCTGGATGGTTTGGTTCCAGGTTAAAGGCCCAAGCCTGGGGGTCACCCTGTAGTAGAGAGATAATGATTTGAACCCTCTGAGTTTCAGGGCCAGACGAGGATGGCCTTAACTTGAAATATAATTTGCAGCTGTTTTTAAAGTTGCAAAACCCTTTACGGTCACCAGAAAACCGGTCAGGCAAAGGAATTTTTGGTTCAGATGGAGTTTTTGTAGCAGTGCTAATAGAAGGAGATTGCACCTTGGTGAGCTCTGTGGCCATTTCCTGAACTTGATGGGATAAGCGGCAAAGTTCCTGTGCAAACAACTGAGCCTGCTCAGGATCCATGATAGGTTTCCTTTATTATGTATGGCTCGTGTTAATGTCAGGGTAGAGCATATAACAGGTAACAGTTCAGGTATTCTGATTATGCAAAGAGTTCAAAGAACAAGAGCACATACCATGAGCAGAGCAGGTCAGCTGGGACTTGTAGTTCACCGCTGTAGCTGTAGGTAGATGTTTGCTGGACCTTGTAGTTCACCGCTGCAGATGAGGATTGATGGTGTCTGGTGTTTGTAGTTCACCGCTGCAGGTGGAGGATAGATGTCTGGTGCTTGTAGTTCACTGCTGCAGATGAAGGTACTAGTGGTATCAGGCAAAAACGTAGTCTAGGCAAGCTGGGTCATACACAGGAAGATCAGAGTCCAAACGGTACCGAATCAGAAGCAAGCAAACAGGGTCAAACGAGCCGGGTCATACACGAAATACACAGAGCAGATATCAACTGGATCAAACACAGGTAAACTCTAACACGAGCAATGATTGAATGCTGATGCATGTTATTTAAAGGTGAGCTGGCCAATCATTGTTGTTTCCCAGGTAAAGGCTGTGTCAGGTGAGTTGTGCTGGGTCCTAAAGGGATCCTAGTACTGACACCTGGCACTCAGCATCAGCAGCAGTCTTTAAGGGATCATTTACAGTCCCAAGAAACCCATGGACTTGTACGTGGCTGGGAGGAGGTGGCTGCGGATCATGTCGTCCTTAGTGACCCAGAGGACTCCGGACCAAATGCCTCAGCAAACCTACACTGCATGGCCCCCCTGATCCTGCAAAGCCTGTGGAAGGATCCTCGTATTCGTGGTATCAAGGAGAGGGATTGTTACTGGCTGGCAACCCTCCTTGATCCACGTTACAAGAGTAAGGTTGCAGACCTTATCTTGCCGTCGCAGAGGATGAAATATCTTCGGGAGGCCTTCCAGAAAGGTCTGTGCAACGCGTTCCCAGAGACTGGGAGGTTACAAACTCCTGTTCCTGGACAACGTGTTGCAGAGGTTTCGGTCAGTCAAAGAAGGAGCGGTGGAGAAGGTCCGATGCGTTCAGACAATTTTTTAGTCCGCAGCCCCAAGGCATGATCGGTTCCAGCAATCATCGCCGGCATCTGTTTTACATGGTGCAGGAATACCTAGGGGCAAGATCTGACTTGGACACCTTTCCCACCGAAAATCCTCTGGGTTACTGGGTCTTGAGGATGGATCACCTGCCAGAGCTTGCACAGTATGCAATTGAGCTACTGGCCTCTCCTGCATCCAGCGTTCTTTCAGAACGCACATTCAGTGCTGCTGGAGGCTTTGTAACCGATCACAGGGTGCGCCTGTCCACCGACTCGGTCGATCGACTGACCTTCATAAAAATTAATCAGTCTTGGATCACCACCAGATACCAAGCACCTGATGCTGATGTAACCGAATACATTTTTTTGAAATGTCAGATCCCTTCAAGACTGCCTATGCTGATGCTGAGTGACTATCCTGTTATGCTGAGTGACTATCCCTTTCCTCCTCAATGATCATACTGATAGCTTGTAAGAATATTTTTGTTTCTGGGTGCCGCCAGTGCCGCCACCAGTGGCTAAGGCCCAATTTTTCAGCCCCTGTTTAACAGGGGCGTGTAATTACAATTTCACTGATGCTTTATCACCAATCCTTGTTTCACTAAAAAACCCAAATTTTCCCTATGTTTTCCAAAAAGGTTAAAATTGTTTTTTTGGCTGGAGCTAAACACGTTAAAAATGTACCAGTTCAAAATTACAAACAGATTCTACTTAACAACAAACCTACAGTCCCTGTCTTGTTTGCACCGCCTGTATACTGCTGTTCAGAGTATATAGGGCCTGGGGGCCCCACGCCTTTCCTTTTTTTTATTTGGGTGCGGGGTTCCCCTTAATATCCATACAAGACCCAAAGGGCCTGGTAATGGACTGGGGAGTACCCATGCCGTTTGTCTCACAGATTTTTATCCATATTACCGGGACCCGACATTACATTAAAGCCGTAAGCAGTTTTAAATGTCTTTTATTCCTTTAAAAATGTCATTTTCTGCAGGGAAACACACGCCACTTTACAGGCATACTATAGACACCCCCCAGGTACGATATTTAAAGGAATATTTCACTTTTTTTTTTCACTTTAAGCATCATTAATATCACTGCTCCCGAAAAAACGGCAGTTTTTAAAACTTTTTTTGCATTGATACATGTCAATACATGGGGCACGACCCGGGTCCCCAAACCCATTTTAGGACATTACCATGCAAATTAGCCTTTAAAATTAGCACTTTTGATTTTGACCGTTTGAGTCCCATAAACTTCAATGGGGTTCTAACATTCGTGCAAATTTTCGGTCCGTTCGCAGGGGTTCTGATGCAAACCGAAACGGGGGGGGGGGGGGGTGTTCTGCTCATCCCTATTCTCAATAAACTACCAGAGCACTGTTGAGTGCTCTAGCAGTTCATTGATGCTTCCGGTCAGTGTGAAACTGCCTGCCTGTATGATGTTTGATGTATGGGCAGACAGCTTACACTGACAGTCTGCAGGAGTCCTTCATGGCACCAGCGATTTGCTGATCACTAGTGCAATGCTTTTCAATGGTAAATGCACTTTTGGTTACCTGCAAACTTGGTTTTATTTTTTTTCAAAAGGAGAACTTATCCTTAAAACAAAAATTAACAACTTTCTGAATATTTTTTTACTGCTAACGGAGCCCGAAATTTTCTAGTGAGTAGAATGTGTGCAGTCTTTAAACATTTTACTGCGCATGAAACACCACTGATTCTTTTTTCTTTACCTGACGTGAAAGAAAAAAAATTAAAGCATGGAAGAATAAAGCACCCCTCCCTAAAGCACAAAGGTGGTGTCAGGACCTGGATTACTTGTTGGTGGCACGGTCATTCCCAGAGCTGAAGGATGTAGTTCCGGTGGCCACCAGCAGGTGTCTCTAAGCAGCAGTAATTAGGGCCCACTTGATGCAAGGAAGGTATATAGCCTCTCCCTTAACTTTCATCAATGCCTCATTTTCTGCCTGTGAGCCTCTTTCCTGGTTTCTTTTGCACCCTGTTTACGTGTGCTTTTCTTAATTTGTACATTGTGCTTTATAGTTAAGTTGTGTCAGTATCAGGACTCAGGCTGTCCCTTTAAGACTGAGCAAAACTGACCTGAGACAGCCTTTACCTGAAAACAACAGTGATTAGCTAGCTCCTTGCTGCCCATGTTCAAAGCACCTGTTGTACACACCACCAGTGCTCGCGATAGCAGATGCTACCTTTTTGTACTCTTGCATTACTGAGCTTGCATCTGCTCTGTGTTTAACCGTGTATGACCCCACTTGCTCTGACTCCATTCTCTCCACTGTGATTCTGTACTGTTTGTGCAGTGGTGCACTATCTGTATTGGTGCACCACAAATATCAAGGTTCACTGAATAGGCGAGTATGATAATTCAGGATAAAAGTTAAGAACAGAATGGAAAAAAAAAAACCCAGGGGGGCCCAGATCAGTGAATACCAAATAACAAATGCACCAAATAACAGAAGTTCAGTTTTATGGCCTACAAATTTACAAGAAATTTGCCGGCCTGCTCTGAGCTCAAGAACTGAGTGATCACATGACCACTGATTACTCAGTCAGTCCTGAGAAGAGAGCGGTGATTGTCTGTCAGTGATCGCCTTCTGCTCTGTCCCTCCAGCGTCACTCCAGAGTTGAAGCCTCCTTAGCCTTTCTCTACAAGAATGGTAAGCACAGTGGCTTAGAGGTTAGGACTTCTGCCTTGCATCATTAGGGTCATTAGTTTAAATCAAAACCATTCCACTAGCTGCATGGAGTTTCCATGTTCTCTCTGTGTTGCATGGGCTTCCTCCTCATACTCCAGCTTCCTCCCAAACTTCAAAGATGGAATGTTATTGGCTCCTGCCTAAATTGACCCTGCTATGTATGCATGGGATTATAGGCAACATGGCCCGTACATAAAGAAAATCAACAATAATCAGTTTATTGATGAAAACATAACTTTATTTGGCTAATATTTGGCCGTGGCCTTTATTACTGGTTTATAACAAATAGTGTTAAAGTGTTTGTTAACCGACTAAAAAAATTAATCTTCTGGAACCTTAGAGCAGATTAAACAGCATAGTGCTTGTGCTGTGTAATCTCCCCCCCCCCTCTAAACTATAAAAAAAAAACCTGAATCTGGCACTTCCTTTATCCCCTCTCTAAACAGACCATGAGAAATTAGGGCAGCTCTGCCCTGATCACCGTGGTCTAATTGCGTCCCTCCGTCATACACTGCTGTCCCCTCTGCTCTCCTCTCTCCCCCCTCACCCCCTCCTTCCTGCATGTCAGCTCGTGTCTGTGTCTTCGCCCCTAGCCCACTGTACCTGTCTTTTAGGAAAAATGAGTGCTATAAATACCGTTTTAGCGCTGTCTTCAGGCCGGTCACGTGACTCTCGGACGGTTTCCATGGCTACTGTAGGAGAGGCTGAGCGGCCATGTGATCTCCTTGGCTGACGTCAGAGGGAGATCACGGCCCCTCTTGCAGTATCCATCCATCAGAGCTGTACAGCAGCCGTGAGTCATGTGACCTGACTGAAGATATCTCTAAATAGGTACTTACAGTTCTCATTTTTCAATAAGAAAGGCACAGTGTGCTATGCCAGGCTCTAATAGAGACATACCTCCCAACATTTTGAGATGGGAATGAGGGACAACTACTAGCAAAGGTATGTAGGCATAGGACATGCCCCCCTGCCACACCTCCTTAAAGAAGAATTAACACCCAAAAAAGGTTAAATAAATCCACAAGGGCTTTTTTTTAACACTATTATTCCTTTATATTGGCGCTTCAAATTTACAAATGCAGCAATTTAGAAATTTGTTGAAAAGTTTAGCACTGGGAGACACTTTTTGAAAGATATCATTTTTTTTTATATAGAACTATATAGATCAGACCAAAATGAGAGACAAATAAGGGGGAAAGAGGGACAGAGGGAAATTGCTCCAAATCAGGGACAGTTCCTCAAAATCAGGGACAGTTGGGAGCTATGCACAGAGTCTGGCAGAGTTTGAGTTATATGGATTAACATACCCTTTAAAGCATAACTGTTATCATGTACATCAACTGTAATGAATTAAATGCATGAACGGATTACACAACTCAGCCACTAAGACTCGAGCTGCAAAATAAATGACCCATCTTCAAATTATTGAACACAACTGTCCCCTTTTGTAAAAACAAAAAGGGACCCACCACGTATTAAGACCACAACAGAATAGGGAGGGGGGGAGCTCCGCTGGTGTATCCTATCTCAGGCGACTAGCCTTGACTAACTTGGGGTAGCCCTTTTTATAGGGGTACCCCGGAATTCTAGAAGGTTCCTGGGGGTCATGTGCCCTAGACTGACTTATCCTGGAAAGGGTCCCCTAGATTCTAGAATAATCCAGGTCACATGACCTGGATTGACCTATCCCTGATCCCCAACTGTATTAATACAGTGGGGGAGCCTTGAAACAGATGCTGCCACACTTCCATGAGGAGAAGGGGGGCCTGAAAACAGGCATATCCCTCCTTTTCACCACATTTGAGATTGAAAGCTCCTTGACGGCAGGGACTAATGTGAATGTACAATATATGTTAAGTTCTGCATAAATTGTCAGCACTATAAGCCTAGGTTCACACTATTACGATGTGAGAAGCACAATTACAGCGCTGGTTCCCGCATCGCATCTCTCCTGCAGGCAGTTCACACTGCCCTCTGCGAACCGCTGCGGGTGTCAATACAATGTTAATGACACCCCCAGAAATCACAGTGCGAACTGTGAACTCACACAGGAATCAGATGCGATCTGATTACAGTGAGAGGACAAAAAAAGTCCCTGCACTATTTTCCTGCCAATCCAATGCGAGTTCAGCCATACAACAGACATCACATGCGATTGGCACAGCAGTGCGGGTCAGTGTTGCCAACCGTCAGTACTTTTACTGGCAGCCAGTAAAAAACGGGCACTTTTCTCCTGCTAGTAAATGCCAGTAATTTATGACTTTCCGGCATACTTGGTCCGGCGTACCGAAGTCCGTCGGACAATTCGATCGTGTGTGGGCTCCACTTTTTTTTCTCAAAAGTTTGATGGACTTAGATTTGAAACATGTTTCAATTCTGTCCGACGGACTCGAGTCCAGTCGAAAAGTCCGCTCGTCTGTATGCTAGTCCGAGGGACAAAAACCGACGCTAGGGCAGCTATTGGCTACTGGCTATGAACTTCCTTGTTTTAGTCCGGTCGTACGTCATCACGTACAAATCCGTCGGACTTTGGTTGATCGTGTGTAGGTAAGTCCGTTCATTCGGAAAGTCCTTCGTAAAGTCCGTTGAAAAGTCCGCCGGACAAAGTCTGCCGTAAAGTCCACTCGTCTGTACGTGGCATAAGAGGAAAAGGTTGTCAGTAAAAAATATGGCTGTGACACTTGGCTCAGAGCTGCGGATGCATAGCTAGCTCGGGTCGGAAGCCGGCCGAGACCATCCAAGTGCCTGCTACAGTGTTTTCGGGCAGTACCGGTGGGGGAAGGTCTGGCGGAGGCGGTGCCTGAGCGCTTTGTGTGATGTCTTAATGCAAGGGAGCCGAGCAGAGCAGCGGGAGCCTTGTCTGTGGGTCTGCGGGAGCAAGGCAAGCCAGAAGTGCTGGAAGTAGGACTGTCAGTGCTGTTTGGACTGGAGGGGACTGAAGGGACCACCTGGCATGGAGAGAGACTGTCACTGTGACTTAGGAGAGGACGTGTCGGTGATCTGTGCTTCTGCACACTGCTGTCAGCGTCACTGTGAGAGTCCATTTTATGTGTGTGTGTGCCACCCATTCAAATTTCCTGCACCTGAGCCACTTACTTTATTGAAAATAAAATAAGAAATATGCTTTTTGCTTTAATATCTACCTTAAAGTGATTGTAAAGGTTTGTTTTTTCTTTTTTTAAATAACAAACGCGTTATACTTACCTGCTCTGTGCAAGAGCCACCTTCCATAGTGGCACTCATGCAGGTGCACTCCTGAGTCCTGTCAATGGATTTGATTGACAGCAGTGGGAGCCAATTGCAGTAAATTTAAATTTGGCCACGCGAGATGCGCTTGAGACATATGTTGCAAATAGCAGCGGTGCCATCTGATGCACTCGTCTCAAAAAAGGCCCACACCAAAGAACTTTTGGAATAATGCGCAGAGACAGCAGCGCCCTGCACATGCGGAGCTCTGAGTTGTGATGCAGTCCGTGTGCTGCCCTTAGGCTGGCCCCTGGGGGGCATCCTGCCTCGTTGGTGATGTGCCTTTTCCTCCTCCCCTCTCCTATCAGGCACCCACGTTGAGTCAGTGACCTCATCATCCCCTCCCTCCTCATCACTGGAGCAAACCTGGCAGTATGCTGCAGCAGGGGGAACATGACTGCCAGATTGCTGTCCTTCTTGGGGACCCCCTCTGTCTGGGCTCACGTTACTGCCTTCCTCTAGCTGAGTACCATCATCGGAGCCTTCAAAATGCTGGGCATCCTCCTGCAGCATGTACCCAACACTGTGGTCAAACAGTTTGAGGGACCCCTCAGGAGGACATGGTGGGGCTAGGGAAGGAGTCACTGATGCCATTGAGCCAAGGGAAGATGCTGCGTTGGCAGCTGCTTTGCCAGACAAAGTACCCTGGGCATGGGTGAGAGAGGAGGAGGATGAGGACGGCTTGGTCATCCACTCGACCAAGTCTTCCGCATGTTGCGGCTCAACATGGCCAGCTGCCGAAAAAAAGGCCAAGCGTGTCCCACGGCCACGTGCTGATGAGGATGCACCGTGTCCATGACCAGCACTGTTGCCTCTAGACACAGAGCCTGCTTTCCCTCTTTTATTGGCTTGTGACTGTCTGCCTCTCCTTGTTGGCCTTCCAGACATACTAATGGCCTGCAGTGAGATGTAGCTGCACTAAGCTGGGATATAGATATAGAGATATAGATATAGATATAGATATAGAGATATAGATATAGATATATAGATATATAGATATATATATACTGATACTGCAGCTAGAAAAATCAACTGCCTGCCTGTAGTATGAGAACACCACCAACCCTCTACAGGTAGCTTTAGCTGAACACTGTGCAGAGGTCGCACTAGACTAACGTGTAAATAATGTAGCTGCCTGCGGTAGTGTCAGGGGATGTTATACACAACATCCAATGCAGGTGATCAGATCACTGGGCTGCACCAAGGAATCAGGGACAAACGAGTAAATGAATAAAAAGGTATGTTTATTGTTAATGATAAAGACACTCGTGAAAACAAGACAGCAAACCAAAAACAAGTAAATGGAGAAAACACAGCAAACCCCCAAACCCACCTAACTATCTAACTAATATAATACATGAGCAAGGAAACAGACATGAAATAAAAAATAAGGCATGGGCAAAAGGGAACAGAAAACAGGGATAATGAAGCAGACCAAGGATCCGGGAACAGGAAACAGGGCTCAAGAACAGGATACACAAACGGGGTCCAGGAACAAACAGGAACAAGAGCAGGTACTGGCAGGGACAAGCTTGCTCATCAAGCTGGAGAGCAGGCACTGGTACTTCCGGCTGGAACACTGGCACCTCAGGCTGGAGGGCTGGCACCGAGACGTCAGGCTGGAGGGCTGGCACCGAGACGTCAGGCTGGAGGGCTGGCACCGAGACGTCAGGCTGGAGGGCTGGCACCGAGACGTCAGGCTGGAGGGCTGGCACCGAGACGTCAGGCTGGAGGGCTGGCACCGAGACGTCAGGCTGGAGGGCTGGCACCGAGACGTCAGGCTGGAGGGCTGGCACCGAGACATCAGGCTGGAGGGCTGGCACCGAGACATCAGGCTGGAGGGCTGGCACCGAGACATCAGGCTGGAGGGCTGGCACCGAGACATCAGGCTGGAGGGCTGGCACCGAGACATCAGGCTGGAGGGCAGGCACAGAGACATCAGGCTGGAGGGCTGGCACCGAGACATCAGGCTGGAGGGCAGGCACATCGGACCGGATAGCAGGTACTGGAACTTTAGACTGGGCAGCAAGCACAGACACTGGCACATCAGGCAGAACAGCAGGTACTGGCACAACAAGCAGAACAGCAGGTGCATCGGACTGGATAGCAGGTACTGGAACTTCAAACCGGTCAGTCGGTACTGGAACTTCAGATTGGACAGTGGGCACAGGTGCTGGCACATCAGGCAGAACAGCAGGTACTGGCACAACAGGCTGAACAGCAGGTACATCGAACTGGATAGCAGGTACTGGAACTTCAGACTGGACAGTGGGCACAGGTGCTGGCACATCAGACTGGAAGGCAGAAACAGCAAGCTGGAAGGCAGAGACATCAAGCTGGGAGGCAGGCACCGAGACATCCGGCTGGAAGGCAGGCACCGAGACATCCGGCTGGAAGGCAGGCACCGAGACATCCGGCTGGAAGGCAGGCACCGAGACATCCGGCTGGAAGGCAGGCACCGAGACATCCGCCTGGATGGCAGGCACCGAGACATCCGCCTGGATGGCAGGCACGAGACATCCGCCTGGATGGCAGGCACCGAGACATCCGGCTGGAAGGCAGGCACCGAGACATCCGGCTGGAAGGCAGGCACCGAGACATCCGGCTGGAAGGCAGGCATCGAGACATCCGGCTGGAAGGCAGGCATCGAGACATCCGGCTGGAAGGCAGGCATCGAGACATCCGGCTGGAAGGCAGGCATCGAGACATCCGGCTGGAAGGCAGGCATCGAGACATCCGGCTGGAAGGCAGGCATCGAGACATCCGGCTGGAAGGCAGGCATCGAGACATCAGGCTGGGAGGCAGGCACATCAGACTGGAAAGTGGGAGCAGGTTGGGTTACTGGCAAGATGGTGTGGGTCGGGAAGAATTTTTGTTTATTTTTTGGTTTAGCCCGTGCAGTTTTGTAAGTAGGTGCAGGGCTGTAAGAAAAGAAAGTAGCTGGGCAGAAGGAAGACCAAGGAACTGTAGCTGGAGGAGGGTTTTGTGGGACTGTTACAGGTGGAGGAGAAGAGACAGGTGGATTGAAGGCAGGAAGTGCGACACTTGGAGACTGGGTAGTAGTATTTGGTAGGGGGCTGATTAAACTGGGCTTTAGCTGAGGTTGCCATAAGCGACGGGGAGATAGATTTTTGGGAAGGCAGATGACCAGGCCTGTATTAATGATTGCACTGAATCAGGTTTGCACTTAGCTTGTCTGACCAGAGACTGCACTGATTCAATGCATTTTGCAAGCACCTGCTGAGGACAAGCTAAATATTGTTAAAAAAAAATGCTGAGTCATCCTCCAACAGCCAAACTAAAGATTCTACCTGAGCTGCACTAAAAGGGGGTGTATAGTCATCACCTCCGTCAGTGACATCAGACGAGGCCAACTCAATACAGATCTTAATTAATGGTTGCACATCTTCAAACAAAAAACTGCCTTGCTCAATAAAAACATGAGCTAGGCGGATGCCTTCTAACAATTGTTCCCTAGTGTATTCAGCCAAAGTCTGATAACAAAAGTCTCTGTCATCAGTTGCCAGGAGCGATAAATATAAAATACTTTCAAAATCCATCTTTCAACAATAGCTGGGACTCAGGCCCCAATTCCCAGGTGCAACCGATCTGATTGTATGGCTTCAGTAGTATTCTGTCAGGGGATGTTATACACAACATCCAATGCAGGTGATCAGATCGCTGGGCTGCACCAAGGAATCAGGGACAAACGAGTAAATGAATAAAAAGGTATGTTTATTGTTAATGATAAAGACACTCGTGAAATCAAGACAGCAAACCAAAAACAAGTAAATGGAGAAAACACAACAAACCCCCAAACCCACCTAACTATCTATCTAACTAATATAATACACGAGCAAGGAAACAGACATGAAATAAAAAATAAGGCATGGGCAAAACCGACAAGGGAACAGAAAACAGGGATAATGAAGCAGACCAAGGAGCCGGGAACAGGAAACAGGGCTCTAGGACAGGATACACAAACGGGGTCCAGGAACAAACAGGAACAGGCTGGAACAAGAGCAGGGACAAGGGCTAGCAGAGGAATACTGAAGCACTGAGGCTTAGTTCAGGGCGGGTCTATATAGTCCAGCAGACCCATGACAGGTGTGCTGATGGCAAGTCTGAACTCCAGGCAGGGAGACACCCGCTGGTGGCCACTGGAATTACACCCTTTTGGTGCTGAATGTAATAGTGCCACCAGCAGATGAAACCGGAGATGACACCGTTCCTGACAGGTAGTGATAGGATCAGGAAAACACCACCAACCTTCTACAGGTAGCTTTAGCTGAACACTGTGCAGAGGTCGCACTACACTAACATGTAAATAATGTAGCTGCCTGCGGTAGTGATAGGATCAGGAAAACACCACCAACCTTCTACAGGTAGCTTTAGCTAAACACTGTGCAGAGGTCGCACTAGACTAACGTGTAAATAATGTAGCTGCCTGCAGTAGTGATAGGATCAGGAGAACACCACCAACCTTCTACAGGTAGCTTTAGCTGAACACCGTGCAGAGGTCGCACTAGACTAACGTGTAAATAATGTAGCTGCCTGCGGTAGTGATAGGATCAGGAAAACACCACCAACCTTCTACAGGTAGCTTTAGCTGAACACTGTGCAGAGGTCGCACTACACTAATGTGTAAATAATGTAGCTGCCTGCGGTAGTGATAGGAGTAGGAAAACACCACCAACCTTCTACAGATAGCTTTAGCTGAACACTGTGCAGAGGACGCACTACATTAACGTTAAAATAATGTAGCTGCCTGCAGTAGTGATAGGATCAGTATAACACCACCAACCTTCTACAGGTAGCTTTAGCTGAACACTGTGCAGAGGTCGCACTGCAATAACGTGTAAATAATGTAGCTGCCTGCGGTAGTGATAGGATCAGGAAAACACCACCAACCTTCTACAGGTAGCTCTAGCTGAACAGTGTGCAGAGGTCGCACTACACTAACATGTAAATAATGTAGCTGCCTGCGGTAGTGATAGGATCAGGAAAACACCACCAACCTTCTACAGGTAGCTTTAGCTGAACACTGTGCAGAGGTCGCACTACATTAACTTGTAGCTTTAGCTGAACACTGTTGAGAGGACGCACTAAATGTAGCTTTAGCTGAACACTGTGCAGAGGTCGCACTACACTAACTTGTAGCTTTAGCTGAACACTGTGAGGAGGACGCACTACACTAACATGTAGCTTTAGCTGAACACTGTTCAGAGGACGCACTACACCAACTTGTAGCTTTAGATGAACACTGTGCACTACACTAACTTGTAGCTTTAGCTGAACACTGTTCAGAGGACGCACTACACTAACTTGTAGCTTTAGCTGAACACTGTGCAGAGGTCGCACTACACTAACTTGTAGCTTTAGCTGAACACCTATGAGGAGGACGCACTACACTAACTGATAGCTTTAGCTGAACACTGTGAGGAGGACCCACTACACTAACTTGTAGCTTTAGCTGAACACTGTGAGGAGGATGCACTACACTAACTTGTAGCTTTAGCTGAACACTGTGCAGAGGTTGCACTACACTAACTTGTAGCTTTAGCTGAACACTGTGCACTACACTAACTTGTAGCTTTAGCTGAACACTGTTCAGAGGACGCACTACACTAACTTGTACCTTTAGCTGAACACTGTGAGGAGGACGCACTACACTAACTTGTATCTTTAGCTGAACACTGTGAGGAGGACGCACTACACTAACTTGTAGCTTTAGCTGAACACTGTGCACTACACTAACTTGTAGCTTTAGCTGAACACTGTTCAGAGGACGCACTACACTAACTTGTAGCTTTAGCTAAACACTGTGCAGAGGTCACACTAGACTAACGTGTAAATAATGTAGCTGCCTGCGGTAGTGATAGGATCAGGAAAACACCACCAACCTTCTACAGGTAGATTTAGCTGAACACTGTACAGAGGATGCACTACACTAACATTAAAATAATGTAGCTGCCTGCAGTAGTGATAGGATCAGGAAAACACTACCAACCTTCTACAGGTAGCTTTAGCTGAACACTGTGCAGAGGTTGCACTAGACTAACGTGTAAATAATGTAGCTGCCTGCGGTAGTGATAGGATCAGGAAAACATCACCAACCTTCTACAGGTAGCTTTCGCTGAACACGGTGCAGAGGTCGCACTAGACTAATGTGTAAATAATGTAGCTGCCTGCGGTAGTGATAGGATCAGGAAAACACCACCAACCTTCTACAGGTAGCTTTAGCTGAACACTGTGCAGAGGTCGCACTACACTACATTGTAGCTTTAGCTGAACACTGTTCAGAGGATGCACTACACTAACTTGTAGCTTTAGCTGAACACTGTGCTGAGGTCGCACTACACTAACTTGTAGCTTTAGCTGAACACTGTGAGGAGGACGCACTACACTAACTTGTAGCTTTAGCTGAACACTGTGAGGAGGACGCACTACACTAACTTGTAGCTTTAGCTGAACACTGTGCACTACACTAACTTGTAGCTTTAGCTGAACACTGTTTAGAGGACGCACTACACTAACTTGTAGCTTTAGCTGAACACTGTGCAGAGGTCGCACTACACTAACTTGTAGCTTTAGCTGAACACTGTGAGGAGGACGCACTACACTAACTTGTAGCTTTAGCTGAACACTGTGCACTACACTAACTTGTAGCTTTAGCTGAACACTGTTCAGAGGACGCACTACACTAACTTGTAGCTTTAGCTAAACACTGTGCAGAGGTCACACTAGACTAACGTGTAAATAATGTAGCTGCCTGCGGTAGTGATAGGATCAGGAAAACACCACCAACCTTCTACAGGTAGATTTAGCTGAACACTGTACAGAGGACGCACTACACTAACATTAAAATAATGTAGCTGCCTGCAGTAGTGATAGGATCAGGAAAACACTACCAACCTTCTACAGGTAGCTTTAGCTGAACACTGTGCAGAGGTTGCACTAGACTAACGTGTAAATAATGTAGCTGCCTGCGGTAGTGATAGGATCAGGAAAACATCACCAACCTTCTACAGGTAGCTTTCGCTGAACAAGGTGCAGAGGTCGCACTAGACTAATGTGTAAATAATGTAGCTGCCTGCGGTAGTGATAGGAGCAGGAAAACACCACCAACCTTCCAGAGATAGCTTTAGCTGAACACTGTGCAGAGGTCGCACTACACTAACGTGTAAATAATGTAGCTGCCTGCGGTAGTGATAGGATCAGGAAAACACCACCAACCTTCTACAGGTAGCTTTAGCTGAACACTGTGCAGAGGTCGCACTACACTAACATGTAAATAATGTAGCTGCCTGCGGTAGTGATAGGCTCAGGAAAACACCACCAACCTTCTACAGGTAGCTTTAGCTGAACACTGTGCAGAGGTCGCACTACACTACATTGTAGCTTTAGCTGAACACTGTTCAGAGGATGCACTACACTAACTTGTAGCTTTAGCTGAACACTGTGCTGAGGTCGCACTACACTAACTTGTAGCTTTAGCTGAACACTGTGAGGAGGACGCACTACACTAACTTGTAGCTTTAGCTGAACACTGTGAGGAGGACGCACTACACTAACTTGTAGCTTTAGCTGAACACTGTGCACTACACTAACTTGTAGCTTTAGCTGAACACTGTTTAGAGGACGCACTACACTAACTTGTAGCTTTAGCTGAACACTGTGCAGAGGTCGCACTACACTAACTTGTAGCTTTAGCTGAACACTGTGAGGAGGACGCACTACACTAACTTGTAGCTTTAGCTGAACACTGTGCACTACACTAACTTGTAGCTTTAGCTGAACACTGTTCAGAGGACGCACTACACTAACTTGTAGCTTTAGCTAAACACTGTGCAGAGGTCACACTAGACTAACGTGTAAATAATGTAGCTGCCTGCGGTAGTGATAGGATCAGAAAAACACCACCAACCTTCTACAGGTAGCTTTAGCTGAACACTGTACAGAGGACGCACTACACTAACATTAAAATAATGTAACTGCCTGCAGTAGTGATAGGATCAGGAAAACACCACCAACCTTCTACAGGTAGCTTTAGCTGAACACTGTGCAGAGGTCGCACTAGACTAACGTGTAAATAATGTAGCTGCCTGCGGTAGTGATAGGATCAGGAAAAGATCACCAACCTTCTACAGGTAGCTTTCGCTGAACACGGTGCAGAGGTCGCACTAGACTAACGTGTAAATAATGTAGCTGCCGGCGGTAGTGATAGGATCAGGAAAACACCACCAACCTTCTACAGGTAGCTTTAGCTGAACACTGTGCAGAGGTCGCACTACACTAACGTGTAAATAATGTAGCTGCCTGCGGTAGTGATAGGATCAGGAAAACACCACCAACCTTCTACAGGTAGCTTTAGCTGAACACTGTACAGAGGACGCACTACACTAACATTAAAATAATGTAGCTGCCTGCAGTAGTGATAGGATCAGGAAAACACTACCAACCTTCTACAGGTAGCTTTAGCTGAACACTGTGCAGAGGTTGCACTAGACTAACGTGTAAATAATGTAGCTGCCTGCGGTAGTGATAGGATCAGGAAAACATCACCAACCTTCTACAGGTAGCTTTCGCTGAACACGGTGCAGAGGTCGCACTAGACTAATGTGTAAATAATGTAGCTGCCTGCGGTAGTGATAGGAGCAGGAAAACACCACCAACCTTCCAGAGATAGCTTTAGCTGAACACTGTGCAGAGGTCGCACTACACTAACGTGTAAATAATGTAGCTGCCTGCGGTAGTGATAGGATCAGGAAAACACCACCAACCTTCTACAGGTAGCTTTAGCTGAACACTGTGCAGAGGTCGCACTACACTAACATGTAAATAATGTAGCTGCCTGCGGTAGTGATAGGATCAGGAAAACACCACCAACCTTCTACAGGTAGCTTTAGCTGAACACTGTGCAGAGGTCGCACTACACTACATTGTAGCTTTAGCTGAACACTGTTCAGAGGATGCACTACACTAACTTGTAGCTTTAGCTGAACACTGTGCTGAGGTCGCACTACACTAACTTGTAGCTTTAGCTGAACACTGTGAGGAGGACACACTACACTAACTTGTAGCTTTAGCTGAACACTGTGAGGAGGACGCACTACACTAACTTGTAGCTTTAGCTGAACACTGTGCACTACACTAACTTGTAGCTTTAGCTGAACACTGTTTAGAGGATGCACTACACTAACTTGTAGCTTTAGCTGAACACTGTGCAGAGGTCGCACTACACTAACTTGTAGCTTTAGCTGAACACTGTGAGGAGGACGCACTACACTAACTTGTAGCTTTAGCTGAACACTGTGCACTACACTAACTTGTAGCTTTAGCTGAACACTGTTCAGAGGACGCACTACACTAACTTGTAGCTTTAGCTAAACACTGTGCAGAGGTCACACTAGACTAACATGTAAATAATGTAGCTGCCTGCGGTAGTGATAGGATCAGAAAAACACCACCAACCTTCTACAGGTAGCTTTAGCTGAACACTGTACAGAGGACGCACTACACTAACATTAAAATAATGTAACTGCCTGCAGTAGTGATAGGATCAGGAAAACACCACCAACCTTCTACAGGTAGCTTTAGCTGCACACTGTGCAGAGGTCGCACTAGACTAACGTGTAAATAATGTAGCTGCCTGCGGTAGTGATAGGATCAGGAAAAGATCACCAACCTTCTACAGGTAGCTTTCGCTGAACACGGTGCAGAGGTCGCACTAGACTAACGTGTAAATAATGTAGCTGCCGGCGGTAGTGATAGGATCAGGAAAACACCACCAACCTTCTACAGGTAGCTTTAGCTGAACACTGTGCAGAGGTCGCACTACACTAACGTGTAAATAATGTAGCTGCCTGCGGTAGTGATAGGATCAGGAAAACACCACCAACCTTCTACAGGTAGCTTTAGCTGAACACTGTGCAGAGGTCGCACTACACTAACATGTAAATAATGTAGCTGCCTGCGGTAGTGATAGGATCAGGAAAACACCACCAACCTTGTACAGGTAGCTTTAGCTGAACACTGTGCAGAGGTCGCACTATACTACATTGTAGCTTTAGCTGAACACTGTTCAGAGGATGCACTACACTAACTTGTAGCTTTAGCTGAACACTGTGCTGAGGTCGCACTACACTAACTTGTAGCTTTAGCTGAACACTGTGAGGAGGACGCACTACACTAACTTGTAGCTTTAGCTGAACACTGTGAGGAGGACGCACTACACTAACTTGTAGCTTTAGCTGAACACTGTGCACTACACTAACTTGTAGCTTTAGCTGAACACTGTTCACAGGACGCACTACACTAACTTGTAGCTTTAGCTGAACACTGTGCAGAGGTGGCACTACACTAACTTGTAGCTTTAGCTGAACACTGTGAGGAGGACACACTACACTAACTTGTAGCTTTAGCTGAACACTGTGAGGAGGACGCACTACAATAACTTGTAGCTTTAGCTGAACACTGTGCAGAGGTCGCACTACACTAACTTGTAGCTTTAGCTGAACACTGTGAGGAGGATGCACTACACTAACTTGTAGCTTTAGCTGAACACTGTGAGGAGGACGCACTACACTAACTTGTAGCTTTAGCTGAACACTGTGCACTACACTAACTTGTAGCTTTAGCTGAACACTGTTCACAGGACGCACTACACTAACTTGTAGCTTTAGCTGAACACTGTGCAGAGGTGGCACTACACTAACTTGTAGCTTTAGCTGAACACTGTGAGGAGGACACACTACACTAACTTGTAGCTTTAGCTGAACACTGTGAGGAGGACGCACTACAATAACTTGTAGCTTTAGCTGAACACTGTGCAGAGGTCGCACTACACTAACTTGTAGCTTTAGCTGAACACTGTGAGGAGGATGCACTACACTAACTTGTAGCTTTAGTTGAACACTGTTCAGAGGACGCACTACACTAACTTGTAGCTTTAGCTGAACACTGTGCAGAGGTAGCACTACACTAACTTGTAGCTTTAGCTGAACACTGTGAGGAGGACGCACTACACTAACTTGTAGCTTTAGCTGAACACTGTGAGGAGGGCACACTACACTAACTTGTAGCTTTAGCTGAACACTGTGCACTACACTAACTTGTAGCTTTAGCTGAACACTGTTCAGAGGACGCACTACACTAACATGTAGCTTTAGCTGAACACTGTGCAGAGGTCGCACTACACTAACTTGTAGCTTTAGCTGAACACTGTGAGGAGGACGCACTACACTAACTTGTAGCTTTAACTGAACACTGTGGGGAGGATGCACTACACTAACTTGTAGCTTTAGCTGAACACTGTGTAGAGGTCACACTAAACTAACTTGTAGCTTTAGCTGAACACTGTGAGGAGGATGCACTACACTAACTGTAAATAGTCTAGCTGCCTGACTGTGGTACTATAGGATCAGAAGAACACCAGCAATTTTCTTCAGGTAGCCTTAAATACTGTAACAACACAAGCCTGCCTGTCAGTAGGAAGAAAATCACAGGAACGGATCTAGCTAAACTGAATACAGTGTATATATATATATATATATATACAACACCTGGGATGCATATATATACACAATACACTGTTAGTGCAGCTAACTGACTGACTGTCCTGCCTAATCTATCTAACTTAAATCAAATGACACTATCTCTCTGTCTCTGTCTCTCAATGCCGGAACACACTACACAGGGCCGCCGTGCAGGCGGCCTTATATAGTGTGGGGCATGTACTAAGCTCTCTCTACAGACGGCGCTGTGATTGGCCAAGCATGCGGGTCATAGTGCATGCTTGGCCAATCATCAGCAAGCAATGCACTGCGATGCCGCAGTGAATTATGGGCCGTGACGCACCACACGAATTTGGCGCCAACTGCCCATATCGTTCGCAATACGGCGAACGGGCGAACAACCGATGTTTGAGTCGAACATGGGTTCGACTCGAACACGAAGCTCATCCCTATTCTTCCCCACGTCCACATACAGGAACTCGTAAGTAGTCGACACCACCGACAACATCACAATACTATTGAACCCCTTGTAGTTGTAGTAGTATGACCCCGAGTTGGGTGGTGGGATGATGTGGACGTGTTTCCCATCAATTGCCCCGACACAGTTAGGAAAGTCCCACCGCTGGGCAAAGTGGGAGGCCACAGTCTGCCATTCCTCTGGGTTGGAAAGAAACTGTGGAGTCAAACAAGAAAACTAAATTAATAATTTTGCACATAAATATTGAAAGCAGATTAGACACAAACATTCTTGGCCAACATCAGTATAACATTTTTTTTTAGGGAGTATTTAAAGACAAAGGTATAAGGTCCACCTATCAGATTCCTCCCCCCCTCTCATGGGCCATTTTTAAAATTTTAGGGGGAGGGATGTTTTGGCCAGGTAACCCTCAAAGTTCCTGAAATCGTCAGGATTATTCTCACAGGTCTCACGGAGCAAAGGCATGTGACAGAATTGGTCACGCTGAAGCAACCAATTCTTGGTCCATGAACTCCTCGTCACCCTGTTCATGGACTGGGCCTGTGTCAAAGTAAGGACCCCAACACCAAGCCCCCACACAGCACGAACTCTACAATGAGTACGTATACGTAACATGGCTAGAAAGCGGTTGGCTGGTCAGAACGAAGTAACAGAACACACTGAAGAACAGCAAGGTCTGTGAAGAGCGACCTGAAAATCAGTAACGAACGGACAAGAACACAATGACAAGTCAATGGTAACTCGCTGCACGCACTGAAGACCAGATACAAACCCACAAGCACAAACTGCAGAAATACGATCTTAAAACCACGAGTCTGAAAAAGTCCAAATCGTCTCTCACCAAACTTTTACTAACACGAGATTAGCAAAAGGAGCCCAAAGGGTGCTGTGCTTGGTACTGAACTGCCCTTTTATAGTCTCGTCATACGTGGTGTACGTCACCGTGTTCTTGGCGTTTGGAAATCCCGATAACTTTGTGCAACCGTGTGTATGCAAAACAAGTTTGAGCCAACATCCGTCGAAAAAAATCAATCATCGATCAATGTCCGACTGTGTGTACAGGGCATTAGGGGACACACTTCTGCTCTGGGCACACTAAGGGGCACACTTCTGCTCTGGGCACACTAAGGAGTTATTCTCCTGCTCTGGGCACACTAAGGAGTTATTCATCTGCTCTGGGCACACGTCGGGAGCACTCGTCTGCTCTGGGCACACTAAGGGGACACTCTTTTGCTTTGGGCACACTAAGGGGTTATTCTCCTGCTCTGGGTACACTTAGGGGGAACGCTTCTGCTCTGGATACACTAAGGGGGCACACTTCTGCTCTGGGCACACTAAGGGGGCACACTTCTGCTCTGGGCACACTAAGGAGTTATTCTTCTGCTCTGGGCACACTAAGGATTTATTCACCTGCTCTGGGCACACTAAGGAGTTAATCACTTGCTCTGGGCACACTTCGGGAGCACTCGTCTGCTCTGGGCACACTAAGGGGGCACTCTTTTACTCTGGGCACACTAATGAGGTACTTTTTTGCTCTGGGCACACTAAGGGGGTACTCTTTTGCTCTGGGCACACTAAGGGGGCACTCTTCAGCTCTGGGCACACTAAGGGGCTATTTTCCTGCTCTGGACACACTAAGGGGGCACTCTTCTGCTCTGGGCACACTAAGGGGGCACTCTTCTGCTCTGGTCACACAAATGGGCTATTCTCCTGCTCTGGACACACTAAGGGGGCACTCTTCTGCTCTGGGCACACTTAGTGAGCACTCTTCTGCTCTGGGCACACTAAGGGGTTATTCTCCTGCTCTGGGCACACTAAGGGGGCAATCTTTTGCTTTGGATACACTAAGGGGGCACTCTTCTGCTCTGAGCACACTAAGGGGTTATTCTCCTGCTCTGGGCACACTTAGGGGGAACTCTTCTGCTCTGGATACACTAAGGGGGCACACTTCTGCTCTGGGCACACTTAGGGGGCATACTTCTGCTCTGGGCACACTAAGGGGGCACAGTTCTGCTCTGGGCACACTAAGGAGTTATTCTCCTGCTCTGGGCACACTAAGGAGTTTTTCACCTGCTCTGGGCACACTAAGGAGTTATTCACTTGCTCTGGGCACACTCTGGGAGCACTCGTCTGCTCTGGGCACACTAAGGGGGCACTCTTTTACTCTGGGCACACTAATGAGGTACTCTTTTGCTCTGGGCACACTAAGGGGGTACTCTTTTGCTCTAGGCACACTAAGGGGGCACTCTTCAGCTCTGGGCACACTAAGGGGCTATTTTCCTGCTCTGCACACACTAAGGGGGCACTCTTCTGCTCTGGGCACACTAAGGGGGCACTCTTCTGCTCTGGTCACACAAATTGGCTATTCTCTTGCTCTGGACACACTAAGGGGGCACTCTTCTGCTCTGGGCACACTTAGGGGGCACTCTTCTGCTCTGGGCACACTAAGGGGTTATTCTCCTGCTCGGGGCACACTAAAGGGGGCAATCTTTTGCTTTGGATACACTAAGGGGGCACTCTTCTGCTCTGGGCACACTAAGGAGTTATTCTCCTGCTCTGGGCACACTAAGGGGGTACTCTTCTGCTCTGGGCACACTTAGGGGGCACTCTTGTGCTCTGGGCACACTAAGGGGTTGTTCTCCTGCTCTGGGCACACTAAGGGGGCACTCTTTTGCTCTGGGCACACTAAGGGGGCACTCTTCTGCTCTGGGCACTGAGGGGGCACTCTTCTGCTCTGGGCACTGAGGAGGCACTCCTTTTGCTCTGGGCACACGAAGGGGGTGGTCCTTTTGCTCTGGGCACACTAAGGGGGTACTCTTCTGCTCTGGGCACACTAAGGGGGTACTCTTCTGTTCTGGGCACACTAAGGGGGCACTCTTCTGCTCTGGACACACTAATGGGTTTTTCTCCTGCTCTGGGCACACCAAGGGATTATTTTCCTGCTCTGGGCACACTAAGGGGGCACTCATCTGCTCTGGGCACACTAAGGGGTTATTCTCCTGCTCTGGGCACACTAAAGGGTTATTCTCCTGCTCTGGGCACACTAAGGGGGCACTCATCTGCTCTGGGCACACTGAGTGGGCACCCATTTCCTCTGGACACACTGAGGGGGCACACTCCTGCTCCGGGCAGTTTGAGGGGGCACACTCCTGCTCTGGGCAGTTTGAGGGGGCACACTCCTGCTCTGGGCTTTCTGAGGAGGCACACTCCTGTTCTGGGCTCTCTGAGAGGGCACTCGTAGGGGTCACTGCTGCTCTGGGCATTGTAAAAGGTCACTCTTGCTCTGGACACTCTCTCATGGGTCACTCCTGCTCTGGTCTCTCTGGGGCTTTCTCCTGCTCTAGGTACTCTCAGGGGGAAGGCTAGTCTATATGGGCATTGATCTGAGGGGACACTCCTGCTCTGGGCACTCTGAGGGGGCATTCCTAATTAGGTAATTCTAAGCAGACACGGCTGATTTGGGCACGCCTAATCTTGGCACATTTAAGAGGAAAGCCTGGTTTTTAGGGGCACTGATCCAAAGGGGTCACTCCTGCTCTGGGCACTCTAAGGGGTCAGGCCTAATCTGGGTACCCTAAAGGGAAACTTTTAATTTTGGCACTCTAAGGGGAAGCCTGGTCTATATGGGCACTGATCAAAGGAGTCACTCCTGCTGTGGGAACTCTGAGGGGACACTCCTGTGTTGGGCACTTTAAGTGGGCATTCTCCTGCTCTGGGTACCCTGAGGGGACACTTTTTCGGCTATGGGCACTCTGAGGGGCCCCTCTCCTGCTCTAGACACACTGAGGGGGGCACTCCTGCTCTAGGCATTCTAAGGAGAAACTTTGATCTTTATGGGCAGTGTGATCTAAAGGGTCACTTCTGCTCTGGGCTCCCCTAATCTGGGCACTCTAAGTGGTCAATCCTGATCTTGCCACTCTTAAGGGGTCACTCCTAATCTGGGCACTCTGAGGGGCCCCTCTCCTGCTCTGGACACACTGAGGGGGGCACTCCTGCTCTGGGCATTCTAAGGAGAAACTTTGATCTTTATGGGCAGTGTGATCTAAAGGGTCACTTCTGCTCTGGGTTCCCCTAATCTGGGCACTCTAAAGGGTCATTCCTGACCCCCCCCCCCCAGTTATTTGCTGCTCACTGTCCACCCACTGAATTCTGCTCACTGACCTCCCTCCCCCACTGTATGCATTGCACAGGGGGCACACTGACCGCCATTCACAGCGCTGACCTCTTCCATATATATTCTCTGTTGTATGTTTCTCAATGAAGTGGGCCCACTGTCTGCTATAATACTGGAGGTTAATTATTGTACAGTGCTGGGGGTTAAGTATTGCGTAGTTCTGGTAGTTAATATTGCACATTCCTGAGGCTTATAACGGTGCTGTAGTTCATTATTGTGCCATGCTGGGATTTAATTGCTCTGCCATGCTAAGGGGCTAATTATTGTGCAATGCTGGAGGTTTATTATTGTGCCATGCTTGCCGTTCATTATTGTGCCATGCTGGTATTTAATTGTTCCATGCTAAGGGGTTAATTTGTGTGCCATGGTTGTGGTTTAATATTGGGCCATGCTTGTGGTTTAATATTGTGCCATGCTTTGTGGTTCATTATTGTGCCATGCTCTGCGGTTCATTATTGTACCATGCTTTGCGGTTCATTATTGTGCCATGCTTGTGCTGCACTGGGGGATTATTTTTGTTCTGAGCCGGGGGTTAGTTGTTATGCTGTGCTGGGTGTTATGGCTGGCCCTGACATGTACTGGGGATTATCTGGCCCTTATACTTGCTGGGGAGCTATTGCTGACCCTGACACTTGCTGGGGATTATTATTGCTAGTCCCATTTGGACTTGTTTTACTCAAACAATCAATTCTGTGTGCCCCAAGGCCCTATTTTGTCTATATGAAGGGAAAAGACTGAAGAAACACCCACTTTTCAGTCATGCTTACCTTTGACGACTTTTTGCCATGACACGGGAATGCGGTGCCACTTTTGGCCATGGGATTGCGGTGCACTGAGGGCACCACATGAGCTCCCCCACTTTATCTCCCAGCACCCACACAGCACCCCCCAAAAAATTGTCTGGAGCCGCCCCTGCTGAGTGGCCCATTGATCCCCTGCAGACATTTATGTGTAATCTGTCATGTACCATGTCTCCAGTCTATGATTGACTGCTGAAGTATTCCCCCAGTCTCCAACAACCCCTGTAGCATGTTCATAGTCTCTGACAGTCTCTTGGAGCATATCTGCAGTCTCTGAAGTCTCTTGGAGCATATCTGCAGTCTCTGACCATCTCCTGTATCATGTCTCTTGTATCATGTCCACAGTCTCTGAAGTCTCCTGGAGCATGTCCGCAGTCTCTGACAGTCTCTTCTAGCATGTCTGCAGTCTCTGAAAGTCTCTTGGAGCATGTCCGCAGTCTCTGACAGTCTATTGGAGCATGTCTGCAGTCTCTGACCATCTCCTGTATCATGTCTCTTGTATTATGTTCGCAGTCTATGACCACCTATTTCTGACCATCTCCTGTACTATGCCTGCAGTCTCTGACCATCTCCTGTATCATGTCTGCAGTCTCTGACCATCTCCTGTACTAAGTCTGCAGTCTCTGACCATCTCCTGTAGTATGTTTGCAGTTTCTGACCATCTCCTGCAGTATGTCTGCAGTGTCTGACCATCTCCTGCAGTATGTCTGCAGTCTCTGACCATCTTCTGTAGTATGTCCATACTTCTGCTATGCTGTCCCTGACTATTTTAATTAAGTTCTTTAAGTTGGGCGCAGACAAAGCAATCAAAGCATATTTTATAGGTACCACATCCCTTAAGCCCCTCCCACTGCTAGGCGCTTGACCACTCCCACAATTTGCCACAACATAGTGCACTGCAGGTCATTTCACTCCTCCAATGTCCCTCACTCTGAAGTTCAAAAGTTGGGAGGTATGCTAATACTCGTGCACATGTACCAGCACACAGATGAGCCCAGGCTAATGTCCAGATTGCACTGACGCGTAGGTACATTTCTGTGTGCCAGAGCACATCGACATGCACATCTTCACGCAGTGGTGCCAAACGGCCTATTTAAAGGAGACTCTGCTGGATGTTAGCTGCTAGATGTTCTTCAGCTTCCCCTGATCCATGTTCCTGTGTTCATACTTGTGCTGACTGATTTTCCGTTGCGGACCTGCCTTAAATTCTGCATTCCTTATTTTGTTCAGATATCCTTTATCTCTAGCTTCTATGATCAGACGGGCAGCCAGAGTGCTCATCCCATCTTCCCTGTCTGACAACATATAAAGTATTCTGTTTTAATTCTCATTTCTCTGTTTCTGACTCTTATGCCCCATACACACGGTCGGATTTTCTGACGGAAAATGTGTGATAGGACCTTGTTGTCGGAAATTCCGACCGTGTGTGGGCTCCATCACACATTTTCCATCGGATTTTCCGACACACAAAGTTTGAGAGCAGGCTATAAAATTTTCCGACCACAAAATCCGTTGTCGGAATTTCCGATTGTGTGTACACAAATCCGACACACAAAGTGCCACGCATGCTCAGAATAAATAAAGAGATGAAAGCTATTGGCTACTGCCCCGGTTTATAGTCTCGATGTACGTGTTTTACGTCACCGCGTTCAGAATGATCGGATTTTCCGACAACTTTGTGTGACCGTGTGTATGCAAGACAAGTTTGAGCCAACATCCGTTGGAAAAAATCCTAGGATTTTGTTGTCGGAATGTCCGATCAATGTCCGACCGTGTGTACGGGGTATAATAGTTGTAGTGCCTGACCTCAAATTCATCCCACAACTTAACTTGAAAATGTCCCTTTCTGTCTAGTGTTAGTTTTCACCCTTGATCCATCCTGCTCACAAAGCTGTTTCTCTAGCTGTTTACTCTGATTCTTAGTCCCTGTGGACCTTGGTAACCCAGTTACCAATTGTGGATCCCTGTCCACTTTAACCATTAATCTAGGGGCTCAGTATAGGCGGAACCGCACCTTCGGTTCATATATAGCGCTCCTCTTGCGCTGGGCATTTTTGAGGGTCTCTTACCCTCCATTCCCTTACTTCATTTAATGCCCACAATGACTGGCCAGTCTTCTCTCTTCTCTACGTGTGCCTATACCCTCTTGCCTCTAAACTACTTTATCTAGCAGATGTACTACATATACCTGTGAACAGCACTATTCTACCCTTTCTTATCTATAACACTCCGATGGACAATAGACAGTAACAACATAACATATAACCACCAATCAATACAGTTTGATTAAGGGGAGTAAAATAGGTACCCTTTGTCCCGAAAATGCCTTACCGATCAAGGAAGTCTGATAACTCAAATGTAAGCAAAAGGCTTACCTCAGCCGGCTGATTATCAGAAATTCCCAGATCGTCTCAAGCTCCTCGTTTCGCATACTCAGGGTCACCTGGAAACCCCTCCTAAGGCAAAGCTCGCCATGCTGACTCGGTTAAATTGATGATAGGCAACTCCTATCCTCATATTGATTTGTGGTTCCAATATAATAATAACTACTGCAGTAGGGAACAGACACAAAAGATAGGCTCAACATCTTTCCAAATAACTGTTCTGCCTTATTATGATGCAATTGAAGGTTTTTATGCACATGATTACGTAGGTATCACATTAATATTACAATTGTACATTTATGGTAACAAGGGGCGTTATATAGGCAGGCTAATTCTAATCAGGACTCGAAAGAATGTAAACATTTACTGAAAACATTATTAGTTCTGTGTGCATAGTGAGGGCAGTGTGCAATACATACAAAATACAATACAATTATATACAGAACGTACAAATTTCCATTGCAGGCAGCAGTGATGGGCATTGATGGGCAGCACTGACAGCAAGCACTGACTGGCATCACTAATGGCCACTGATTGTTGGCACTTGTGGGCACTGATTGCTGGCACAAATTGGTGGCAATTGTGGGCACTGGTTGGCACTGATTGCTGGCAGTGGTGGCATTCATTGCTGGCACTTGTGGGCACTAATTGTAATCAGGGCACTGCTCTTAACACAGATCGGGGTCATGCCGTGTCCTAGCAACACGGCGCTGCGGCGATCGCCGTGTTGCGTGCCCCCGGGGGGGCGCAAGAGCGGTTGTTCTGGGAGGCCGTCATATGCCGTCCACCCAGATTGAGAGCCGCACGGCCCAGCCGAAATGTTGCGGTGGCTAAGGCGGCATGATTTGGTCAGCGATTGGATGTGGGCCTGAAAGGAAAGTTCAGAGTCTAAGGTTACCTCTATCACCCTGGCATGTAAGGACTGATAGCTTTGCCACTGATCTTGACAGAGAAGTCAGCGGAAGGGGCACGTGGGGTGTGACCGTGTGTATGCAAGACAAGTTTGAGCCAACATCCGTCTGAAAAAATCCTAGGATTTTGTTGTCGGAATGTCCGATCAATGTGTGTACGGGGCATAATAGTTGTAGTGCCTGACCCCAAATTCATCCCACAACTTAACATGAAAATGTCCCTTTCTGTCTAGTGTTAGTTGTCACCCTTGATCCATCCTGCTTACAAAGCTGTTTCTCTAGCTGTTTACTCTGATTCTTAGTCCCTGTGGACCTTGGTAACCCAGTTACCCATTGTGGATCCCTGTCCACTTTAACCATTAATCTAGGGGCTCAGTATAGGCGGAACCGCACCTTCGGTTCATATATAGCGCTCCTCTTGCGCTGGGCATTTTTGAGGGTCTCTTACCCTTCATTCCCTTACTTCATTTAATGCCCATAATGACTGGCCAGTCTTCTCTCTTCTCTACGTGTGCCTATACCCTCTTGCCTCTAAACTACTTTATCTAGCAGATGTACTACATATACCTGTGAACAGCACTATTCTACCCTTTCTTATCTATAACACTCCGATGAGTGACAACATAACATATAACCACCAATCAATACAGTTCGATTAAGGGGAGTAAAATAGGTACCCTTTGTCCTGAAAATGCCTTACCGATCAAGGAAGTCTGATAACTCAAATGTAAGCAAAAGGCTTACCTCAGCCGGCTGATTATCAGAAATTCCCAGATCGTCTCAAGCTCCTCGTTTCGGATACTCAGGGTCACCTGGAAACCCCTCCTAAGGCAAAGCTCGCCATGCTGACTCGGTTAAATTGATGATAGGCAACTCCTATCCTCATATTGATTTGTGGTTCCAATATAATAATAACTACTGCAGTAGGGAACAGACACAAAAGATACGCTCAGCATCTTTCCAAATAACTGTTCTGCCTTATTATGATGCAATTGAAGGTTTTTATGCACATGAGTACGTAGGTATCACATTAATATTACAATTGTACATTTATGGTAACAAGGGGCGTTACATAGGCAGGCTAATTCTAATCAGGACTCGAAAGAATGTAAACATTTACTGAAAACATTATTAGTTCTGTGTGCACAGTGAGGGCAGTGTGCAATACATACAAAATACAATACAATTATATACAGTATGAAAATAAGGAATTAGGGTGTATTGGCGCTACCTAAAAGAATTATATACTGGGATAGCCTAAAGTATATCACCCCTTGCTTGTAGTAATAAATCTATAAGGTATGCAACTTATCTAAATCCCTCTTGTAGTATAAATAGTACCACAGCTAGCAATTATATGCCTACTAGTCATATGCTGTGGTAAATATATAATAAACGTCAAATGTCACACAGCATGAATGGTCCTACAGCGTCTAGAAAAAAAGCCAGAGGCTATATTCCATAGTGTGCATTTGCTAAAAACCATATACCAATGCGGTGATGTGCATATAGATTGTATTATCCTAAACTAATACCAATGCGTATTAGACATAAATAGAAATTACATACAAACAAAACAGCTACTAGAAACACAAAACTTCCAGCAGTTAGATCTCCAATATGTATTATGACAGTCCATATACTGGTGTTATTATAACTTATTCAGATTCCCAATGGTGACTTTGCTGATGCATCAATTTGTCAGGTGACTCTCGTGCTTCCCCTTTTGGTTGCCTACTCACCAGCTTCCAGAACCCCACCAGGGGTATAACGCCTGTGGTGTAGTATGCCGGGTCACTTCACTTGCTGCTTCATCTGGTAGGTATTAATGCTGTAATCAGCTCCCCAGGCCCCACGCCGGGGTAATGCTCCTGTGTTGGGAAATGGACCGTCTTGCTGCTGTAGATTGTGCTGGTTGACTCCTATGTTTTTCAATCCATAGAGATGTTGCTTCCCCTCATATATTCAAGAAAAAAGAGCTTCCATGGCGTAATAAAGTATGACCACTTTATTTAAAAACATGTGTGCCCACAAAACAAGGATATTGGGCAAAAAATAAATAGAAACAAACAGAGCTAAACCACCAAAGATGATTTGCAAGAAAATATAAAATAAAAATAAAAAATAAATGAAGAGAAAAAAAGAAAAAATCCAGGCACTATTGTGTATCTCTGTCCAGGTGGATTAGGACAGCAATAGACCTGGGTAATGTAAAGTTTAAAAAGTCCCTCCAAACGAGCATAAACAGCGAGGTGGGGGTGTAGCAGTCAGGTGGACGTCCAGGGGGGCGCAAGAGCAGTTGTTCTGGAAGGCCGTCATATGACGTCCACCCAGAATGAGGGCCACACGGCCCAGCCGAAATGTTGCGGAGGCTAAGGCGGCATGATTTGGTCATGATTTGGTCAGGGATTGGATGTGAGCCTGAAAGGAAAGTTCAGAGTCTAAGGTTACCCCTAGCACCCTGGCGTGTAAGGACTGATAGCTTTGCCACTGATCTTGACAGAGAAGTCAGGGGAAGGGGCACGTGGGGGAAGGCATATTAAGAACCCGGTTTTAGATAGATTCAGTTTGAGGAAGTGGTTTGACATCCAGGCTGATATGTCTGTTAGTAAATGTGTGAGGAGACTGATGGGGTGAGCTGAAGGGCAGAGAGATAGATTTAGATGCCACCAGCATATAAATGGTAGTGGAAGCCATAGGAGGCTATCAGCTGACCCAGGGAGGACGTGTAGATCGAGAATAGTAGAGGTCCAAGTACAGAACCTTGGGGGGACCCCAATGGTAAGAGGAGTTGGAGAGGAGGAAGTGGAGTTTTAAGTGACACTGAAGGTGCGATGAGATAGGTAAGATTCGAACCAATGGAGAGCGCAGCCATGGAGACCAAGCGAATTGAGTTTTTTGAGGAGGAGGGGGTAGTCAACTGTATCAAAGGCAGCGGAAAGGTCCAAGAGTACAGAATAATGACCGTTGGTTTTGGCTGTTAGTAAGTCATTTGTGAGTTTTAGGATGGCAGTTTCTGTGGAGTGCTGTGGGCGAAATCCAGACTGAAGGGGATCAAAAAGGTTATTCTCAATGAGGTGGTCGCTCAGTCGGTTGTAGACTAAATGTTCAAGGAGTTTGGAGGCAAAGGGGAGTAAAGAGATGGGTCTTAGTTTGTTAAGATTGGTGGGGTCTAGTGAGGCCTTTTTTGGTATGGGAGTGACATGGGGAAGATGCCAGTAGAGAGTGAGAGGTTGAAGATATGAGTTAAAGAGTGTAGGATAGAGCCAGATGGTGACCATAGTATTTGAGAAGGAACAGGGTCCAGAGGGCTGGAGGTTAGGTGGGCATTAGAAAAAAGTTTAGAAAAAAGTTTAGTGACATCCTCTATAGTAGCTGTAATGAAGTGTGGAAACAACAAAGACCAACTGTTAAGACACCACATCCCATATGTTTACGGGCTGTGGTGTCAGGACAACATAAACAAATACGAGAACTACTACAGAAACACTGGTACCTCCTAATGGGGGATCCACGTGTCTCTAAACATCTAAAGAATTATCCTGAAATAACCTTCAGACAATCTAGGTCCATAAAGGACAAAATTGTACAAAGCCATTATGATCCATCTCCCATTACCACCAATACCAGTAGAGGTACAAGACCATGTCATAAATGTGGCTTCTGCGGGTATATTTATGCAACACGTACTATTGTTCTCTCAAATGGCCATCTATATTCCCCCAAATTCTCAGTTACATGTCAATCAGTCGGTATTGTCTAACTAATGACCTGTGGTTGTAACGCTTTCTATGTGGGAAAAACAAAACGTCCATTCTTTCCCCGAATAAGAGACCATGTCTCCCTTGTGTGCAAAAAAAAGGATGGAGACACCAATCAGCCGCCACATGGGGCTTTTTCACCAATTTGATGACACCATGATGCACTTTGTAGCTTTAGAACATGTTCCCCCAGGTGAAAGGGGAGGAGACTATGATCAAATCCTGTTACAGCGAGAGACCAAATGGATCTCAAATTTAGATGCTCTCAAAGATCCGGGCTTAAATGATGCCCTGAGTTATAAGCCTTTCCGCTAATATATTCCCCCCCTTTTCCCCCTTTTTTTTCTCCTTACCCTAATTTATATGTATCAATAGTTATTTCTATTGTTCACTTGAAATGAATACACCTATTAATATTATTTAAATATTATTGCATTGAGTGTTGATTCACGTTGACACGTTTATGATTTATAGACATTATTATGTTATTTTTCCTTTCTATATTCCATATGTAGCTCTCTCTTTATTCTGGTTCGCCCTTTTTTTATAACTTGCACGGACGCCCGGGCATTTGACTGATGTGGATCCTAATCAATGATCCCCTCCTCAAATGCCTTTGGTGTTTTTTCTGCATTTTGCTCTATTTTCCAACCCATTCGTTCAGCCTAATAAGGGTAGCTCCAGGACTGTAGCCATGGCTGACGTCTTTATCAGTCCGGTTTACTTTTCCTGGAGGTGTCTTAGCCCCCCTCCCATCATGTGAGGGCAAAGTAATTTCCAATATGGCGATCAGTGACTGCACGATCTGACAGTTCCTGATGCCTCCGCTCCGGAGTATAATACATAAACGGGGAGGTTTTTTCCCTGCTCCCCGTCATTTCTCTGCTGAACACCACAGCGTGAGGAGGGAAGGCTCTCTCCTCTCCTGGTCATCTAATCCCTGACAACATTTTTGGAAGGTAGGTGTCCTTTTTGCTTGGCAACCTCCGTACTTCTTTTAACCATCTCTCTTTTTTCTTTGTTATTACCTGCCAAACCAATTCAATATAAACATATTTGGTTACCCTTATGGTCTAGAGTTCGATCTGGGAGTAGGCTGATGTGGATCCCTCCCTCTCCAGATCTCCCCTATCTTCTTCTGAAGCTTATTCATTCTATACATCCCACAACGGTGCTCCCGTTCAATTTAACACCCAGGATGTCTTTAGCAATCAACATTGATTCTACCACTTAAACTATATTCAAAAGGAAAAACCAGGTATTCCTAAATATATTAATCTTTCCCACAAAAATTTAGTTACCTATTACTAACTATATGAATCCTATTTTCTCAAATATTTTGTCTCATCTTTTTTCAGTTAGGACACTACCTATTGTGACTATATATGTATTACCTCTGCAAGTTTTTCTGCGAGGCGAGACCAGTATGAGAGAGGGCTACTCCATGGATTAACCTTTTCATTCATCGGGTGTTTTTCAGCTTTAAGTGTAATTTTTCGATACGTATTTCTTTTTAGGTAAGGTTCATAATTTTTGCTATGGTCTAGCTTATAAACTAAATATTATAATATGTATAACTGACACATCATATAGATGTAATACTTTATAATATCTATAATATGGCGTTTAATTTATATTAGATTTCTTCTTACATGAATATTTGTTTAATTACCATCTTACATTATATTTATTTATTTATTTTCTTTCTCTTTCTATGTAATATTTCAGTTTTATTAATGGTACCACACAGTCTCCTGAAGAAGCTCCGCAGAGCGAAACATGTTGAGAAAATAAGTGGTATCTGCATCATAAATTGTTGTTGTATTTTATAAATATTTTTTGGAAGCTTTTGTACTGCATTTGGCCCTGTATAGGCTTTTTAAATAATTGTAATAAAATTTCTCTTTTAATCAAATTTCAACTTGGATTACATTTTCTGAATATTGACACCTTTAAAGTCCCAAGGCTCTATGCCTTAAAGCCCTTTCTTCCTCTATAGTAGCTGGGTTAAAAGAGGGAAGTACTGATTGTACAGGAGAACAAGAAGTGTAAAGTGAGGGAGATATCTGTAGAGTGGAGATCTCGAGACAAATTGTCTCAATCTTTTATTTTTTAAGTGATTAGCACTCTCCTGGGCAGTAAGTTAGTGGGTGGAGGTAATGGAGGACGAAGTAGAGTGGTAAACGTAGAAAAGAGTTGATGGGGACTGCGTGAGAAGGTGTTAATGAGAGTGATAAAGTAGGTCTGTTTGGCAGTGTGGAGGCAGGAATGGTATAAAACTCTTTAAACAGGGAAGGTAACCACTTTGAATAAGGGAGAATGTAACCTGCAAACTATTAGTGCAATCATACATGGAATGTGTAGCTATCAGAATAAATCTTTTTTTTTCTGTTGCTCCTTACAGAATTTGACTTTGAATTGCACAAACTGAAGCTGCTCTTACACCGTGAACTCCAAGAACAAATATTGGATAAATGGCCTGATTTTTGCACTGTAGCAGAAACCATTAAGCTGGCGCTGGAAGAACTGAATGAAAGCTACACCACGTTTGCTGTGCTATCACAGAATGGTAGGCACTTTCATAATATATGTCTAGAAAAGTAGAATATCTAAGGCCTAGATGTATTATTAGAATTTAGTCTATTTATATAAAGGATACCCCCCAGAAAAGGCTGAAATATGAAGTCATCACACTACAGTACTTGTTTATATGTTATTATTTCTCATCTGTGACCTTTAGGTCAGAATTAAATTAATTTTGCCATAAGCATAGAACAGGATATTGTTCCTATACTATGGTGAGAGGAATGTGCCCAAATTATATGAATAAGTATATGTTTTTGTGCTATCAAACTTTTTACCCACCAAATGCTGCTCAAAAAAGTGTAGTTACACTTCCTCCAATTGTATAATAAATTAAGCACAACTAGTTTAAGAAGCATTCATCTAAACTATTGAAAAAAAAATTGTGCAATGAGTATGAGTATCCACATACTGTATATATATATATGTATATATATATAGCACCAACAGTTTACGCAGCACTTTACAACATGAGGCCAGACAGTACAGTTACAATACAATTAAATACAGGAAGAATAAGAGGGCCCTGCTCGTTTACAATCTAGGAGGGAGGGTCAAGTGATACAAAAGGTAATAACTGTGGGGGGTGATCTAATGGAGAAAATAAAAGTACAGTGTTAGGTAGGGGCAGAATAGGCTTATCTGAGGAGGACGGTTTTCAGGGATTGTCTAAAAGCAAACAGAGTAGGAGAAAGTCAGACAGATTGGGGTAGGGAGTTCCATAGGATGGAAGAGACTCAGGGAAAGTCTTGGAGGCGAGCATGGGAGGAGATGACTAGGGAGCTAGAGAGCAGGAGGTCCTGGGAGGAACGAAGAGAATGAGCAGGTTGCTATTTTGAGACTAGGTCAGTGATGTAGCTGGGGGCCAAGTTTTGGATGGCTTTGTAAGTTGTTGTTGTAAGTACCCAAAATAAGAAGATCAAATGCTCCACATGTGTTAAAACTGTAGCCAGTTTTAATAAGAATAAATAGTTTTGCACTTACAAAGATAAAATAGTAACCAGAGCTGTAACAAACATCAAATTCTACATGGAATACAAAAACTGGTTGATGTGATGACATCACAACAGTCTCCGCCTAACATGTTTCATCATAGATGATGTCTTCTGGGGCACGGAAGCCGCGTTGGGTCACCACACTTATATAGTATGCCATCCCAACAGGAAATTGAGCTAGGCAAGCCTCATTGTAAGTAATATAACCCTTATGCCACGTACACACGAGCGGACATTACGGCGGACTTTGCCCGGCGGACTTTTCGACGTACTTTCCGACGGACTTTGTGAATGAACGGACTTGCCTACACACAATCCACCAAAGTCCGTCGAATTCGTACGTGATGACGTACGACCGGACTAAAACAAGGAAGTTCATAGCCAGTAGCCAATAGCTGCCCTAGCGTGGCTTTTTGTCCGTCGAACTAGCATACAGACGGCGGACTTTTCGACCGGACTCGATTTCAACGGATAAATTTAAAACAAGTTTCAAATCTAATTCCGTCGAACTTTTGAGAAAACAAAGTCCGCTGGAGCCCACACACATCGAATTGTCCGACGAAATCCAGTCCGCCGGGCAAAGTCCGCCGTAATGTCCGCTCGTGTGTACGCGGCATAACTTTCATTTAGACTAATATCCATGATTAACCAACATTTTAAACCAAAACAAGCCTTAGTCTGAGATCCGTGGCCATATTTATAAAAATAACTTAGCTGCACCATGAATAAAAGATCATGACAGTCTATGGTCATCTCAAAAAACATTTAAGGGATAGTAACAGAAAAAATATTTTTATAATTAAATCAAGTCCACTACCCAATGCAAAACAGAAAAAAATAAACATAGTAAAAACATTAATTTTATTCCAAAAAAAATTGAAAGTAAAAAAAAAATGAATAAAAAATACCAAAAATTATTAAAACATAAAAAATGGGAAGAGGAGGTAAGGTCAATTCATAGAATGATAGGTATATGTAAATCAGGCAAAAAGGAAAATAATCAACCATCATTAATAAATGCATTAATATCCCAATCTACATAGAGTCCATATGGGAAAATACTATACAGGATTTATATACCGCCAACAGTTTACGCAACGCTTTACAATAAAAAGGGAGATAGTACAATTACAATACAGTTCATTACAGAAGGAATAGGAGGGTCCTGCTCGTGGAGCTTACAATCTAAAGGGAGCGGGAGGTGGTACAAGAGGTAATAGATGCAGGGGATGATCTGATGGAGGGGACTCAAGTACAGTTCTTAGGTGGAGGTGGGGTAGGCTTCCCTGAATAAGTGAGTTTTCAAGGATCGCATAAAAGTGGACAGGGTAGGAGCTGAATGGACATAATGGGCCAGGGACTTCCAGAGGATGGGAGAGGCTCTGGAGAAGTCCTATAGATGAGCATGGGAGGAGGTAACAAGGGAGCTAGAGAGCAGAAGATCCTGGGAGGAGCGGAGGGGACAATTTGGGTGATATCAGCAGATGAGATTGGTGATGTAGCTGGGCTTGTATGTTGTGGTTAGTATTTTGAATTTTATACAGTGGGGTAGTGGAAGACAGTGAAGAGATTGTCAGAGAGGGGCAGCAGTCATGGATTGGTTAGTAAGGTGTATGAGTCTGACAGCAGCATTCATGATAGACTGAAGGGGGGATAGCCTGTGTAAAGGTAGGCCAGTGAGGAGGGAGTTGCAGTAGTCAAGACGGGAAATAACCAAGGAGTGAATAAGTTGTTTTGTGGTGTCGTTAGTTAGGAAGGGGCGAATTCTGGAGATGTTTCAGAGGTTAGGGCAGCAAGATTTAGCTAGTGATTGGATGTGGGGTCTGAAGTAGAGACCAGAGTCTAGGATTACACCCAGCACCCTGGCATGTGTGGAGGGACCAATGGTTGTGCCGTTTATCTCAATGGTAAAGTCATGGGGAGGGGATCGGGGAGGAGGAAATATTACAAGCTTAGTTTTAGAAAGATTGAGTTTGAGGAAGTGGTGTGACATCCATACTGATTTCTTGCTCAGTAAGTTTGTGATGCGTGTGGAGATCGAGGGGGTAAGTTGAGAAGTCGAGAGATAGATCTGGGTGTCGTCACCATAGAGGTGGTATTTGAAGCCATGGGAATTTATCAACTTGCCCAGGGAAGAGGTAAAGAGAGAGAATAGGAGGGGCCCAAGGAAAGAGCCTTGGGGTACCCCAACAGAAAGAGGAAGAGGAGCGGAGGAGATGTTGTTGTATGTGACACTGAAAGTGCGCTGGGGTAGGTAGGAGGAGAGTCAGGAGAGGGCAGAGTCACGGAGGCCAAGGAAGTGGAGTTTTTTGAGGAGGAGTGGGTAGTCAACTATGTCAAAGGCAGCAGAAAGGTCTAAGAGTATGAGTATGGCGTACTGGTAATTGGTTTTAGCAGTTCGTAGGTCGTTTGTGAGTTTTAGTAGGGCAGTTTCAGTGGAATGTTGTGGGAAATAGGTCTTAAGGTGACAGATCCATCTGGTCTCCACTTTGGAGACCTCCCACTGTTGTATACCTATTACAGTGCCCATGTGGCCTGCAATATGTGACCGAAACAAGACATACCTGTGCTCAAATCCCAATAGCCTGGGACGTAACGTGCATGGGGTTGAAGCCTGAAACCTGACATCTTCCACGGCCATCTTGCTCTATGGTGGTAGAGCCGATACATGTGTATCTCAGCTAGCACTGCTCAAGTGCCATCTATGTGAGTGTAATATTTTTTAGAATATGCATTAAATATATGAAATGGAGAACGCTAGATATTGTGTGTTCTGTTCCTACTTTATATACCATCGTCCTCTATGCGCATCTGAGACTCTGGGAGCTGATAAGCGGATACAGAAAAACACGGAGGGATAGCACGCTGCACTGATCTTGTAACATCCCTTGGGGGGAACAGCTTGTTATGGTCCACTGATAATACAGGGGTCATAACGTGAGGTGAGTGGCTAGTGTGCACAGGTGGAGAGCATGGGCACTTTGTGAATTTTTTGATTACACAGCGGTGGATAGTCTACCAATGGACTACTTTTAAAAAATTTGTTTGTTATACAATCTAATATGGACACTTTGCACTTTTATTTATGATTAATTGCAGATTAAGTATATATTATTATTTTGTAATTAAGCACAGTGATTGTAAATTGTGGCACATTATTTTTGCACTTTTGCACCTAATTTGTGTAGCTTTGATGAATTGAAGTTGCGCTACACTATTTTGGGGTTTTAGTGTACATGTATATAACCTATCAGGTGCTAAAGGGGTGTGACCACATATTAACACTACAAATTCTGGATAAACTCTCTGCACACTGCTATACACCCTTTCCAGCAAACTATGCAATAAAAAAACAGGGACTTTTAGTTCACACATATTGCAATACATGTTTAAGCTGCATCAAAGTAATGCCTCTTTGTTCTGACTCAACTACAAGACAATAAACATTATCTTCAGCTTCACATAGAGCTTACATGACCTGGTGATCTATTTATCCCTTGCATCAATTCAGACAGCTTAACTCAATGGATAACTCACTGTATGGAAAGACAGACGATGAATCCTCTCGAATGTTCCGTTTAATGATGGATATTCATAGATAGAAAAACGTTGCAGTTGTAAGCCACATGTAAAGATGTTACAGCAATGAGGTATACTGTGCACAATGAATCAGAGAGAGGAAGGGGAGGAGAATATACAGAACTACGGTGAGAGAAAGAGTTCAGATAGACAGAGGGAACACATCTTAAAGACACAGAGCATAATAAATCACATAGTGTAACACAACACTCCCCGTCTGAAATCTTTAGATTTCATAACCATAAACAATTATATATATATTCAATAAGTCCAATACTATTAAATGTCCTGGAACCTGTAATGAAAAACATGCAACAAGCAAGTATAAACATAAGTCCAACAGGATTGAAGAACATGTAGTCCGACGTATGACGTCTTCAAAGAATTCCAAAGTTCAGGGTAGAACCTGTAGATAGCAGCAATGTACTCCCCGCCGTGCCAACAGCATGGCTAGTCCTTGCATAAGTCACTCACCTGGCAAAAGGAGTACTAACTCAGTAATTGGTCGAGTGAAGGTTCGTGTAGATCCTCCCTTGGTTACCTTGACTTCTACCTTCCGGACCTTGTTATCGTCACTGGGCATAACCTTAGTAATAAGACCCATAGGCCTTTCATTCCGACAAACTTCCTTGTCTTTTAGAAGGATGAGATCTCCAACCTTAAGATTAGGCTTAGATGTTTGCCATTTGTTACGACCTTGAAGGTGATGAAGATATTCCTTCCTCCAGCGATGCCAAAACACATTGGGGAGATGCTGCACCTGCTTCCATTGACGCCTGTAGATATCCTTGGGTTCAATCTCACTTGAAGATATTACAGCAGTCCCAATCTTTTGAGTAAGGAGCGAAGCTGGAGTAAGGATCACTGGAGCATCAGGATCTGAAGATACCGGCACTAAAGGTCTTGCGTTCACTAAAGCACACACTTCAGCGAGAAAGGTAGACAAAGTATCATGGGTGAGTGGTAAAGACTTGTGAGTCTGCAACATGGAGTCAACAGGGGGTGAGTATGACTCCTCACACAAAAAGCTTGGAGGTGACAGCCATAAGTTGTCCAGAAGAACATCAGATGACACGGCTCTGGTCCCACAGTCAGCTGGATTGAGTTCAGTGGGAACATAATGCCATTGACTTGGTAGGGAGAATCTCTTAATACGTTCAACCCTGTTGCTGACGTACACATGAAACTGTTTTGTTTGGTTGTAAATGTAACCAAGTACTACCTTACTGTCTGTATAGAAGGTGAAAGAATCAATTCTAGTGTCCATTTCACTTCGTATGACTTCGGCAATTTCTACTGCTAGCACGGCTGCACAAAGTTCAAGTCTTGGTATGGTATGTGCAGGTTTGGGAGTGAGTTTTGCCTTGCCTAGAACAAAACTACAGTGTGATTCCCCATTCATTTCAGAAGTTTTCAAATAGGCTACAGTAGCAATAGCTTCAACTGATGCATCGGAGAAAATATGAATTTCCCTCCGGTAAACAGTTGAAATAGAACCTGGAACATAGCAACGGGAAATCTGAAGTTTTTCTAGTGACTTCAAAGAATGTCTCCACCTTTCCCACTTGTGTTGATTCTCACTAGGTAAGGGAGTATCCCAGTCTATGTTCTCAGTAGATAACTGTCTTAGCAGAATCTTACCTTGAATGGTAACTGGAGCAAGGAAACCGAGTGGGTCATAGATGCTATTCACCACCGACAGGACTCCTCTCTTAGTGAAGGGTTTGTCACAAGTTGACACTTGGAAGGTGAATGTGTCTTGTTCGATGTTCCACAACAAACCCAGTTTTCGCTGTACAGGAGGCACATCTGTACCCAAATCAAGGTTTTTTAGACTGGTGGCATAGTCCTCAGAGTGAAAGGCATTCATAATTTCCTGGCTGTTGGATTATAATCTTGTGCAGTCTAAGGTTTGCTGTATCCAGCATCTCCTTTGTTCTGGGGAGGAGATCAATCGCTTCTTTAGCGGTTGGAAAAGACTTGAGTGTGTCGTCAACGTAGAAGTTTCTTTCAACAAACTGATGAGCATCAGATCCATATTCTTCTTCTCCAGTCTGAGCTGTTCTCCTTAGCCCATAAGTTGCCACTGCAGGAGAAGGACTGTTACCAAAGACATGTACCTTCATTCGAAAGTCTATAACTTCCTTGTGGATGTCATTGTCTTTGTGCCATAGAAACCTGAGGTAGTTCCTGTTGTCTTCTCTGACAATGAAGCAGTGAAACATCTGTTCAATGTCTGCCATAACTGCTACAGGTTCTTGTCTGAAGCGAATCAAGACTCCTATTAGACTGTTGTTCAAGTTAGGCCCTGTAAGGAGCATGTTGTTGAGAGAAACACCTTCATGCTGAGCACTGGAATCAAAGACAACTCTGATTTGGTCTGGTTTATGTGGGTGATACACGCCAAAGGATGGAAGGTACCAGCATTCTTCTCCCTCCTTTAGTGGGGGTGCAGGCTCTGCATGATCTCTGTCAAATATATTTTGCATAAAGTCCACAAAGTGTCTTTGCATCTCTGGTTTCCTGCTTAAGTTGCGTTTTAAGGAGGAGAATCTACTGATGGCCTGTTGCAAGTTTTTGGGCAGTCTCTCACTTGGGAGACGAAAAGGTTGGGGTGCTACCCAGTTATTGGCGTCGTCTTGAAAGAACTCATTGTCCATTACCTTGATGAACTCTTTGTCTTCCATTGAAGGAGCCAGTATGTCATCTTCACTGGTTGTATTAAACACTGTAGAGCCGAAGTCGTCATCGTGGCAGGAGAAAGGGCTTGTGTTACCTGAGATACCATGTTGCCATCTGTGGCTGGCTATCTTCTCCTTCACCCAGTAGTGATGTGGGCATGGCTCAAAGTAAGTGTTTCGGCCATTTGGCAGAACATTTGTCTTGAATGATGAAATGTTGTTAGGTCTCTTCATTTTGCCTATACAGATGTTGCCTATGATGACCCACCCTAGATCCATGCGCTGAGCAAATGGGGCATCTGGGGGTCCACTGACTTGTCTGTGTACCTTGTGAATTCTTAGAATGTCTCTTCCTAACAGAAGAAGGATCTGAGCATCTTTGTCAAGCGGCGGTATCTCATTTGCTATTACCTTCAGGTGAGGGTGATGGAAAGCAGCAGCTGGAGTAGGGATTTCTTCCCTGTTAGCAGGTATCTGATTGCACTCGACAAGTGTAGGTAGGGGTAATTGCAAGTTACCTTTGAGAGAAGATACCATGAGTCCATGAGCCCTTCTTCCAGAAGCCTCTGTAGTTCCACTACAGGTACCCAAGGTGTAAGGATGAGTTTATTATTTATTTCAAATAGATTAAACAGTTCTGATTTTGCAAGCGATCTATCGCTCTGATCGTCTAAGATAACATAGGCTTTTAGAGTCTTTTCTGGTTGGTCCTTGTGGTATATGTTCACCAAGCATATTTTAGCACAGGACTTATCACAGCGGTCTTCTCCACAAACTTCAGTGCAGGATGAAGAAATTATGGTAGAATTAGGCACTTGGTCTGTATTCTCCCCGCCATGCGTTAACCTGGGAGGAGCGTTAGCAGGTTGTGCAGAGCTGGGCTCAAGCGGATGTAGAGCTTGCACATGCTCTTCGGAGCCACACTCTATGCACTTGATAGATACATTACAGTTCCTTGCAAAATGTTCGGTAGAAGCACAGCACCTAAAACATACCCTAAATGTCTTTAAAAGCTCCTTACGCTCTTTAAGAGGCTTTTTCCTAAAGCCGATACATTTTTTGAGGGGGTGTGGCTTCTTGTGAATGGGACACTCTCTTTTAGGGTTTTCAATCTTCCTGCTCTGTCTATCCGTGGCCACCACTGTGGTAGGAGTGGGAAGAATGTCAGTCTTTTTCATGGATACTGGGCCTCTACGGCTTCTATAGTTGCCCTGAAGACTAGTACTCTTAGGAAATGGTGAGAAGAGACTGTACTCACCGTAGGAAAAACTTGGATCATTCTTGGTCTCTGCGATTGTCCTGATGAAGTTGCAAAAGAAAGAGAATGGAGGGAAGGAAATCTTGTTCTCTTTTTTGGTTTTTTTGCTTCCCATACGGGAGCTTGGAGACGATTGGGTTTACCCCTCTTGCAGTGTCAAGGTAACTGAGTCTGGGTAGTTTTGGGTCTGCCTTGGCTAGCTGAAGCTCAAGGAGAAGGTCGCTCAGTCTCTGGAACTCCTTACCAGATATCTTTGGGAAAGTTTCCAGGCGCATGAACAAGGCATTTTCTATAGCTTCTAGACTGCCATAACTTTGCTCTAGTCGCTCCCATGCAGCTATGAGGCCTGCTGTAGGATTGTCCATGAAAACTGATCTCAATGGCTTAACACGTGCAGCAGATAGAGGACCAAGCCATCTAATCAGGAGATCCAATTCTTGAGCCGCTGTAATGCCAAGATCGCTGATTGCAGTTCTGAAAGCACATTTCCAACCTCTGTAGTTCTCAGGTTGGTCATCAAAACTTGTAAGACCAGTCTTTGTGAGCTCTCTGCGAAGTATGTACCTCAGAAACTCTGCTGTCTCAGTTGTCTCTGCCTTTATGTGAGATGCTGTTGGCTGAATGGTGCTGATTGTACTATCTTTGACATTATTGTTAAAGGAGACCATTATTGTTAATGGTGCAGCAGATGCGTTCAGGTGAGTTGCTTGCTTGAAGTCGGTTGTTCCAATGGTACGTTGACTCAATGCTGTACCGATGACAGGAAATTGATGACTTGCTTGCAGCTTGCTCTGATGCTCTGTGACATAAGAAGGAAAGGTTAGGTAGGCAGGCAGGAAATGCATTGGAGTGATTTTGCATGCAGGAAGTTGCTGGAACCTCTTTAACTTGGAGCTGTAAAGGAGTTTCTAAGTTGCCAGGAGCATTGGAGACAATGGAGTGTATACTGCAGTGGCTTAGGACATAGTCTTTAGTGCGTTTGAGGGGATCTTCCATATCTGCTATGTTTAGGTTGATGCTGTCTTTCTCACTTGCACCTTCGTCTGCACTGATAGCTTGCTCTAAAACTCTTAGCCTTGCCATAGCTGCGTCATGTTTACACTGTTCATTTAAGATTTCTATAGTTGCTCTTTGACGTGCGGTCTGAAGCACTGACTCCGTTTCCAACTCTGCTCTCTTTTCTGCATATGCGACCTGCACCTTGCTGGCTTCCGCTTCGGTGCGGGCACTAATAAGTCGCTCACTGAGTGTAGAGTATCTTGAACTATGACTTCTAGTAGACCTTTTAGAATGTCTGGTGGAAACAGATCTGTGAGATGCAGTGTCCTGTAGCAGCTTTAACTTTGCTTCTGCCTTTAATTTGGTTTGCTGGATAAACCCGTCTCTTTCCAGATTAAGAGCCTTGAAATTCTTTAATTTCTTGAGTGAAAGTTCTGTGTTCATATTTTGTAAGACATTAATGAACTTGTCACTGGTAAGCTGATAGAGCTCATAAGAGATAGAGAGTTGTTTAATGGCGCCCTCTAGTGTCAGTAATTCACGTTCAACAGACACTGTATTTGATTCAAAGTCAATCTTGTCCCAAAATAGCTTCAAGCTATTAAACAATTCAGTTCTTAAGGCTTCATAATTCTCCATCACTTTCCAGGTGGGTTTGGCTGAGCGTTTGGGTAAGTCAGTTGGCTCAGTGTCTTGTGTTGGAGTGGCTGTGTATTCATATTGAGAGCTGTGGTAACTCATGGCTGACACAGGCAGAGAATGTCTCAGTGATAAGCAGGCAGGATCTGTGTGCTGTAATATGACACCATGCAGCATGGTCTCAGGTTATGAAGATTCCATGTGCTGCTGTCTCATTTTTTCTTGCAATGAGGGCAGTAAATCTTGTCTGTAACAGTACTGTATGCAGAAATCTTGTAATTAGGCTGTGGAACTCCGTTTTTCTACCGTTTTTCTACTGTTCTGACTCAACTACAAGGCAATAAACGTTATCTTCAGCTTCGCATAGAGCTTACATGACCTGGTGATCTATTTATCCCTTGCATCAATTCAGACAGCTTAACTCAATGGATAACTCACTGTATGGAAAGACAGACGATGAATCCTCTCGAATGTTCCGTTTAATGATGGATATTCATAGATAGAAAAACGTTGCAGTTGTAAGCCACATGTAAAGATGTTACAGCAATGAGGTATACTGTGCACAATGAATCAGAGAGAGGAAGGGGAGGAGAATATACAGAACTACGGAGAGAGAAAGAGTTCAGATAGACAGAGGGAACAAATCTTAAAGACACAGAGCATAATAAATCACATAGTGTAACACAACACTCTTATTAACTTTAAATTCATGCCAAGGCGAAGTTATTTTTATAAATATGGCCGCCGATCTCAGATTGAGGCTTGTTTTGGTTTGAAATGTGGTTTGGTTAATCATGGATATTAGTCAAGATCAGGGCTTTTTTTCTCAGATAATAGGTGCAGGAACTCCCTCTCCCCGTCCAACTCCCTGCTCAAATCCACCCCCAGCCACACTTTCCTTAGAGGAGAGAAGTACAGTGGCACCAAATGATTGTAATAAGTTAAGGCTTAAAACTACTGTATGTATCACAGGGTGCATGGTTCAGGAATGTGTAACGCACAAAGTACAGGACTCAGGAGTTCATACACACAGGGCTCAGGAGTGTGTATTGTGCAGTTGTGAGAAGTACATTTCCCACAGGGAGCAGAGAAAAAAAATCTGCAAAAGAGATAATACTTTCAATGTGAAGCGTCCCTTTTGCTCAGGAATATGCAACATACCTGGGACGTGCGGTGAGGTCAGTGGCTGGTGAGGCACTGGCTAATATCAGAGCCAGATACACACAGGTTACATATGCCATGAACATTAGAGTGGGAGCAATAATTCTAGCACTAGACCTCCTCTGTAACTCTAATAGGGCGTACACACGGTTGGACTTTGTTCGGACATTCCGACAACAAAATCCTAGGATTTTTTCCGACGGATGTTGTCTCAAACTTGTTTTGTCTACACACAGTCGCACAAAGTTGTCGGAAAATCCGATCGTTCTAAACGCGGTGACGTAAACCACGTACGTCGGGACTATAAACGGGGCAGTGGCCAATAGCTTTCATCTCTTTATTTATTCTGAGCATGCGTGGCACTTTGTCCGTCGGATTTGTGTACACACGATCGGAATTTCCGACAATGGATTTAGTTGTCGGAAAATTTTATCTCCTGCTCTCCAACTTTGTGTGTCGGAAAATCCGATGGAAAATGTCCGATGGAGCCCACACACGGTCGGAATTTCCGACAATACGCTCCGATCGGACATTTTCCATCGGAAAATCCGACCGTGTGTACGGGGCATAAACATGTAACCTGTAAAAAAATTTTTAAAGCGTCGCCTATGGAGATTTTTAAGTACTAAAGTTTGGCACCATTCCACAAGTGTGCACAATTTTAAAGTGTGACATGTAAGTTATTTACTCAATGTAACATCATCTTTCACATTATACAAAAAAAAAATCGGGTTAACTTTGGTGTTTTTTAATTTTTTTTTATTATTTCCAAAATAACGCGTTTGAACAATTGCTGCGCAATACCATGTAACATAAAAAGTTGCAACCGCCATTTTATTCCCTAGGGTGTCTGCAAGAACAATATATATAATGTTTGGGGGTTCTGAGTAATTTTCTTGCAAAAAAAATTATGATTTTTACATGTAGGAGAGAAGTGTCAGAATTGGCCTGGGTGGCAAGGGGTTAATTACCATAAGTAAGTAATATACAAATAAGTATTATATATTGTTTTTAAGGTAATTTACTATATTTTCAAAAACTGTACTCAAGCAGGTGGCTTAATGGACAAATTACTGAAGTTAGAAGTTTTAACTTCAAATCGGTAATTTCACAGTAAATAGATAAATAATAAATTATTATGTTATAGCATAAAGCATAATAATATATGATTTAGCTTGATTAAAACAGTACCTTTTCATCAGCAGCAGATTCTCATTCTCCCTCTTAACTGTGTAAGAAAAACATTCGTTGATGGGTAAATCTTATACCCATAAACACAAGTTTTTTTCCTTGTAGTTAAGAGGGCTGGGCTGGAAGGGAGCATTTGTCTTTTAGACACATAACCCCTTCTATGACACTGCAGTGAGAGGCGTGCCTCCACTGCAGCATTTTTATTGGACAACTCGTTTCAATGGTACTTTACCATTGGTCCAAGGCTCCAAGTTGTCCATTGAGCTCAATGCCTCTGACAAGAAGTGAGAGACACTTTGAGCTCATCTTCTCAGTCTGCTGCAAGCAGAGTGTGCCAACTTGTATTTAAACTGGCTGCTCTGTATGTAGCTTCTGACAGGCTGCGCAAGGAGCCACCTATATGTAATATGCAGACCAGCATACAGATGGCAGGGCTTAAAAGGTATGTTACACAAAACCCATTGTACAGAGTACAGCATTCTGGGGTACCATCCTGAGGCCTTTAACCACTTCCCACCAAGGCCAATTCTGGCACTTTGCTCCTACATGTAAAAATCATCATTTTTTTCTAGAAATTTACTCAGAACCCCCAAACATTATCTATGTTTTTTTAGAAGAGATCCTAGGGAATAAAATGGCACTTATTGCAACATTGTATGTCACGCGGTATTTGCGCAGTGATTTTTTAAACGCAGTTTAAAACAAAAAATTTAAATGTAATGAATAAAAGAAAAAAAAACAGTGAAGTTAGCCCAATTTTTTGTATAATGTGAAAGATGATGTTACGCCGAGTAAATAGATACCTAACAAGTCACGCTTTAAAATTGCGCACACCTATGGAATGGTGCCAAACTTTAGTACTTAAAAATCTCTAAAGGCTATGCTCTAAATTTTTTTTACAGGTTACATGTTTAGAGTTACAGAGAAGGTCTTGGGCTAGAATTGTTGCTCTTGCTCTAACGCACGTGGTGATACCTCACATGTGTGATTTGACCGCCATTTACATATGTGGGCGCGACTTACGTATTCGTTCACTTCTGTGTGCAAGGACACGAGGACGGGGGCGCTTTAATTATTTTTTTTTTTATTCTTTATTTTACTTTTATTTTTTATTTTTACACTTTCTCTTTAAAAAAAAAGTTTGATCACTTTTATTGTAAACATCCCTTGTAATGGGAATAGTGCGTGGCGCTATAAGACCCCACATTTCTCCTTTAGGCTGGAAAGATCGAGATAAAAAAATAAATAAACTGTCTCGGCCTTTCCAACCGTGTCCCAGGAATTGTTTATTTCTGCCGGCCCGGCCGTGGCATCATAACATCGCGCCCAGGCCTCCGAGGGTCACTGAGATGACTGGGGTCCATCTGGTCACCAGAAATCTCTATGCTCAACTTCCGGTGGCAAGCGATTCATTCTCTGACTCGCCGAGGGCAACGGGAGGGTTCCTGTAAGAACGATCAAGCGGCTGAACTGCCACTATGATTGTTATTACAGTGCAGGGAATTGCCGGCCGAAAAAGATGATATCTGAATGATGCCTGTAGCTGCAGGCATCATTCAGATATCCCCACTCAAAGTCCAGGACGTCATATGACGGCCTACGGGCGGGAAGTGGTTAATATGGAACATACAGCCGTGCATTACATACTCTTGGCCACTGAACTCTATATGCTTTACTGCCCCTCAGCAAAACTGGTCTCCCCAAGAAAAATTCCCCTTCCCTCAAGTATCCCCCCCCAAAAATAACATAAAATCTTTCCCTCTGCACACCTCTTTGCTAACCTCTGTTTCCCCCATCCACAGCTCACCTATGCATCCCTCATCCATAACTCATCTCTTCTTTCCCGTCCACAGCTCCACTCTGCACCCCTATCCACAATTCACCTTTGCCCCCATCAACATCTCACCTCTGCACCCCTCCAACCACAGCTTACATCCCCAGTCTACAACTCACCTCTGCACCTCCCTCCACATTACCTCTGCACCCCCAAGCTCACCCCAATCCACAGCGCTCACCTTTGCCACCCCTATGCTTTACCTCTGCACCCCCCAGCTTCCCCCACAACTCTCACCTCTGCACAAGCTGCACCACCCTCCACAGCTCTCAGTTTGCACAACCCGCCCTCTCCTCCCTCTCCACATCTCTCACTTTGTACAACCTGCCTTCTGCCCTCTGCAGCTTTTACCTCTGCAAAAATGTCCACCCCAAGCTTTTCTCTCTGCTAAAATAAAATTCCCCCCAACTCTACTCTCTGCAATCCCCCCCCCCAGTTCTCCTCTCTGCTAAAATCCCCCCCCCCCTTTTCACAACTCCCCCCTCTCACTTTCCCAGCTAACCTCTTTGCACAAATACCCCCACCCCGGTTCTCCTCTGCGAAATCCCCCCCAGTTCTCCTCTCTGCACAAATCCCCCAGTTCTCCTCTCTGCACAAATTCCTCCAGCTCCCCTCTCAGCTCAAATCCCCCCTTTCACAGTTCTCTCTGCACAAATACCCCCCCCCAGCTCTCCTCTCTGCACAAATACCCCCAGCTCTCCTCTCTGCACAACCCCCCCAACTTTTCTCTCTGCACAAATCCCCACCAAGATCTCCTCTCTGTACAAATGCCCCCCAGCTCTCCTCTCTGTTCAAATCCCCCCCATCTCTCCTCTTTGTACAAATCCCCCTCAGCTTTCTTCTCTGTAAAAATTCCCCCAGCTCTCCTCTCTGCACAAATCTCCCCAGCTCTCCTCTCTGCATAAATCCCTCCCAGCTGTCCTCTATGCACAGATCTCCCCAGCTCTCCTCTCTGTACAAATCCCCCCATCCCACCACTTTCACAGTTATCCTCTCTGCACAAATCCCCCCCCAGCTCTCCTCTCTGTACAAATCCCCCCCCAGCTCGCCTTTCTGTACAAATCCTCCACACGCTTTAACAGTTCTCAGCTCCCCTACCCCCACACACACACTTTCACAGTGCACTCCTCTCGGAATTCAGTCTCTGGAAAGCTCTCCCCTCTTTTCATTCACAGATCCCTCACCTCTTCTGCCGCCACCGCGCTCTATGGTATGTGTGGGCATTTTTTTTTGTTAACTCGGCACAGTACTGTAGATCAGAGAGATCCGCCTACTGTAACACAGAGCTGAGGAGGATTTTTCAAGGCACCCAAGTACAGTCAGTGACCTCATCATCCCCTCCCTCCTCGTCACTGGATCAAACTAGGCAGTATGCTGCAGCTTGGTGAACATGACTGCCAGTTTCTTGTCCTTCTGTGGCACGCCCTCTCTCTATGTTCACTTTACTCCCTTCCTCAACCTATGAACCAACATTGGAGCCTTCAAATCGCTGAGCATCCTCCAGCAGCATATAACCAACACTGTGGATGAATAATTCTGGGGACTCTTCCGTGCATGATGGCGGGGCTATGGAAGGAGTGACTGTGGACAAGGAGCCAGTGGAATAGGCCGCTTTGGCAGCTGTATTGGAAGGCAAACTACTCTGCCTGGGTGACAGAGGAGGATGAGGACGACTTTGTTATCCACTCCACCAACTCTTCTGCATGTTGTGGCTCAATAACATGGCCAACAGCAGAAAAAAAGGACAAGCGTGCCCACGGCCACCTGCAGAGGATGCACCATGTCCATGACCACCACTGTTGACTATAGACACAGACGCTGCTTGCCCTCTTTTAGTGGCCTGTGAGCGTCTGCCTCTCCTTGGCGGCCTTCAGGACATGATGTCTTTTTTGTTTTGCAACACCACTCTACATTGTACTATATACTGTGTACACTGCCTGAAGTGTATTAGAAACTATACACCACCGAATGCACTGTATATATAGGCTACACTGGATGCAGAGTATGTGTATATATATATATATATATATATATATATATATATATATATATATATATATATATATATATATATATATATATATATATATATATATATATACTAGACCACTAGACTGTATACATATATTAATACACTGCCTGCACTGACTGAATATAAAGTCTATGCTAAATGCAGAATATATATATATATATATATATATATATATATATATATATATATATATATACCGTATTTATCGGCGTATAACACGCACTTTTTTCCCCTTAAAATCAGGGGAAAGTCGCAGGTGCGTGTTATACGCCGATCCACTGCGATCCCGAGCTGTCACAATTTTAAAATCGCCGACCGCGATTTGAAAATGGCGCCGCCGGCGCCGAAATACACCGAGCCGGTCCTCGACTCTTTCCAGTGGCTCTCGTTTACTTTCGGCTCCACTCGTAGTCCCGAGCAGAGCTATCCGAACCTACTCGGCTAGGTTCGGATAGCTCCGCTCGGGACTACGAGTGGAGCCGAAAGTGAACGAGAGCCGCCGGAAAGAGCCGAGGACCGGCTCTGTGTATTTCGGCGCCGGCGGCGCCATTTTCAAATTGCGGTCGGCGATTTTAAAGCTCAGGACAGGGGATCGAAGGCTGCACTGGGAAAGGCTGCACTGGGGAAGGCTGCACTGGGGAAGGCTGCACTGGGAAAGGCTGCACTGGGAAAGGCTGCACTGGGGAAGGCTGTACTGGGGAAGGCTGCACTGGGGAAGGCTGCACTGACATGGCTGCACTGACATGGCTGTACTGACAAGGCTGCACTAACAAGGCTGCACTGACATGGCTGCACTGAGAAGGCTGCAATGATGGGCATTTAAATGTAAGTTTTTTTCCCTTCAACTTCCCTCCTAAAAGTTTTTTTTTCCTTAAAATTCCCTCCTAAATTGGGGTGCGTCTTATTCGCCGGTGCGTGTTATATGCCGATAAATACGGTGTATATATATATATATATATATATATATATATATATACACAGTATCAAATACACTGCTACTAACTGAATAACCTGCCTGCTTAGTCTACTTCAAGCTATCTCTATGTCCGTGCCAACAACACTACATACGGCTGCTATGTAAGCAGCCTTATATAGTGTGGGGCGTGCACTTAGCCCCCCTGAGCCATGATTAGCCAAAGGCACCCTGCCTTTGGCCAATCATGTCTCTCTAAGCAGAGCGCACTGTGATTGGCCAAAGCATGCAGGTCAGGTACATGCTTTGGCCAATCATCATACAAGATCGCAGTGCATTATGGGGCTTTCCGCGGCGCTCGAATTTCCCAAAAACGCCCCATATGTTCGGTTAGTTTTAGAACAAACAAACACCCGGTGTTCGAGTCCCTACCCAACATGGCTTCCGTGCCCGGAAGACATCATCGATGACAAAACGCATCGGATGAGACATTATCACACAAACCAAAATTAAGACATTTTCTGTATTCCATGTGGAGTTTGATGTTTGTTACAGCACTGGTTACTATTTTGCAAACAAAGTTTTGACCAGTTCTAAGCACAAAGAATCATATCCACATCTTATTTGACGCAGTAATTCCCAAAAAATGGGAAGAGTATATCTCTCCCATACACTATAAAGGACTTTAAAGGTAATGAGATTGTCGCTGAGGTGAGCACAAAAACAAAATCGATTCAAAATATCATTTTATTGTACAAATAGCCATAAAAACATCATAGAACATTATTGAGTAGATATGTGAACAACATATGGCATATTGCCAGTAATGATACTTGTTCCCAACATAAGCTTGAAGAATTCTTTAGGCATAGAGTTATCCAACGCATTTCACGGAGCTAAAACTCCACTTCTTCAGGGGAACTCAATCTGCATCTAGATTTTTCAATCAGATCTAAAAGAAAAAAAAAAAAACATCATTACAATCACAAAAATCTACAATTACTTTCATAATTTTCCAATAAAGAGAAAATCACAACCAATAGAACTTCTATTAGTTGTGATTTTCTCGTTATTGGAAAATTCTGAAAGTAATTGTAGATTTTTGTGATTGTAATGATGGGGTTTTTTTTAATCTGATTGAAAACTCTAGATGCATATTGAGTCACCCTGAAGAAGCGGAGTTTTAGCTCTGCGAAATGCATTGGTTGACTCTATGCCTAAAGAATTCTTCAAGGTTGAGCTGGGAACGAGTATCATTACTGGCAATATGCCATATGTTGTTCACATATCTACTCAATAATTTTTCATGATGTTTTATGGCTATTTGCACAATAAATTGATATTTTGAATCGATTTTGTTTTTGTGCTCATCTCAGCGACAATCTCATATCCTTTAAAGTCCTTTATAGTGTATGGGAGAGATATACTCTTCCCATTTTTTTGGAAGCACTGGTTACAATTTTATCTGTGTAAGTGCAATATTATTTATTTTTATTAAAAGTGGCTACAGTTTTAACACTATGTGGAGCATTTGATTTTCTTATTTTGGGTACTTACATGCACATATGGAGTCCCCGCCTTGGTGGGCAGTGTGGACAGATCCCTTGGTGGAGAGTGACCTTTAATGTTTATTGTTTTAAGAGTATTGGTGGCCCATATGGATTATGCTCAAATGTTTAATTCTTACTGGTTTAGGAGTAATGGGAGTCTGGTAAGCAGATTTTAAAGTCTAAGCTTGGTGGTGGAGCACAAAGAAGGGGTGTTGGTTTGAATATGTTTTACAAGAGACTCACAAGTTATTTTGTTTATTTTAACTTTATTTTTATTGTATATGTAGAAAACCAAGTGCAAAACCATCAATATAAAATAAATTTCCAAAATAGTGCAAAACAGAAACCAAACACCACTGTGCATCACCTCTAAAAGAAATGGGTGTGTCCTTCTTTCTCCTTCTGAAAATAAACAATTCACCTCCATGATCTTTGTGTACACCACACCCTGTGCTGTGCCAGAATAACTAACCAAAATCAATAAGTCTACGATCATAAGGTCTAAAAAAGCTTGTTCCATTTTTCAATTTTGGACTTCTCGCAAAATCTTCATATGTTAATCTCAATGTATAGGTATACCAGAAAAAGAGGGGAGAAGGGGACTTCCATAGCGTTATACCATTTCTAACATTTAGTATAAAATAGTTAAAAGCCATGCACTCACATTGAACAATACAATCACTAGCTCTACTAAAAAAATGGACTCCAGACTGCTTGTTCCATTAAAACCGAGCACTGCACTTATACAATGAGTGTTCTTTTTCTTATACATAAACCTGTGCTCCAATTATAATTATATTATTATAATTACAATTATTCACACAGCCATTGAGTGGTTTTTACTGCTCCTACAAACTCTGGGTTTATTATTGACCACACAGTGGTCTGCATAAGCTGTCTCCCAGCATGCATAGAATCCTCTTGATTTTTGATTATTTTATGGTTGTAAAGAAATTCTTATCATTGAGTCATAGATAACGCTGCATTGTTTTTTTTTTTAACCTTTTATTAGGAAATGTTAAGGATGTATGTGAATATTAACATTAATATTTACTTTTCAGTAGAGATGGGCCAAACACCCCTCTGTTCGGTCCGCACCAGAACTCCCGAAGGGGGGGCTCCCCTTAGTCTGCCTGTAAAGTGGTGCATCTGTACCTTGGATATAACCTACTGCAGCAAATCTTACATTTGTAAAGAAAATAAAATTGAATGAAATGACATTTAAATTGCCGCCAATACAATACCATTACCGGAAATACAATAATGTTCAAAAAATGGCCTGGGGGTCCCCTCCCCATCCATACCAGGCCCTTTGGGTCTGATATGAATTTTATGGGGAACCCCCACACCAAAATGTAAACAAAAAACAGCATGGGGTCCCCCCCAGATCCATACCAGACCCTTATCTGAGCATGCAGCCCGGCAGGCAAGGAAAGGGAGGCGACCATGTGGTACATTCTGAGTCGGTGATATCACAAGGGGGCGGTGCCACCAGTTGACATTGCCAGGTGGCCCCGTCCTTACCTTAATAAGAACAGTTAAACGGCAAGCCAGGCATTTGGCGGTTTGGCTTAGTTGATGGCAGAGTGATTTTTTATCTTTTAAAATGCCACACCAAAATTGCTCACTATATGGGCTGCTTATGTATCTATAAATGTTGATTGTACCCCCCTTAAGTGCCTCTTCTGAAGAGAAAATAAATTCAGTTCAGCTAATCTTTCCTTATAGCTGAGCTCCTTTATATCTCTTATCAGTCGGGTTGCACTTTCTCTAGTTCTCTGATATCCTTTTTGTGCTGTTACACATGTTGTGAGAATTTATATAGGTAATTTTCCTAATCTATTGTTTATTTGTCCTCTGTATAGTTGGTTATTATACTTCCATCTTTTGGATGTTTGGGTTATTCCACCATCTTTTTCTTTGTTCCGCTCACTTTTTGATGTTCAGTATTTCCTGTCCCTTCTCACATTGTGCTTATGGGATAAGAGATGGCCACTTGTCTAGGCCTCACATCCAATCTGCTCGCATCTAGGAACACAGAACTATGTTTTGACCTGCAAATACCATCTTTTCAATCCTCTACCACATCTCGTTGTCTGTTATACCTCCCGCTTGCAATAAAGATCTTGTGGATGAGAAAAAGATGTTTGGTGAGTTCTGCTATCTAATAAGGCTATCCGCAGTGATTATATTTGCTTATACGGGCCAGGCATAGAGGTTTCAGAAAGGATAAGTCCCTATTAAAACAATTGGAGTCAGAATAGTCAAAACATTTGGTAGAATTCTTACAGCCTGCTGTGTATATGTGTGTCTTAAATCTGCAATCAAGCTCAGTGTCATCTGCCATCTTGTGAACGCACATGGTCGCACAAGCTTACTGCACTTCATCTATGAATCTTGAAAACTTTTTCTCTGCATTGGACTGTGTTATTTCACCTGTCTAAGCATACAAATGCTACCAGCGGCTGTCTGCTAAATGCACAGCTTTCTTAAAGGACTATAATATAGAGGGCTCTTTAGCAGAACTAAGACAGATGAACTAAACCAACAAAGAGATCTCTTAGTGCAATATGCTAAGGATAAGGCAGAACTCCACATTGCTCAACTGCAGGAGACCAGATCTCATAAATCCACACTTATTTAGCTCACAATATGTTTTTCTACAACCCCTCGCTCCAAAAGCTCAATGTTAAGCAACAAGCTAATAGTGACCTGCGCAGGTCTGGAAGAAAATAAAGTGCAAAGTTTCTTTGCCAGAAAGAGAGCTGAAATGGAAGCTCAAAGCAAAACTCTTGAACAATCAATGGGAGAAAGGACCTCTTACTAACAATACTGTTTGGACTCTCAACACAGGGACCTCCAACCTGCAAAAGCCTGGGCCTCTTCGATCCACAATGCAAGTGCACCTACACACCAAACCACATCACCTCCTGCCTACGACAAGGTGACTCCCAGCGACAAGCCACAGTTCAAGCAACAGCCAGCAGAGGCCTTAGAGACTGAACCACAGCTAAATGATCTTGCAGCATCATTTCATCCTGGTAAACCTCACCCTTATTCATCAGAGAACTTTCATGCCCCAGGGGTCCCACAAGTTAATTTCGCACCAAAGAGTGAGAGACCAGACCTGTCTGACTTTGCTAGACATATGATTCGCAGTGAGCTCACTAACATTAGCCTCTCAAGGTTCAACGACTGTCCAGAGAACTATAGGGCTTTGAGCTTAACCTTCAAAGCTGCTATTGTTGATCTCAACCTTACTGCCAAGAAGAAACTTGATTTGCTTGTAAAGTGGCTGGGGCCAGAACCTGCAGATCGTGTTAAAAGACTGAGACAAGTAGTACTTGTTGACTACCCAGATGCAGGTCTTGCTGCTGCATGGGCAAGACTTAAGGAACCCTATGGTAGCTCTGAAGCCATAGCAAGTGCTCTATTCAAGCGACTGCAAAACTTTCCAAAAATAGGAAACAAAGATAACTGCAAGCTTCAAGAAATAAGTGACCTCCTCGTGGAGCTAGAGTTGGCAAAGGCAGACCCTCGGAATATGCTATAGTGCTGTGTTTCCTATAACCATTTTGCTAAATATTGTAAAGTTGCCATCAAATGCACAGACTGCAGTAGTGAAAAACAGATTACAGCTTTGCATCCTGCTCCACTTCCAGACAACCCACAGCAGCCGTCTACATTGAACCCTGCTGAAAATCATGGCGGGGAGCAACAAAGCCATGTTCCAGCCACAACAAATGTTTCATCTTCATGTACTGAAGTCTGTGGAGAAGGATTAAGCCACAAATGCTGTGCCAAGGTATGTCTAGTCAAAATATATGCGAAGGATCAACCTGAGAAAGCTACCAGAATGTATGCCATAAGAGATGAGCAGAGCAACAGATCCCCGGTTAAACCTAAATTCTTTGAGATCTTTGGTGTAAAGGGACATGCAACACCATATACTCTCAACACCTGTTCTGGTTGTGTAGAAACCTCCGGCAGAAGGGCCGATGCATTCATGGTCTCCCATATCAAGGCAAAGAAGGGCATACCCTTGTCAACGTTAGTTGAGTGTGACCAAATAACAGACAACAGGGAGGAAATTCCTACTCCAGAAGCTGTGTATCACCATCCCCACTTAAGGTACCTGGTTACTGAGATTCCTTCAAAGAACATGGATGCTGAAATGTTATTCTTGCTGGGAAGAGACATTCTCAGAGTATGTAAAGTACGCCAGAAGTGCAATGGACCTGATAACACCCTATATGCACAAAGACTTGATCTAGGCTGGTTAATATGAGAGATGTATGCTTGAATAGACTGCACATGCCATCTGAGATTAACTCCTTCAAGACTCATGTGTTAGGAAATGGGCGTGCATCTCACTTCAGACAATGCCCTCATCACTATGAAGTAAAGGAGAAGCCTCTTGAAATCATCCAGGTATCTGATGTTATTCCCATCCCCTGTGATGACAATTTAGGCATCACAGTGTTTTGTACTACACGTGATGACAACAGAATAGCTTTGTCAGTTGAAGATAGAGAGTTAATTGCAATAACGGACAATTAATTCTTCAAAGATGAATCCAACAGCTGGGTTGCACCAATACCTCTTTGTGCTACAAGAGTCAAACTTCCAAACAAAAGTTAACAAGCTTTTTCCAGATTCAACTCACTTTAGCAAACACTAAAGAACAGACCTGAAATGAAGAAGCATTTAATTGTCTTTATGAAAAGTATCTTTGACTAAGATAACGCTGAGCCAGCTCCACCTCCTCTAGAACACGAGTGCTGATTAGGGATGAGCCGAACAACCCCCTGTTTTGGTTCGCACCAGAACCTGCGAACGGACCGAAAATTCGCACGAACGTTAGAACCCCATTGACGTTTATGGGACTCGAACGTTCGAAATAAAAAGTGCTAATTTTAAAGGCTAATTTGCATGGTATTGTCCTAAAAAGGGTTTGGGGACCTGGGTCCTGCCCCAGGGGACATATATCAATGCAAAAAAAAGTTTTAAAAATGGCAGTTTTTTCGGGAGCAGTGATTTTAATGATGCTTAAAGTAAAAAAATAAAAGTGAAATATTCCTTTAACCGGTGTACGTCGGCAGAATGGCACGGCTGGGCAAATGGACTTACAGGTACGTCCATTTGAACTCCCCACCGTGCGCTTGCGTGCGCGCCGGCGGCCGGGAGCTCTGTGAGTCGGGTCGCGGGTCCCGCAGACTCGATCGCCGCGGGGATACCCGCGATCGCCTCACGGAGAGGACGAACGGGGAGATGCCGTTGTAAACAACATTTCCCCGTTCTGCCTAGTGACAAGTGTCACTCGATCCCTGCTCCCTGTCATCGGAGCAGAGATCAGTGACGTCACACACACAGCCCATCCCCCTACAGTTAGTAATCACTCCCCTAGGACATACGTAACCCCTCCCCGCCCCCTAGTGGTTAAACCCTTCACTGCCAGTGTCATTTACACAGTAATCAGTGCATTTTTAATCGCACTGATCACTGTATAAATGACAATGGTCCCAAAAATGTGTCAAAAATGTCCGACATGTCCGCCATAACGTCGCAGTCACAATAAAAAATCTCTAATCGCCGCCATTACTAGTAAAAAAAAAAATTATTAATAAAAATGCCATAAAACTATCCCCTATTTAGTAAACGCTATAACTTTTGCGCAAACCAATCAATAAACGCTTATCGCAATTTTTTTTTACCAAAAATATGTAGAAGAATACGATCGGCCTAAACTGAGGAAAAAAAATGTTTTTTTATATATTTTTGGGGGAAATTTATTATAGCAAAATGTAAAAAATAATGCGTTTTTTTCAAAATTGTCGCTCTTATTTTGTTTATAGCGCAAAAAATAAAAATCGCAGAGGCGATTAAATACCATTAAAAGAAAGCTCTATTTGTGGGAAAAAAAGGACGTAAATTTTGTTTGGGAGCCACGTCGCACGACCGCGCAATTGTCAGTTAAAGCGACGCAGTGCCGATTCGCAAAAAATACTCTGGTCAGGAGGGGGGTAAAATCTTCCGGGGCTGAAGCGGTTAAATATCGTACCTGGGGGGTGTCTATAGTATGCCTGTAAAGTGGCGCGTGTTTCCCGTGCTTAGAACAGTCCCTGCACAAAATGAAATTTTTAAAGGAATAAAAGTCATTTAAAACTGCTTGCGGCTTTAATGTAATGTCGGGTCCTGGCAATATGAATGAAAATCAGTGAGACAAACGGCATGGGTACTCCCCAGTCCATTACCTGGCCCTTTTGGTCATATATGGATATTAAGGGGAACCCCGCACCCAAATTAAAAAAAGGAAAGGCGTGGGGCCACCAGGCCCTATATACTCTGAACAGCAGTATACAGGCGGTGCAAACAGGGACTGTAGGTTTGTTGTTAAGTAGAATCTGTTTGTAATTTTGAACTGGTACATTTTTAACGTGTTTAGCTCCAGCCAAAAAATCTATTTTAAGCTTTTTGGAAAACATAGGGAAGGGTTATCACCCCTGTGACATTTGTTTTGCTGTCTGTGCTCCTCTTCAGAATATTTCACCTCACTTTCTGTCCCAATGACAAATGTTTTTTGAAAATTTGGGGATTTTAGTGAAACAAGGATTGGTGATAAAGCATCAGTGGAAAGGAGAAACATTTTTCCCATATTAACTCTTACAGGAGAAAATTTCCTTTCCTAGGGGTAGATTTCATCTCACTTCCTGTTGTCTCCTTTCGTTTGCAAGTAGGAGTCGTTTGTAAGTTGGATGTTTGAAAGTAGGGGCCTGCCCTATATACTCAGCAGAAATTTGGGCCTTAGGTGTTGGTGTTGCCACAACACTGTAAGCCCTCACAGGGCCCGGCTGTGAAATATCAGATCAAGAATTGTAATTACATGCCCCTGTTGAACAGGGTCAGAAAAATTGGGCCTTTGGTGATGGTGGTGGTGCTGGTGCCACAACACTAAGTCCTCACAGTTACTCTTGGTGGGCGCTGGAACGGGCCCTGCTGTGAAATATTAGATCAAGAATTATAATTACATGTCCCTGTTAGACAGGGGCAGAAAAATTGGGTCTTAGGCACTGGTTCTGGTGCCACAACACTGCAACCCCTCACAGATACTCTAGTTGGAGCCCAAGAACGAGCCCTGCTGCAAAGTATTGCATCAAAAATTGTAATTACACGCCCCTGTTAAACGGGGACTGAAAAATTGGGCCTTAGGCATTGGTGCTGGTGCCACAACACTGCAACCCCTCACAGATACTCTAGTTGAGCGCAGCAATGAACCCTCCTGCAAAATATTGCATCAAAAATTGTAATTACACGCCCCTGTTAAACAGGGGCTGAAAAATTGGGCCTTAGCCACTGGTGGCAGCGCACAGAACCAAAAATGTTCTTACAAGCTATCAGCATGATCATTGAGGAGAAAGAGGATAATCACTCAACATAACAGGATAGTCACTCAGCATCAGCATAGGCAGTCTTGAAGGGATCTGACATTTCAAAAAAAATTATTCGGTTACATCAGCATCAGGTGCTTGGTAGCTGGTGGTGATCCAAGACTGATTCATTGTTATGAAGGTCAGTCAATTGACCGAGTCGGTGGACAGATGCACCCTGTGATCGGTTACAAAGCCTCCAGCAGCACTGAATGTGCGTTCCGAAAGAACGCTGGATGCAGGACAGGCCAGTAGCTCAATTTCTTACTGTGCAAGCTCTGGCCAGTGATCCATCCTCAAGACCCAGTAACCCAGAGGATTTTCGGTGGGAAAGGTGTCCAAGTCAAATCTTGCCCCTAGGTATTCCTGCACCATGTAAAACAGACGCTGGCGATGGTTGTTGGAACCGATCATAACTTGGGGCTACGGAGTAAAAAATTGTCTGAACGCATCGTTCAGATGGCCACCTTCTCCACCGCTCCTTCTTTGACTGACCGAAGCCTCAGCAACACGTTGTCCAGGAACAGGAGTTTGTAACCTCCCAGTCTCTGGGAATGCATTGCACAGACCTTTCTGCAAGGCCTCCCGAAGATGTTTTATCTTCTGCTCCCTCTGGGATGGCAAGATAAGGTCCGCAACCTTACTCTTGTAACGTGGATCAAGGAGGTTTGCCAGCCAGTATTGATCCCTCTCCTTGATACCACGAATACGAGGATCCCTCCGCAGGATTTGCAGGATCAGGGAGGCTATGCAGCGTAGGTTTGCTGAGGCATTCGGTCCGGAGTCCTCAGGGTCACTAAAGATGACATGATCCGCAGCCACCTCCTCCCAGCCACGTACAAGTCCATGGGTTTCTTGGGACTGTAAATGATCCCTTAAAGATTGCTGCTGATGCTGAGTGCCAGGCTCCACCTCCATGCTGACACAATCCTCCTCCTCCTGTGTGATCGGCGGACATGCAGGAACACTGTCTGGATAAAGGGGGCCTTGAGAGCTAAGGAAGTCCTCCTCTTCCTGCCTCTGTTCTGCCTCAAGTGCCCTGTCCATTATTCCATGCAGCGTGTGCTCCAACAGGTGGACAAGGGGGACAGTGTCACTGATGCATACACTGTCACTGCTCACCATGCTCGTGGCCTCCTCAAATGGTGACAGGACAGGGCATGCATCCCTGATCATGGCCCACTGGCGTGTGGAAAAAACACAAGCTCCCCCGACCCTGTCCTGGTGCCAAAGTCGCACAGGTACTCATTGATGGCCCTCTGCTGTGTGTGCAGCCGCTGCAGCATGGCCAACGTTGAGTTCCACCTGGTGAGCATGTCACAGATTAGGCAGTTCTTGGGCAGGTTAAATTCCTTTTGGAGGTCTGCCAGCCGAGCACTGGCATTATATGACTGGCGGAAATGCACACAGACTTTCCTGGCCTGCCTCAGGACATCCTGTAAGCTCAGGTATCTGCCCAAGAACCGCTGCACCACCAAGTTAAGAATGTGAGCCAAACAGGGCACATGGGTCAGTTGTCCCTGTCGGAGGGCGGAGAGGAGGTTGGTGCCATTGTCGCAAACCACCATTCCTGCCTTAAGTTGGCGTGGCGTCAACCACCTCTGAACCTGCTCCTGCAGAGCTGACAGAATCTCTGCCCCAGTGTGGCTCCTGTCCCCCAAGCACACCAGCTCAAGCACCACATGGCATCTTTTGGCCTGCATACTTGCGTAGCCCCTTGAACGCCTACGGAGCACTGCTGGTTCCGAGGACAAAGCACAGGAAGAGGCCATCCTTCCCAGCTGCCAGCAGAGTCACCCAATGCACCTTGAAACTTAGGTAACATCCCTGTCCATGCCTGCTAGACAATGAGTCAGCGGTAATATGCACCTTACCGCTGACCGCCCTGTCCAGCAAGGCCAAGACATTGCCTTCCACATGCCGGTAGAGAGCCGGAATCGCCTTCCGTGAGAAAAAGTGGCGTTTGGGAATCTGCCACTGAGGAACCACACATTCCACAAACTCACGGAAGGGGGCAGAGTCTACCAACTGAAAAGGTAGCAGTTGAAGTGCTAGCAATTTTGCCAAGCTAGCATTCAATCGCTGGGCATGTGGATGGCTGGGAGCAAACTTCTTTCTGCGGTGCAGCAGCTGGGGCAGGGAAATTTGCCTGGTACAATCTGACGTCGCTGTACCGATAGCAGATTGCTCGCAAGTACTTGGCTGTGAAACACCTAATTCTACACCTTTATTCCTCTCAGTGCAGGTCTCAGAGAGGGCTGAAGGTATAGTGGGGTTGGAGATCCCAGCTGATGAGGAGCAAGGAGAGGTCCTCTTTGTTCTTTGGTGTGGGTCTTTTAGGTACTGTCAGGGATCCACCAGCACCAGATCAGGGCGCTTGCATGCGTCTAGGAGCCGGCGCGTCCCTGTTCAGACACAGCGCCAAGCTGCCACTGTTGCCGTGCGTCAGCGCGGCGCTCGGGCACGCGCGGGTGCACGGCACGGGTGCGTGCAAGGGCGCGTCCGCGTTAGCGCCGGTTTGGCGCCAATCAGCACATAAAAGTCCCCCTGTTCCATGGGAGCATTGCTGCTTCGTCTCAGCTCTGTGACTCTGCTTGAAACCTGTATCCTGATTGCTTGCTACCTGATTGACCCGGCTTGTTTGACCATCCGACCTGCTCCTGTCCTGTCCCGACCTGGCTTGCCTGACCTCTCTACTGTCTGAATCTGCTACCGTTGCCGACTTCTGCCTGCTCACCGACTCTGCCTTGCCTGCTGTGATTATATGTGCCAGTTACCTGCCGACCCGGACTGTTTGACTCTGCTTGTGCCTGCCAACCTACTTGCTGTTGCACCTTCAGCTTCAGCCTAGTGGTTCTCTCACCTCCAGTGTGTCAGCCTGCTGCGGTTCCAGTCTCCTCTCACCTGCAGTCCAGTGTGTCAGCCTGCTGCTGTTCCAGTCTCCTCTCACCTGCAGTCCAGTGTGTCAGCTGCTGCTGTTCCAGTCTCCTCTCACCTGCAGTCCAGTGTGTCAGCCTGCTTCAGTTCCAGTCTTCTCTCACCTGCAGTCCTGCCATCCCAGGAGGGATCTCTACAACTACATCAGAGACTATACTCCAACAGGCACTCCTACCCCACTGCGCTCAGGAGACCACTGTCCCCATTCCAGTGGCTCCTGAACCAGCGTTGTATGAGAGGTCTTCTCCTACAGTCAGGCTCTCCTACCAGGTACCTAACAGTACGAAGCAGCCATGACTGAGCCTGCAGGAGATTCCTCTCCGTTGAAAGAAATATGCACCCACCTTGCGGCCCTCACCCAAGCCGTACAATCCCTCCAGGATAACTACAACAGATTGGAGGGACAAGTTCAGAACCTTGCAGGGCCTAACCCCCAGGCCTCCTCCTCAGCCGCAACCCCGGTACAGACGGTTCCTGGTCCTTCTGTAGTAATGCTCCCACCTGAACCTAAGGTTCCCACTCCTGACAGATTCTCTGGAGACCGGGCCAAATTCCGGGCCTTTCGCAACGCCTGCAAGCTCTTCTTCGCATTACAGCCCCGAACTTTCTCATTGGAGGCCACCAAGGTGGGATTCGTGATCTCCCTCCTACAAGGGGAACCTCAGACCTGGGCTCATCGTCTACTTGAGGGGGACTCAGCACTGACCCAGTCTTTATCTTCCTTCTTCGAGGCCATGGCACAGATATATGAAGACCCCCAACAGACTGCTACAGCTGAATCCGCTCTGTTCACACTCCAGCAAGGCCGCAGACCTGCGGAGGACTATATCATGGACTTTAGACGTTGGAGTGCGGACACTCAGTGGAATGATGCGGCCCTGCGTCATCAGTTCCGCTTGGGCCTATCTGAGGGATTAAAAGATGAACTTGCCCGAGTGGGTGTACCAAATACTCTTGAGGCCTTGATTAACTTGACTATTCAAATCGACCGACGTATCCGGGAACGTCGATCTGAACGATCTGCTCTTCAATCCCGCCCGATTTGGATGACAACCAGAGCACCACTTCCAGCAACACGCTATGTACCTCCATCCAGTTCAAATCCAGCTAATGTCTTATCTGACCCTGGGGAACCGATGCAATTGGGCCTGATGCGACCTGCCTTATCGCCTGAAGAACGGGCCCGACGTCGACAACTCAATCTGTGCCTCTACTGCGGTGGGACTGGGCACTATGTACTGAACTGTCCTGTCAAGATAAGTAAGTGCCCGTCTGTCGTGTTTACCAGTCTCTCTGCTCTGTCTGCGAACTCTACCCACATTGCCATTCCTCTGTCTTTACAGCTGCAAGAAGGGACAATAACGGTCAACGCCATCATTGATTCTGGAGCATGCAGTTGCTTTATTGATTCAAACTTTGCCAGCCAGCATAACATTCCATTACGAACCAAGACCCATGGACTTGCTGTATTTTTAGCTGACGGATCCCGCATCAGATCGGGACAAGTAACCCAGGAAACCCTGCCTCTGCCTGCTTCTACTTCCTCCCAACACAAGGAACTACTGGTTCTTGATGTCATCTCCTCTCCCATGTTTCCCATCATCCTGGGCATTCCCTGGCTGCAGGCCCACAATCCATACATTCATTGGACATCTGGAGAGGTGAAATTCTCATCTTCTTACTGTCATGAACACTGTTCTAAGAAAGATTCAGATTCTCCATCCACCCTACTTTGTTTAGACACCGACCAGAAGCTTTATCAGGTCATACCTAGACAGTATCATGAATTCATTGATGTTTTCAGCAAAAAGGGGGCAGACTCTCTTCCACCTCATCGTCCCTACGATTGCCCCATTGAATTACTGCCGGGATCCGAAATACCATTCGGACGCATTTTTCCATTATCAGAGAAAAAACAGGAGGTACTAAAGACATATATAGATGAGAACCTGGCCAAGGGTTTTATACGCCACTCTACCTCTCCAGCTGGTGCCGGAATATTTTTCCTCACCAAGAAGGATAAGTCTCTCCGTCCGTGTATAGACTATCGTGAATTAAACAAGATCACGGTTAAAAATCGGTATCCTCTACCCTTGATACCTGAACTCTTTCAAAAATTAAGGACTGCCGTTATTTTCACTAAACTTGACCTGAGAGGGGCATATAATCTGATCCGTATCCGGGCTGGGCATGAATGGAAGACAGCATTCCGAACCCGATTCGGGCATTATGAATACCTGGTCATGCCCTTTGGACTCTGCAACGCCCCCGCAACCTTTCAACACCTGATTAACGATGTCCTCAGGGACTTTCTAGATGTGTTTGTAATCGCATACTTGGACGATATCGTGATTTTTTCAGAATCCCGTAAATTGCATCAGGAACATGTCCGCAGAGTATTGGGCCGTCTCCGCTTACACAGTCTGTATGCGAAAGCAGAGAAATGTGAGTTCGAACAACAGAGCATTCAATTTCTGGGGTTAATAATCTCAGCAACAGGCATCAAGATGGATCCACAAAAGATCTCCGTTATTTTGGACTGGCCGGTACCCTTAGACAAGAAGGGAATTCAGCGGTTCGTGGGGTTTGCAAACTTCTACAGAAAGTTCATCAGAGGATTTTCAGCCATAATTGCTCCCATCACGCAGTTAACCAAACAGAATATCCGTTTTTCCTGGAACCAACTTGCCCAAGATGCCTTCGAAAATCTCAAAAAATTATTTACTTCAGCACCTATCCTCAGTCACCCCGAACCTTCTCTACCGTTTATTTTAGAGGTTGACGCCTCCGAGATTGCGGTAGGTGCGATTCTGTCACAACGCAAAGGCAACAAAGAGGTAATGCACCCTGTGGGATTCTTCTCCCGTAAACTCTCCCCTGCGGAGAAGAATTATGACGTTGGTGACCGAGAGCTTCTCGCCATTAAAACTGCACTGGAAGAGTGGAGGTACCTGTTGGAGGGGGCTATGCATCCAGTACTAATTTGTACTGACCATAAAAACCTGGAATACTTGCGATCTGCCAAACGGCTGAAGCCTCGACAAGCCCGCTGGGCTCTGTTTTTCTCACGTTTTTCCTTCCATATCACTTACCGCCCAGGCTCAAAAAATATTAAACCGGGTGCATTGTCACGCATGCACGACAATCCTAAGGACTTATCTACTCCTGACACCATCTTACCCGCAAACAATTTTTTACTGCTACAAACAGACTTACTTTCCCTGATTAAAGAAGCATCCTCTGAGTCAGCCAGGCCTACTGGGATTTCTTTAGTAAGTAGAGATGGTCTGTTCTGGAAGGGAAGCCAAATTTTCGTTCCTGAAAATGTTCGGGTCAAGGTCTTGACACTGCTCCACAATCATCCATTGGCAGGTCACTTTGGAGTTCGCAAAAACCCTGGAACTAGTGCAGCGTACATTCTGGTGGCCCAATCTGAAAGACTTTTGTGAAAAGTATGTCAGTTCCTGTCCCATCTGCATTCAGAATAAGTCATCCAGAAATCGAGCTTGGGGCCTATTGAAACCATTGCCGGTACCCGACAGACCATGGAAAATGATTTCTATGGATTTTATTGTGGAGCTTCCATGTTCTGAAGGGTGCTCAGCCATCTTTGTAGTAGTGGACCGTCTAACCAAAATGGCTCATTTTCTACCTTTAAGGGGAACCCCGTCTGCCACCGAAATTGCTCGCATATTTGTCAAGGAGATCATCAGACTTCATGGAGTGCCTGTAAACATAGTTTCGGATAGAGGGGTTCAATTCACCTCACGTTTCTGGAGATCCCTGTGTGAAACCCTAAAAATTGTCCTCGGCCTATCACCCTCAAACAAACGGTCAGACAGAGAGGACTAATCAGACCTTGGAACAATACATCAGATGTTTCACATCATTCACACAAGATGATTGGGTATCCCTACTACCCTTAGCGGAATTTGCTTACAATAATGCCAAACATTCTGCCACCGGTCAATCTCCTTTTTTCGCCAATTACGGCTTTCACCTAACCTTTTTACCTGATTTCCTTTCAGAGTCTTCGGTCCCAGCAGTACAAAATACAGTGGAGTTCCTCAGTCACAACAGCCGGGTGTTGCAGGAAACAGTGTCCAAGGCCCAGGCAGATGGTAAGAAAATCTTCGACCGGAAAAGAAGGGGGGAGCTGAACTTACAAATTGGCGATCAGGTATGGCTTTCTACCGTTAATATCAAGTTAGCATGTCCTTCTAAGAAGTTGGCACCCAGATTCATGGGACCCTTTCCAGTTAGAAGGAAGATCAATGAAGTGTCTTATGAACTGACTTTACCTGTTTCATTGAAAATTCATCCAGTTTTCCATGTATCTCTGCTCAAACCTGCTGTACCTGATCCCTTCCCTGCTAGAGGGACAAGACCTCCTGAACCTGTGGTAGTTAATGGCAGCGAGGAATTTGAGGTTGAGGCTATCCTTGATTGTAGAAGAAGGCAAGGGCAAAACCAATTCTTAATCAAATGGAAAGGCTACGGCCCAGAAAGTAACTCGTGGGAACCGGACAGTAATGTGCATGCTAGGCGTTTAGTACGCGCCTATTTCTCTACTCATCCTGAGAAGAAGAGGTTGTTGGGCATCCGGAGGCTGCCCCTTGGGGGGGGGCAATGTCAGGGATCCACCAGCACCAGATCAGGGCGCTTGCATGCGTCTAGGAGCCGGTGCGTCCCTGTTCAAACACAGCGCCAAGCTGCCACTGTTGCCGTGCGTCAGCGCGGCGCTCGGGCACGCGCGGGTGCACGGCGCGGGTGCGTGCACGGGCGCGCGCGCGTCCGCGTTAGCGCCGGTTTGGCGCCAATCAGCACATAAAAGTCCCCCTGTTCCATGGGAACATTGCTGCTTCGTCTCAGCTCTGTGACTCTGCTTGAAACCTGTATCCTGATTGCTTGCTACCTGATTGACCCGGCTTGTTTGACCATCCGACCTGCTCCTGTCCCGACCCGGCTTGCCTGACCTCTCTACTGTCTGAATCTGCTACCGTTGCCGACTTCTGCCTGCTCACCGACTCTGCCTTGCCTGCTGTGATTATATGTGCCAGTTACCTGCCGACCCGGACTGTTTGACTCTGCTTGTGCCTGCCAACCTACTTGCTGTTGCACCTTCAGCTTCAGCCTAGTGCAGCGGTTCTCAACCTGGGGGTCGCGACCCCCTGGGGGGTCGATTGCCGATTCTCCAGGGGGTCGCGGATGCTGGCCGAGATGCTGCCTGAGATGCTGGCCGAGACGGACCCGAAGTTACTGCCGGAGTCCGTCTCGGCCAGCGAGATGTCACTTCCTGCAGAGGAGAGACTGCCCGGAAGTGACGTTCCGTCGCCGCCATCTTGGTACTCTCGTCCACAGTAATGCTTAGACTTAGAAGTCGGCAAGCGGACATCTTGTTACACCCACCGAAGTCCGCTTGCTGTGGATGAGTGTGGATGAGTGTACCAAGAGGGAGGCAACACCTGTGTCACTGTGACATCTGGTAAGTCAGACACACAGGAGAAGCTGAGAAGATAACATTTTTTTCATTATGTTACTTAACATTTATATATATATATATAAACGTATATATATATATATATATATATATATATATAAAAACGTATATATATATATATATATATATATATATATATATATATATATATATATATATATATATATATATATATATATATATATATATAAATGTCCCAGTTGGTTCCTCAAAAGTGTTTATTCCGTGCCAGTGCTAGATACATGTTTGGGTGCTATACACTTTGTGTATCTAGCACTGGCACGGAATAACCACTTTTGAGGAACCAACCGGGACGTTTATATATAAATAAGTGGTGGGGGCGCAAACAAACTGAAAAAATCTGAAAATAAAAACCCCCATTAAAACGCCGCAACTGTGCCTTTAAACGCAGCCACTGTGCCCTTTAATTGTTGCCACTGTGCCAAACACAGCCACTGTGCCCATCAATTGTCGCCACTGTGCCAGCAAACGTCGCCACTGTGCAGCCACTGTGCCCATCAATTGTCGCCACTGTGCCATCAAACGCAGCCACTGTGCCCATCAATTGTCGCCACTGTGCCAGCAAACATCGCCACTGTGCAGCCACTGTGCCCATCAATTGTCGCCACTGTGCCAGCAAACGGCGCCACTGTGCCATCAAATGCAGCCACTGTGCTCATCAATTGTCGCCACTGTGCCAGCAAACGCTGCCACTGTGCCATTAAACGCACTAACTGTGCCCTTTAATTGTTGCCACTGTGCCAAACGCAGCCACTGTGCCCATCAATTGTCGCCACTGTGCCAGCAAACGCAGCCACTGTGCCCATCAATTGTCGCCACTGTGCCAGCAATTGTCGCCACTGTGCAGCCACTGTGCCCATCAATTGTCGCCACTGTGCCCATCAATTGTCGCCACTGTGCCAGCAAACGCCGCCACTGTGCCATCAAATGCAGCCACTGTGCTCATCAATTGTTGCCACTGTGCCAGCAAACGCTGCCACTGTGCCATTAAACGCACTAACTGTGCCCTTTAATTGTTGCCACTGTGCCAAACGCAGCCACTGTGCCCATCAATTGTCGCCACTGTGCCAGCAAACGTTGCCACTGTGCAGCCACTGTGCCCATCAATTGTCGCCACTGTGCCATCAAACAGCCACTGTGCCCATCAATTGTCACCACTGCCAGCAACACCGCCACTGTGCCATCAAATGCAGCCATTGTGCCCATCAATTGTCACCACTGCCAGCAACACCGCCACTGTGCCATCAAATGCAGCCATTGTGCCCATCAATTGTCGCCACTGTGCCAGCAAACGCCGCCACTGTGCCATCAAATGCAGCCACTGTGCTCGTCAATTGTCGACACTGTGCCATCAAACGCAGCCACTGTGCCATCAAATGCAGCCACTGTGCCCTTTAATTGTTGCCACTGTGCCAAATGCAACCACTGTGCCCATAAATTGTCGCCACTGTGCCAGCAAACGTCGCCACCTGTGCCATCAAACGCAGCCACTGTGCCCTTTAATTGTTGCCACTGTGCCAAACGCAGCCACTGTGCCCATCAATTGTCGCCACTGTGCCAGCAAACGTCCCACTGTGCAGCCACTGTGCCCATCAATTGTCAGCACTGTGCCCACTGTGCCAGCAAACGCCGCCACTGTGCCAGCAAACGCGACCAACGAAAATAATTTTACTGTTAGGGGTCCCCACAACTTGGGAAATTTTATCAAGGGGTCACGGCACTAGAAAGGTTGAGAACCACTGGCCTAGTGGTTCTCTCACCTCCAGTGTGTCAGCCTGCTGCGGTTCCAGTCTCCTCTCACCTGCAGTCCAGTGTGTCAGCCTGCTGCTGTTCCAGTCTCCTCTCACCTGCAGTCCAGTGTGTCAGCTGCTGCTGTTCCAGTCTCCTCTCACCTGCAGTCCAGTGTGTCAGCCTGCTTCAGTTCCAGTCTTCTCTCACCTGCAGTGCTGCCATCCCAGGAGGGATCTCTACAACTACATCAGAGACTATACTCCAACAGGCACTCCTACCCCACTGCGCTCAGGAGACCACTGTCCCCATTCCAGTGGCTCCTGAACCAGCGTTGTATGAGAGGTCTTCTCCTACAGTCAGGCTCTCCTACCAGGTACCTAACAGGTACGCTTGCCAACGAACTGCATGGCAGGTCAACATATGTCTGGTCAAACATGTAGTGCCCAAGCGGGAGATGTTTTGGCCACGCGAGATACGCTTGAGACATATGTTGCAAATAGCAGCGGTGCAATCTGATGCACTCGTCTCAAAAAAGGCCCAGACCAAAGAACTTTTGGAATAAAGCGCAGAGACAGCAGCGCCCTGCACATGCAGAGCTCTTCGGTGTGATACAGTCAGTGTGCTGCCCTTAGGCTGGCCCCTGGAGGGTATCCTGCCTCGTTGGTGATGTGCCTCCTCCTCTCTCCTATCAGGCACCCACGTTGAGTCAGTGACCTCATCATCCCCTCCCTCCTCATCACTGGAGCAAACCTGGCAGTATGCTGCAGCAGGGGGAACATGACTGCCAGATTGCTGTCCTTCTTGGGCACCCTCTCTGTCCGGGCTCACGTTACTGCCTTCATCTAGCTGAGTACCATCATCAGAGCCTTCAAAACGCTGGGCATCCTCCTGGAGCATGTACCCAACACTGTGGTCAAACAGTTCGAGGGACTCCTCAGGAGGACATGGTGGGGCTAGGGAAGGAGTCACTGATGCCATTGAGCCGAGGGAAGAGGCCGCGTTGGCAGCTGCTTTGCCAGACAAAGTACCCTGAGCCTGGGTGAAAGAGGATGAGGACGGCTTGGTCATCTACTCGACCAAATCTTCCACATGTTGCGGCTGAACACGGCCAGCTGCTGAAAAAAAGGCCAAGCGTGTCCCAGGGCCACGTGCTGATGAGGATGCACCGTGTCCACGACCAGCACTGTTGCCTCTAGACACAGAGCCTGCTTGCCCTCTTTTATTGGCTTGTGACTGTCTGCCTCTCCTTGTTGGCCTTCCAGACATACTATTGGCCTGCAGTGAGCTACACAAAACTGGGATATATATATATATACATATACCGATTATACTGCAGCTAGCAGAATCAACTGCCTGCCTGTAGTATTATTAGTATTATAACACCTGCACTTGTCTTCAGGTAGCTATACTGTAGGTGCAACCAGGCCTGTGCTGGCCATCGGGACTACCGGGAGATTCCCGGTGGGCCGATTGGCAGCGGGCCACTACACCAATGACTCTCTCTCTGACTGTGTCACTGTCTCTCTCCGTCCAAGCGTCGCCGGGCGGCTCCGCTCCTGCACTCGGCGGGCGGGCCGGCCGCCGGCGTCACAAAAGAACAGGCATTGACACTCCCCCAGGCACTCCCCCTAACAGCTATCAATATAGCCATTTGGGCGGCCTCTTTGTCCCGGCGCCGTGACGTCACTCACGGACGGAGGGCGGAGGCGGCCCGGGGACATAGGAGGAGGCGGAGCCAGGGCGATGTCACAAGCAAATGGAGATGGACAAGAAAAGAGGAGGAGGAGGGGCCGCCGGGGGGAGCAGCAGCAGCGTGACATGAGAAAGAACTTACTACAGAGGCTGCCTGTGCTACTCTGCATGTGAAGAAAACAACAAGTAAACGCTGTGCCCTGATTGTACCCCATGTGCCCTGATTGTACCCCATGTGCCCTGATTGTACCCCATGTGCCCTGAATGTACCCCATGTGCCCTGAATGTGCCCTGATGTTCCCTGAATGTGCCCTGATTGTACCCCATGTGCCTTGATGTGCCCTGATTGTACCCCATGTGCCCTGATTGTACCCCATGTGCCCTGAATGTACCCCATGTGCCCTGAATGTACCCCATGTGCCCTGAATGTACCCCATGTGCCCTGAATGTGCCCTGATGTTCCCTGAATGTGCCCTGATGTTCCCTGAATGTGCCCTGATTGTACCCCATGTGCCCTGAATGTACCCCATGTGCCCTGAATGTGCCCTCATGTGCCCTGAATGTACCCCATGTGCCCTGAATGTGCCCTGATTGTACCCCATGTGCCCTGAATGTACCCCATGTGCCCTGAATGTGCCCTCATGTGCCCTGAATGTACCCCATGTGCCCTGAATGTGCCCTGATTGTACCCCATGTGCCCTGAATGTGCCCTCATGTGCCCTGAATGTGCCCTCATGTGCCCTGAATGTACCCCATGTGCCCTGAATGTGCCCTGATTGTACCCCATGTGCCCTGAATGTACCCCATGTGCCCTGAATGTGCCCTGATGTTCCCTGAATGTGCCCTGATGTTCCCTGAATGTGCCCTGATTGTACTCCATGTGCCCTGAATGTGCCCTCATGTTCCCTGATGTTCCCTGATGTTCCCTGATGTACCCCATGTGCCTGATGTACCCCATGTGCCTGATGTGCCCCATGTGCCCTGATGTTCCCTGAATGTACCCCATGTGCCCTGATGTTCCCTGAATGTGCCCTGATGTGCCCTGATGTGCCCAGAATGTACCCTGATGTGCCCTGATGTTCCCGGAATGTGCCCCATGTGCCCTGATGTTCCCTGAATGTGCCTGATGTGCCCTGAATGTGCCCTGATGTGCCCCATGTGCCCGAATGTGCCCTGAATCTGCTCTGATGTGCCCTGCATGTGCCCTGATGTGCCCCATGTGCCCTGAATGTGCCCTGATGTGCCCCATGTGCCCCATGTGCCCTATGTACCCTCATGTACCCTCATGTGCCCCATGTACCCTGATGTGCTGTACCCTGATCTTGCTGTGTTGTGTTGCCCCGATGTGCGCTGTGCCCCGATGTGCAATGTACCCTGATGTGCTGTGCCCTGGTGTGCTGTGTTGTGTTGCCCCGATGTGCGCTGTGCCCCGATGTGCGCTGTGCCCCGATGTGCAATGTACCCTGATGTGCTGTGCCCTGATGTGCTGTGTTGTGTTGCCCCGAAGTGCGCTGTGCCCCGATGTGTGATGTACCCTGATGTGCTGTGCGCTGATGTGCTGTGTTGTGTTGCCCCGAAGTGCGCTGTGCCCCGATGTGCGATGTACCCTGATGTGCTGTGCCCTCATGTGCTTTTACCCTGATGTGCACTGTGCCCTGATGTGCTGTGCCCTGGGCCATTCTGGATAAAGTCCAGGGCCACATTTTTGTCCCAGTCCAGCCCTGGGTGCAACTGTGCAGGGTACACAGTACAGTAACTGGAAATACGTCAAGAGCCTACACAAGCACCTGGCTGCAGGTAGCTATACTGTAGGTGCAACTGTGCGGGGTACACAGTACAGTAACTGGAAATACTTCAAAGAGCCTACACAAGCACCTGGCTGCAGGTGAGGCTGTAGGCGAGACTGTGCAGGGTACACAGTACAGTAACTGGAAATACTGGAAAAACACCTGCTTGCCTGTCAGTATATTAGGAATTTGTATACAGTGTATTTATATATATATACACAACACCTTGGATGCATATATATACACAATACACTAACTGCAGCTAACTGACTCGACCTGCCTACTCTATCTAACTTAAATCAAATGACACTGTCTCTCTCTTTCTCAACGCTGGAACACACTACACAGGGCCGACGTGCAGGCAGCCTTATATAGTGTGGGGCATGTACTAAACCCCCTGAGCCATAATTGGCCAAAGCCTCCTTGGCTTTGGCCAATTACGACTCTCTGTACACACAGCGCTGTGATTGGCCAAGCATGCGGGTCATGCTTGGCCAATCATCAGCCAGCAATGCACTGCGATGCCGCAGTGAATTATGGGCCGTGACTCGCCACTTGAATTTGGCGCGAACGGTCCATATCGTTCGTAATTCGGCAAACGACCGAACACACGATCCCTAGTGCTGATATCTGCCTTGACCAGTGTAGCCCAGATGTCCCCAACCTTCTTAAACTGCCCAATCACTCATACTCCACAATCCCCCTCTTACCATTTCAAATTAACGAGACCACACCTGAATTTGGAGTATAAATGGCCAGAGCAGCCTTTTATTAACAAAATATTAATAATTTAAAAACCTTTAAGATATAACATCTGTAACGACACCTGTCCACCCTCAGTCTGTTGGTCTTTGACGGCACCCCGAACTTCACACATCTTCCACCACTACACTGCGGGATCTTTTCTCCTTGATAGACCTCCAGCCATATCAGAGTCACACCAGCTCAGAGACAACCCCCTTCTCGCAGTGCAGCCATTACCATATGTTAGCTAACCGTTCTAACTGAAATACACCAGAGGGGCACATACTACCGATGAGCCCCCCAACACTTCCATCTCGTATGTTTTCTGACACCATCAAAGACCAAAAACATCGCCACAGCCCAAAAGGATAACACCTTAACCTTAAGGGCCCCTCCACACCCGCAGGGCCCGCTGAATCCTGTCCTGCAGACCCAGCGCTCATAGGTCAATCCCCACTGCTGATAGATAAACCCCATCACCTCGCAAATACAGGCCAACATTAGATTCCAACTCCACGTGTCTGATGACCATTCCCCTATTCCGAGAAACAAATCTCCCCACCACTTTTATGCGAGCCTTGTTTAGCCTCACCACCTATCGTGCCATGCGCCAAGTTTTCCGAGCAACAATTTCGGACCACAACAACAGCATGTCAGGAAAAGCTGTGCGGAGTCTCAAGAAATCCGACTTGACGTCCAAAATCAGCTCTCTGATGGACCTGTCCCCCAAATCGTTTCCGCCCACATAAAGCACCAAAATGTCTGGCGGCCAGTCCAGCCTTGCATAAAGATGCACTTCCGTCACGACCCTACTCCACATCATCCTAGGTATCTCTAGCCAGCGAATACACGCCTCCCTCCTAGAGATACCTAGCTGTCTGCCATCTGGTCTAACATCTGCTCTCCTGGCCCCCCAAAAGACATAGGAATGTCCCATAATCCAGACGAGGCGTATGTGCACTCCATCTGAAATAAAAACAAACAAAACACAGGATAACACCAACACTAAAAACACTGCACACATACCACAGATGATGAACAAAGAACAAATGGACATTCCCACTATCATCCCCCCTTACATTCTACATCTAATCCGCCAACAGTTGCGGGCGAATGTAAGTCCGGAATCTCTTAGATTCCCACCTGCCAATCATTTTTACTGCTGCCTTGTCCAACCCACACCGGGCGGCTTCCATGGCCGCCCCGTTGCGGAAGGAGTGCGAGGCGTATTGTGTGTAGTCCAAACACGCTGCTCAAAGGCTTTTCCGAAAAACAGCTACAAACTAAAATTTCGATAAATAAGACCCATCCCCATGTATCAAGAATGGCCCTTCCATGACTGGGCGAACCACCAAGAACCCCCTCACCGCCCCTACCGGGCAAACCGGGGAACCCGGCAGTGGAAACAGCTGCACACTCACTCCTTTCCTCCTTGGTCCGTCCTTGACCTGCGCAGCCTTAACAGCTCCCTGTCTTCCTTGCAATTCATGTCTTGTGCCATAAATCCACCTGCTACCCTCTTAGATGGGCTTACTAATGCCCCAAAACAAAGTGCCCCAAAAAATGCTAACGAAAAAGCTACCTTAACCGCTTGCCGAACAGCCGCCACAGCTGAATGGCACGGGCAGGCGAATCGCCGTCATGGTCCGTCGGCTCCAAAGGCGGCCACTAGGGGCGCGCCCCGAAGCCGATGCGATAAGACCGCCGGGCTCTCGCGATCGCTCGTAACATGGTGAGAACCGGGAACTCTGTGTGTAAACACAGAGCTCCCGGTTCTCTGAGGGGAGAAGTGACAAATCGTCTGTTCATACAAAGTATGAACAGTGATCTGTCATCTCCCCTAGTCAGTCCCCTCTCCCCTTCAGTTAGAACGCACATTAGGTTACATATTAACCCCTTGAGCGCCCCCTAGTGTTAACCCCCTCACTGCCAGTGACATTTTTACAGTAATCAATGCATTTTTAATCGCACTGATCGCTGTATTAATGCCAATGGTCCCAAAAATGTGTCAAAATTGTCCGATGTGTCTGCCATAATGTCACAGTCATGATAAAAAAAAAAAATCGCAGATCGCCGCCATTACTAGTAAAAATAAATAAATAAATAAAAATGCTATAAATCTATCCCCTATTTTGTAGACGCTATAACTTTTGTGCAAACCAATCAATATACGCTGATTGCGATTTTTTTTTACCAAAAATATGTAGAAGAATACATATCGGCCTGAACTGAGAAAAAATGTATTTATTTTTTTTAAAAAATGGGGATATTTATTATAGCAAAAAGTACAAAATATTGTTTTTTTTTCAAAATTGTCGCTCTTTTTTTGTTTATAGCGCAAAAAATAAAAACTGCAGAGAGGATCAAATACCACCAAAAGAAAGCTCTATTTGTGGGAAAAAAAGGACGTCAATTTTGTTTGGATACAACGTCGCACGACCGCACAATTGTCAGTTAAAACAACGCAGTGTCGAATCGCAAAAAGTGCTCTGGTCAGGTAGGGGGTAAAATCTTCCGGGGCTCAAGTGGTTAAATAGGGAGACCTCATAACCTCAATGTACACAAGGACCCCAATTGATTACAAATGGCCTGGAGATTCGAAAAGGATACGGGACGCCAAGTATCCTTGTGCTTGTGTAGCTTCCGATACCCCGTAACTGCCAGACGGACCCAAAAATCCTTTGTTAAATCTGCCATGCCCTGTAGTTTGAAGAAAAATCTAATTCAGCCAGCTTCTGTTCAATGGCAGACACTGACCCACCTTGTTCCATGTTTCTGGACACAAAATACAGAACCAGAAGCCTCACCTCCCCACCCTCCCGGTCCGCCCCGGCTTGCCGAACCAAACCCAACCATTCCTGCCATGCCTTGGCATAGGCCGCCCAAGTGGACTCACTCACCAATCGTCTGATCCATCCAGCGGCGACTCCAAGGCAATCTCCCATAGCCAACCCGGGCAAGGAACCCGCACCTTCTCTGCCGTCGGAGCCACTCTCTGAACCTGTCCCACTGAAACCGAGATAAGGAGTGGGCCAAAGTGTTGTCGACACCCGGCAGATGAACGACATATAGAAAGATCTTTAATTGCAAGCACCGCAGCACCAAGTGGCGCAGCAGCCGTGTTACTGGCTGTGACGACACTGAGATGCGGTTGATGACTTGCACCACTCCCATGTTGTCACAGTTCAACCTAATCTTCGAGTTCCGACAAGACTCACCCCATATCTCCATAGCCAGTACCACGTAAAAAGTTCCAGGAACACCATGTTATGAAGGAAACCCGCTTCCACCCAGGACCTTGGCCAAGGTTCCGCACTCCAGTGTCCCTGATAATATGTCCCATACCCGGTAGACCCCGCCGCTTCTGTAACTAGCTCCAAGTCAAAATTACTCACCGGGCCGGACATCCAGACCAATCGACTGTTATATGATTCCAAAAACGTGTGCCACACTTTCAAATCCTCTTGATGTTCCTTATTAAGAAGAATAAAATGGGTCGGGACCTTAATCCCCGCTGTAACTGCCGACAGCCATCGGCAAAAAAACCTAGCCATTGGGATAAAGCGACAGGCAAAATTAAACTTCCCCAGCAATGGCTGTAACATCCGAAGCTGAACTTTGCGCTGTCCCAAGATCCCATGAATCTCCAACTTGAGCGACACTAATTTATCCTCTGGCAGGCAGCATTCCATGGTGCCAGAGTCTAGAACTATGCCCAAGAAACTGATCTCTGTAGTTGGGCCTTCAGTTTTATCCACCACCAACGGGATACCGAACCTTGCCGAAATGTGCTGCAACGTGGACAGGAGAATCGCACACACATTAGATGAAGGCGGCCCCACACAAAGGAAATCATCCAAATAAGGAAAGAGAAGTATATTCTGGACTTAAGGGTTCCAGGGGATCGAAATGGTTAGCCTCTGTCAGCTCTGTAAACTTTCTACATACCCTGTAATAGGTGGAATTAGTGGATGATTTTCTTGCCTGTAGTAGTGTTTGGATAACACTATGCGAGCATCCTAACTTGCCCAAGCTCTTCCGCTCAACTTCCAGGCCCTCAAGTCTAGGACCTCCGGGTGCGTGTGAGAGAAATTGTCCTGAGACAGAAGGTTTTCCATGCATGGAAGGGGAAGTGGTTTGCACAGGGCCAACTGACTAGGAGCGTGAACCACGGTCTTTTTGGCCAATACGGGATCACTGCCAAGATTGTGACTCTCTCTGTTGTCAGACGTTGGAGAAACCTTAGTATCAGAGGGGTCAGAGGAAATGCATAACCCCTCTGAAAGTCCCATGGCTGGGACCAGGGCATCCACCCCTGCTGACCTCGGAGACGGGAATCTTAAAAAGAATAGAGGCGTCTTTGCATTGAGTGTGGAGGCAAAGAGGTCTATTTGGGGAGTACCCCATTGCTGGCTTTTCCAGAGGAAGACTCTCGGATTCAGAGAGCATTCGTTGTTGTTGCTGAATGATCTTGAAAGATGATCGGCTAACTGATACTCAGGCACTGGGATATATGAGGCCCGTAGGCTGATTAAATTCCTCTCGGCCCATGTTAGAATGGGCGTTACTTCGCTGAATAGGGACCTGCTGTGTGTTCCACCCTGGTTCTGGACATAGGCCACTGCCGCTCTGTTGTCCATCTGATTTTCCTCTGAGGGAGGTGGCTAGATGCAAGATTGCAATCCATGCTGCCCTTAGCTTCAAGATGTTTGATACTACTTCTTTCAAATTGAATTGCCATCTCCCTTGTACTAACTGGTCCTGGTAGTGCGCTCCCCAACCCAACCGACTTGCGTCTGATGTAAGAACGGTCCACGAGATAGGTCTGAGGGAACAGTGAACCAGAAGGTTGGATGGCCTTGTTTACCACCAGAGGCTGGACTTCATTGCAGGCATGATCAATATACTCTCTTCCAGGTGATTCCTCCTCCACTGTGTCAGAAAAGCCAGCTGGAACCCCCGTAGATGCCACCTGGCCCATTTTACCATTGGTATACATGAAGAAAGGGACCCCAGCAGGCTCAGACAGTCTGATACTGACATGGAAAGGCTCGCCAGTGCTCTTTTCATTTTCCTTATCAGTACAGGGATTTTTTCTGATGGGAGTGAAACTGCTTTCTCTGGGGTGTTGAAGAATGCTCCCAGATATGGCATCTCCTGCGGTGGTGTGAGCTGGCATTTGGAGTAATTGATCAGCCACCCGAACCTGATCAGCATGTCTAGGACCAATCGCACATGTATTTCTAGGCTTTCTTTGTGCTGGGATAAAATCAGGATATCGTCTAAATAATGTAGCACCCGAATCCCTTTCTCTCGAAGAGAAGCTAAGATTGCCACTAGAACCTTGGTGAAGGTCCTGGGAGCCGTTGAGATTCCGAAGGGAAGGCATTGAAATTAGAGATGTAAGTCGCCTACTTTGAACCGAAGGAATGGCTGAAACTGCCGCTGGATAGGTATATGAAGATATGCATTTTGGTGTCAGGTCACCTGAGTCCAGGTGACAGATGCACCTCGTTGGGGTCTGGAGTGCACCGCAAGGTAGTGGACCCTACGGCTGACTGCTGCGGATGGAACACTGGAGGGTTCAGGAAGGCAGGTCCACTAGAGCAACAACACAGATCCCAATGGGAGCTAGAGCATACGATTCCCCAGGGCGCGGAGTCTAAGAGCCAGCAGGTGTTCACCAGAGCCTCTAGTGGTGAGCATGGACTGCGCTGCAACTGGCTCCAGGTCGCAACCCCCAGGGTCTCCCAGCTCACGCTCACAGTAGGCTACAGGAGGACAGAGAGGCAGCAGCAGTCCAGGACAACAAGGGATAGTAAGGAGATAAGCCAAAGGTCAGGGCGACTAGCAGACAGGAATAGACAGAGAACATGCTAAAATGTCAGGGTCACAAGCAAGCAGGAATAGTCAAGAACAAGCCAAGATTGGTAAACATTATCAGACATAGAACAATGAGCACACGGAATGCAAATCACAATATTGATCAGCGAGGTTGGCTTGCAATGCACAGGTTAATATAGTGTTCCTAATTAAAGGCTGGGGTGGAGTTATGCTGAGGGAAGATTATTTAGGCAGCCAGGTGAGAGTGGCTGGCCTCTAAAGGTGAACACATGGAGGAGAGGTAAGCTGACAGACAAACATTACTGCATAACCATGACACCTGGAGGTCTATAGAGACCATCCAATCCCTTGGTTGTACTGATAGAATCACTGTGTTTAAAGACTCCATTTTGAAATGCTCCACATGGATGTATCTGTTCAACCTCTTCAGGTCCAGCACGGGCCTCCAATCCCCAACTTTTTGGGGACCAAAAAGACTGGGGAATAAAATCCTGAACGTTTTTCCAAGTCCGGAACCAGCACTACTGTTTGTTGAAGAATAAGAATTTGAACATACTGAAGAAGGACCTCCTAGAGGCTGGAATTTTGGTGGGCTGGAAGGATAAGGGTGGGGGGCGCCTTCTGAATTTCCAGAAATTCCCTTGAAGGACTGTGGAGACTGCCCACTGGTCTACGCAATTTTCCACCCAAACCTGGGCAAAGACGAGCTCCCACTGGACCGGTTTGGGTGGATAGGAAGTCAAAAAGACTTCTGGCTCTTAATTGTGGATGTTGAGGCTTTAGGTTTCCCCATCTTCAAAAAAGTGGCTTGCGAGCCCTTCCAGCCTCTTCTGTACTCCCTACCTGGGCGGTACACTCTGGAATCCTTCGCTCTCTGCTAGACAGCTGGGCGTGTAGCAAATCTCTTCCTCCTGCTTCTGTCCTGGGGAATTAAACCGATTTTTCCCCCCTGTGACTCTGGTGATTGCTGCATCCATTTTATCGCCGAACAGAGCGACACCAAGATTGCTTTGATGTTGGGTTGGCCGACCATGGTTTTAGCCATAACGCTCTTCTGACAGTGATGGAGTACAGCAGAGCTCTGAAGGAATATTTTAAGACATCGATTGCTGCTTCTGCCATGAAATCTGAGGCTAATTTCAATTCATCCAGTGCCTTCATGATTTCCTCTGAGCACACACCCTGTCTGTGGACTGTTTCGATGTTGTCCGACCACACCCTGGTAGCCCTTGAGATCGAGGTCAGAGCCATTGCTGGCTTACCTGCCCCTCCTACTGCCTGATAAGATTTTTTTAGGTCTGAATCGATCCTTCGGTCAAGGACATCCTTAAAGGAGACTGTGTCCTCTAATGGTAGTGTTGTATTTCTGGCTAATCTCATAAGTGAGGCGTCTACAGTCGGTACAGAGTCAAAAAGCTGCGCATCTGCCTCTGCCAGCGGGTATAATTTGAGAAATCAATTGTAAGCGATGGGCCTCTTGTCCACATTCTGTCATTCATCTGTCACCACCTCCTTGATTTCTTCCATCAAAGGGAAGGCTGATAGTTTTTTCTTTAGTTGTGGAAAATATCTTTATTTTAGATGGAGGCTCTGGATCTTCCTTCCATTGGATTGCGTCCTTGACTGCGATGATAAAAGGTTCTACTAGAGCGAAGTCAAAGGCCAAAGCATTTTCCTCCCCCACTTCTGTCTCGTCTTCAGAATTAACCCCTGGATCAAGATGAGGGGTGGGTGTATCTACTGCTGTTTCGCCCGAGGTCGGGGTTACTTGGTCTTGGGATAAGGCCAACTCTCGGATTGAATCCTTAATCAGGTTTTTGATTGATTCCATGGATTCCTGTTTGTCTCTTTCCTTGTCCCCTGTGGCTTCTAGAAGGCATTAACCACATACCAATTTATCAGGTAGGGCTTGTTTCCCACACACCCAACATGCTTTATCTCCTGGATACACAGGCCTGCGCTGGGAGACATGTCTACTTGAGGTATGTCGGGGTGACCTCTGATCACTGTGGGAAGCATGAGCCGAGAATGAGTGAGAATGACCCGAGCTCCTATGACCCCTTGATCTCCAATCTGGAGAGTTTCTGTGGGATGACCTGCGGGATGATGCGTGATGCGGGCTATAGTAAAAAATAGAAACAAAAAAAGATGTTTCAACCTGCCCAGGGTGCTCTTTAAAAAAAACAAAAAAAAAAAACTTACCTGACTGTTGCAGCCCTTACCTAGTGGTATGTAGAGAATCTTTTTAATGCGGCATTAGACTATTAGGGGCAGCTGGGAAAAAACAAAGGAATTAAATTAATCTTTGATGAAAAAAGTGTTTTTAATATATATATATATATATATATATATATATATATATATATATATATATATATATATATATTGTAATAGTGAGAGTCCCTGTCACTATGAAAATGGGGTTAAAGTGGACACAGAATATGCACATTTGCTTAGTGCAAGGCTACAGAGCATAAATGTGGACTGGAGAAAACTGCTTTCGCAGCTTTCTCCAGGTTTTGGTATTCAGTCATGGGGCTCTGTAGTTTGGAGATTCCATAGTGTCTTAGGTAGGATGAAATCCCCAGTCCTGGGTCCAGATTTTGAGATCCACCAGCATATTGACTGGTCAGGTGTGTGTTGGGCTATTTGTAGACACCTGACCATAGTTCTGGGCTCCACCCCCAGGCAAGCAAGGGAGAAGTGTGCATGTCTGCACAGGTCTGTCAGAGTAGACAGAGGGTCCAAGCCTGTGGGCTGGAAAAGGAAGCTGGAAAAGAGTGCTGAGGTACTGGGTTTACAGGAACTCTGTTATAGAGCCGAGAGGGCTGAAGCATAAGTCTGAGCAGCAGTGCTGCTAAAGAGAGCCAGGTGGCTTGGTATTTTTGATTGAACTTACATTGTTGCTGTGGAAAGCTGAAACCCCTGTGTGGGAAACACTTATGTTATCGGACATTTTCTTTCTTTAATAAAAGTGGGCCTACAAGCCCTTAAAACTGCGTACCTGGTGTGGACTCAGCTCACTGGTAAGCTCTACCTTTAAGCTAAACCAACCCCCGATGTTACTATATATATATATATATATATATATATATATATATATATATATATACACAACCCCCCCCCCCCATATCTTGGCTAGGCTCCATAATATAGGGATATTGAAGAGAGGTAGAGAAGACACCTTTGGAGATGTCTTCCCTTTGACAGTTGGCCCCCCTAACACAAGCTCTCCTTTTATACCTGAGAGCATTCTGGGTGTACCAAGATGGCCGTCGTTGGCTTTAATGCACTACTGCGCATGCGCCGCGACATCACGCTGTGACTCCGCCCCCCCCCCCCTGCGTGAAGCGCTGCACACTCCTGGAAGGTGGAGAAAACAAAACAGGGAATGCTGCTTCACATGGAGGTAGAAACAATATACTATGTTGAAATATATATCGACATGAGACATGTCAACAAGGGGAAATGGAGGAGAAAGACAAGCTCCTGTTAACCCTTAAAAAGGCCCCAAGAAGATCCACAGAAAAACGGGCTCCCATACTTATCTGGCGCCTTTAGCAGCCCAAGCAATGGGACTCCATACTGCAGGAGAGCATGAACCTGCAACGGTCACACCATAAAGCGGTGAGGTAGGGCTGATCGTGATCCTGCAGGAATGAGGACCGAGAAAAAAATACGGGCAGAGGGGAACAACTCTTTTATTTATAGAGTTAAAGTGGTCCTGTGGGTTGGTTAGGGGCTGAGCAACCAACCATTGGTATGCTGCCATGGAGGCACCAGGAACGTTCGTTTTGGACTTTAGATTGGAAGCTCATTGCAGCCAGGGACTGATGTTAATGTTTGTTAGCACTAATCATGTCCAGGGACTTGGACATTTTAAAATTGTAGGGTTTACACTGCACAGGTACATATGCTTAGAAAACTGTTGCTTTGTTTATGTGCATGCAAATGGACTTAGATCTTTGGCCTGTAGTTGGAGATTTGATGCACATAGCCAAGGGCTAACACAGTTGCAAATAGTATTATGTGTTCCTGCCCATCAGGTGCAATCACTTTAGACATACACGAACAGATAGATTGAAAGATACTGGTGGGCGTGTACTTCTATTGGGCGTGTGTCAGTGTGCTAACAATACAACCTACCTTATATAAAGGGCTGCAGTAGGGGGGGTTCATTTGGCCTGAGAAGGCCAGGTTTTTTGCTGTGATTTGTGGGGGGCGAAGGAATGATATTGTGCCTATTGACAAACGCCCAACTAGGGGCTGTTTGTTTTCTAAAATTCTTGTGCATTTTTTCAATCAAAAGTGGATTTATATGGCCATGCTGTCAATGTTGTGTGTGTATTTTTCCTGTCTGACCGTGCAAACATGCTTTGGGAGCATGTACTGACCTTCTACTCTTTGATCTCATTGCTTATTCATGTACACAGGAATGCAGCTTCCAGCAGAACATGGTCACCAATGTATGTATATGGATTTGTGGGGTGGTGGCGGGTGTTATATTCTGAACATGTGGCTTTTTTAATATTATGTTGGAATGCTTTGTAAGAATAATGACTGTTAAGTATGTTTCTATAATCTTGTAGATAAAAATGTGATGTGTTGCCCATTATACACTGAAAGCTGTGTTCACTCTAAGGTTTAGACATATTTTAGATTGTAAGCTCCTATGAGCAGGGCCCTTAAAACCCAATTGCTAACTGTTTTGCTAAATGTAGCACCATATATCCTGTAGAAATTTTTTTGAAGCTAGTAAATGAATGTACATAATTTTGTTTCCGCTGGCAAAATAAAAGTAAATTATTGAGCTTGTTTGTTGCTGTTGGTTTTGTTTTGTTTTGTTTTATTTTGTTTTTTTTTTCTCTTTTCTTTCTTCTTTTTAATTAGTTTTGGGGGTGGTGGTTTTGGGGAAGTGCATGATCTTTTACATCTTAGGCTGCTTTCACACTGGAGGTGGTTTACAGGTGCTAAAAATAGTGCCTGCATAGCTCCTGTAAAGAGCCTCTCCTCTCACTCCAGTGTGAACTGGCCCTGACCCTACGTTCACACCAATGCATTTTTAGTGTGTTTTTCAGTTTTCAGAAACACTCTACAGTCCATTTAGCATGGTTTCCTATGGTACTAGTTCACATCTATGCGTTTTGCGGCGAGTGCGTTTTTGGAAATGGTCTTGGACTTTTTTTCACACGATTTGCGGGTAATAGATTTCAATGGAACTGCACCAGAAACGCTACTGTTGCCTTTGTGATATGATTTTTGATGTGTTTTGCGGTTATTTTTTTTAACACTGTATATAGCTGGTTGCTAACCGGGGGGCCGGGAAGCCAGCGGCCGTGTCCTTAACAACCAATGAATCTTCAGCTGTCAGCGGCTTACCCACTGAACATACAAAAAAATGCCAGCCAAAAAAAAAATTGCAAAATAACTGCATGGGGTCCCCCCCCAGCTCTATACCAGGAGCTTTGGGTATAGTATGGATTCAGAGGGGACCCCCCATGTCAAAATTTAACAAAAATGGCATGGGGTTCCCCCCATTACAAGGCCCTTTGGGAACTCCCCATCAAAAAAAATTGCGTGGGGGTACCCCAAATCCATACTAGGCCCTCCAGGTCTGCTATGGATATTAAGGGGATCCCTGCGGCAAAATTTTTAAAAAATAGCGTGGGGGTCCCCCCCAAAATCCATACCAGACCCTTATCTGAGCACGCAACCTGGCAGGCTGCAGAAAAAGAGGGGGGGACGAGAGAGTGCCCCCTCTCCTGAACCGTGCCAGGCTTTTTTTTTGGTGAATGAGTAAGGGTACAATGTATCCGATACCCAGTCACATGGGGGGGCGGGATCTGGGGGTCCCCTTGTTAAAAGGGGCTTCCAGATTCCGATAAGCCCCCTGCCTACAGTCCCCCACAACCATCGGGCAAGGGTTGTGGGGATGAGGCCCTTGTCCCCATCAACATGGCAACAAGGTGTTTTGGAGGGACCCCAAAGCACCCTCCCCATGTTGAGAGCATGTGGCCTGGTACGGTTCAGGAGGAGGGGGGCCGCTCTCTTTCCACCCCTCTATTCCTGCAGCCTGCCAGGTTGCGTGCTCAGATAAGGGTCTGGTATGGATTTTGGGGGGACTCCCATGCAATTTTTTTTTTCAATGCAGAGTTCCACTAATATCCATACCAGACCTAAAAGGCGTGGTATGAATTTTGGGGGGACCCCCACGCAATTTTTTTATTTTGATGTGGGGTTCCCTTAACCACTTCAATACCCGCCCATAGTCATATGACATCCACAGATGGGATCTCCCATCCTGGGTGGGCGTCATATGACGCCCTGGGATTCCCGGCCGCCTAGGGGGCGCGCGCGTGCCGCCGGGAGCGCGCGCGCGCGCCCGCCGCGTTCCTCGGGACCCGGTGCGTGTGCCCGGCGGCCGCGATGTCCGCCGGGCACCCGCGATTGCCGGTTAACCGGACCGGCATGTGGATCTGTGTGTGTAAACACACAGATCCACAGCCTGTCAGCTCTGAGGAGAGCGATCTGTGTTCCCAGAACGGAGGAACACTGATCGGTCTCCTCCCCTAGTGCGTCCCCTCCCCCTACAGTTAGTAATCACTCCCTAGGAAACATATTAACCCCTCCCCGCCCCCTAGTGGTTAACCCCTTCACTGCCTGTCACATTTACACAGTAATCAATGCAATTTTATAGCATTGATCGCTGTATAAATGTGAATGGTCCCAAAAATGTGTCAAAAGTGTCCGATGTGTCCGCCATAATGTCGCAGTCACGAAAAAAAATCGCGATCGGCGCTAAAAAAATAAATAAATATTTTTTTTTAAAAACGCCATAAATCTATCCCGTATTTTGTAGACGCTATAACTTTTGCGCAAACCAATCAATATACGCTTATTGCGATTTTTTTTACCAAAAATATGTAGAAGAATACGTATCGGCCGAAACTGAGGAAAAAATTAGTTTTTTTAAAAAAAAATTGGGATATTTATTATAGCAAAAAGTAAAAAATATTGTGTTTTTTTCAAAATTGTCGCTCTTCTTTTGTTTATAGCGCAAAAAATAAAAACCGCAGAGGCGATCAAATACCACCAAAAGAAAGCTCTATTTGTGGGGAAAAAAGGACGTCAATTTTTTTTGGGTACAACGTCGCACGACCGCGCAATTGACGTTTGAAGTGCGACAGCGCTGAAAACTAAAAATTGGCCTGGGAAGGAAGGGGGTGAAATTGCCCTGTATTGAACCGGTTAATATTCATACCAGACCCAAAAGGCCTGGTAATGGACTGGGGGGAGAACTCACGCCGTTTTTTTCAATGATTTTTATCTATATTGCCAGGAACCGACAATACATTACAGCCGCAAGCAGTTTTAAACATTGTTTTCCCTTTAAAAATGTCATTTTGCTGTGGTACTGTTCTAAACATGGGAAAGATGCGCTACTTTACAGGCATACTAAGGACACCCCCCCCCCCCGTCCCCCAGGCACAATATTAAAAGGAATATTTAATTTTTATTATTTCCCTGCTCCTGAAAAAACTGCAGTTTATCAAACTTTTTTTGCATTGATACATGTCTCCTGGGGCAGGACCCGTTCCTCATACACTTTTTATGACAATAATTTGCATATAAGCCTTTAAAATGAGCACTTTTGATTTTTCATGTTGGTGTTTCATAGACTTTAACAATGTTTGCACACATTTTTGGCCTCTTCGCAAGTTCTGGTGCGAACTGAACCAGGGGCGTTCGGTTCATCCCTACCCAATGGCACATGAGCATGGTTGGTACCATAATATTAATGTCTCAAATGCAAAATATTATTGTATAGGATGAAAAGAATCAAACATTAGTAATAGTATTTTCTATGTATGATTGTGCTTAGCTCCATAGCATTGTGGTATGCCCTGCTACCTTCAAAGGTTTAAGCCATGGGTTTGAATCCCACCAATGGTCTCTCCTCCTGAAAACGTACATTGCACTCAGCAGCATAATAAGCGAATGCACATCAGTTTGGTTTATTCCATCATTTTAACTCTTCAAATGCATGCAATGGTATGTAATTATTCAATAATATTATGGTGTGGAATTCAAAAAATCAGCTATTCAAAAATCAAGGAAAAAAACTATGTGCCCCCCCCCCCCCCCCTCCAGTGCATACCAGGCCCTTCAAATCTGGTATTGACTTTAAGGGTAATTCCACACCAAAATGTAAAAAAAAAAAAATTGGGTAGGGGTCCCCCCCAAGGTCCATACCAGACCATTCAGGTCTGCTATGGATATTAAGGGGAACCCTGCGCCAAAATTTAAACAAAAAATGAATGGTGTTGGGCCCCCCCAAAATCCATACAAGGCCCTTCAGCTCTGATATGGATATTAAGGGGAACCCTCCACCAAAATTAAAAAAAGTGGTGTGGGGGTCCCCCCAAAATTCATACCAGACCCTTATCTGAGCACGCAACCTGGCAGGCCACAGGAAAAGAGGGGGGGGTCGAGAGCACGTCTCCCCTCCTGAACCATACCAGACCACATGCCCTCAACATGGGGAGGGTGCTTTGAGGTCCCCCCAAAACACCTTGCCCCCATGTTGATGGGGACAAGGGCATCATCCCCACAACCCTTGCCCGGTGGTTGTGGGGGTCTGTGGGCGGGGGGCTTATCGGAATCTGGAAGCCCCCTTTAACAAAGGGGACCCCCAGATCCCAGCCCCCCCTATGTGAATGGGTATCGGGGACATATTACCCCTACACATTCACTAAAAAAAGCAGTAAAATGTGACAAAAGACAATAGCCAGTTTTTAACAATTCCTTTATTAAAAAATGTCTTCTTCTTTCCCCGCTTCTTTCTCCATCTTCCTCCGCTTCTTTCTCCAGTCTTCTCCATCTTCCTCTGGCTTCATCTTCCCCCGCTTCTTTCTCCATCTTCCTCCGCTTCTTTCTCCAGTCTTCATCTTTCTCCAGCTCCGGTCTTTCTCCTCTGCCACTCCTGCCACCGACCTGCTATGAAAACGAACCTCCTCCGACACTGCGGCCAGCCGATCTGTCTGCTCCCATAGCGCACATTTCATATATAACTATGGGGCGTGGCCGGTGGATGACGTCATCAGGAGACCCCGCCTCTGTGGGGCGGGTTCTCATAGTCACGTCATCCGTCCTATCTCAGCATTGGAGGAGGTTCCTTTTTTGAATGTTCAACGGGAGTGGCGGCAGGATCGGCGGAGGAGAAAGACCGGAGGATGGACTGGGGAGGAAGAAGCCGGAGGAAGATGGAAAAGACCTGAGGAAGAAGCGGAGGAAGATGGAGGAAGAAGCGGGGGGAAGAAGAAGCCAGAGAAAGATGGAGAAGACCAGAGGAAGAAGAGGGGAAAGAATAAGACATTTTTAATAAAGGAATTGTCAAGAAGAATGAACATGCAGAAGCGAATGCATACGTAAGTCCCGCCCACATATGAAAACGGTGTTCAAACCACACATGTGAGGTATCACTGCGAACGTTGGAGCGAGAGCAATAATTTTGGCCCTGGACCTCCTCTGTAACTCAAAACATGTAACCATTAAAAAATTTTAAAGCATCAACTATGGAGATTTTTAAGTAGCGAAGTTTGGCACTATTCCACGAGCGTGTGCAATTTTGAAGGGTGACATGTTATGTATCTATTTACTCGGCGTAACTTTATCTTTCACATTATGCAAAAACATTGGGCTAACTTTACTATTTTGTTTTTTTTAAAGCACAAAACTGTTTTTTTTCCAAAAACAACGCGTTCGAAAAATTGCTGCGCAAATACCGTGCGAGATAAAAAGTTGCAACAACCGCCATTGTATTCTCTAGGGTCTTTGCTAAAAAAAATATATATAATGTTTTGGAGTTCTATGTCATTTTCTAGCAAATAAATTATTATTTTACAATGTAGGAGAGAAATATAAGAATTGGCCTGGATGCTCCAGAACGCCTGAAGGTGCTCCCTGCATGTTGGACCTCAAAATGTGGCCACGCTGTGTAAAAGTCTCACACATGTGGTATTGCCATACTCGGGAGTAATAGCAGAATGTGTTCTGGGGTGTAATTTGTGGTATGCATATGCTGTGTGTGAGAAATAACCTTCTAATATGACAATTTTGTGAAAAAAAAAAAAAAGTAAAAAAAAATCTTGATTTTGCAAAGAATTGTGGGAAAAAATGACAATTTCAAAAAAACTCACCATGCATCTTTTCAAATACCTTGGAATGTCTTCTTTCCAAATAGGGGTCATTTGGGGGGTAATTGTACTTTTCTGGCATGTTAGGGTCTCAAGAAATTAGATAGGCCGTCAGTACTTCAGGTGTGTTCAATTTTCAGATATTGGCACCATAGCTTTTGCACTCTCTAACATTCGCAAAGACCAAATAATATACACCAAGTTGTACTTATTTTTACCAAAGATATGTAGCAGTATAAATTTTGGCCAAAATTTACAAAGAAAAATTACTAATTTGCTAAATTTTATAACAGAAACAAATAAAAATTCATTTTTTTACCAAATTTTCAGTCTTTTTTCTTTTATAGCGCAAAAAATAAAAAACCCAATGATGATTAAATACCACCAAAAGAAAGCTCTATTTGTGTGAAAAAAAGGACAAAAATTTCATATGGGTACAGTGTTGTATGACTGAGTAATTGTCATTCAAAATGTGAGAGCACCGAAAGCTGAAAATTGGTCTGGTTAGGAAGGGGGTTTAAGTGCCCAGTTGTCAAGTGGTTAATAAAGGAATTGTCAAAAACCGGCTACTGTCTTTTTTAACATTTTTGACACTTTTTTTGTGAAATGGTAGGGGTACATTTGTACCCCATTACCATTTCACATGGGGAGGGCGGGATCTGGGGGGTCCCCTTGTTAAAGGGGGCTTCCAGATTCCGATAAGCCCCCCCCGCCCGCAGACCCCCACAACCACCGGGCAAGGGTTGTGGGGATGAGGCCCTTGTCCCCATCAACATGGGGACAAGATGTTTTGGGGGGACCCCAAAGCACCCTCCCCATGTTGAGGGCATGTGTCCTGGTACGGTTCAGGAGGGGGGGGCGCTCTCTCGTCCCCCCCTCTTTTCCTGCGGCCTGCCAGGTTGCATGCTCGGATAAGGGTCTGGTATGTATTTTGGGGGGGCGCACCCCAATTTTTTTTTTTAATTTTGGTGCAGGGTTCCCCTTATTATCCACACCAGACTCGAAGGGCCTGGTATGGCCTGAGAACCTAAGCCGTTTTTTTCTTTGATTTTAACGCGATATTGCCGGGAATCGGCAATTCATTATAGTCGTGAGCAATTTTTGAATGAAATGTTTTCCTTTAGAAATGTCATTTTGCTGCGGTACAGTCATAAACACGGGAAAGGTGCGCTACTTTACAGGCATACTATACACATCCCCCAGGCACGATATTTAGAGGAATTTTTAATTTTATATTGTTTCACTTTAAGCATTATTAAAATCACTGCTCCTGAAAAACGGCCGTTTTAAAAACATTTTTTACAATTGATACATGTCCCCTGTGGCAGGACCTAGGTCCCTTTACACTTTTTATGGCAAAGAACTTGCATATAAGCCTTCAGTGAGAACTTGGATTTTGCAGGTTCGAGCCCCATTGACTTCCACTATTCCCGCATATGTGATCTAAAGGCATTTTTGCTCGCAACAGTGCTGCTTTCCATTTGCATTAGCGCTCAGTTTCTTTTTGGCCTTATTTGGGCGCTATTTTCTGGGACTGCAGGATCATTTTTCGGCGCTTTAGTAAGTGACCCCCTGTGTTTGCTACGGAATTGTGTTTTACTACAGTTATTTACTCTGGAGAAGAGGCACTTAAGAAGGGATATGATTACAAGGTACAAATATATCAAAGATGACTCATGTGACTGTAATAAACTGTTTACTCTAAGGCCCCTTTCACACGGGGGCTGTGGGTGTGTTTTAGCTGCGCTATTTGGATGCTAGCGGGGCGGTTTTAACCCCTGCTAGCGGCCAAAAAAGGGTTAAAACTGCCCGCAAAGCGCCGCTGCAGCAGCGCTATGCAGGCGGTATAGCCGCACTGCCCCATTGATTTCAATGGGCAGGAGCGGTGAAGGAGCAGTGTATACACAGCTCCTTCACCGCTCCAAAGATGCTGCTAGCAGGACTTTTACTTACCGTCCTGCCTCGGGGCTTTCACATTGGAGAGACAGCAGCGACTGTTTCAGGGCGCTTTGCAGACGCTATTTTTAGCACTGTAGCACCTGCAAAGCGCCCCAGTGTGAAAGAGGTCTAAGGCAGCAGTCCCCAACCTCCCTAGCACCAGGGACTGGCCACGCGAAAGTCAACCCCCCATGCACCGGGGAGGGCGGTGGGGTTTCAGATTGGGGGGTAGAGTTGGGGGCGGTCACAGCCTGTAATCATAGTAGATATATGAAATATACAGTATCTGTATCTTTAAAAGTTTCACTTTAGATAGTCCAAGTGGCTGAGAGTATAAAATGAACACATAAAAGAGTGATATCAATGCACCTTGAGGTAAGGTCAGACTCTAATTAAAAAATCATCAGCTAACTACTGACTGACTGCTAAAGGCTAGCTCCTTGCCCAGATTGGGAAACCAGTGCCTGCAAAAGAGAAAGGGGGAAGATAGGGGCGCCAGGCAGTAGTATAGTGTAGTAGTTAGTTTTATTATGAAATAAACAGTTAAAAATACACTTACAAGCACTCTGTGAACAAAGGCATGTCACTGTGGAGAAGATGTACAGGATCCATGGTCTGGAGTGCGGGACGGATGGGAACCTTGGTGAACTGTTGCAGGCGGGATTCCTACACTGGAGCTTCACTTATTGCACCGCCACAAAGAACTGTCAGGAGGCAGTTCAAGATGTGCTGGCTCGCTCTGCCCGCTTCCAGCCCCTTCTGCATGGCCCGACTCCCAGCAGACCATGAACCAGCACCGGTCCGTGACACAGGGGTTGAGAACCCCTGTGTGATGGACCGCCTAGCACCCAGCCTGGATGCTTCCCTAAACATACAGCTTCTTTCACTCTGGAACTAGGAACCAGGTATTATAGGTAAGCATTGCACCCAAGAACTAGATGACACTAGCTTAGGTGCGAACTGGAACTGACTTTAATGTAAACTCACACAGAATATATACCCCACAAAATCAGGTAAGAGCGTGATTTTATTAGCCTAAACAATGCAAACTGTAAAGAGTAATCTCATCAGTATATCTAACAGTACATCTAATGAACAGCCAACGTAAACATAAACAGTAATCTGATTAAACAGAAAGCTAATTAACAACTAGTCATCGCTGAGCTGAGCTCTTTTCCATGCTCTGATCGGGAGAAGCAGACAAAATCCCCAGTCTCTTCCATGGGTCATAATCAGTGGGTAGAAGGCTAGCCCCTAGTCCCCTCCAAAAACCCCTGTCCCGGTTGGGTCTGTCACACTCTGCTCTTCCCCGAAAAGGACACATGGCCACGATTTGAGGTTAGAAGAAAGGAGTTTTAACCTACAGAAAGGGTTCTTTACTGTTAGAGCAGTAAAAAATGTATACTCCATAATGGTGCTAGCTGAGAGTGTCGACAACTTCAAAAAACTTCCTCATGAAGCAGAATGTAGTGGGCTATGAGAATTGTTAGAAAAAAAATTTCATATACACACACACATGCTTGAACTGGATGAACATGTCCTTTTTTGCAGCCTTATAAACTATGTAACTTTAGGTAACTATTTGTTCTGGTTTTAAGCCAGTTCTACTTTTTAAATGAATTACTTTTGAATGTCTTTACACGTGGGCCAAAAAGCAGCATCCTACTTGCACTGAGAATGTTCAAGGCTTTTTTCCCTACTCACCCCTTGTCAGCTTGCCCTTGGTTTATATTTGATTCTCAGCAAAGGAATATGATGAATTGTAGTTTTAGACAGCATACCATCCTGAATCCTTCGCCATTTAGAAAGACACTGATAACAAACCTGCAAAGTTTTTTACACTATTTATCCTGTCATTTTAGGGAGAGGAAAAAGTTTCATCCTTAACCTCCTGTTGCTCATGACAGCTGACAGTCAAGAAGAATATAAAAACAACAACAAAGCTATGAAGCTACCACAGGTTTGTAGTATGGAAGCTGGTAGTTATTGAATACACGTGTATTTTTTATAAATTATTTATTATAATTAAGAACTTCATTCATAATTTAAAAAGCTAGTTCACTGTGTATTTGATGATTTTATGTCTGTCAAGTAATTTTTTACTGCTGTGGATACATGCCCATACTTGATTTTCTAAGCTAGTATTATAGTACTGTATACTGTATAGTAGTGTAGTATTATAGCCTTTCCTTATATTCACCAATTTTTTTTTTTTCTTTTAATACCACCTATTAATGTGATTTGCCCCAGCTTCCCCGATGGACTTCTTTATCATTTTAGTTACAGGAATAAAAGATAGAGTTATAGCGTTTTAATAGTTTTTGGCTGTAGTGAACTGTCAGATATAGAAAATCTTTTATACACATTATAATCTTGTTATTATACAATATACTATAGTGTTAACACCAACTATGCAGTGCAAGGACCTGCCTGCTCGGTGTATGCCCAAGCTGGATGTAATCTGAGACCTGAGTGGAGGAAATGGACACACCCTCCTCTACACAGTCTTATAGGGAAACATGCACAGCTTAGGCTGTCAATCACAGGCTGTGTGCTGGAGTCCCCCTTGGATCCGGCAGAACCTGTTAGAAATTACTCATACAGATAGCAGAGGAAGGAGACAGCAGACGGAAATCACTATAAGTGCTTTGTTTTGAGGCAAGTACACACTATAGAAGGGTATGCTTTATTTATTTTTCATTTCAGAAGTTTACAACCTCTTTAAGCTGGCCATACACTGTTAGTTTTTTTTCTCAGCCTAACAGATTCATTCATCCACACAATGAGGTGAATGGAGGAATGCCCCCCTTAGGACTTTGTATCATGACAGCGGCTCCCGAGGAAAATTTCCCAACATGTCCCTTTAACAGAGGTCAATCAAACGACTAACTTCTGTTGAACAGAAATTGCCACATGCTGATCAAAATTTGGCTGGCCCCTGATGAACTGACTGAATTTCAATCAGTGTATGGCTAGCTTTAGTCAGCAATAAACAATTGCCTCTCTACCGATGTTCAAACTATGCATTTGTGCTGCTGCATCTCTGTCCTGATGCACACTTACAATAAGCAAAAAAGCAAACTCCTCAGATATATATATACAGTCAGGTCCATAAATATTGGGACATCGACACAATTCTAATCTTTTTGGCTCTGTATATCACCACAATGTATTTGAAATGAAACAAACAAGATGTGCTTTAACTGCAGGCTTTCAGCTTTAATTTGATGGTATTTACATCCAAATCAGATGAACGGTGTAAGAATTACAACAGTTTGTATATGTGCCTCCCACTTTTTAAGGGACCAAAAGTAATGGGACAATTGGCTTCTCAGCTGCTCCATGGCCAGGTGTGTGTTATTCCCTCATTATCCCATTTATAAGGAGCAAATAAAAGGTCCAGAGTTCATTTCAAGTGTGCTATTTGCATTTGGAATCTGTTGCTGTCAACTCTCAATATGAGATCCAAAGAGCTGTCACTATCAGTGAAGCAAGCCATCATTAGGCTGAAAAAACAAAACAAACCCATCAGAGGGATAGCAAAAACATTAGGTGTGGCCAAAGCAACTGTTTGGAACATCCTTAAAAAGAAAGAAAGCACCGGTGAGCTCAGCAACACCAAAAGACCCGGAAGACCACGGAAAACAACTGTGGTGGATGACCGAAGAATTCTTTCCCTGGTAAAGGAAACATGCTTCACAACAGTTGGCCAGATCAAGAACACTCTCCAGGAGGTAGGTGTATGTGTGTCGAAGTCAAAAATCAAGAGAAGACTTCATCAGAGTGATTACAGAGGGTTCCCCCACAAGATGTAAACCATTGGCGAGCCTCAAAAACAGAAAGGCCAGACTACAGTTTGCCAAACAACATCTAAAAAAGCATTCACAGTTCTGGAACAACATCCTATGGACAGATGAGACCAAGATCAACTTGTACCAGAGTGATGGGAAGAGAAGAGTATGGAGAAGGAAAGGAACTGCTCATGATCCAAAGCATACCACCTCATCAGTGAAGCATGGTGGTGGTAGTGTCATGGTGTGGGCATGTATGGCTGCCAATGGAACTGGTTCTCTTGTATTTATTGATGATGTGACTGCTGACTAGGGATGAGCTTCGTGTTCGAGTCGAACCCATGTTCGACTCGAACATCGGCTGTTCGGTCGTTCGCCGAATTGCGAACGATATGGGCCGTTCGCGCCAAATTCGTGTGGCGCGTCACGGCCCATAATTCACTGCGGCATCGCAGTGCATTGCTTGCTGATGATTGGCCAAGCATGCACTATGACCCGCATGCTTGGCCAATCACAGCGCCGCCTGAACAGAGAGCCTTAATTGGCCAAATCCAAGGAGGCTTTGGCCAATTATGGCTCAGGGGATTTAGTACACGCCCCACACTATATAAGGCCGCCTGCACAGCGGCCCTGTGCAGTGTGTTCCGGTGTGCTGAGAGATAGAGAGAGAGACAGTGTCATTTCATTTGAGTTAGCTAGATTAGGCAGGACAGTCAGTCAGTTAGCTGCACTTAACCACTTGAGCCCCGGACCGTTATGCTGCCTAAGGACCAGAGGTCTTTTTCCAATTTGGCACTGCGTCGCTTTAACTGCTAAGTGCACAGTCATGCAATGCTGTACCCAAACGAAATTTGCGTCCTTTTCTTCCCACAAATAGAGCTTTCTTTTGATGGTATTTGATCACCTCTGCGGTTTTTATTTTTTGCGCTATAAATGGAAAAAGACCGAAAATTTTGAAAAAAAATGATATTTTCTACTTTTTGTTATAAAAAAAATCCAATAAACTCAATTTTAGTCATACATTTAGGCCAAAATGTATTCGGCCACATGTTTTTGGTAAAAAAAATGTCAATAAGCGTATATTTATTGGTTTGCGCAAAAGTTATAGCGTCTACAAACTAGGGTACATTTTCTGTAATTTACACAGCTTTTAGTTTATGACTGCCTATGTCATTTCTTGAGGTGCTAAAATGGCAGGGCAGTACAAAACCCCCCCAAATGACCCCATTGTGGAAAGTAGACACCCCAAGGAAATTGCTGAGAGGCATGTTGAACCCATTGAATATTTATTTTTTTTGTCCCAAGTGATTGAATAATGACAAAAAAAAAAAAATATTTACAAAAAGTTGTCACTAAATGATATATTGCTCACACAGGCCATGGGCCTATGTGGAATTGCACCCCAAAATACATTCTGCTGCTTCTCCTGAATATGGGGATACCACATGTGTGGGACTTTTTGGGAGCCTAGCCGCGTACGGGGCCCCGAAATCCAATCACCGCCTTCAGGATTTCTAAGGGCGTAAATTTATGATTTCACTCTTTACTGCCTATCACAGTTTCGGAGGCCATGGAATGCCCAGGTGGCACAAACCCCCCCAAATGACCCCATTTTGGAAAGTAGACACCCCAAGCTATTTCCAGAGAGGCATATTGAGTCCATGGAATATTTTATATTTTGACACAAGTTGCGGGAAAGTGACACATTTTTTTTTTTTTTTTGCACAAAGTTGTCACTAAATGATATATTGCTCACACAGGCCATGGGCATATGTGGAATTGCACCCCAAAATACATTTAGCTACTTCTCCTGAGTACGGGGATACCACATGTGTGGGGCTTTTTGGGAGCCTAGCCGTGTACGGGACCCCGAAAACCAATCACCGCCTTCAGGATTTCTAAGGGTGAAAATTTTTGATTTCACTCTTCACTGCCTATCACAGTTTCGGAGGCCATGGAATGCCCAGGTGGCACAAAACCCCCCCAAATGACCCCATTTTGGAAAGTAGACACCCCAAGCTATTTGCTGAGAGGCATGGTGAGTATTTTGCAGCTCTCATTTGTTTTTGAAAATGAAGAAAGACAAGAAAAAACTTTTTTTTTTTCTTTTTTCAATTTTCAAAACTTTGTGACAAAAAGTGAGGTCTGCAAAATACTCACTATACCTCTCATCAAATAGCTTGGGGTGTCTACTTTCCAAAATGGGGTAATTTGGGGGGGGGGTTTGTGCCACCTGGGCATTCCATGGTCTCCGAAACTGTGATAAGCAGTCAAGAGAGAAATCAAAAATTCACGCCCTTAGAAAGCCTGAAGGCGGTGCTTGGTTTTCGGGGTTCCGTACGCGGCTAGGCTCCCAAAAAGTCTCACACATGTGGTATCCCCGTACTCAGGAGAAGCAGCAGAATGTATTTTGGGGTATAATTTCACATATTCCCATAGCATGTTTGAGCAATATAGCAAAATAGCTTGGGGTGTCTACTTTCCAAAATGGGGTCATTTGGGGGGGGGTTTGAACTGTCCTGGCATTTTATGCACAACATTTAGAAGCTTATGTCACACATCACCCACTCTTCTAACCACTTGAAGACAAAGCCCTTTCTGACACTTATTGTTTACATGAAAAAGTTTTTTTTTTTTGCAAGAAAATTACTTTGAACCCCCAAACATTATATATTTTTTTAAAGCAAATGCCCTACAGATTAAAATGGTGGGTGTTTCATTTTTTTTTTTCACACAGTATTTGCGCAGCGATTTTTCAAACGCATTTTTTGGGGAAAAAACACACTTTTTTAAATTTTAAAGCACTAAAACACACTATATTGCCCAAATGTTTGATGAAATAAAAAAGATGATCTTAGGCCGAGTACATGGATACCAAACATGACATGCTTTACAATTGCGCACAAACGTGCAGTGGCAACAAAATAAATAAATTTTTAAAAGCCTTTAAAAGCCTTTACAGGTTACCACTTTAGATTTACAGAGGAGGTCTACTGCAAAAATTACTGCCCTCGATCTAACCTTCGCGGTGATACCTCACATGCATGGTGCAATTGCTGTTTACGTTTGACGACAGACCGCCGCTTGCGTTCGCCTTAGTGCGAGAGCAGGGGGCGACAGGGGTGCTTTTTTTTTTTTTTCTTTATTATTTTTTTGCTTTTTTATCTTATTTTTAAACTGTTCCTTTCATTTTTATTTTTTTTTAATCATTTTTATTGTTATCTCGGGGAATGTAAATATCCCCTATGATAGCAATAGGTAGTGACAGGTACTCTTTTTTGAAAAAATTGGGGTCTATTAGACCCTAGATCTCTCCTCTGCCCTCAAAGCATCTGACCACACCAAGATCGGTGTGATAAAATGCTTCCCCAATTTCCCAATGGCGCTATTTACATCCAGCGAAATCTAAGTCATAAAATGCTCATAGCTTCTGGTTTCTTAGGCCATAGAGATGTTTGGAGCCACTCTGGTCTCTGATCAGCTCTATGGTCAGCTGGCTGAATCACCGGCTGCATTTTCAGGTTCCCTGTTGAGACAGGAGAGCCAGAGAAAAACACGGAAGACGGTGGGGGGGGGGGGGCATTCCCTCCCACGGCTTGTAAAAGCAGTCTAGAGGCTAATTAGCCGCTAGGATTGCTTTTACATGAAAGCCGACCGCTGGCTGAAAAGAATGATACCAAGATGATACCTAAACCTGCAGGCATCATTCTGGTATAACCACTCAAAGTTGTGAATGGCGTACCTGAAGACAAAAAAATGGTTAACAATAAAGCACAGTAAACGGTAAAGTATAAAAAATTGCATACCTGAAAAGCAAACATGATAAAGCATAATAACAATAAAACATTGCAGAATAGAATACAGTAAAAAAGAGCAGAACAATAGAGAGAATAGAGAGAGAGAGAACAATAAAACGACAACTATTTTTTTTTATTTTATATATATATATATATATTTTTTTTTTTTTACACTTTTTTTGTAACTAACTTTTATAACTGTAACCGGTTCCAGGTTCGGGTCTCTCAAAATGCGATGGCATCTTGGGAGACCCTGTGAAAGTGTGCCTAGTCTGTGCAATGCTGTACCCTACGCTAATACTCAACTAGTGTATGGTAGCGTTCAAAACATTCACCAATGCAAAGACCAGGATTGTCAGGACAGGAGGGACAATAATAGCGGGTGTCACGCCTATATCCGCGCTAGCTGCAGACACAATATCTTTTTTGGGGGCGTTCGCTGGGTAGGGGTACTCGGGAGGACATAAAGAAAATGCCTCTCATGCAGCCGACTGCATTTGGTTGGGGATGTGAATGGGGGAAGTACGGGCGCTGCAGAAGCGGTGGGTTCCCAATTAGGATTGGCGAATGCAGTAGGAAGGGCACTATGGGCACGACGGGCCTGTGTTTGTCTTTTTGGTGGTAGCGGGACACTACTTGTGCTTGCCACCTCACCAGCTTGAACTGCACTTATGGGACTCGCCACGTCACCAAGTGTTACTGCAGTGCTGGTTTGACTACGACCGGGGTGTACTAGGCCGCTGGCGCTTGCCAGTTCACCAAAACGCTACCAAAAAATCTGTTAGCGATCGCAGGGATCAGGCCTGACTCTGCGAATGCTGCAGTTATGCGTTTTAGTCTTTTGTAAGTGACAGTGATCGATCGATACTGCACTTGGGTGGGCTGGGCTGGCCCGGGCGGAGGGGCAAAACGCAGGTACTAGCAGGTATCTGGGCTGATCCCACTAACACTGCGTTTGTGAGAACCCTAAACTGCTGGGGATGCTAGTATAGATCTGATCGGATCAGATATTGATCCGTTCAGATACTATACCACTAAGGGTGGTGTACAGTGCGTGCGTGGGTGTTAGCGGTACTGGCGCTAACCTGACGCTGCCTGGGGCTGGTGCTTGCCAGTTCACCAAAATACTACCAAAAAAACTGTTAGCGATCGCAGGGATCAGGCCTGACTCTGTGAACGCTGCAGTTATGCATTTAGTGTTTTGTAAGTGTCAGTGATCGATCGATACTGCACTTGGGTGGGCTGGGCCGGGCGGAGGGGCAAAACGCAGGTGCTAGCAGGTATCTGGGCTGATTCCGCTAACACTGCGTTTTTGGGAACCCTAAACTGCTGGGGACACTAGTATAGATCTGATCGGATCAGATATTGATCCGTTCAGATACTATACCACTAAGGGAGGCGTATGCTGCGTGCGTGGGTGTTAGCGGTACTGGCGCTAACCTGACCCTGCCTGGGGCTGGTGCTTGCCAGTTCACCAAAATACTACCAAAAAAACTGTTAGCGATCGCAGGGATCAGGCCTGACTCTGCGAACGCTGCAGTTATGCGTTTAGTCTTTTGTAAGTGACAGTGATCGATCGATACTGCACTTGGCTGGGCTGGGCTGGGCTGGGCGGAGGGGCAAAACGCAGGTGCTAGCAGGTATCTGGGCTGATCCCGCTAACACTGCGTTTTTGGGAACCCTAAACTGCTGGGGACGCTAGTATAGATCTGATCGGATCAGATATTGATGCGTTCAGATACTATACCACTAAGGGAGGCGTATGCTGCGTGCGTGGGTGTTAGCGGTACTGGCGCTAATCTGACGCTGCCTGGGGCGACGCATATCACCGCCGGGCGATCAGGGGGCTAAACCTTTATTCGGTAATAAACGGCGGGTGCCCTGACACTATAAAAAATAAACAAACTAACCAGCGTCAACCGTAACGGTTATACGGTGATCAGTGGTGAAAGGGTTAACTAGGGGGCAATCAAGGGGTTAAAACATTTATTCGGTAGTATATGGGGGTCCCTGACGCTATAAAACGCTGACGGCGAACCTAAATATTTATGTCCCTAACTAGCGTCACCAGCGACACTAATACAGCGATCAGAAAAATGATCGCTTAGTGACACTGGTGACAGGGGGTGATCAAGGGGTTAAAACTTTATTAGGGGGGGTTAGGGGGGTACCCTAGACCTAAAGGGGGGTAATACTCACTGTCCCAACACTAACTGTCACAAACTGACACCAATGCAGTAATCAGAAAAAAAAAAAAACTGCTGGTGTCAGTTTGTGACAGGGGGGGGGGGGTGATTGGGGGGGGATCGGGGGGGGGGGGATCGGGGTGTTTTGTGTGCCTGGCATGTTCTACTGTGTGTGTGTGTGTTGGTGCACTCACATTGATGTCTTCTCTCCTCGGGCCGGAACGGAAATTACCGAGCCGAGGAGAGATGACATCATTTCCTTTGCTGCTGTTTAGCATACAGCAGCAAAGGAATGATTCGATTGGCCGGCGGCGATCGCGAGGGGGGGGCCACGAACGGATGGTCTCCCCCTCACCACCGATCGCCGGGGCACAAAGGACGACCGCCTCGGGCACCGGGGGGGGGTCCGATCGGACCCCCCACCCGTGGAAGGCAAATCACGTACACTGTACGTGATTTTGCCTGTCCGTGCCACTTTGCCGACGTACATCGGCGTGAGGCGGTCGTCAAGTGGTTAAAGTGTATTGTGTATATATATATGCATCCCAGGTGTTGCATATATATATATATATATACACTGTATTCAGTTTAGCTAGATCCGTTCCTGTTATCTTCTAGACTATTTACATTTAGTGCAGTGCGTCCTGCTCACAGTGTTCAGCTAGATCCGTTCCTGTTATCTTCCTACTGACAGGCAGGCTTGTCTTCTTACAGTATTTTGAAGAAAATTACTGGTGTTCTTTTGATCCTATTAGTACCACAGTCAGGCAGCTAGACTATTTACATTTAGTGCAGTGCGTCCTGCTCACAGTGTTCAGCTAGATCCGTTCCTGTTATCTTCCTACTGACAGGCAGGCTTGTCTTGTTACAGTATATAAAGCTACCTGAAGAAAATTACTGGTGTTCTTTTGATCCTATTAGTACCACAGTCAGGCAGCTAGACTATTTACATTTAGTGCAGTGCGTCCTGCTCACAGTGTTCAGCTAGATCCGTTCCTGTTATCTCCTTACTGACAGGCAGGCTTGTCTTGTTACAGTATTTTGAAGAAAATTACTGGTGTTCTTTTGATCCTATTAGTACCACAGTCAGGCAGCTAGACTATTTACATTTAGTGCAGTGCGTCCTGCTCACAGTGTTCAGCTAGATCCATTCCTGTTATCTTCCTACTGACAGGCAGGCTTGTCTTGTTACAGTATATAAAGCTACCTGAAGAAAATTACTGGTGTTCTTTTGATCCTATTAGTACCACTGTCAGGCAGCTAGACTATTTACAGTTAGTGCAGTGCGTCCTGCTCACAGTGTTCTGCTAAACCTACAAGTTAGTGGCGTGCGTCCTGCTCACAGTGTTCAGCTAGATCCGTTCCTGTTATCTTCTTACTGACAGGCAGGCTTGTCTTGTTACAGTATTTACAGCTACCTGAAGAAAATTACTGGTGTTCTTTTGATCCTATTAGTACCACAGTCAGGCAGCTAGACTATTTACAGTTAGTGCAGTGCGTCCTGCTCACAGTGTTCAGCTAGATCCGTTCCTGTTATCTTCTTACTGACAGGCAGGCTTGTCTTGTTACAGTATATAAAGCTACCTGAAGAAAATTGCTGGTGTTCTTTTGATCCTATTAGTACCACAGTCAGGCAGCTAGACTATTTACAGTTAGTGCAGTGCGTCCTGCTCACAGTGTTCTGCTAAACCTACAAGTTAGTGGGGTGCGTCCTGCTCACAGTGTTCAGCTAAACCTACAAGTTAGTGGGGTGCATCCACCTCACAGTGTTCAGCTAAACCTACAAGCTACTGGGGTGCGTCCTGCTCACAGTGTTCAGCTAGATCCGTTTCTGTTATCTTCTTACTGACAGGCAGGCTTGTCTTGTTACAGTAAATACAGCTACCTGAAGAAAATTGCTGGTGTTCTTTTGATCCTATTAGTACCACAGTCAGGCAGCTAGACTATTTACAGTTAGTGCAGTGCGTCCTGCTCACAGTGTTCAGCTAAACCTACAAGTTAGTGGGGTGCGTCCACCTCACAGTGTTCAGCTAAAGCTACCTGTAGAAGGTTGGTGGTGTTCTCATACTACAGGCAGGCAGTTGATTTTCCTAGCTGCAGTATCAGTACATATATATATATATATATATATATATATATATATATATATATATATATATATCCCAGCTTAGTGCAGCTACAGGCCATTAGTATGTCTGGAAGGCCAAGAAGGAGAGGCAGACAGTCACAAGCCAATAAGAGAGGGCAAGCAGGCTCTGTGTCTAGTTCTGGTCGTGGAGACGGTGCATCCTCATCAGCACGTGGCCATAGGACATGCTTGGCCTTTTTTTCGGAAGCTGGCCGTGTTGAGCCGCAACATGCGGAAGACTTGGTCGAGTGGATGACCAAGCCATCCTCATCCTCCTCATCCTCTCTCACCCATGCCCAGGGTACTTTGTCTGGCAAAGCAGCGGCCTCTTCCCTCGGCTCAATGTCATCAGTGACTCCTTCCCTAGCCCCACCATGTCCTCCTGAGGAGTCCCTCGAACTGTTTGACCACAGTGTTGGGTACATGCTCCAGGAGGATGCCCAGCGTTTGGAAGGCTCTGATGATGATACTGAGCTCGATGAAGGCAGTAACATGAGCACGGACAGAGGGGGTGCCCAAGAAGGACAGCAATCTGGCAGTCATGCTCCCCCTGCTGCAGCATACTGCCAGGTTTGCTCCAGTAATGAGGAGGGAGGGGATGATGAGGTCACTGACTCAACGTGGGTGCCTGATAGGAGAGAGGAGGAGGAGGAGGCGGCACATCACCAACGAGGCAGGATGCCCTCCAGGGGCCAGCCTAAGGGCAGCACATTGACTGCATCACACCCCAAAGCTCCACATGTGCAGTGCGCTGCAGTCTCTTATTCAAAAAGTTCTTTGGTGTGGGCCTTTTTTGAGACAAGTGCATCAGATCGCACCGCTGCTATTTGCAACATATGCCTCAAGCGTATCTCACGTGGCCAAAACATCTCCCGCTTGGGTACCACATGCTTGACCAGACATATGTTGACCTGCCATGCAGTTCGTTGGCAAGCATTCCTAAAAGACCCACACCAAAGAACAAAGAGGACCTCTCCTTGCTCCTCATCAGCTGAGATTTCCAACCCCACTAGACCTTCAGTCCTCTCTGAGACCTGCACTGAGAGGAATGAAGGTGTAGGATTAGGTGTGTCACAGCCAAGTACTTGTGGGCAATCTGCTTTTGGTACACCGACGTCAAATTGTACCAGGCAAATTTCCCTGCCCCAGCTGCTGCACCGCCGAAAGAAGTTTGCTCCCAGCCATCCACATGCCCAGTGGTTGAATGCTAGCTTGGCAAAATTGCTAGCACTTCAACTGCTGCCTTTTCAGTTGGTAGACTCTGCCCCCTTCCATGAGTTTGTGAAATGTGTGGTTCCTCAGTTGCAGGTACCCAAACGCCACTTTTTCTCACGGAAGGCGATTCCGGCTCTCTACCGGCATGTGGAAGGCAATGTCCATGCCTCGCTGGACAGGGCGGTCAGCGGTAAGGTGCATATTACCGCTGACTCATGGTCCAGCAGGCATGGACAGGGACGTTACCTAAGTTTCACGGCGCATTGGGTGACTCTGCTGGCAGCTGGGAAGGATGCAGGACAAGGTGCAGTAGTGTTGGAGGTTGTTCCGCCACCACGCCTCCAAAATGCTAATGATTGTGACACACCACTCTCCTCCACCCCCTCCTCTTCTTCTTCCTCCATGGCCTCTTCCTCGGAACCAGCGGTGCTCCGTAATCGTTCAAGGGGCTACGCAAGTACGCAGGCCAAAAGATGCCATGCGGTGCTTGAGCTGGTGTGCTTGGGGGACAGGAGCCACACTGGGGCAGAGGTTCTGTCAGCTCTGCAGGGGCAGGTTCAGAGGTGGTTGACGCCACGCCAACTTAAGGCAGGAATGGTGGTTTGCGACAATGGCACCAACCTCCTCTCTGCCCTCCGACAGGGACAAATGACCCATGTGCCCTGTTTGGCTCACGTTCTTAACTTGGTGGTGCAGCGGTTCTTGGGCAGGTACCCGGGCTTACAGGATGTCCTGAGGCAGGCCAGGAAAGTCTGTGTGCATTTCCGCCGGTCATATAATGCCAGTGCTCGGCTGACGGACCTCCAAAAGGAGTTTAACCTGCCCAAGAACCGCCTAATCTTTGACATGCCCACCAGGTGGAACTCAACGTTGGCCATGCTGCAGCGGCTGCACACGCAGCAGAGGGCCATCAATGAGTACCTGTGTGACTATGGCACCAGGACAGGATCAGGGGAGCTTGTTTTTTTTTCCCCACGCCAGTGGGCCATGATCAGGGATGCATGCACTGTCCTATCACCATTTGAGGAGGCCACGAGGATGGTGAGCAGTGACAGTGCATGCATCAGTGACACTGTCCCCCTTGTCCACCTGTTGGAGCACACGCTGCGTGGAATAATGGACAGGGCACTTGAGGCAGAACAGAGGCAGGAAGAGGAGGACTTCCTTAGCTCTCAAGGCCCCCTTTATCCAGACAGTGTTCCTGCGTGCCCGCCGATCACACAGGAGGACGAGGAGGAGGAGGAGGAAGATTGTGTCAGTATGGAGGTGGAGCCTGGCACTCAGCATCAGCAGCAGTCTTTAAGGAATCAGTCCCAAGAAACACATGGACTTGTACGTGGCTGGGAGGAGGTGGCTGCGGACCATGTCGTCCTTAGTGACCCAGAGGACTCCGGACCGAATGCCTCAGCAAACCTACGCTGCATGGCCTCCCTGATCCTGCAAAGCCTGCGTAGGGATCCTCGTATTCGTGGTATCAAGGAGAAGGACCAATACTGGCTGGCAACCCTCCTTGATCCACGTTACAAGGGTAAGGTTGCGGACCTTATCTTGCCATCGCAGAGGGAGCAGAGGATGAAACATCTTCGGGAGGCCTTGCAGAAAGGTTTGTGCAACGCGTTCCCAGGGACTGGGAGGTTACAAACTCCTGTTTCTGGACAACGTGTTGCTGAGGCTTCGTTCAGTCAAAGAAGGAGCGGTGGAGAAGGTGGCCATCTGACCGATGCGTTCAGACAATTTTTTGGTCCGCAGCCCCAAGGTATGATCGGTTCCAGCAACCATCGCCAGCGTCTGTTTTACATGGTGCAGGAATACCTAGGGGCAAGATCAGACTTGGACACCTTTCCCACCGAAAATCCTCTGGGTTACTGGGTCTTGAGGATGGATCACTGGCCAGAGCTTGCACAGTATGCAATTGAGCTACTGGCCTGTCCTGCATCCAGCGTTCTTTCGGAACGCACATTCAGTGCTGCTGGAGGCGTGGTAACCGATCACAGGGTGCGTCTGTCCACCGACTCGGTCGATCGACTGACCTTCATAAAAATGAATCACTCTTGGATCACCACCAGCTACCAAGCACCTGATGCTGATGTAACCGAATAATTTTTTTTGAAATCTCAGATCCCTTCAAAGACTGCCTATGCTGATGCTGAGTGACTATCCCTGAGTAATTATCCTCTTCCTCCTCAATCATCACGCTGATAGCTTGTAAGAACATTTTTGGTTCTGGACGCCACCACCAGTGCCTAAGGCACAATTTTTCAGCCCCTGTTTAACAGGGCGTGTAATTACAATTTTTGACGTAATACTTTGCAGCAGGGCTCGTTCCTGCATTCCAACTAGAGTGTCTGTGAGGGGTTGCAGTGTTGTGGCACCAGCACCAGTGCCTAAGGCCCATTTTTTCTGCCCCTGTTCAACCGGGGCGTGTAATTACAATTTTTGATGCAGGGCTCGTTCCTGTGTTCCAACTAGAGTGTCTGTTAGGGGTTGCAGTGTTGTGGCACCAGCACCAGTGCCTAAGGCCTAATTTTTCAGCTCCTGTTCAACAGGGGCATGTAATTACAATTCTTGATCTAATATTTCACAGCAGGGCCCTGTGAGGGCTTACAGTGTTGTGGCCACAGCAACACCTAAGGCCCAAATTTCTGCTGAGTATATAGGGCAGGACCCTACTTTCAAACATCTAACTTACAAACGACTCCTACTTGCAAACGGAAGGAGACAACAGGAAGTGAGATGAAATCTACCCCTAGGAAGGGAAATTCTCTCCTGTAAGAGTTATTATGGGAAAAACATTTCTCCTTTCCACTGATGCTTTCCAATCCTTGTTCCACAAAAAAACCCAAATTTTCAAAAAACATTTTTCATTGGGACAAAAAGTGAGGTGAAATCTTCTGAAGAGGAGGAAAGACAGCAAAACAAATGTCACAGGGGTGATAACCCTTCCCTATGTTTTCCAAAAAGCTTAAAAAAGATTTTTTGGCTGGAGCTAAACACGTTAAAAATGTACCCTTTCAAAACTACAAAGAGATTCTACTTAACAACAAACCTACAGTCCCTGTCTTGTTTGCACCGCCTGTATACTGCTGTTCAGAGTATATAGGGCCTGGTGGCCCCACACCTTTCCTTATTTTAATTTGGGTGCGGGGTTCCCCTTAATATCCATACAAGACCCAAAGGGCCTGGTAATGGACTGGGGGGTACCCATGCCGTTTGTCTCACTGATTTTCATCCATATTGCCAGGGCTCGACATTACATTAAACCCGCAAGCAGTTTTAAATGAGATTTTTTCCTTTAAAAATGACATTTGGTGCAGGGACTGTTCTAAACACGGGAAACACGCGCCACTTTACAGGCATACTATAGACACCCCCTAGGTACGATATTTAAAGGAATATTTCACTTTTTTTTTTTTTACTTTAAGCATCATTAAAATCACTGCTCCCGAAAAAACGGCCGTTTTTAAAAGTTTTTTTTGCATTGATACATGTCCCCTGGGGTAGGACCCGGGTCCCCAAACCCTTTTTAGGACAATACCATGCAAATTAGCCTTTAAAATGAGCACTTTTGATTTCGAACGTTCGAGTCCCATAGACGTCAATGGGGTTCTGACGTTCGTGCGAACTTTCGGTCCGTTCGCAGGTTCTGGTGCGAACCGAACTGGGGGGTGTTCGGCTCATCCCTACTGCTGACAAAAGCAGCAGGATGAATTCTGAAGTGTTTTGGGCAATATTATCTGCTCATATTCAGCAAAATGCTTCAGAACTCATTAGACGGCGCTTCACAGTGCAGATGGACAATGACCCGAAGCATACTGCGAAAGCAATCAAAGAGTTTTTTAAGGGAAAGAAGTGGAATGTTATGCAATGGCCAAGTCAATCACCTGACCTGAATCTGATTGAGCATGCATTTCACTTGCTGAAGACAAAAATGAAGGGAAAATGCCCCAAGAACAAGCAGGAACTGAAGACATTTGCAGTAGAGGCCTGGCAGAGCATCACCAGGCATGAAACCCAGCGTCTGGTGATGTCTATGCGTTCCAGACTTCAGGCTGTAATCGACTGCAAAGGATTTGCAGATTAAAAAGTGAAAATTTGATGTATGATTGTTAATCTGTCCCATTACTTTTGGTCCCTTAAATAGTGGGAGGCACATACACAAACTGTTGTAATTCCTACACTGTTCACCTGATTTGGATGTAAATACCCTCAAATTAAAGCCGAAAGCCTGCAGTTAAAGCACATCTTGTTTGTTTCATTTCAAATCCATATTGGTGGTGTTTAGAGCCAAAAAGTTTAGAATTGTGTCGATGTCCCAATATTTATGGACCTGACTGTGTATGTGTGTATGTATGTATGTATGTATGTATGTATGTATATATATATATATATATACACAGTATCTCACAAAAGTGAGTACACCCCTCACATTTTTGTAAATATTTTATTATATCTTTTCATGTAACAACAGTGAAGAAATGACACTTTGCAACAATGTAAAGTAGTGAGTGTACAGCTTGTATAACAGTGTAAGTTTGCTGTCCCCTCAAAATAACTCAACACACAAACACTCATGTCTAAACTGCTGGCAACAAAAGTGAGTACACCCCAAAGTAATTTCCATATTAGGCCCAATTAACCATTTTCCCTCCCCGGTGTCATGTGACTCGTTAGTGTTACAAGGTCTCAGGTGTGAATGGGGAGCAGGTGTGTTAAATTTGGTGTTATCGCTCTCACTCTCTCATACTGGTCACTGGAAGTTCAACATAGCACCTCATGGCAAAGAACTTTCTGAGGATCTGAAAAAAATAATTGTTGCTCTACATACGTGAGGGGCATACTCACTTCTATGAGATACTGTATATACACACACATATATATATATATACACACATATATATATATATACACACATACATAAATACATACATACACACATACACACACTGTACATATACATATACAGTATATATTTGATGCAGTGGTTTGCTGAAGACAAAAAGGTAGTTCCAATGAATGCTGTTAAAAAAAGGTGGCCTTTTAACACCAAATAAAAACAAAGATACTCCAAATATATAAAAAAAATTACACTAAAATGCCACTCCAACATCAAAAGCCTGGTATATACTGTATATATATTTTTTATCTTTATTTAAAGCCTTACTGCAAGATATATATAAAAACAACAACTTTGTTATGTAAATTTTGCCAGATAATAAACCACAAAAAATAAAACTGAATAGTAAAATACCTATTTTCTCTACTGAAGAAAAGTAACATTAGTGTCGTCACCGGCTACAGTCTGTAAATCTGAGGAGTAGCTGCATACCGATGAGCTCATCTATGTATTACTCTGCTTTCCCCTCCTTTCCCCTCATCAGCATGTTTCATGCCAGCCTATTTGATTTCTGTTGTCTTGTTCTGCCTCTCTGTCTCCCAGTCTGGGCTCTACTGTGCAGAGGCTGTAAGAGGCAGATACAAAGTCAAATTCAGGTACAGTGGCGGCTGGTGCTCAAAATTTTTGGGAGGGCGCAAACAAACAGAAAAATACTGAACCCCCATCAATTGCAGCCTCACTGTGCCCATCAAATGCAGCCACTGTGCCCATCAGTTGCAGCCACTGTGCCCCCATCAAACGCAGCCACTGTGCCCATCATATGCAGCCACTGTGCCCATCATATGCAGCCACTGTGCCCATCATATGCAGCCATTGTGCCCATCATATGCAGCCACGTGTGCCCATCATATGCAGCCACGTGTGCCCATCATATGCAGCCACTTGTCCCCATCATATGCAGCCACTTGTCCCCATCATATGCAGCCACTTGTCCCCATCATATGCAGCCACTTGTCCCCATCATATGCAGCCATTGTGCCCAAACGCAGCCACTGTACCTATCAAATGCAGCCACTTGTGCCCATCATATACAGCCACTTGTGCCCCTCAAATGCAGCCACTTGTGCCCATCAAATGCAGCCACTTGTGCCCATCAAATGCAGCCACTTGTGCCCGTCATATGCAGCCACTTGTGCCCGTCAAATGCAGCCACTTGTGCCCGTCAATTGCAGCCACTTGTGCCTGTCAAATGCAGCCACTTGTGCCCGTCAAATGCAGCCACTTGTGCCCATCATATGCAGCCACTTGTGCCCATCATATGCAGCCACTTGTGCCCATCATATGCAGCCAATTGTGCCCATCATATGCAGCCAATTGTGCCCATCAAATGCAGCCACTTGTGCCCATCATATGCAGCCACTTGTGCCCATCATATGCAGCCACTTTGCCCATCATATGCAGCCACTTTGCCCATCATATGCAGCCACTGTGCCCACTGACCCCCCCACTCACGGGGCTCGCGGCACTGGCAGCACCCCCAACCCCCCCAGCGTGACCCCCCCCCCACTCGTGGGGCTCGCGGCTCTGACAGGACCCCCAACCCCCCAATGCACTGCTCTGACAGACCCCTAAACCTCCCCTGCGAGCGGCTCTGACAGACCTCCCTGGCACTTACCGCCAGGCAGCAGCTCCTCTCTACACATGTCTTCTCCGCTCCTCTTCCTAAGCACCAGGTATCCAATAGGGTGGCCTGGCGCTTTGGCCAATCAGGAAACAGGTCTGACGCCCTTACACAAATTAGCTGCTAATTGCCAAAATGCCATATAAGTGGAGTGCAAATTACAAAAAATAATAATAAATATATAGGCCATTGGTGCTACCAAATTGCTAAAAAGATGAGAAATAAAATAAATATATATTACCACAATGGAATGATATATACTTTCAAATAATCCCCAAGAAATACTACCAACTGGGCTAGCACTATTGAAATAATAATTGTTTGCAAAAAGTCCCAAAGTAAATACCACCAGCTGTGCTAGTCCCAAAGCTTTTTAACAGGCAGCTTTGCCGAAAAGCAGACAACGACTCTTCAGCCTGTGCTGTCAGTCAATCCCCATAGGTATTTACAAGGCGGTACCTCTGGCGTGGATATATATGTGAAATGGCTGATGTTCAGATCAGAAAGGCCATAAGCTTGCAGATATCCACCCAAAAGTAAAGAAAGAAGCAATATGGTGAAGTATTGCGGAGCTATGGGATCACTTGTGCTATAAGGTGCTACTCACAAAATCCTCGGTTGCAATCAGGCATGTCAGAGAACTTGGTCTGTAGCAAGAGATATACAAATAAACCGCCCCTGAATCTCTCTTACTCCACTGCGCCAAAGAAAAGTGCAAAGCTATATATAAGATGTGTAAATAAATACAAAATGTGTGTACATACACAGTGTACAGTGAAAAAAGCTGCCACTTAAATAAATACATAAACTGATCAGAATCCCAAAACTATACCTCTCACACGTGTACAGATAGAGATAGCGGCGCTAGTATATATTGTGTAAAATAATGGGTCAGAGCAGTATAATGCCTATGACCCTCTACTTATGCATAAAAATATTAATAACAATAGTGTCATGAAAAATATTAATTTTATCATGAAAAGAAATTTCTTTCTCTTGTAAGAGAACTTCCGCGATCGCCGCTGGTAGCGTGCGTTCCACGGAGCCAGGAAGAAAACGTCACTTGGTTAGGCGTAAGCCGGATGTTACGTCGATGCGTTTCGTCCCTCCCCCAGGACGTCATCAAAGGACTTAACATCCAACCCACGGCTATAAAATATATAGGATGTATGGGATAAGTGACAGCCAATCAAGGCTGGTGGGAAACAGACGCCCCCACATGTCCTGAATCATCATATCCTGTTGCAATCCAAAAAAACTTTATTACAAAAAGGTGAACAGCATACGATTGGTATACATAAAAACTAAAAATTGTATGTGGACACCTAAGTCTCACATAAATAGAATACATCTCGCATCAAATTTGTTTGATTAAAATAAGCAATATACATATTATTTGGATACGGTGGCCTGGCGCTTTGGCCAATCAGGAAACAGGTCTGACGCCCTGCCTCCTGATTGCACCCTGAGCCCACCCTATTTTAAAGCCTATTAGAGCCTCTGGCTCTAATCAGGTGCTTCAAATAGTACCACCCCCTCCCACCTCCGCCTTAGGAATCCATGCGTCCGGCGTCTTAAAAGGGGCAGGGCGCATTTAATGGGGGGGTGATGCCCGCATAAATACATTTAACAACTTATTAATGAGAACAGATCTGCAATTATTTCTGTCTTTTATAGATACCTGGATTTCAGCTGTAAGAAACATAAAAAAGTAAAATACAACTCCCCTCCCAAAAGTAAAAAAAAACTTCAAGTATACTTCCTCTTTTTTTATTTTTTTTTATTTCTGTCATGACATTGAAGGTACAAGTGTACTTTCTCTTTACATTATGCATACTAAGCGAATTTGAATCTTATTCCTAACGCTTATACTAAGACTTTTCTAACTAGCACATTTCCCATCTTTTCTATTTAGTTATCTCATACACCCAGTGCTAGGACAACGTCATCTAGAGCCCAGGGCGAACATGCCAAACTGTGCCCCTCCTCATAATATATGAGCATTATGTGTCAGCAAACCCCCCCACTCCACAAAAAAAAACTGAACACTAATCTGCATGCTTACTGTAATCAAAAATTCCCCCTCCTCCCAGTACAAATCCACCTCTCTGCTGAAATCCCCCCTCCCAGCACAAATCTTTGCCGCCCATACCCCAAATCCCCCCCAACACAAAGGCCCACAACAAAAAAGTCACCCCCTTCTAGCACAAATCCTCTACCCCTCAAATTTCCCTTCCAAGTACACATCCTCTCCCCACCAAATCCAAATCTATACCCTAAATTTCCCCTCCACGCAAAACCCAAATTCTCCTCCCCCTTCACCACATCACCTCTTCAAGCGCAAACCCTCCAAATCCCCCTTCCTAGCACAAATCCTTTTCCCCTACAAATAGCCCTAAATCACCACTCCTAGCAATTCTTACCCCCTGCTGCCTCCCCCAAATTGCCCCTCCCAACAAAAATCCCCTCTCCCTTAATCTCCTTGCAGCACCCCCCACCCACCTCATGTGAAACCACAGTGCCCAGGGCAGCCACTCCTCCCGCCCACCACTTGTCCCGGCCCTACATATACCTGACATAAAACTTTGTATTGATGGAGTTGTTATGGTTTTATTTTCCTTAAGAATATGCCTAGGTGTTATGTCTGCTCCTAGTTCTTCTCAGTGAAATAGCTGAGAATAAATTATGCCTGTAATAATACTATTTTTTCTTTTGTTATGTTTATTCTACAGGGTTTTCCACATCATGTGCGATGGGAAACATTTCTACAATGTGATCTTTCGAATCTTCCAGATGTGGTAAAGCTACTTATACTTCTTTAAAATACCCCATTAAAGTTAAATTAACCAGAAGCCAGGTCGAGAATCATACAGATTATTCAACACAAGAAAATAGGGGCTAGGATATCAGACAGGATAGAGAAGTACACAGCTACCGGGTACCACTGGTTAACACATTTCCTTCCCAATGGAACAGATGCTGGCCTATTGGGCCTTTAGCCCCTTTGCATCGGCACCTCCCAGGCCCTTTAGGGATTTCAGATGCTGCGAGGCGGGGCAGGGTGTATGATCATGTGACCACCGTGATTGGCTGTCACGGCCGTCACATGACCGGAAAGCTCCCGATTGCAAGTTTTCCATTATCTGCCAGTAACTATGACGGGAGCGCGCAACGTGCGTGCTTGCAGCACAGCTATGTCTGTAAATTGGTACACAAATATGCGGCCTCTCTGCACCAAGACCCACCTGCCGAGAGGCCGCATATTTGTGTATCCTCAGTACCTAGGGGTTAAATAGGTTCTGACCATGGATCCAATCCCCACCTGTGCTCTACCCCCTCTGTATATACTAAATGTACTCTCTTTCATATCAATCACCTTTTTCTCTCCACTAGGGATGAGCTTTATGTTCGGGTCAAACTTGAGTTTGACTCGAACATCTTTTGTTCGCCCGTTAGTCGAAAAACTAACATTATGGGTCAATCCGCGGCAAATTCGAGCGCTGCGTAACGCCCCATAATGCACTGCTAGATCTCAGTGCATTGCTGTATGATGATTGACCAAAGCATGCACCATGACCTGCATTGCATTGGCCAATCCCAACCCCCCTTAGCTAAGAGAGCCATAATTGGCCAAAGGCAGGGTGCCTTTGGCCAATTATGGCTCAGGGGGAATAAGTCCACGCCCCACACTATATAAGGCTGCCTGCACGTCGGCCCTGTGTAGTGTGTTGTTGGCGTTCTGGTGTACTTTTTCTAATATACTTCAGACAGGTTATTCAGTTAGCTGCAGTGTATTTAATATATATATATATATATATATATACACATAGTCAGTTTCGTATATATATATATATATATATATATATATATATATATATATATATATATATACTGCATCCAGTAGGGGTGCAACGGATCAAAAAACTCACGGTTCGGATCATTTTCGGATCAACAAAAAAAATCTCTCCCACTGTAATATCCACGTCATCTCCCCCCCTGTAATATCCACAATCTCCCCCACTGTAATAATAACCACGATCTCCCCCACTGTAATAATATCCACAATCTGAAATAGGTGCAATCGTGATAGATTGTGAACGTGTTTCTGCGCAAACAATATACTGATGTGAAAAAGACTGCTGATTTAAATACAATCCTAGCTGAAATATCTCAAATAAAATGTATAAATAAACAGAATAAAAGTCCATAAAGTAACATCAAACGTGCATCAAAGTGTCTAAAGTGTAGTTAAATTCACATAAAAGCATAAACAATAGTGACTGGTGAGTGAACAAATGTTGATAGGTGATCAAGTGACTGTTCGTGGAAATGGACACCCACTCGGGGCTCACAGAACTCTCACCTCCATGGCACAATAAAAGTGCCTGTAGATTTCAAAGAATCTGTAGTTGCTTTAATCCGGTGGTGATAATATCGTCCCGGGCCTTCTCTGGGGGTGGCGTCACTTCCTTCAATGGATAAGCTTTCAATCTGCAAGAGCTGCAATCTTTTCTAACTGTCACAAATGTCAAACTGCAATGTGATAGACCGGGTTTTGTGGTGGGGGGGAGCTGTTTTTATACAGCTCCCCCCCACCACAAAACCCGGTCTATCACATTGCAGTTTGACATTTGTGACAGTTAGAAAAGATTGCAGCTCTTGCAGATTGAAAGCTTATCCATTGAAGGAAGTGACGCCACCCCCAGAGAAGGCCCGGGACGATATTATCACCACCGGATTAAAGCAACTACAGATTCTTTGAAATCTACAGGCACTTTTATTGTGCCATGGAGGTGAGAGTTCTGTGAGCCCCGAGTGGGTGTCCATTTCCACGAACAGTCACTTGATCACCTATCAACATTTGTTCACTCACCAGTCACTATTGTTTATGCTTTTATGTGAATTTAACTACACTTTAGACACTTTGATGCACGTTTGATGTTACTTTATGGACTTTTATTCTGTTTATTTATACATTTTATTTGAGATATTTCAGCTAGGATTGTATTTAAATCAGCAGTCTTTTTCACATCAGTATATTGTTTGCGCAGAAACACGTTCACAATCTATCACGATTGCACCTATTTCAGTTTATGTGTAGTGAGGGGTGTTCACTATTTGTTTTTGCAGCATCATTAAGAAGCACCGTTACAGTAATAGTAGCGCAGAAGTTTTTTCTTTAGTTTGAATATCCACAATCTGCCCCACTGTAATATCCACAATCTCCCCCACTGTAATAATATCCACAATCTGCCCCACTGTAATATCCACAATCTCCCCCACTGTAATAATATCCGCAATCTACCCAACTGTAATAATATCCAAAATCTCCCCCACTGTAATAATATCCACAATCTCCCCCACTGTAATATCCACAACCTCCCCCACTGCTGTAATATTTACAGACTCCCCCACTGTATATACAGTATGAGTATAGGAATTAGGAAGGAAGACTAGTGTTGTTTTTCTCTTACCTTACAGAATAGAAGCCGCCAAGCCGGCCAGATCAGATCCACGAGTTGAGGGGTGATGACGTCAGCGCCCACCGCCACCGCCAGGTGTACCAAGATGGCCGCCGCTCCGGAGCTAGGCCGAAGCTGCGGCCTTTCCTAAGGCCAGGGCAGCAAGGCGCTCCGTGGAGCGCATGTGTGCCGATCCGAACAGGTTGAACCATTCGGATCACGGATCGGTGACGATCCGTTGCACCCCTAATATTGGCAGGGTAAGGCAGAGTATTGCAGGGTATGGCAGAGTATTGCAAAGTATTGGCAGGGTATGGCAGAGTATTACAGAGTATTGCAGGGTACTGCAGAGTATTGGCGGGGTATTGCAGAGTATTGGCAGGGTATGGCAGAGTATTGGCAAAGTATTGGCAGGGTATGGCAGGGTATTGCAGAGTATTGCAGAGTATTAGCAGAGTATGGCAGGGTATGGAAGGGTATGGCAGTGTATGGCAGAGTATGGCAGGGTATGGAGGAATGGCTGAGCATGGATGGATGGATCCATGGATGTGACTGCAATTTCACAGAGCAGCGCTGTGGGCACTACAGATCCAGCCCACAGCGCTGCTGCCATCCGATCTCTCCCCTCCACTGTACAGATCAGTACACAGAGGGGAGAGAGGAACCGGCGTCATGACATGACGCCGGTTTGTTTACAAGTGATCGCTCCGTCATTTGACGGAGCGATCACGTGGTAAACGGCTGCCGGGTGTACCAAGATGGCCGCCGCTCCGGAGCTAAATGGTGCGCATGTGTGCCGATCCGAACAGGTTGAACAGTTTGGATCACGGATCGGTGACGATCCGTTGCACCCCTTGCATCCAGTGTAGACTATATCTGACTGTAGACCATTCCTGGTGTACTTTTTATAATATACTTCAGGCGTTGTACACAGTACACAATACCGTGCACCCATAGTTGTTATTAGACTTCTGTTGGTGTACACAGTACCGTGCACACATAGTGCAGTTGCTACTACTTTTCTGGCGGTGTACACAGTACACAATACAGAGCACCCATAGTTGTTATTACACTTCTGGTGGTGTACACAGTACCGTGCACCCAAAGTGCAGTTGCTACTACTTTTCTGGTGGCGTACACAGTGCACAATACAGTGCACCCATAGTTGTTATTAGACTTCTGTTGGTGTACACAGTACCGTGCACCCATAGTGCAGTTGCTACTACTTTTCTTGCGGTGTACACAGTACACAATACAAAGCACCAATAATTGTTATTACACTTCTGGTGGTGTACACAGTACCGTGCCCCCACAGTGCAGTTGCTACTACTTTTCTGGTGGTGTACACAATACAGTGCACCCATAGTTGCTATTACACTTCTGTTGGTGTACACAGTACCGTGCACCCATAGTGCAGTTGCAACTACTTTTCTGGTGGTGTACACAGTACACAATACAGTGCACCCTACACTTGTGTTGGTGTACGCAGTACCGTGCACCCATAGTGCAGTTGCTACTACTTTTCTGGTGGTGTACACAGTACACACTACAGTGCACCCATAGTTGCTATTAGACTTCTGGTGGTGTACACAGTACCGTGCACCCATAGTGCAGTTGCTACTACATTTCTGGTGGTGTACACAGTACACAATACAGTGCACCCATAGTTACTATTAGACTTCTGGTGGTGTACACAATACCGTGCACCCCTAGTGCAGTTGCTACTACTTTTCTGGTGGTGTATACAGTACACAATACAGTGCACCCATAGTTGTTATTACACTTCTGGTGGTGTACACAATACCGTGCACCCCTAGTGCAGTTGCTACTACTTTTCTGGTGGTGTACACAGTACACAATACATAGCACCCATAGTTGTTATTACACTTCTGGTGGTGTACACAGTACCGTGCACCCATAGTGCAGTTGCTACTACTTTTCTGGTGGTGTACACAGTACTTAATACACTGCACCCATAGTTGTTATTACACTTCTGTTGGTGTACACAATACCCTGCACCCATAGTGCAGTTGCTACTACTTTTCTGGTGGTGTACACAGTATACAATACAGTGCACCCATAGTTGTTATTAGACTTCTGTTGGTGTACACAGTACCGTGCACCCATAGTGCAGTTGCTACTACTTTTCTGGTGGTGTACACAGTACACAATACAGTGTAGTGTGGTTTTGCTAAACAAAATTTACAGCATGTCCGGAAGGCCACCAAGGAGAGGCAGATGCTCACAGGCCACTAAAAGAGGGCAAGCAGGCTCTGTGTCTACAGTCAACAGTGCTGGTCATGGAGCAGCCATCGCCACCGCCAGCGTCTGAATTACATGGTGCAGGAATATCTAGGGGCAAAATCAGACTTGGAGACCTTTCCAACAGAGCATCCACTGGGTTACTGGGTCTTGAGGATGGACCACTGGCCAGAGCTTGCTCAATATACAATTGAGCTACTGGCCTGTCCTGCATCCAGCGTTCTTTCTGAACGCACATTCAGTGTTGCTGGAGGCTTTGTAAGCGATCACAGAGTGTGCCTGTCCACAGACTGTTGATCGACTCACATTCATAAAAATGAATCAGTCTTGGATCACCAGCTACCAAGTACCTGATGCGGATGTAACCGATTGATATTTCTATGGATGTGGGATCCCTTGAAGACTGCCTATGCTGAGTGACTATCCTATTATGCTGAGTGACTATCCTATTCCTCCTCAATCTTCATGATGATAGCTTCTAATAATATTTTTGGTTCAGGGCACCACCACCACTGCCTAAGGCCCAATTTTTCTGCCCATGTTTAACAGGGGCATGTAATTACAATTTTTGATCAAATATTTCACAGCAGGGCTCGTTCCTGCGCTCAACAAGAGTATCTGTGAGGGGTTGCAGTGTTGTGGCACCACCACCACTGCCTAAGGCCCAATTTTTCTGCCCCTGTTTAACAGGGGCGCGCAATTACAATTTTTGATCTAATATTTCACAGCAGGGCCCGTTCCTGCGCTTAACAAGAGTATCTGTGAGGCTTTACAGTGTTGTGCCACCACCACCACTGCTGCCTAAGGCCCAATTGTTCTGTCCCTGTTTAAAAGGGGCGTGTAATTACAATTTTTGATCTAATATTTCACAGCAGGGCCCGATCCCAAGAGTATCTGTGAGGCTTTACAGTGTTTTGCCACCTCCACCACCACCGCCTAAGGCCCAATTTTTCTGCCCCTGTTTAACAGGGGCATGTAATTACAATTTTTGCTCTAATATTTCACAGCAGGGCTTGTTACTGTGCTCAACAAGAGAATCTGTGAGGGGTTACAGTGTTGTGGCACCACCACCACTGCCTAAGGCCCAATTTTTCTGCCATGTTTTACAGGGGCGTGCAATTACAATTTTTGATCTAATATTTCACAGCAGGGCTCGTTCCTGCGCTCAACAAGAGAATCTGTGAGGGGTTACAGTGTTGTGGCACCACCACCACTGCCTAAGACCCAATTTTTCTGCCCCTGTTTAACAGTGGCATGTAAATACAATTCTTGATATAATATTTCACAGCAGGGCCTGTTCCTGCGCCCACCAAGAGTAACTGTGAGGGCTTACAGTGTTGTGGCACCACCACCAAAGGCCCAATTTTTCTGCCCCTGTTTAACAGTGGCATGTAAATACAATTCTTGATCTAATATTTCACAGCCGGGCCCAATCCCAAGAGTATCTGTGAGGCTTTACAGTGTTTTGCCACCACCACCGCCTAAGGCCCAATTTTTCTGCCCCTGTTTAACAGGGGCATGTAATTACAATTTTTGCTCTAATATTTCACAGCAGGGCTTGTTACTGTGCTCAACAAGAGAATATGTGAGTGGTTACAGTGTTGTGGCACCACCACCACTGCCTAAGGCCCAATTTTTCTGCCCCTGTTTTACAGGGGCGTGCACTTACAATTTTTGATCTAATATTTAACAGCAGGGCTCGTTCCTGCACTCAACAAGAGAATCTGTGAGGGGTTACAGTGTTGTGGCACCACCACCACTGCCTAAGACCCAATTTTTCTGCCCCTGTTTAACAGTGGCATGTAAATACAATTCTTGATATAATATTTCACAGCAGGGCCTGTTCCTGCGCCCACCAAGAGTAACTGTGAGGGCTTACAGTGTTGTGGCACCACCACCAAAGGCCCAATTTCTCTGCACCTGGTTAACAGTGGCATGTAAATACAATTCTTGATATAATATTTCACAGCAGGACCCGTTCCAGTGCCCACCAAGAGTAACTGTGAGGGCTTACAGTGTTCTGGTACCACCAACACCTAAGGCCCAATTTTATGCAGAGTATATAGGGCAGGCCGTATATTACATACAGGCGGTCCCCTCCGCCTTTTTCAAACATCCGACTTACAAACAACTCCTACTTACAAACGGAGGGAGACAACAGAAAGTGTGAGGAAATCTACCCCTAGGAAGGGAAATTCTCTCCTGTAAGAGTTAATATGGGAAAAAGGTGTCTTCACTGATGCTTTATCACCAATCCTTGTTTCCCTAATAAGCCAAAATTTTCAAAATCCAATTGTCATTGGGACAGAAAGTGAGGTGAAATCTTCTGAACAGGGGCACAGACAGCAAAACAAATGTTACAGGGGTGATAACCCTTCCCTATGTTATCCAAAAAGCTTAAAAATAGATTTTTTAGCTGGAGCTACACTTAAAAAATGTACCTGTTCCAAATTACAAACAGATTCAACTTAAGAACAAACCTACAGTCCCTATCTTTTTTGTAACCCGGGGACCGCCTGTATACTGCTGTTCAGAGTATATAGGCCCTGGGGGCCCCACGCCTTTTTTTTTAAATTTAGGTGTGGGGTTCCCCTCAATATTCATACCAGACCAGATGGGCCTGGTAATGGCTGGGGGGGGACCCATGCTGTTTTTCTTAATGATTTTCATCTATATTGCCGGGACACGACAATACATTACAGCCGCAAGCAGTTTTAAATGACGTTTATTCCTTTACAAATGTAATTTTTCTGCAGGGACTGTTCTAAACATGGGAAAAATGTGCCACTTCACAGACATACTATAGTCACCCCCCCAGGCACAATATTTAAAGGAATATTTCACTTTTATTGTTTCACTTTAAGCATTATTAAAATCACTGCTCCCGAAAAAATGGCAGTTTTTAAAACTTTTTTCTTGCTTTGATACATGTCCCCTGGGGCAGGACCCGGGTCCCCAAACACTTTTTATGACAATAACTTGCATATTAGCTTTTAAAATGAGCACTTTTGATTTTTCACGTTCGGGTCCCATAGACTTTAACGGTATTCGTGTATTCGCACAAACTTTTTATCAGTTCGCATGTTCTGCTGCGAACCGGTGGGTGTTGGGCTCATCCCTACTCTCCACCCATTTTTTCTCACCTTCCCCGTCCTCACAACATAAATGACAACTCCACACGAGGATCTGAATTTGTTCACAAAAGATGTTCTTCTTATTTCTAGTACTACCTAGGGTAGCACCAAAGATTGATATTTATGATTATACACGACCATGCACAGAGCATCTATTGGTACATACAGCGTGGTTCGCCCACGGATTGACAGCAGCAGGAGAGTAACAGAGAGCAATGCCACTGCAGACAGGCACAGCGCTGGATCAAGATAGGACTAAAACTACTGGGACATTTTTTACCTTAATTCAGGGAACGCATTAAGGTAAAAAAAAGTCTTGCCTTTAACGTGCATATGCTGATTTTAGTTACACTTTAGGTATAAAACTTCTCTCTTTCCCATAGTTTAAAATGAATTCCAGGGAGTTTGTTGAAATTAATTTGAAAGGCTTTGTAATTGTAACTCATGTATACTGTATGTATTAAAGGAAATCTATGGTCACAGCATACCTGTACACTTTCATTTTATAACATCAGCATTTTAATAGCAATAAAACAATATCATGTATTGCTATTCCTTTTATGCTGTGATTGCTGCTTGCCTGCTGGTCATCTCTTTCCATAGCTTCCTGGATTCCCTGCATGCTTTGCAGCTTCTCCTCTGCTGTTTGCACTCAACTTCTAAGGATTACATTTTCTATAGTACTCTGCTGCCTACAACCAGTGATTCCTGTACTGACACCGCCTCCTCCTGAAACTCCTCCTCTCAGCACCTCTGTAGTTCAGAAGGCAGGCTCTGTGAAATGTGTGACACAGCAGTGCCTACTCACAGGCCACAGTAAATACGTGTCACAGAATTCAAGAAAGTAAATGTGTGTGTATCTTCACAAAGTACATTTACAAACTTCAAGATCATTCTGAAGAATAGGAGTAGGCTAGACATAATTGAAACACAATGTAGAAATACATTTTTACATAATGATTTTACATTTTGACCATTGGTACACTTTAATTTATAATGTTCCTAAAGGCATTTTTTTTAATTAAAATATTAAACATGGTATACTCACCTGCTCTGTGCAATGTTAATATTAAATCTCCTCTTCCGGGGTCTCACGCCATGGTCCCATGTCGATTTTGGCTCCTTCTTTCCTGTGTCTGCTCTCATAGGAAGATGGTTGCTATGGGGACAGATGTGCGGGCTTGCTACCGAGCCGTGCTATATGTGTCCATAGAAACACACAGTGCGGTTCGGCACCCTCTTCCGCTCTCTGCTCACAGGATTTGACTGACAGCAGCAGGAGCCAATGGCTCCCGCTGTTGCCCAATCCTCCTGTGAGGAGAGGACAGGGGAGAGGAACTGCAGATGTGCACAGCACTGGATCGATGCAGGGCTCAGTTAAGTATTTGGGATACATTTTTATTCTTAATGCATGGAATGCATTAGGGTAAAAAAACATTTTACCTGGAAGAACTCATTCACATTTCACAGGATAGTGTCTAACTTTACACAACCTTGGGCCTGCTGGATCATTTCATGGAGACACCTTCTTACCGCAACCTTATGAATTCTCAAAATTGAAGTTTTGATAATTGCGTTGATCTGGTACAATCCAAATAATAGGATTGAAACTTAGTAAATGAGGGAGATAGACAGATCCTTCTCATGGTTGAACCCAAGCAGTATAATTAGTGAGGGAGCTTTGGGTCACACGGTGGGGGCAGACCCGGGATGAGGACTCTTCCTAACACCTCCTTCCATTTTCCTTGACACCCCCCCCCCCCCCTAGGGTGACCACATTTCCAAACTGCCATTCAGGGACAACCCCCCCCCCACCCCCGCCCACACCCGCCCGCCCAAAAAAAGATGGTTTTTGATTGCTTTTTTTGCCAATTGTAGTTACAAAGAGCAAAGAGTGGTAACTAGTTTAGACAGGTGGTATGCAAGGTGCACCTGCTTTAACAAAGTCACTCAGTGACAATGGCGTACTTTGTTCATCACTTACTCTGGCAAGTTTGGGTACAGCGTCGCACAACCGCGTAATTGTCAGTTAAAGCGCAAAAAATGGCCTGGTCATTAAAGGGGGCAAATCCTTCCGGTCCTTAAGTGGTTAGGGTCTGCATAGAGCAGTGAAGGACACTTGCTCTTTGTGTAAAAGCAGTAGTCTCTCTGCCACTTCATTACCAGCCCATAGTAATATGACGCCCGCAGATGGGATCTCCCATCCTGGGTGGGCGACATATGACGTCCTGGGCTTCCTGGCCATCTAGCGGGGGCACGTGCCTGCGCCCGCTGCATTGCTCGGGACCCGGTGCTTGTGCCCGGCGGCGGCGATGTCTGCCTGGCACCCGCGATTGCCCGGTAACCAAGCAGGACCGTGGATCTGTGTGTGTAAACACACAGATCCACGTTCTGTCAGGTGAGAGGAGACCTATGGTGTGTTCTCAGTACAGAGGAACACCGATCGGTCTCCTCCCCTTGTGAGTCCCCTCCCCCTACAGTTAGAATCACTCCCTAGGAAACCTATTTAACCCCTTGATCACCCCCTAGTGTTAACCCCTTCCCTGCCAGTCAAATTTACACAGTAATCAGTGCAATTTTATAGCACTGATCGCTGTATAAATGTGAATGGTCCCAAAAATGTGTCAAAAGTGTCCGATGTGTCTGCCATGATGTCACAGTCACGATAAAAAAAAAAAAAAAAAATCGCAGATCACCGATTACTAGTAAAAAAAAAAAAAATGCCATAAATCTGTCCCGTATTTTGTAGACGCTGTAACTTTTGTGCAAACCAATCAATAAACTCTTATTGTGATTTTTTATTACCAAAAATATGTAGAAGAATACGTATCGGCCTAAACTGAGGAAAAATTTTTATTAAAAGAAAAAAAAAAATGGGGATATTTATTATAGCAAAAAGTAAAAAATATTGTGTTTTTTTTTTTTTTCAAAATTGTCGCTCTTCTTTTGTTTATAGCGCAAAAAATAAAAACTGCAGAGATGATAAAATACCACCAAAAGAAAGCTCTATTTATGGGGAAAAAAGGACGTCAATTTTGTTTGGGTACAACGTCGCACGACCGCGCGATTGTCATTCAAAGTGCGACAGCGCTGAAAACTAAAAATTGGTCCGGGTAGGAAGGGGGGAAAATGCCCTGGTATTGAGGTGGTTAATAGTTTTCTTTTCAGTAAGGAACCTACACATGAAAGAAGCTTCAAACTGCAGTTCCTCTTTCAACAGAGCCCCACTTTTTTCCAGTGATATGAGATCATGGAAAACACATAGCTTACAAGAACCACTTGGGTTTTTATAACTTCAAAACAATTTTGTGGTAAATAGATCTTAAAACCACAGAAGAAACAATTAGTGCTTATATGTGCAGAACTAGAGACGTCTACAAAGGTTGTATATGTTCTTGGAATGGGGATTTCAAGTGTTGATTTGCCATTTCCATGAAATCTTAAGTGAATAGTTTAAAAGCAGACCATCCCCTTTATTAGGTAGTTAAAGACAGGCAAAAATGACCTATTTAACTCCTAATGAAAACCAAAGGGAGCACATCACCACTGACTACCAACAAACACATACCTGGAAGACAGTTTGGCTGGCGGATCGGAGTCGAGCCGCTGCCCTCGTGGGCAGGAGGAGGCTCAGGAGGAGAAGTCGGGCTGCTGGCTGGCAATGTGTTGCTGCAGGCAGTGGCTGCCTGGCTGCGGGAGTAGTCGGCGGCGGCCCTGCGACTGGCACTGGGCACAGTCTGGATTCTGGCTTACCAGCAGTCCCACTACCAGTCAGGAGACTCAGGAGGAGGAGATCCGAGGTGCTGGTGGCTGCTCTCTCTATCTCTGATGCTGCGGCCGGAGGCTGAGAAGGAGAGGAGGTGGGTGGAGTCAGTGGACTCAGCCGTAGGGTGCCCACGTGTCAGCCGTTGCTAGACGCGAGGCGGGGCGGCCCTAGCAACCAGACAGTTCGGCAAATATTTATCAGGGTGGCGGACTAGCGGTGTGGGTTTTTTTTCATTCCGGGACACTGTATTGTCCCGGAATGAAGGTGCCCGGACAAAAATATTAATTAAGGGACAATCCCGGGCAATCTGGGACACGTGGGCACCCTACCCCCCCCATCCTTTTTTCTCATTTTTTTTCTCCCTTTTCATATCCCTTTCTATGGCTCTTTCTTCTATTTCTTTCCACTTTTCTAGTCCAATTGGATCCATTCTTAGTGGGTTCCCTCTAATATAGCGCACTTCATATACCACCCACTTAGGATAGATGCATCTCAGGTGATAATCAAGCTTCAGAGTTACCACTTCTCTGTCCCCCAAATTGATATATATATATATATATATATATATATATATATATATATATATATATATATATATATATATATATATATATATATACAGTATTTATCCCTCTTCCCTGACGTTGGAACCTTATAGCCACCATTGGTCCAGGCTCATAACCTATGCCTGTGGCCCCATGGTGGACATTAGGAATCAATAGCTCAATTTTGTGCGAGGGGGAGAATAGGAGTGACCAAGGCAGATCTCCATAGATCTGTGAGGCCTTTGGAGGTTGGTAAACACTTTTCCAGAACCTGTATCTTTTGGTGTTTTTCATCCAGTTTTTGTCAAATCTCAATTCACTCTAAGGGATATACTCCCTACTTTGACATTATCTGTTGCTGGCTGTTTTACCAATGGATGTACTTCCTAGATATGTTGTCTTGTACTTGTGCTGTACATGTGAAGTGATTATAATAAAAATGTATTGTGAAAAAAAAAACATTTTAGCTTTAGAACCACTTTAAACAGATACAGTATAGATGAATGCATACATACTGTACAACTAAAAAAAATCTTAGTTAGTGATGAGTTTAGATCTACTTTAATATTTGAGTAAACATTACATTCATCTTGTGTTGAAGGTTAAAGACTCTATTAAGGACAAGAGAGGCAACAAACCACCACCTGTCTGCTACCAACTAACTTATGATAAGGTATGCATAATCATAATATATATGTATATATATACACACACACTATATTGTCAAAAGTATTATTACACCTGCCTTTACACGCACATGAACTTTAATCGCATCCCAGTCTTATGCCCCGTACACACGGTCGGATTTTCCGATGGAAAATATCCGATCGGAGCGTGTTGTCGGAAATTCCGACCGTGTGTGGGCTCCATCGGACATTTTCCATCGGATTTTCCGACACACAAAGTTGGAGAGCAGGAGATAAAATTTTCCGACAACAAAATCCGTTGTCGGAAATTCCGATCGTGTGTACACAAATCCGACGGACAAAGTGCCACGCATGCTCAGAATAAATAAAGAGATGAAAGCTATTGGCCACTGCCCCGTTTATAGTCCCGACGTACGTGTTTTACGTCACCGCGTTCAGAACGATCGGATTTTCCGACAACTTTGTGTGACCGTGTGTATGCAAGACAAGTTTGAGCCAACATCAGTCGGAAAAAATCCTAGGATTTTGTTGTCGGAATGTCCGAACAAAGTCCGACCGTGTGTACGGGGCATAAGTCTGTAGGGTTCAATATTGAGTTAATATCAGAGTGAAATAAAACCATAAATCTTCCAAAAAAGCTCCACCCAGTGCATCCATGCTTCCACTTCTCCCCAACACACTGGAACTCACCAAATGGATATGCCGCTCTTACATAAGATCGGCATATATTGCGCTTTATGTGTAAGTAACATATCACTGCATGTTGTCTGGTCCATAGATTCCACACCCATTTGGTAAATATGCTTCCACATCAACACTGAGGGGGTGATTTACTAAGACGAATGCGCTTCTCACCTTAATTGTTGCGCTTGAAAAATCATTGATTGAACGTGTGAACCGGCGCACGAGGACGCGCAACACGATAATAAATATGTAAACTGCAACTGGTGCTAGGGTAACTGCGGTTTTCTCATTGATAATAGCGCACACCCAATACATTTGATTAATTTCATCTAATTGGATGTGTCTTGTTAGGCAATTAGTAATGCTCAGTGAATAAACCCATTTGATGCTAATCTCAATCCTAACACACACGCACACACACACTTACTAAACCAAAAAACACACTCTCTGAAACATCCAAGTGCTGTTCACACACAAACAGAATATAAAAAAAAGCAAAGTCCCTGAGCATGCCCAAACCAACCCAAATGCATTTCACACACCAAAAGGCACAGGAGAAAATCAAAGTCCCTGAGCATGCCCAGACCAAGCCAAATGCAGCTAGCACAAAATAAGCCACCCCCCTGTCCAAAATTAAGCACATCATCCAGCATTCTACAGAATTACAGATGGGACAAACACTCCCCGGTCCAGGGAGGGAAAACAAGGAGTCTAACATGGATAAAAGTCAGACAACAAATACCATTGCAGTCTATGGGAACTGACTTAATTTTGCTAGTCCCCACTTGGCTGGCTTATCTTCTAGTTTTTGGCTTTAAAATGGGTATGAGGGCGCAGGGCCCACCCTAAGGGACATATATCAATGTCACCATTTTGGACAACCACAAAAACAAAACAAGGAGAAGTGCCTTTAAAAATGCAAAATTGATGAAAAGCTAGTAACTTTGGGGGGGGGGGGGGGGGGGGGGGGCTTGCTATGCCTGTAAAGTGGTGCATCTGTAGCATGTATCCAAAATGCTGCTTCAAAGATTTACGGCTTTAGAGAAAGGTTACAAATCTACTGTCATGGTTATGCAGTAATCTTTGTCAGCTTACCTCTCCTCCATGTGTTCACCTTTAGAGCTTTAGAGGCCAGCCACTCTCACCTGACTGCTTACATAATCTTCCCTCAGCACAGCTCCACCTCAGCCTCTAATTAGGAACACTATATTAACCTGTGCATTGCAAGCCAACCTTGCTGATCAACCATTGTATGTGATCTTGGCCTGTTCTCGACTATCCCTGTCTGCTTGTGACCCTGACCTTTGGCGTGTTCTATGTTTATCCTTGTCTGCTAGTCGACCTGACCTTGGCTTACCCCTTTACTATCCTTGTTGTTGCAGCCTGCTGCTTGATTCCTCTTTCTCCTGTAGTCTACCGTGAGCGTGAGCTGTGAGACCCTGGGGGCCACGACCTGGAGCCAGACTGCAGCGCAGTCCATCCTCACCACTAGAGGCTATGGTGAACACCTGCTGGCTCTTAGACTCCGCGCCCTGGGGAATCTATGCTCTAGCTCCCAGTGGGATCTGTGTTGATGCTCCAGTAGACCTGCTTCCTGAACCTCCCAGAGTTCAATCCACAGCAGTCAGTCCTAGGGTCCACTACCTTAGCGGTGCACTCCTGACTCCTACGGAGTGCATCTGTCACCTGGACTCAGGTGACCTGACATCTACATTGCAGCTGCAAGATTTAAAAAAAAAAGGAAATAGCCTGCCCCCCCCCCCAATACATACAAGGTTGTTTGGGTCTGTTAAGGCTTAAAAAGAGAACCCCCACATGAAAAATCCCACCCCAAAGTAAAAAAATATTGTGCTCCTCCCAAACACTAACAAACCCCTAGCCAAACACACAGCAAGCCAGCCAATGAAAGAGGGGTGTATGCTTGGGGGCAGGAGGGGCTCAGGCACCCCAAAAGTCAACCACCTTGTTCCCATATTCAGGGGGATTAGGGCCTCTTCCACACAGCCCTAGGCTGGGGTTGTGGGGGACTGCAGACAGGGGGCTTTACGGAATGTGGAAAGCCCCTTTAAACTAGTGGGTACAAGGTGCTTTGTGGTTGGTATTGGGCTGAGCCCAAGATGCCCCAAAGGCAGCCAGCTATGTTGAGTGGATGTGGCCTTGTATGGTTCAGAAGGGGGTTGGGCTATCGCTCTTCTTGCCCCTTTCCTAGCTGGCCCTGTTGTATGCTCTGAAAAAAGGATGTGGTTTATATTGGTGAAGGCAGCTCCCAGCCTTTGAAGAATGGAATGTGGAGTTCCCCTTTAAAAGCAAAATTTAGCCGAAAGTAATCATATGCATTAGAAGGGGGAGACAAGAGCATTGTACAATGAAGTGTGGAGTTCCCCTTTAAAAGCAAAAGTTAGCCTGTGGAAATCCAAGGGATTAGAGGGGGGAGACAAGAGCATTGGAGAATGGAGTGTGGAGTTCCCCTTTAAAAGCAAAAGCTAGCCCAAGGAAATCATATGCATTAAGGGGGAAGGTTAAATGCCCTTCTAGGAGGAGCTAGAGGAGCGAGTCTTTTTACATAATTTTAACTAGGTGCATGTCACATGTTGGCAACATAACATACTAACATGACCTGTGTGCAAATATCCTTAAAAAAAAACATAAAGGTGAACCAGTGTAAAAAAAAAATTGTCAAGTTTAGAGGTGCGCCCATTCAACCCACGCAATTGCATTTACGTTGCTTAACGTTTACTAAGATTTTGGCCGCGCAGTGAACAAATGCATTTGAACGAGCGCAAGAGCTGTTTGCGCAGTGCTTACATTGATCTTGCGCAGTTCTAAACATACTTGCAGGCACAGCAGGCTTGCTCTGAAAAAGTTACTTTCTCATTTTATTTTGGGCATATTTGTTACTTGGGCAGTTGTTACTAAACTTCCTCACATCACCTCACATCACCCCATAATATTGGCACCTCCATCTTCTGTTAATATTGAATTTAAGATGCCGTGCGCCATGTCCATAGTGGTGCACAGATTGCATTTTCCTGTGTGCCGAGATCGCTATAGTAAATGGGAGATTTGCGCTCTGTTCCCGGCGCACCGTTTCGTAAATATGAAAATGTGCTTTGCGCCTTGGCGTGCACCTCCAATGATGGCGCACAGCTTTCTAAATCAGCCCCTGAGTGTTCTCAGAGATTTGTTGTTATATTTTACATATGCTGATATTATTTGCTCACAGTGCTGCATTTCTTGAATTTTGTTTGATATCATTTATACAAAATTCCTTCAAAAACAGAACAGAGAGGGGGTCATTTACTATAGCACCGATAAATGATCACGCAGTCCCAGAAAACAGCGCCCAATAAAGGCCAATTAAGACTTCAACTCTCATAAACTGGGCGCTAATGCAAATGGAAAGCAGCGCTATTGCCGGCAAACATGTCTGTCAGATAACATAGTCAGTATAAATCACACAAATAGGAAACATAAGGGGAATACAAAGACACTGAATTTCAAAAGAGCCAACTTCCCTAAACTACAAACCTTGCTAGAAGGCATAATTTGGGATAAAATCTTAGGAACAAAAAACACGGAGGAGAGATGGGTTTGCTTTAAGAGCATATTAAATAAGGGCATTAGCCATTGCATCCCATTGGGTAATAAATTTAAAAGAGCGAACAAAAGCCCTGGATGGCTTAACTCCAATGTAAAAATGCATATAAAAGCAAAGGAGAATGCCTTCAAAAAATACATGGTTGAGGGATCATCATCAGCATTCAGACTTTGTAAAGAATGCAACAAGAAATGTAAGGGTGCAATAAGGACGGCTAAGATAGAACATGAAAGACAGGAGAGCAAAAAAAAATCCCAGGGAAATTCTTTAAGTATGTAAACAGTAAAAAAGGGAAGACAGACCATAATGGCCCCATAAAGAATGAGGAAGGACATCTGGTTACAAAGGATGGGGAGATGGCGAAGGTATTGAATTTATTCTTCTCCTCACGAGGGAATCGAGGGGCTTCAGTAACCAAAACTGCAGTGTTTATCCTCATGACACATCACAGGAAGCACCTTCATGGTTAACATAACAGATGACAGAATTAAAATTAGACTTTGGAAACTTAACATTAATAAATCACCGGGACCAGATGGCTTGCACCTGAGGGTACTTAGGGAACTCAGTCAAGTAATTGCCAGACCATTGTTCCTAATTTTTACTAACTGTGTGTACTAACAGTCTACTGACTGGAATGGTACCAGCTCATTGGAGAAAAGCCAATGTAGCCCCAATATTTAAAAAGGGCCCAAAATACATCCCTGGGAATTACAGACCAGTTAGCCTAACATCAATAGTATGTAAACTCTTGGAGGGGATGATAAGGGACTATATACAAGATTTTAGTAATGAGAACGGTATCATTAGCAGTAATCAGCATGGATTCATGAAGAAATGTTCTTGCCAAACCAATCTATTAACCTTCTATGAGGAGGTGAGTTGCCATCTAGATAAAGAAAGGCCGGTAGACATGGTGTATCTGGATTTTGCAAAAGCATTTGACAAAGTTCCCCATAAACATTTACTGTACAAAATAAGGTCCGTTGGCATGGACCATAGGGTGAGTACATGGATTGAAAACTGGCTACAAGGGCGAGTTCAGAGGGCGGTGATAAATGGGGAGTACTCGGAATTGTCAGGGGTGGGTAGTGGGGTCCCCCAGGGTTCTGTGCTGGGACCAATCCTGTTTAATTTGTTCATAAACGACCTGGAGGATGGGGTAAACAGTTAAATCTCTGTATTTGCGGACGATACTAAGCTAAGCAGGGTAATAACTTGTCCGCAGGATGTGGAAACCTTGCAAAAACATCTGAACAAATTAATGGGGTGGGCAACTACATGGCAAATAAGGATCAATGTAGAAAAATGTAAAATAATGCATTTGGGTGGCAAAAATATGAATGCAATCTATACACTGGGGGGAGAACCACTGGGGGAATCTAGGATGGAAAAGTACTTGGGGGCCCTAATAGATGATAGGCTCAGCAATGGCATGCAATGCCAAGCTGCTGCTAACAAAGCAAACAGAATATTGGCATGCATTAAAAAGGGATCAATTCCAAAGATAAAACGATAATTTTCCCGCTCTACAAGACTCTGGTCCGGCCGCACCTAGAGTATGCTGTCCAGTTCTGGGCACCAGTCCTCAGGAAGGATGTACTGGAAATGGAGCGGGTACAAAGAAGGGCAACAAAGCTAATAAAGGGTCTGGAGGATATTAGTTATGAGGGAAGGTTGCGAGAACTTAACCACTTCAGCCCCGGAAGGATTTACCCCCTTCCTGACCAGAGCACTTTTTACAATTTGGCACTGCGTCGCTTTAACTGCTAATTGCGCGGTCATGCAATGCTGTACCCAAACGAAATTTGCGTCCTTTTCTTCCCACAAATAGAGCTTTCTTTTGATGGTATTTGATCACCTCTGCCGTTTTTATTTTTTGCGCTATACACGGAAAAAGACCGAAAATTTTGAAAATAATTGATATTTTCTACTTTTTGTTCTAAAAAAATCCAATAAACTCAATTTTAGTCATACATTTAGGCCAAAATGTATTCGGCCACATGTCTTTGGTAAAAAAAATGTCGATAAGTGTATATTTATTGGTTTGCGCAAAAGTTATAGCGCCTACAAACTAGGGTACATTTTCTGGAATTTACACAGCCTTTAATTTATGACTGCCTATGTCGTTTCTTGAGGTGCTAAAATGGCAGGGCAGTACAAAACCCCCACAAATGACCCCATTTTGGAAAGTAGACACCCCAAGGAAATTGCTGAGAGGCATGTTGAGCCCATTGAATATTAATTTTTTTTGTCCCAAGTGATTGAATAATGACAAAAAAAAAAATTACAAAAAGTTGTCACTAAATGATATATTGCTCACACAGGCCATGGGCATATGTGGAATTGCACCCCAAAATACATTTAGCTGCTTCTCCTGAGTATGGGGATACCACATGTGTGGGACTTTTTGGGAGCCTAGCCGCGTACGGGGCCCCGAAAACCAATCACTGCCTTCAGGATTTCTAAGGGCGTACATTTTTGATTTTACTCCTCACTACCTATCACAGTTTTGAATGCCATAAAATGCCCAGATGGCGTAAACCCCCCCAAATGACCCCATTTTGGAAAGTAGACACCCCAAGCTATTTGCTTTGAGGCATGTTGAGTCCATGGAATGTTTTATATTTTGACACAAATTGCGGGAAAGTGACAATTTATTTTTTTTGCACAAAGTTGTCACTTAATGATATATTGCTCACACAGGCCATGGGCATATGTGGAATTGCACCCCAAAATACATTTAGCTGCTTCTCCTGAGTATGGGGATACCACATGTGTGGGACTTTTTAGGAGCCTAGCCGCGTACGGGGCCCCGAAAACCAATCACCGCCTTCAGGATTTCTAAGGGCGTGAATTTTTGATTTCACTCTTCACTGCCTATCACAGTTTCGGAGGCCATGGAATGCCCAGGTGGCACAAACCCCCCCCCCAAATGACCCCATTTTGGAAAGTAGACACCCCAAGCTATTTGCTGAGTGGCATGGTGAGTATTTTGCAGCTCTCATTTGTTTTTGAAAATAAAGAAAGACAAGAAAATTTTTTTTTTTTCTTTTTTCAATTTTCAAAACTTTGTGACAAAAAGGTCTGCAAAATACTCACTATACCTCTCAGCAAATAGCTTGGGATGTCTACTTTCTAAAATTGGGTCATTTGGGGGGGGGGGGTTTGCCACCTGGGCATTCCATGGCCTCCGAAACTGTGATAGGCAGTGAAGAGTGAAATCAAAAATTTACGCCCTTAGAAAGCCTGAAGGCGGTGCTTGGTTTTCGGGGTCCCGTGCGCGGCTAGGCTCCCAAAAAGTCCCACACATGTGGTATCCCCGTACTCAGGAGAAGCAACAGAATGTATTTTGGGGTGTAATTTTACATATTCCCATGGCATGTTTGAGCAATATATCATTTATTGACAATGTGCAAAAAAAAAAAAATTGTCTCTTTCCCGCAACTTGTGTCACAATATAAAACATTCCATGGACTCGACATGCCTCTCAGCAAATAGCTTGGGGTGTCTACTTTCCAAAATGGGGTCATTTGGGGGGGTTTTGAACTGTCCTGGCATTTTATGCACAACATTTAGAAGCTTATGTCACACATAACCCACTCTTCTAACCACTTGAATACAAAGCCCTTTCTGACACTTTTTGATTACATGAAAAAATATTTTTTTTTTGCAAGAAAATTACTTTGAACCCCCACACATTATATATTTTTTAAAGCAAATGCCCTACAGATTAAAATGGTGGGTGTTTCATTTTTTTTTTTCACACAGTATTTGCGCAGCGATTTTTCAAACGCATTTTTTGGGGAAAAAACACACTTTTTTAAATTTTAATGCACTAAAACACACTATATTGCCCAAATGTTTGATGAAATAAAAAAGATGATCTTAGGCCGAGTACATGGATACCAAACATGACATGCTTTAAAATTGCGCACAAACGTGCAGTGGCGACAAACTAAATACATTTTTAAAAGCCTTTAAAAGCCTTTACAGGTTACCACTTTAGATTTACAGAGGAGGTCTACTGCTAAAATTACTGCCCTCGATCTGACCTTCGCGGTGATACCTCACATGCATGGTGCAATTGCTGGTTACATTTGACGCCAGACCGACGCTTGCGTTCGCCTTAGCGCGAGAGCAGGGGGGACAGGGGTGCTTTTTTTTTTTCTTTATTATTTTTTTGCTTTTTTATCTTATTTTTAAACTGTTCCTTTCATATTTTTTTTTAAAATCATTTTTATTGTTATCTCAGGGAATGTAAATATCCCCTATCATAGCAATAGGTGGTGACAGGTACTCTTTTTTGAAAAAATTGGGGTCTATTAGACCCTAGATTTCTCCTTTGCCCTCAAAGCATCTGACCACACCAAGATCGGTGTGATAAAATGCTTTCCCAATTTCCCAATGGCGCTGTTTACATCCGGCAAAATCTAAGTCATAAAATGCTCGTAGCTTCCGTTTTCTTAGGCCATAGAGATGTTTGGAGCCACTCTGGTCTCTGATTAGCTCTATGGTCAGCTGGCTGAATCACCGGCTGCATTCTCAGGTTCCCTGATGAGACAGGAGAGCCAGAGAAAAACACGGAAGACGGTGGGGGGGGCATTCCCTCCCACTGCTTGTAAAAGCAGTCTAGAGGCTAATTAGCCGCTAGGATTGCTTTTACATGAAAGCCGACCGCTGGCTGAAAAGAATGATACCAAGATGATACCTAAACCTGCAGGCATCATTCTGGTATAACCACTCAAAGTCGTGAATGGCGTACCTGAAGACAAAAAAATGGTTAACAATAAAGCACAGTAAACGGTAAAGTATAAAAAATTGCAGACCTGAAAAACAAACATGATAAAACATAATAACAATAAAACATTGCAGAATAGAACACAGTAAAAAAGAGCAGAACAATAGAGAGAGAATAGAGAGAGAGAGAGAACAATAAAACGACAACTATTTTTTTTTTTATTTTATATTTTTGTATGTGTTTTTTTTTTTTGTTTTTTGTTTTTTTATACTTTTTTTTGTAACTAAATTTTATAACTGTAACCGGTTCCAGGTTCGGGTCTCTCAAAATGTGATGGCATCTTGGGAGACCCTGTGAAAGTGTGTCTAGTCTGTGCAGTGCTGTACCCTACGCTAATACTCAACTAGTGAATGGTAGCATTCAAAACATTCACCAATGCAAAGACCAGGATTGTCAGGACAGGAGGGACAATAATAGCGGGTGTCACACCTATATCCGCGCTTGCTGCAGACACAACATCTTTTTTGGGGGGGTTCGTTGGGTAGGGGTACTCGGGAGGACATAAAGAAAATGCCTCTCATGCAGCCGACTGCATTTGGTTGGGGATGTGAATGGGGGAAGTACGGGCGCTGCAGAAGTGGTGGGTTCCCAATTAGGATTGGCGAATGCAGCAGGAAGGGCATTATGGGCACGACGGGCCTGTGTTTGTCTTTTTGGTGGCAGCGGGACACTACTTGTGCTTGCCACCTCACCAGCTTGAACTGCATTTATGGGACTCGCCACGTCACCAAGTGTTACTGCAGTGCTGGTTTGACTACGACCGGGGTGTACTAGGCCGCTGGTGCTTGCCAGTTCACCAAAACGCTACCAAAAAAACTGTTAGCGATCGCAGGGATCAGGCCTGACTCTGCGAACGCTGCAGTTATGCGTTTAGTGTTTTGTAAGTGACAGTGATCGATCGATACTGCACTTGGGTGGGCTGGGCCGGGCGGAGGGGCAAAACGCAGGTGCTAGCAGGTATCTGGGCTGATCCCGCTAACACTGCGTTTTTGGGAACCCTAAACTGCTGGGGACGCCAGTATAGATCTGATCGGATCAGATATTGATCCGTTCAGATACTATACCACTAAGGGAGGTGTACGGTGCGTGCGTGGGTGTTAGTGGTACTGGCGCTAACCTGACGCTGCTTGGGGCTGGTGCTTGCCAGTTCACCAAAACGCTACCAAAAAAACTGCTAGCGATCGCAGGGATCAGGCCTGACTCTGCGAACGCTGCAGTTATGCGTTTAGTGTTTTGTAAGTGTCTGTGATCGATCGATACTGCACTTGGGTGGGCTGGGCTGGGCCGGGCGGAGGGGCAAAACGCAGGTGCTAGCAGGTATCTGGGCTGATCCCGCTAACACCGCGTTTTTGGGAACCCTAAACTGCTGGGGATGCTAGTATAGATCTGATCGGATCAGATATTGATCCGTTCAGATACTATACCACTAAGGGAGGCGTATGCAGCGTGCGTGGGTGTTAGCGGTACTGGCGCTAATCTGACGCTGCCTGGGGCGACACATATCACCGCCGGGCGATCAGGGGGCTAAACCTTTATTCGGTAATAAACGGCGGGTGCCCTGACACTATAAAAAATAAACGAACTAACCAGCGTCACCCGTAACACTTATACGGTGATCAGTGGTGAAAGGGTTAACTAGGGGGCAATCAAGGGGTTAAAACATTTATTAGGTAGTATATGGGGGTCCCTGTCACTATAAAACGCTGACGGCGAACCTAAATATTTACGTCCCTAACTAGCGGAACCAGTGACACTAATACAGCGATCAGAAAAATGATCGCTTAGTGACACTGGTGACGGGGGGTGATCAAGGGGTTAAAACTTTATTAGGGGGGGTTAGGGGGTACCCTAGACCTGCAGGGGGGTAATACTCACTGTCCTAACACTTCTAACTGTCACAAACTGACACTATGCAGTAATCAGGAAAAAAAAAAAAAAAAACCTGCTTGGTGTCAGTTTGTGACAGGGGGGGGGGATCGGGGTGTTTTGTGTGCCTGGCATGTTCTACTGTGTTGTGTAGTGATGGTGCACTCACTCACATGTCTTCTCCCCTCGGCGCTGGAACGGAACTCCCGAGCCGAGGAGAGATGACATCACATCCTCTGCCTCTGTGTACTATACAGAGGCAGAGGATGTTTCTCATTGGCTGGGAGCGATCGCGAGGGGGGGGCCACGATCGGATGGCCTCCCCCTTATCTTTGATCGCTGCCAGACAAAAGCCGACCGCCGCTGGCACCGGGGGGGGTCCGATCGGACCCCCCGCCCGCGGGAAGGCATCACGTATCAGGTACGTGATTTTGCCTGCCCGTGCCATTCTGCTCACGTATATAGGCGTGAGGCGGTCGGCAAGTGGTTAAAGTCTATGGGACACGAACATGAAGAATCAAAAGTGCTCATTTTAAAGGCTTATATGCAAGTTATTGTCATAAAAAGTATGGGGACCCGGGTCAATGCAAAAAAAAGTTTTAAAAATGGCAATTTTTTCAGGAGCAGTGATTTTAATAATACTTAAAGTGAAACAAAAAAATTAAAAATTCCTTTAAATATCGTGCCTGGGGGTGTCCTTATTATGCCTGCAAAGTAGTGTATCTTTCCCATGTTTAGAACAGTACCGTAGCAAAATGACATTTCTAAAGGAAAAAAATGTCTTTTAAAACTGCTTGCAGCTGTAATTTATTGTCGGATCCTGGCAATATAGATAAAAATCATTGAAAAAAATGGTGTCCCCCTCCAGTCCATTACCAGGCCCTTTGGGTCTGGTATGAATATTAAAAGGAACCCCGCATCAAAATAAAAAAAAATTGCATGAGGGTCCCCCCAAAATCCATACCAGGCCCATCAGGTCTGTATGGATATTAAGAGAAACCATGCACCAAAATTTGAAAAAAAATGGCATGGGGTCCCCCTCAAAATCCATACCAGGCCCTTCAGGTCTAGTATGGATATTAAGGGGAACCCTGCGCCAAGATTTGAAAAAAAATGGCGTGGGGGTCCCTCCCAAAATCCATACCAGACCATTATCTGAGCACCTAACCTGGCAGGCCACAGGAAAAGAGGGGGGGGGGGTGAGAGGGTGCCCCCCTCCTGAACCGTACCAGGCCACATGCCCTCAACATGGGGAGGGTGCTTTGGGGTCCCCCCAAAACACCTTGTCCCCGTGTTGATGGGGACAAGGGCCTCATCCCCACAACCCTTGCCCGGTGGGGGTCTGTGGGCGGGGGACTTATAGGAATCTGGGACCCCTTTAACAAGGGGGCCCCCAGATCCCGCCCCCCCATGTGAATGGGTATCATTTACATTGTACCCCTACCCATTCACCAAAAAAAGCAGTGAAATGTGACAAAAAATAGCCGGTTTTTGACAATTCCTTTATTGTAAAATAGCTCTGAGTGGTCTTCTCCCCCCGAGCCATGTCTCCCGCTGTCATCTTCTCCTGGTGCTGTCTCTCTTGTTGCCATCTCTCCCGTCACCGCCTATTTCTTCCGCTGCTGTGTTATTCCTCACCGCCATGTTCTTCCTCACCGCCGTCTTCCTCCATTGTGTTGTCCCCCGCTGTCTGGCGTCTCTTACACAGGCATGGGGCGTGACCATTCGTTGACATTACGCGGAAAGCCCGCCCCCTTTTTTCCAGAAAATAAAGGGGGCGGGTTCTGCATGTGATGCCACTGAATGGTCACGCCCCATGGCTGTGTAAGAGATGCCAGACAGCGGGGGACAACACAACGGAGAAAGACACGGCTCGGGGAAGAAGACCACTCAGAGCTTTTTTACAATAAAGGAATTGTCAAAGGACCGGCTATTGTTTTTTGTCACATTTCACTGCTTTTTTTGGTGAATGTGTAGGGGTACAATGTACCCGATACCCATTCACATAGGAGGGGGCAGGATCTGGGGGCCCCCTTGTCAAGGGGGGCTTCCAGATTCCAATAAGCCCCCCGCCCACAGACCCCCACAACCACCGGGCAAGGGTTGTGGGGATGAGGCCCTTGTCCCCATCAACATGGGGACAAGGTGCTTTACGGGGAACACCAAAGCCCCCTCCCCATGTTGAGGGCCTGTGGCCTGGTACGGTTCAGGAGAGGGGGGCGCTCCCTCATCCCCCTCTTTTCCTGCGGCCTGCCAGGTTGCGTGCTCAAATAAGGGTCTGGATTTGGGGGAAAACCCCCACACCAAAAGTTAAAAAAAATGGCGTGGGTGTTTTCCCCTAAAATCCAGACCCTTATCCGGGTCCATACTAGATCCAAAGGGCCTGGTATAGACCTGGGGTGGAACCCCACGCCATTTTTTTTTTATTTTGGCGTGGGGGGTCCCCTCCGAATCCATACCAGACCTGAAGGGCCTGGTATAGACTTGGGTGGAGCCCCACAGCATTTTTTTTTAATTTTAGCATGGAAGGGTCCCCTCCAAATCCATACTAGACCCAAAAGGCCTGGTACAGACCTGGGGGGGACCCCCATGCAGTTTTTTTGCAATTTTTTTCGGCTGGCATTTTTTTTTACTTTCAGTGGGGAAGCCGCTGACAGCTGATGACTCATTGGTTGTTAAGGACGCGGCGGTTGGCTTGACGGCCACCCGGTTAGCAACCAGCTATATACAGTGTTAAAATAATAACTGCAAAACACATCAAAAATCACATCACAAACGCAACAGTTGCGTTTCTGGTGCAGTTCCATTGAAATCTATTACCCGCAAATCGTGTGAAAAAAGTCCCCGACCATTTCCAAAATTGCACTGGCTGCAAAACGCATGGATGTGAACTAGTACCATAGGAAACCATGTTAAATGGACTGAAGAGTTTTTCTGCAAACTGCAAAACGCACTAAAAAATTAATAGGTGTGAACCTAGGGTCAGGGCCAGTTCACACTGGAGCAATGCGGGAAGCCTGCGGATCCAGTGCGGTTTCCCGCATCGCATACAACTCGCAGGCAGTTCACACTGCCATATGCAAAATGCTGGGAGTGTCAGTGGAAAGGTAATGACACCCCCAAATCAGTTTGCATATCACAGAGCGAACTGCAAATTTAGACAACCCCCATGCAATCAGATTCTGCTGCGGACCAAAAAAAGGGTCCTGTGTGAGTTTGGTCTGAATGCGATGCAAATTCAACCATACAATCTGTATGGCTGAGTTTGCATCACACAGACATTGCATGTGATTTGCAGTGCGGGGCAAATCACATCCTAAGGCCCCTTTCACACTTGTGCGACTTGTCCTGCGACTTCTGCATCCATATACCTCAAGATTACACTGACATTGCTTCAAATCACATCAAATTTGCAGCAAAAAGTGTTGCAAATTTGCAGGACTTTCAGATCGCACAAGTGTGAAAGGGGCCCTATGGACCTCAAGTTGTATGAAAAGTCAGCCAAGTGTGAAAGGAACCTAATGAGATTCATTGATAACACCTTTGAATTAGGCCCCATTTGCATTTGTGCGACCAATGCCTGTATAATCTTGCGGTATATGAATCTCAAGTCGCATCAAAGTCAAACCCAAGTAGTGCAGGGATGAATTTGACCCACTTGCAGGATGCACAAGTGAGAATAGTGCCTAATTCAAAGGTATTATCCATGAATCTCATTCACACTGCTGCCACCTGAAAGTCACACTATTTTGCTGCTAATTTGCTGCTGTAACATGGCCCCAACTTCTGGGAATGCCTGTGTAATATTGCGCCCTATGTACCTCAAGTCACATGAAAGTCACACCAAAGTAGTACAGGGACTACTTTGAAGTTGTTGCAACTTGAAGTAGCACAGATATGAATGGTTATCATTGAGAATCATGGGGTACAACTTGTCATGCAACTCGGAGGTCCAAATTTGCTGGAAAAGTCACCCAACTGTGAAACAAGCCACATATATTTTAATAGAAAGGAGCTCTCATCTTTATTTGCATAATCCTTACAAATTAACATCAGCAGAACAAATGCAGGAAGTGATGTGTGCACATGGGCCAGAAGCAAATGTGTGGTGATGCCAAACAAATCAATGAACCCCACCCACACCAAATCTAACTACCACATCCACCCCCACATTGAGTAAGCACAAGTACATATCCTACACTTACCCGGCAAATGAGCAGCACCTCCTCTTTGCTAAAGAGGGACCTTGCCATGTCTACCTAGATGGAGATCCTGACCAGCACAGGAACTTCCGGGTAATTACACCGACTTATTTCCGAGTCAGAAGGTGAAACCACGCTCTTGATCGCAGCTGTGAATATTTGATCGCAACCACGATTAGAATTTTTTTATTTTTGTTTATTTGCAGATATGCAAATCTACATTTCTACATACAATGATATTTGAAGGTAAAATTAAGGGAGTTCGATAAGAAATGGTGTCCCTGGGACAGCAGAAGCTGAATTACAAAGGCCCAGTTTGAGCCCTGGTTCACACCGACAGCGGAAGGAAATTGTGCGAGTTTAGCTGAACTCACAATTTAATTCCCGCATGTCAGTCCCGACTGCGGGGGGGGGGGGAATTTCAGCAACATCTGTGCAGGTTTCTTCACTGATGTCAATAAAAATCGCACCCCAAAGTCGCCAAAAAGTAGTACAGAAACTACTTTTGGAAATTGCAGAAGCGCACCAATTAGAACGGTGCAATTGCCACCGATTTGACATGTCAAATCGCACCAATGGGAACCAGAACTGACACATACAACACTTCCTATCCACCAGCTGAATTCATTACCTGCAATTCTCCACAGCTGTTATATATAAAGATTCCACCTTTATCATTTACTTGCAGGTGTGCTGAAGAGATTAGTTTTTTTGGTGCACAAATACATATAGAAATTATAAGATATAAAAGAAAGATATTGCACTTCCCCAAAACCACCACCCCCAAAACTAATTAAAAAGAAGAAACAAAATAGAAAAAAAAAAGCTCAGTAGTGTACTTTTATTTTGCCAGCAGAAACAAAATTATGTACATTCATTTACTAGCTTAAAAAAAAATTCTACAGGATATATGGTGCTACATTTAGCAAAACAGTTAACAATTGGGTTTTAATGGCCCTGCTCATAGGAGCTTACAATCTAAAATTTGTCTAAACCTTAGAGACGACACAGCTTTATTTTCAGAGTATAATGGGCAACACATCACATTTTTAGCTGCAAGATTTTCGAAACATACTTAACAGTCATTCTTACAAAGCATTCCAACATAATATTAAAAAAGGCACATATTCAAAATATAACACCCACCACCAGCCCACATTCCACACACATACATGCATTGGTGAGTATGTTCTGCTGAAAGCTGCATTTCTGTGTACATGATTATTTCACATGGATGGATGTTTGTTTTTTTCTTTATTCATGGACTGAATTTTTCTCTGGGACTCTACCTTAGTTTTCCCTTTATATATTTTTTCACTTGAAAATTTGAAAAATTTGTCATGCTGTTATTTTATTAGCACTGCACTCACCTTATATATAACAGCTGTGGAGAATTGCAGGTAATGAATTCAGCTGGTGGATAGGCAGTGTTGTATGTGTCAGCCCTGGTTCACATTTGTGCGATTTGACATGTCAAATCGGTGGCAATCGCACCGTTCTAATTGGTGCGCCACCGCAATTTCCAAAAGTAGTTTCTGTACTACTTTTTGGCAACTTCAGAGTGCAATTTTTATTGACATCATTACTGCACAGATGTCTCTGAAATTCCCCCGCAGTCGGGACTGACATACGGGAATGAAATTGTGTAAGTTTAACTGAACTCGCACAATTTCCTCCCGCTGTCAGTGTGAACCAAGGCTCAAACTGGGCCTTTTTACTTTATATTTCTTTATTGAAGTTTCAAAAAGATACATACACGTTATAGCCATAACAATAGTAGTAACAACAGAAGTTCCGAAACAATTTTTACCATGAGTAATATCATGTTAAATGTAAACAGTAAAATTTGAACTGAGGTTGGGTAAGAATAAAAAGATAGTCAAGTAGTGATAGGTTCTAGATGGGGGAAAAGGGGGGGGGGGTCATGGGTGGCAGGAAGGCTGGAGGAAGGAGGGAGAAAAGGGGGGAAGAGGGGGGCAGGGCACCAGCAGGTTTCAGATAAAGAATAAGCGGTCAATGAGTGGTTCACATTTGAGTAGTTACATTTTGACAGTACATTTTGGATGGCGTAACCAAAGAGACCACATATCTTTGAATTTATCTAAGCATGAGTTTTTCCTAGCTACTATTCTTTCCCTTTCACATTGAAAGTTGAGGTCAGCGACAGTACTTGAGATGGAGGGGATTTTAGCAGATTTCCAAAATCTGGTAATATTCAATTTGGCAGCATGGAATAGGTGGATAACAGCACATCTAGCTAGAGATGGAATTTTTTCTATGCCAATATGTAGAAGGGCTAGAGCAGGAGACGGGGACCAGGGCGCCCCAGTAATGGAGGAGACTAAGGTGAATATTTGGGTCCAGAAGGAACTCAGGGATTTGCAGAACCAGAGGGCATGTGCGATGGAGCCTATACTTCCACAATTCCTCCAGCAAGATGGGGGGTGGCCAGGGTACATTTTAGAAAGTCGGTAAGGTGTGTGATACCATCTGTGAATGGTTTTCTGGTAGGATTCCCAGTGGTTGGCACAGTGAGATGCTTTAAAGGTTTCTGCAAATGCCCTTAGCCACTGGTCTTGGGTGAAAGGGATATTTAATTCTTCGGCCCATTTATTTAGCGAATGCACTTGAGAGCAGGGTCTGGTGTCGCTAAGGCAAGAGTACATCAGGGAGATACCTTTGCTAGGATATGAGTTATGCCCCGTACACACGGTCGGATTTTCCGATGGAAAATGTCCGATCGGAGCGTGTTGTCGGAAATTCCGACCGTGTGTGGGCTCCATCGGACATTTTCCATCGGATTTTCTGACACACAAAGTTGGAGAGCAGGAGATAAAATTTTCCGACAACAAAATCCGTTGTCGGAAATTCCGATCGTGTGTACACAAATCCGACGGACAAAGTGCCACGCATGCTCAGAATAAATAAACAGATGAAAGCTATTGGCCACTGCCCCGTTTATAGTCCCGACGTACGTGTTTTACGTCACCGCGTTTAGAACGATCGGATTTTCCGACAACTTTGTGTGACCGTGTGTATGCAAGACAAGTTTGAGCCAACATCCGTCGGAAAAAATCCTAGGATTTTGTTGTCGGAATGTCCGAACAAAGTCCGACCGTGTGTACGCCCTATTAGAGAAGTAATATAGGTATATTGGTGTGGGAATTTTTACTGTGGAGGGTAATTTAGATGCGTTTAGGAAATGAGATATTCGAGCATATGTGTAAGCTTCCGAGCTTAGGAGTTTGAATTTAGTTTGCAGAGCCTCAAATGTTTGTAGTGAATTGTGATTTATCAGATCACCGATAGTCAGTATGCCGGCTGAGTGCCACTGGGAGAGATTCAAATCAGGAATGCAGGAGGATATGGCTCTTAGCGGTATTGGTATTTTTTTTACTAGGCGAATTGTGAGGGTACGCGGTAGAGAGTTTTTTTCCAGGCCAACATGGAGGCAGAGATCATAGGGTTAGTGTATCGAAGGGTTGTGGAGTAGCCTGCTGTCGATAGTAAGAGGCAGTCTATTAGGGTAGCAGGTTGTGGGTAGGAGGCTTCCATGGTGGACCATTGTTTTTCAGGCGTAGGATGCCACCAAAAATATAGTTGGTCCAATATTGAGGCGTAGTAGTAATTGCCAATATTGGGCAATCCAGCTCCGCCTATACTGTGGGGCCTAGTGAGTATGTAGCCAGTATGTAGCCAGTGAGTATGTATCTGTAGGCAAGGAGCCTCTCCTCAGTGCAAGACACATGAAAGCCCGCATGAAGTTTGCTAAAAAAAACACCTGAAGGACTCCAAGATGGTGAGAAATAAGATTCTCTGGTCTGATGAGACCAAGATAGAACTTTTTGGCCTTAATTCTAATGCCCTGTACACAAGGTCGGACTTTCAGACAGAATATGTGCGATCGGAGCTTGTTGTCGGAAATTCCGACTGTGTGTGGGCTCCATCAGACTTTTTCCATCGGAATTTCCGACACACAAAGTTTGAGAGCATGCTATAAAATTTTCCGACAACAAAATCCGATCCTTTAAATTCCGATTGTGTGTAAACAAATCCGACGGACAAAGTGCCACGCATGCTCAGAATAAATTAAGAGACAAAAGCTATTGGCTAGTGCCCCGTTTATAGTCCCAACGTATGTGTTTTACGTCACCGCGTCCAGAACGATTGGATTTTCCGACAACTTTGTGCGACTGTGTGTATGCAAGACAAGTTTGAGCCAACATCCGTTGGAAAAAAACAATGGATTTTGTTGTCGAAATGTCCGATCGTGTGTACAGGGCATTAGCGGTATGTGTGGAGAAAACCAGGCACTGCTCATCACCTGTCCAATACAGTCCCAACAGGGAAGCATGGTGGTGGCAGCATCATGCTGTGGGTGTGTTTTTCAGCTGCAGGGACCGGACGACTAGTTGCAATCGAGGGAAAGATGAATGGAGCCAAGTACAGCTATATCCTGGACGCAAACCTTCTCCAGAGTGCTCATGACCTCAGACTAGTCCGAAGGTTTACCTTCCAACAAGACAATGACCCTAAGCACACAGCTAAAATAAGGAAGGAGTGGCTTCACAAAAACCCCGTGACTGTTCTTGAATGGCCCAGCCAGAGCCCTGACTTAAACCCAATTGAGAATTTCTGGAGGGACCTAAAAATGGCTGTCCACCAACGTTTACCATCCAACCTGACAGAACTGGAGAGGATCTGCATGGAGGAATGGCAGAGGATCCCCAAATTCAGGTGTGAAAAACTTGTTGCATCTTTCCAAAAAGACTCATGGCTGTATTAGATCAAAAGGGTGCTTCTACTAAATACTGAGCAAAGAGTCTGAATACTTAGGACCATGTGATATTTCAGTTTTTCTTTTTAAATAAATCTGCAAAAATGTCAACAATTCTGTGTTTTTCTGTCAATATGGGGTGCTGTGGGTACATTAATGAGGAAAAAAATGAACCTAAATGATTTTAGCAAATGGCTGCAATATAACAAAGAGTGAAAAATTTAAGGGGGTCTGAATACTTTCCGTCCCCACTGTATATTGGAATAGGGTGGGTGGTTTAGCCAATGCAAATTACTATTTGGAACGATATTTACTATAAAAATATCAAGCTAATACCCCTATGGGAGATGAATCCAGCAGGGTAGTGTATTCAAATGCACACCTGTATCTGAATGAAAATATTGAATATATAATCTTCTATTATATTTTATTGTGATTACATTCTGAGAAGGAGGGTCTCATAGTGATCCACCCTGAACCTGGCCTTGTAACATATTAGTGTTTAAAAAGATGACCTCTGATGCCCCATACACACGGTCGGACATTGATCAGACATTCCGACAACAAAATCCTAGGATTTTTTCCGACGGATGTTGGCTCAAACTTGTCTTGCATACACACGGTCACACAAAGTTGTCGGAAAATCCGATCATTCTGAACGTGGTGACGTGAAACACGTACGTCGGGACTATAAACGGGGCAGTAGCCAATAGCTTTCATCTCTTTATTTATTCTGAGCATGCGTGGCACTTTGTGCGTCGGATTTGTGTACACACGATCGGAATTTCCGACAACGGATTTTGTTGTCGGAAAATTTTATATCCTGCTCTCAAACTTTGTGTGTCGGAAAATCCGATGGAAAATGTGTGATGGAGCCCACACACGGTCGGAATTTCCGACAACAAGGTCCTATCACACATTTTCTGTTGGAAAATCGACCGTGTGTACAGGGCATAAGACCATAAAAAGAGTTATGATGGAATTTGATATCTATACTATGTTCCATCCTGTAAATAGATCCACGGGACATTGTGAAATACAAGTTGAGCCATAGGTTTACCTGGGGTAAAATGTGAGACTCCCACAGACTTCTGAGGTGGGTAGTCAGACTCTGTAGTTAGAAAGAAAATGAACTTCAACAAGAAGTTGTAAAATGATTGCTATCCCACACGTTAGGAATTTGAACAAGACACTTGGGGTATTTCACCACAGTCCCTGGGTCCGACCCCTGGTAATACAGTTTTGTATTTTGTGTTTTTTAATCAACGGAGCCTCATCGTAAAATGCTAGCTGATAGACATTGTGACGAAATGTGGGTGTCAGACCACTGCCCTTTTCACCAACTTGTGACAAAAGACTGGTCAACCTCACACCGCGCTGTCACTTACCCAACGATGCCACTCTCAGCTTCACACTGCACAAAGATTTTCCAGCTTGCGGGACCACAATCTAAGTGCCAACAGGCTGAGAGTGATTTTCACGGGGTTTAAGCTAACTAAGCAATTAACCCTTTAAACTGCTTCCACCACCTTTTTTACTGAGAAGGAGGAAACTCACAATTATAGCAACAACAACTATGATTTTAGAATAAACATCTGTACCACACACTGTCACAACAGACAGGTATATTTAGAGATTTATGCTAGTAGTAGCATTCTTCAAGAGACAGGGATTCTTTGAGTTTGTGTTAGGGCAATAGAGAAAATGTTAACACTTCAAACTATGGTTTAATAATGAAAAGGTAAAAAAATGGTGCAAATAAAATATTTACAGTAAAAGGGTGTTTCAAAGAAACAAAGACAACAAGCACAGAAGATAAAGAGATGAAAAATGAAACATACTTGCAAGCCCTGTTTCAGCAGATTTCAGTCTGTGAGCAGAAATGCTCTATTGGCTCTCATAACAGGTTTTCTTTTGCTTGATGGTACACGAGAGCTCCCAAAATGTGGATGCATTCCACTTTACTTTACATCAAAGGGGGTGTTGACAGAGACCATCTGACCAATCATCTGGTATAAGGGATGGTTGCTGGCTTGTCACCACGTTTATGACCACGTCCCAGATGCAGTTTTCTATAAGTATTCATATCTCTGAATATCTGAATATACAGTTTACAGCTTGCTAATGTGCAGATTATTGTCCAGCGTGAAATTCACATCGAAATAAATATAAATATGCCAGGTCTCAGATGTCTACTTTACCTAGGAAGCTAAGGGGTCCCCTTGGTTCCCAATAACATCTACTATAGGGGTGTTTGGGCTCAAAATGCTACCCAATAACTGATGAAGGTGAATATTACTACTCTGGCTATAATGTCATGATTTCAGAATTTATGACAGATGCTAGGATGATGGATTCTACAGAGAGACAGAAATGTGTATTCTAGGGATTCCAACTAAGGTATTTATGTCCCAATGTTAACTTTCTAGTCACTGAAGCAGCAGTCAGACACTTTTATGGGACTTGAGATATGTACTGGGGTTAGATTCTGTTAGTCTATTAACCAGCAGATACGAGATGTCTGGCATGCAACAAAGAGGCTGTGGATTGTATGAGCTGAAGGAGGAGGGAGGGGTATCTTCAGCTCATATAATCCACAACCTTTTTGTTTCATGCCAGACATCTCGTATCTGCCGGTTAATAGGACTAACAGAATCAAACCCCAGTACACATCTCAGGTCCCTGCAGCTGTGTCTTCTTATGACAAGATGGCATGGGAGACTTGTGATCAGAACAAAATGGCTGCTACACACACAGCTTTTTGTGTGCCCAGTATGCACAACCATTACAGACATATGTAAGTAAACCTCAATTGATGTAGAAAGATTTTATTGTTTGGTGACAACCTTGACAATTGATTATAATATGATGTATATATAATCCCAGAAACCCAATTCCTCTTATTTTCTCCAGTAGAAGTGAATATTTATACCAATTATTGAAGTACTCAAATTGGATAGCAGATTTAGAGGTACAGAATACCCAAAATAGGAGAACAGATACACTAAATCAGCAGTAGGGTTTAAAGAGAGTTAGAAAAATATTGACTCGCGCTTAAAACAAAAACTAACATGTGTATGACTGAAAAAGAGTTCTCAGCCTATTTGTGAACAAATATTGTATAAACATATGATAAATGTGCAAAACTGAATACCAGGTTGGGAGATTAGTCCCACTTCCCCTTAAAGGAAATATATCCAATAGCAAATCAAATTCGTACATAAAAAACATGAAGGATTGCATTATATAAAAAAGGACCAGAATGGAGACTGGATTGGAACCTCTGAAACTGTAATTGTCCTCTGATGAGAGGCAGTCTGTGACACCGGCCGGATGTTCACAGGCCGCCCATCCTGCTGGAGTACAACGACAGAGGGAGGTGACGCGATGACACCGCTCAGCCCTACGCTGCGTTTCGCCCCTGGAAGACGCAATTCTCTTGCAAAACGCAGCGTAGGGCTGAGCGGTGACATCGCGTTACCTCCCTCTGTCGTTGTACTCCAGCAGGACGGGCGGCCTGTGAACATCCGGCCGGTGTCACAGACTGCCTCTCATCAGAGGACAATTGCTTTTTTACATGTGAGTGTCTACTATATTTTTTAATAAATACCAATTGATTTTACACTATGGGAGCCTTCTTCTGTTTCCCCCATATGATGTCCATACTCCATTGAGGGCTGAGCTTTGCCTTTCCCTGTGGATCCATCCGCAATACAGCTTTTACAGCACTACAGTTTCAGAGGTTCCAATCCGGTCTCCATTCTGGTTCCCGGACTGTCCGAAGCAGCAGGACTACAATGCCCATTTAGACCCTCTGTAACGGGGGGTCGTGGGGTTCAGGTAAGCGGCCAGGCACTTCTTTTATGGTGGTGGACCCACACATCTGGGATTTCATATAATTTGGACACTTTTTGGCATAATTACAGCACTTATGGGGTGTTTTTTTGTACATGGACTTTCTTTTTTTACACTTTTTCTAAATTAAGTCATTTTTCCTTTTTTATATATTGCAATCCTTCACGTTTTTTATGTACGAATTTGATTTGCTATTGGATATATTTCCTTTAAGGGGAAGTGGGACTAATCTCCCAACCTGGTATTCAGTTTTGCCACATTTATCATATGTTTATACAATATTTGTTCACAAATAGGCTGAGAACTCTTTTTCAGTCATACACATGTTATGCCGCGTACACACGGTCGTACTTTTCGTCTACAAAAGTCAGACAGCCTGTTCGACAGACTTCCGACAGACTTCCGGCAGACTTTCGACGGACTTGCGGCATACTTTCTAACGAACAGACTTGCCTACACACGATCACACAAAAGTCAGTCGAATTCTTACGTGATGACGTACACCGGACTAAAATAAGGAAGTTCATAGCCAGTAGCCAATAGCTGCCCTAGCGTGGGTTTTTGTCCGTCGGACTAGCATACAGACGAGCGGATTTTTCGACCAGACTCGAGTCCGTCGTAAAGTTTTAAAGCATGTTTCAAATCTAAAGTACGTCGGATTTGAGGCTAAAAAAGTACGTTGAAAGTCCGGAGAAGCCCACACACGATCGGATTACCAGCCAGCTTTAGTCCGTCAGCGTCCGTTGGACTTTTGTAGACGAAAAGTACGACCGTGTGTACGCGGCATTAGTTTTGTTTTAAGCGCGAGTCAATATTTTCCTCACTTGATTTCTGTGTGTTTGTGTCACATATAGGACTCTGCAGCATAGATGGTTAATATTATTTATTTTTGATGCGCAGTTATTTGTTCACCTTTTTTCTTTTTTAAAGAGAGTTACCTGGAGAATAGATGCTGATAGACAGAGAACAGCAAGATAAATCTGTGACCTTTGAGGGCACTCAGAATGTGTCCTTGTTCACAAATCTGACTTCTGTCCCTCTGTAAGGAAACAAAAATATCTGAGTCCCTGGTCAAATATCTCTCTTCTTAGGTCCACACGGCAGCTTCCACTCAGATTCTCAGTGCCCTTCTTCAGGCAACAATATCTCTATTCAGCCCAGGTCCCTTCAGTCATGCACAATTAACACACCAGGCTTAAGGAAATTCCTACAGAACACAGGAAATGTAAATATCAGCTCAGGCTGGTTACAGCCTAGCAGCAACCCATTTAATATACTGTAAATTACTGCATAGAGCAAGGTAGCTACATATGCAATAATGTTGCATGAGATGCAGATAAATAAGTATTTAATAAATTCATGACAGTCCACAACACTGAACAATATGTTTCATATGTATATTCTATTTATATGTGGTATATATTTAGTAATAATTATATATATATATATATATTTATTTGTAGGAAACGGAGTCATCAGTGAAATCTTTCTTAAACATTGGCACATATTTTTCTGATAAACAAAGGTTGGATTTGGAACCCTATGTTCTTTCAGAGTAAGTTTACAAATAAAAGGATTATTTTACAAGATGTTAATGTGTCTTTCAACATGGGCACCATTAGACATATAAATAGTTTTTGTATTACTAAATGTGGGTCAGTATTTCTTTGTGCCTTCTATGCTGTTTCTTTAGTACAGCAATTGATTATATGGAAGTAAAACACCTGTGATAGCTTTCATAGTTAGCTAAAAAAAAAAACTCTTTCACAATAAAAGAGTGTTAAAAAAGCATTTTTGTTTTACTTTGGTTCCTGGAGAATCAAGCTGCATAGTGATTTCATACAGTATATAGTATATCTTTTGGAGATCATGGCAATGGGATCTCAGGGCTTGAGATTCCAGGCATACATACCAAAGCCATTGTAAAGGGGTCCCAATCTCCATTAACATTTTCTTATATACAGTTGTGCTCATAAGTTTACATACCCTGGCAGAGTTTATGATTTCTTGAGAATATGAATGATAACACAAAAGCTTTTCTTTCACTCATGGTTAGTGTTTGGCTGAAGCCATTTATTATCAACAACTGTGTTTACTCTTTTTAAATCATGATCACAACAGAAACTACCCAAATGACCCTGATAAAAAATTTACGTACCCCAGTACTTAATACCGTGTATTGCCCCCTTTAACATCAATGACAGCTTGAACTCTTTTGTGGTATTTGTGGATGATGCTCTTTATCTTCTCAGATGGTTAAGCTGCCCATTCCTCTTGGCAAAAAGCCTCCAGTTCCTCTAAATTTCTGGGCTGTCTTGCATGAACTGCACGCTGAGATCTCCCCAGAGTGGCTCAGTGATATTGAGGTCAGGAGACTGAGATGGTCACTCCAGAACCTTCACTTTCTTCTGCTGTAGCCAATGACAGGTCGACTTGGCCTTGTATTTTGGATCATTGTCATGTTGGAATGTCCACGTACATCCCATGCGCAGCTTCCTGGCTGATAAATGCAAATGTTCCTCCAGTATTTATTGATAACATACTGCATTCATCTTGCCATCAATTTTGACCAAATTTCCTGTGCCTTTGTAGCTCACACATCCCCAAAACATCAGCGCTCCACCTCTGTGTTTTACAGTAGGAATGGTGTACCTTCCATCATAGGACTTGTTGACTCCTCTCCAATTGTAGTGTTTATGGTTGTGGCCAAAAAGCTAAATTTTGGTCTCATCACTCCAAATGACTTGCCAGAAGGTTTGAGGCTCGTCTATGTGCTGTTTGGCGTATTGTAAGCGGGATACTTTGTGGCATTTGCATAGTAATGGCTTTCTTCTGGCGACTCGACCATGCAGCCCATCTTTCTTCAAGTGCCTCCTTATTGTTTATTTTGAAACAGCCACACCACATGTTTTCAAAGTCCTGTATTTCACATGAAGTTATCTGTGGGTTTTTCTTTGCATCCTGAACAATTTTCCTGGCATTTGTGGCTGAAATTTTAGTTGGTCTACCTGACCGTGGGTTTGGTTTCAACAGAACCCCTCATTTTCCACTTCTTGATTAGAGTTTGAACACTGCTGATTGGCATTCTCAATTCCTTGGATATCTTTTTATATCCCTTTCCTATTTTATACAGTTCAACTACCTTTTCCCGCAGATTCTTTGACAATTATTTTGCTTTCCCCATGACTTAGAATCCAGAAACCTCAGTGCAGTACTGGATGAAAGATACAAGGGTCTGTCAGGAGTCCAGAAACTCATTGACCTTTTATATACACACACTAATTACAAGCAAACAAATCACAGGTGAGGATGACTTCAAAGCAGGTATAAACAGAGACAAGAAACATGGCAAATAGACACTGTCGTTCCTAAGAGAATCCCCTAAGGGCTACATTACAAGAGGACAAAAGGACCCCCAAACACCTCTAACAGAAGCATCACTTTTGGGTAGATGGATAACACTTGTCACTTTTACATATGGAAGTATGCTGACCTCAGTATGGGCATACAGAAGATGAAACTATGTAGGGATGCTGGCGCTTGCCAGGAGTTGGCAGTCTATTAAAGGAAAAGTGTGGGTATTAAAAAAAATATACATACTTACCTACCTGCTGCAGCATCAGTCCGATGCTGCAAGCTTTCACCCGCCGTGCCCACTCAGTTCTTAGGTTCACTCTGTGCTCGGCCCCTTCAGCGCTCACTGGAGCCAGGGCAGAAGGGGGAGTGGGAGCGGATGGCTCAGGCTCTTAGTGGCATGCTGAGAGGCTGATCCAGCTGCTAGTCAGGAATCTGGGTGGATCCCAACATTATTGTTGGGATCCTCCCACAGTTTGGAGCAGCTATGTACTTAAGCCAACAGCGGACTTTGGCCCGCTGTCGGCTGATTCTGGATCACAGGAGTGCAAAAGTAAGTGCACTTATATGGCCAAGCAAGCCTTGGCATACCTCTCCTTTAAAGAATATGTAGACCCACCATTTTCATATTCCTGATATGTGCCTGCTGAACCATGGACCTGTATGAAAAAGTATCCTGTTCTCTTTGTATTGCTTGCTTTGTGTGAAATCCCTGGTGTTCCTGCCAGTCCCTCTGCTTTCCTATTAAACTGATCACACTAAGCATGGGAGCATGGGAACTCAGCCTGCTCTCCTCCAATGGTCAGACATGTCCTGACCTCCCCCCCCCGCACAGTTATTCACTGGGAAGATCAGTGTAATGCTGGCCCCCCTCCCAGCTCTTATGCAGCTAAGAACAGAGGGAAGGTGATCACTTAAAAAAAGGGGAAAAGAGGTGTTTATAATGTTTTATATATATATATATATATATATATATATATATATATATATATATATATATTTATTTATTTTACCTTTCATTTCTATTTCAAACTCAATGGGTTGTTTTACAAAGTTTTACAATCACTTTAAGGCTGCTTTAACATTTTGAACCAGTTTTTTATGGTTATATGTTTCCATTGCTTTCTCTAGTGTCTATTTTTGCTTTTTGCTCATATTTTCTTGCACATGTTTTGTTCCATCAGTCTGTTAGGGTATTGAACATAACCTGTGTCAGAGATTGGGGTAATTTAAAGCTAGACTCTAGGTACACCATAGGAAATAGCCGAAATGCTACTGTAACGGACCCCCATGCTCAAGAAAAGTATGTCCACTGTATATGCTTCCTTTATCCGGTACCAGCACGATCCAAGGTCCCTTAGACCACCAATCACTTGTTGAAGCATCAGTGTAGGGTGGTAACAAACATAAGACTGTTTATTCAAACACAGGTACAAAGAGATATACACTCAGGGGACAATCCCCCTTCTTTGCATATTGACACAGGACGGGGTAAACTACATTCAGTAACAAGACACACAGGTGTATTCAACTTTCATGCAGTAGAACGTCACCCTGCACCCTGCCCCCGGTCTACATGCTAGAAACACATATACATACTATAATAGGTTGCTCCCAAGCCAGACAGAAACAATAGAATAATGGGATACAGCCACACCTCAAATGATCTAGTAAAAAGTCTACAACAGTTTATAAGACCAAGCTTATACAATATTCCAGCAGTCCGAAAGGTTGAATTCATTTACCTGCACATATTTCTTGAGGGATATTGTTCAGAAATATTACTGTTCCAAGTTAAAGAGCCCCTTCATTCTTTCTTTTTTTTGTTTACAAAAGTTTTATTTGGAAGTTCAAAAGTATGGTTTCAATACAATGAAGGAAGTATTATTAAACAATATAATGTGGTAAATAGGTTATACAGTAAATGGTAACAACAATCTTGGGAGTATATTGGTAAAAGAAGATGCAGTATACATAACAAAAGAACATCTTAGTAATTAGCTAAAAAATTGGAGCTGTATATAATATGAGAATTGAATGTACCAGTATTACTATATACAACTTAACCTCCAATGGAGGGTTTGTACATGTTGATAATTATGGTAAGTTCCAATAAATCCATTTTTTATTGAAAATGTGTAAACTATCATGTAAGGTGTGGTGAATTCTCTCAGATAGTTTGAGCAATTCCATCCTAGACAGGACATGCAGCCATGATAGGTTGTTTGTTCTCCAATTGAATGCAATCATCCATTGACTCGAGCTGAATAATGAATGGAGCAGTCTGTTACAAGATATGGGTATATTTGGTATATTAGCATATAAAAGGCATATTTGTGGAGTGAGAACCACTTTCTGTTTGGATGACTCCTCAATTCTAGCAGCTGCAGCCTGCCAAATTGGTCCAAGATGTTTACAGCTCCAGAAAGTGTGGAAGAAAGTACCAATTTCAGGACATCCCCTAAAGCAATTAAGAGAGGCTGCAGAGTAGAAGGAGTGGATTTTTGAGGGCGTCATATACCATCTGGAAAATAGTTTCACTGGGGATTCTCTGAATGAAATCGCTCTGATACTTTTATGCAGGGCTTGTTTTCTGCCGGAACGCGGCGGAACGGCGTTCCTCCACCTCTGGCAGCCCTGTCCTCTCCCCAGTCACTGAACACAGAAGGCGGTAGAGGGGGTTTTTGCACTACTTTCTTCCCCCATCGGCTTCTGTGTCCTATTGTCGGGACATGTGTATGTCAGTCAGTGCCCCGAATCCCCACACCGTGACCTTCGGGAGATGTGGCTTCCGTCCCGCCCTGCCCCGAGGCTCCCGTCCTGCCCTGCCCCGCGGCTCCCATCCCTCCCTGCCATGCCCTCCTGTAGCTTCGGGAGTTGTGGCTCCCTTCCCACCCTGCCCCGCGGCTCCCGTCATGCCATGCCTCACTGTAGCTTCGAGAGTTGTGTCTCCCGTCCCGCCCTGCCCCATGGCTCCCGTCCTGCCCTGCCCCGCGGCTCCCGTCCTGCCCTGCTGTGCCTGCCTGTAGCTGAGTGAAGTGTTTGGCCGGAAAAAAGCCTGCATGCTCTAAACGGACCAAAGATAGCTGCACTGCAAGCTATGAAGAGGAGGTGAGTGCACTAAAAACTATGGAGGGAAGAGAGGGCGAGTGGCATCTGCAGGGGAGGCGACAGCTGTGGACCGCAGTTGGGGTGAATTTGTGAAGGGGGGGTGAAGTTGTTAAAGCTGGAAAGAGGGAGAGGTTCTGCAAAATGAGAGCTGAGTAGTGGGGAGGGGGGGGTGATACAGTGGCAAGAGCTTGTAGGGGGGGCTGGCAGGTTGTTTGAAGGTGTAATTTTGGACTGGGAGTGTAAGCTGTAGATGTGGGAGCTGCAGAGTTGAGTTGTTGACAGGTGGTACAAAGGTGAGTTGTGGGGGTTGCTAAGATGACATGTGGACAGGGGTGCAGAATTGAGGAGGGACAGGGGAAAGAAGAGGTGTGTTGCAGACAGAGGGAGTAGCGAATCAGGGGAATAAGTGGTGAGTAGCGAATGGGGGAGAGAAGTGGTGAGCTGCAGACAGGAGAGAGAGAAGTGGTGAGCTACGGGGGGAAGAAGAGGTAATCTGTGGACTGAGGGAAGAAGAGGTGAGCCGTGGACAAGAGGAAAGAAGAGGTGAGCTACGGGGGGAAGAAGAGGTGAGCTGTGGACTGAGGGAAGAAGAGGTGAGCTGTGGACAGGAGGGAAGAAGAGGTGAGCTGTGGACAGGAGAGAAGAAGAGGTGAGCCATGGACAGGAGGGAAGACGAGGTGAGCCGTGGACCAGAGGGAGGAAGTGGGGAGCCGTGGACAGGAGGGAAGAAGAGGTGAGCTGTGGACAGGAGGTTGGAAGAGATGAGCTGTGGACAGGAGGTTGGAAGAGGTGAGCCATGGACAGGAGGGAAGAAGAGGTGAGCCGTGGACAGGAGGGAAGTATAGGTGAGCTGTGGACAGGGGAAAGAAGAAGTGAGCTGCGAATGGGAGGAAGAATAGGTGAGCAGTGGACAGGGCAAAGAAGAAGTGAGCTGCGGACAGGGGGAAGAAGTGAGCTGCAGACAGAGGGAAGAAGAGGTGAGCTGTGGACACTGGAAAGAGGTGAGCTGTGGACAGGGGAAAGAGGTGAGCTGTGGACAGGGGAAAGAGGTGAGCTGTGGACAAGGTGCAAAAGAGATAAGCTGTGGACAGGGTGAAAAAGAGGTGAGCTGTGGACAGGGTGAAAAAGAGGTGAGCTGTGGACAGGGAGAAAAAGAGGTGAGCTGTGGACAGGGGGAAGAAGAGGTGAGCTGTGGAAGGAGGGCATAGGTCATCTGTGGACAAGGTTTGCAGAGGTGAGGTTTGAATGGGGGGCACAGAGGTGAGCAATAGATGGTTACATTGGGGGAGATATGCAAGTCCTGTCCGCTGATTTTTTTTTTCTGTGCCCTGTGTGATACACACACCTAATCACTGCAGAGTACACTTTCCTGAGCCCTGTGTGTTATGCGCTCCTAAGTGCCGCACTCTGTGCCTTTTGGGCCTACGTGGATTTGGCGCTGCTTTACTTCTCTCCCCGTGGAAAGACAGGATTGGGGGTGGAGAGTTGGCTGGGGAGGGTGAGTTCCTGCACCTATTTTCTGAGAAAAAAAGCCCTGCTTTTACGAAGGTTATCAATCATGGTATTCCACATTTCTGTGGTAAAGGAGCAATCTAATTCCGCCTCCCAGTGCAGCATCGGTCCAGATTTTTCAGGCATAGTGAGGTAATTTAGGTATCTATAGAAATGTGAGATTAAGCCTCTATCTCTAAAGGAGTTTATGCATACTGTATTTGTTCAAAAAATGTGTTTGGGGTGTGGATGGATAATGAATAATGTTGTGCAAAATTTTTTTTGATTTGTCTGTAACGAGAAAGCTCTGAGGGGGGCAAATTGTATTTAGACTGAAGAGAGGTAAAGGAAGGGAATTTCGACTTAATGACTAAAGATCTTAATGTAGTCAGGTTATTGTTTATCCAGAGTGAAAATAGTTTGTTATTGTCGTAGGCCTGTATAAATCTAGAATCTCCTAGGTAAGAGGCTAGTGGTGGAACATCTGAAGATAATGTATTGGTATCTTTGATCTTTAGTCATAATTGAAGGAAATGAGCAACTATTATGTTGAATTTAAGGATTGTGCGATGAGAATTCAGCCCGGACCATAAGATGCCCTGTAACTGCAGTGGGAAAATTGAGGTAGTTTCAAATGTTTTCCATGGGATGTTATGTATAGGGGCGAAACATTGGAATAGTTGCGTGAGTCTGGCTGCAAGAAAATAGTGCCAGAGGTTTGGGAGACCAAGTCCTCCATTAATTTGTGGTCTATGCATGAGAGAATAGCTACATCTAGTTTTTTTATTTGACCAAATTAATTCATTAATTTCTCTTTGGAGGGTTTCTATCTTGGTTTTGGGGAGATTGATATGGAGGGCTCGAAAATAATACAGAAGTTTGGGAATGATTGACATCTTAGTGGCACAGATTCTTCCAAGGAAAGAAATGTGGTAAGAGGACCATACTTTAAGTAAAGAGCTAACATGGGGAAAGAGGGGGGGTAGTTAATTTTACAGAGTAATTTAAATGAGCATGTGATCTGGATACTTAGCTTTCTGAAAGAGTGGGAGCACCATGTAAATGAAAAATTTTGTTGTAGCAAAGATTGCATATTTTGAGGGAAATTGATGGGTAGGGCTGAACATTTATTAATATTAATACAGAGACCAGAAAGGTTGTGAAATATTTTGAGTTAAGTAAGAAGGTTGGATATGGATATGAGTGGGTCTGATAAAAAAAGCAGAGCGTCGTCGGCATATAAGCTTAGTTTGTATTCATTGGGGCCTTTTATATATCCTTTTATATTAATATTGTTTCTTAATGCATGTGCTAGGGGCTCAATTGCTAACGCACATAAAAGTGGGGATAGAGGGCCAGCCTTGTCTGGTACCTCTGCTTAAGGGGAAGAATTCTGAGTTGTTAATGGGTATTTTGATTCTTGTTTGTGGGGAGTGGTATAGAGCATTGAAGCCATGTAGGAATTTATCTGAAATACCAAATTTAGGGAGTAGATGGTTGATGTAAGACCAGTTCACACTATCAAATACTTTGTGAATGTCTAGGCTGAGAAGACAGACCGGGCGTGAGTGAAGATTGGCGTCTTGAATGATGTTTGTGACTAACCTAATGTTATCTACTATTTGTCTGCCTGGTATGAAGTCGGTTTGGTCTGTGTGGATAACTGCCGCAAGTCTATCAGCTAACAGTCTGCCAAAGATTTTAGGATCATCATTGAGGACTGAGATGGGGCAAAAATTTTGAGGGAGGGTATGATTCTTGAATGGTTTTGGTATTAGAGATAGGTTGGCCAGGAGCATTTCTTCAAGGAAGTGATTACCTTGTAGGATGTGGTTAAATAATTTGGTTAGTTTGGGTGCTAAGAGGGGTGCAAATTTTTTATAGTAAGACGAAGTGAAACCATCAGGGCCTGGGGCAGTGGACGTTTTAAGAGTTTTAATTATATTCATTATTTCTAGGTCTGTGCAGGGATCATTAAGGGAATTAATTTGTTGATTATTAAGGGTTGGAAGTTGAAGGTTGTTTAGCCAATTAATTAATAAAGTTTGAGGCTGAGGTTGTGGTCCTAAGAGGAGGTTCTTATAAAAGGATGTGAATATTTCCAGGACTTCCTGTGGATGGGTAACCAAGTTACCACTCTGATAACATAATTTATAAATATGGGGTGGTTTGTGTTCTTGATTGAGCTTCTTTGCAAACATGGCTGAAGTGGAGTTTCCTTGTAGCATAAATTTGGCTTTAGAAAATCTAAGAGATTTTTCATACATAGTTACATAGTTAGTCAGGTTGAAAAAAGACACAAGTCCATCCAGTTCAACCATAAAAAAAAAAATATATATCGTACAATCCAAGATACCCAATTCTATACCCACAGTTGATCCAGAGGAAGACAAAAAACCCCAGCAGAGCATGCTCCATTTTGCTACAGCAGGGGAAAAAAATTCCTTCCTGATCCTCCAAGAGGCAATCGGATTTTCCCTGGATCAACTTTACCTATAAATGCTAGTACCCAGTTATATTATGTACATTTAGGAAAGTATCCAGGCCTTTCTTAAAGCAATCTACTGAGCTGGCCAGAACCACCTCTGGCAGGAGTCTATTCCACATTTTCACAGCTCTTACTGTGAAGAAACCTTTCCGTATTTGGAGATGAAATCTCTTTTCCTCTAGGCGTAGAGTGCCCCCTTGTCCTCTGTGTTGACCGTAAAGTGAATAACTCAACACCAAGTTCACTATATGGACCCCTTATATATTTTAACATGTTCATCATATCCCTCCTTATTCTCCTCTTCTCAAGAGTGAATAAATTCAGTTCCTCTAATCTTTCCTCATAGCTGAGCTCCTCCGTGCCTCTTATCAGTTTGGTTGCCCTTCTCTGCACTTTCTCTAGTTCCCCGATATCCTTTTTAAAAACTGGTGCCCAAAATTGAACTGCACTGCCTGCCAGTGTTGGCTGATAAAATAGAGTCTAGAGCTTGGCGTTTAGATTGTATTTGTTGGTTTAGTTCTCGGGAGGGTGATTGATTTAGTTTTTTGTATAGATGGTCTAGGTCCCTGGTAAGTCATTTAATTTTGGTGAGTCTATCTTTGTTTTTGGCTGCTGCTATGCTAATTAGATGTCCTCTCAAAACAGCTTTGTGTGCTGACCAAAGTGAAGTGGGGAGTATTTTGTCTGTTGAATTGTCTGTGAAGTAATTTTCTACGTGTGTAGATATTTTTTGGATATTGGAGGGGTCTGTTAGACGAGAGTCATTTAAGCGCCAATTGAAAAGAGTAGGAGCAAGACCAATATGAGAGGTGTCAAAGGAAACTATATTGTGGTCTGACCATGGGCAGGGGTAATTATATGTGCTTTGGACAAGTTTTCTAGTAATATTGGGGTGCAAAAAATATAATCTAACCGGGCATAGCAATTGTGTGGGTGCGAGTAATGGGTATATGCTTTTATACCTATGTTATGACTATGCTATGCTATGTTATGGCTCTCCATGAATCTATTAGTTAAAACTTGCTAAGGGAGTGGTTAATTGATTTAGAGAAGGCTTTTGACAAAGGGACTACTCTGCTTCTGTCAAGAGCGGGGTGTGCTATAATGATCCAGGGTATCAAAAAACTTTAAAAAAAAGAGGGTTGAGATTCGTTTGGGGCATATACTGATGTAATTGTCAATGAGCGGTTATTTATGGTCCCCTTCAGACTAATGAAGCGGCTGTCATCATCACTATAGACATTTTGAATATCAAGAATGATGGAGTTGCGAATAAAGATGGCGACACCCTGGGTTTTATTGTGAAAGGTAGTATAGTACGATTGGCTGTAGGGTTTATCAAAGTATTTTGGGTGATTTGTAGCTGAGAAATTGGTTTCTTGTAGAAGGGTGATATCTGCACCTAGCCTTTTATAGTGCTGGAAAGCCTTTTTACGTTTGTGCGGGAAATTGAAAATTTGAACAATATGTAAAAAATTTTTAAGACCCATTGTTAAGTAAGAGATATAAGCTAGGGTTTATATATATTCTTAGAGTTACCTGAAGCAGATAGCTAACAAAATATGAGCGTTCTGTTTGATATTTAAAGCGTTCAATTTCAACACTAGTACAACATAAAATTGATATATGATAGAGCATACACAATTGTATTAGCAAACCATACTGTAAGAGTGGAAAATAGCATCTCAATTTCACTATGATCATCTTGAATTGGGATGGTTGAGAGGGTGATATGAGACTTCCAATTGGTAATTTGTAAAAAAGCTAAGCCATGAGGGCTAAAGTAAAAAAAGGGATTCAAGTGGCATTATGTCACTTAACCTTGCAAAACCACCAAGAGGACACAATTGTCCTGGACCTACCAGCGAGGCCCGATGCGACACCCCCACTAGTGAGGGTGCAGCAGCCGGCCACGGAAGAAGGTAAGAGGTCAAACCAGCAACGGCGGATATGCCAAGTAAAATAGAAGTATCAAAATTTAACTAAAAGCAACAAATGATAGGGGTTAAGTGGCGCTACCTGTTCAATAATTCAGTTTTTTTTTTAAGTGTGCACTTTCCCTTTAAGAAGGGAGTAGGAGCTACAGCTGAGGCTTATATTCACCTCTGTGAACCTGGGCTCAGGGAAGCTGCTGCTCTCTAAGCAGCCTGACAGGGACTGATAGCTTTTTAAAATCCCCTGCCCGGATGACGTCACCACCTCTCCCCACGTCGCGCCTGCACCACAGAGAGTGGCCAAACGGCACCTGTGCAGCCGCCGTTCGCTCCGCTGATCTGTGCATGCGCGAACCAAGCCTCAATGTCACCGAGGGCCTCGCGCATGTGCAGAAGCACGTGGTGACCACAACCCAGAAGTACTGCGGCGTCCTGGTATGCAGAAGCGCTCCAGGCGCCATGAGAGGCCGAAAAGGCTAGCAGGGGGAATCAACCAGGATGTAGACACAAGACACAAACATAAAATAAGCGGCTGCCATGGGCTGTAAATAAAAATCTATATATCTGCCCACCCGGGATGTTATTGAATCAATGCCGCTAACAATAGAGCGTCCCGGGGGGCAGACAGGATTTTTATGAATTTTAGGTAAGTAGTAAATGGTAGGGGTGAGGGGGGCTCTAGGTACTAGATATAGGTCTTCCTTTTTTTGAGGATGCCTGCCCGGCAACCCCTAGCCACAACTACCTCCAAATCTTTTTGATATTTACCCTTAGGGTCAGAGGGAAGTAGGGTATAAGTATCCCTATCACTTATAATTTTGTACATTTCAGTCATGTAATCTTGTCGATCAAGAACAACAATCCCCCCCTTCCCTTTATCCGCTGGTCTTACGACTAGATCCCTATTTTTACATAGGGAATCTAAACCTTCTTGCAAAGTCTTATTTAGTCTTGCCTTTTTAACCTCCAAGAGATCTAGATCTCTGATGACATCTCTAAATAACCGCAATGAGGGTGCCAATGCATCAGGGGGGTTAAACAAGGAGGCATTAGATAACCCGGAATACACAAATTCCCCTTCAACCAATACATTACTACCTATAGGATTATTAGTCATGTATCGTTTAATATTTAATTTCCTAACAAATTTGTGGATGTCCATATAGGTTTGGAATTTGTCAAGACTTTTTGGCGGGACAAATTTGAGGCCTTTATCAAGAATAGCTTTATCTGGATCTGTTAAAACTTTAGAGCTAAGGTTAAATATTCCTCTGCCGACTATATTTTTGGCCTTTTTTGCTGCTCGTGCTCGCCTCCCCCCTCTGACTCCTCTCCTCTTTCGCCCTGCCTTTTGGTGCCTTGGCTGGGTTGGTAAAAACCCCAACTGGTCTGTCCAGTAGGAGCAGGCAACCCTTGAAATGGTGGATTGCCATTAGGGGCCAGATAGGAGGGGGGGGGGATGGCTCCTCCCTTAGGGTGGTAATACTGAGAGTTATCAAAAGAAAACTCACCCTCAGGGCCATCCCTATCTGCAAGCTGAAAAAAAATATTGGATGTAAGGATATTAGCCTCCCATTCAGGTTCAATCCCTGAGTAACCCAATAGTGGTGACTGTTGTCCAAACTCTCCATTGGGTCTCTGTCTCCATACTTCCTGATGGTCTACACTATACCCTCGACCACGTTGGGGGCCCACGTTGGGGGCCCTCTGGTATTTGGTATTGGACCCTGATGATATGGTCTTTGGTCATAAACGGGAATCTGCATGGGTCTAGGGGGACCAGTCGGTCGCGGTTGCCCCTGGAAAGAAGAGCCCCCTCTATTGACCCCATTACCTCTACGGGGGGGATTGGTAGGGGTAATTATTCCCTCCATTCCTTTGTAGTTTGTTATTAGATACACCTCGCCTAGTAGGGTTAGATACAGAAGAAGGCTGTGCAATTGGTTGGCTCCACCATTAATACCACCTCCCCCTGTTGTGGAGATTTCCATCTCACTGCTATTTTGCTTGGCTTGCTCCTCCAAGAGCTTTTTTTGCCAGTCAAAAACAACATTGCCATGATAGTCAGTTAAGTCTCTATTATACTTTTTCTTGCTTTAATCCTTTGATCTTTATCCTCCTTCTCTAGGATTTTTAAGAGATTCTGAAATTTTTCCTTATACTCTTTACTTTCTTTATTAGGGTTGAGTTTTTCCCTAATAGTTTTTATCTCCTCATCGAGTTTGGCTAATTTTATTTATTTTCTTTCAAGAAAAAACAAAGAGAAGAAACTCCAGACTTATTAAAATAATTAAACCACTCCTCTAGATCTGTGTCACCTTTTTGAAGGGCAACATCCCACCTTAAACTTCTTGGGACCATAGAGTACTTTATGTAGGTCTCCAAATAAGCAATGTCCCATTTTGTAAGGGTCTCAGATACCATGAGGTTTTTTTATCTCATAAAAATCCCTCCTAAATCGCTCTCATCTTCTTTATAGATTTCAAAAACTCCATCTAAATTAACCACCTTATTGGCTCGGAATTCAAAAATATCCATACTTTAAACGATATCTAGTGGGATGAGCAATCAAGCAAATATAATGTGTACTCAAACGATGGTTTTAGCTGCAGTAGGCGTATCAGAAACAGTAATAAGGAAAAAGGAACAACCGCGCTAAAACTTATGTTCAGTTAAATAAATTAAAAATACACCATAAACCAGAAGCAGCATGAAGTGGGATACACACAAGGAATAACTCTTCCCTGCAAAAGTTTTGATCGGTCGATCAAATAAAACATACAAAATATAAAAAAAGTTAAAAAGTCCATATTGAATCACTTTAAATTCTTGATGTCACCACAATGTAATACAACATAGACAAGAGAGTGCCCAACCACCATAATGTAAATCTGCTTACCAGATGGCAAGCATAAAGGGCAGGTGGCTATAACCCAGCTGCGGCCTTTAGCTTGCAGATGTCAGCACCGGTATCAGCAGACTGGATCATTCAGATCGCTCTCTCTCTCTCACTATGGAATCCGTCTTAACCTAGGTGGATGCCCCAGAAGAAAGAAGACAGACAATAGTATAATAATGCGTAAATATATTTATTAAAATAAAGTATTGCACTTACATCTATGATGAACTTGGTATGCGTTTTAAAAAAGATGCCGGTCGGCACAAACAAACGGAGCCCGTCCTCCTAGTACAATCACGTGGTGACATCACTACGTGCCTTCCTCCAGGTGCGTTTCGTCATACGTGACGTTATCAATGGGGAACGGGCAACGTAGTTACTCACCACCATATATACAGAGCCAAGCCTCGTTCTGAGTCACGAGCGCACGGATCGAAAAGCGCCATATTGGACATGGGCAATTATACCATATTAGCAGAAACAAAGGTTTTCACATCTCTGTCTTCTCCGCAACTGCCTTTCGCATGCAGGGACCGCAGGTCCCTTTTAATGTAGCGAAAATAGAATAGGGAGTCTTTAGTGCTAGCTAAGGTGGACTACTGCTCCCAGTAAATCTTCTTCAGGCCCTGCCAGCCCTCCTGGCTTCAGCTGCCCGACTTCACTGCCCGTGACATTGCAATTCTCACTGGCTCCACACCCAGCTCTGACTGTTTCCTCTCAGTCCTCTCTGGCATGCCTCTCCAGTCCTCCCGATAGCTCATGTTACTCACAGCCCTCCTAACGGCAAACCAGTGGTTCCCTCCTGTAGACTTGTCCTGCTGTCCTCTCTGACTCCTCTCTGTGCCTCCTGTTCAGATCCTTAATGAGTTCCTAAAGGGATCCATCCTGCACCCAAGTCCCAGGCCCAAGGTCACCCCCCCAGACTAGGGTGCTCCCTCAAAGGCCCCGACAGCCTAGCACTCCATCCTCAGTTCTTCCACCTGACAACTTCTCCCCAGCTGGGCTGACCCTAGGTATATCAAGGAGGCCTACCCCCTGCCAATCCTAGTTGAGGATTGGTCAGGGCTCCCTGAGACACCCCAGACAGTTCCACCTCTCTTCCCCTCCTCTTCTTCTAAAAATCCTCTAGAAGCAAGAGGGAGGTGACTGAAAAGTGATGCTATCTGTGAGTCTCCAGCCTACTCTACGCCACTCCCAGCCCACACAGATCAAAACAAACAGGCTAGCTGGAAGCTAGGCCTGCCTAAATTTACCTGCTCTAACCAAAAAAAACTATCTCTAGCACCTACCTAAGTAAAGGGTGCTACATTTTTATAGTGTGGGGCGGGACTAAGAGCAATGAGCCATGATTGGATAGAGTCATCATGACAGCGTCCAATCATGGCTCTGACAGTGCTCTGTGCCCTGATTGGGCAAAGCTTTTGCTTCAGCCAATCAGGGATTCCAATGAACTGTTCATTGTGGTCATTCAGGGGGCCGAACAAACAGTTAAACGCTCCGATAATTTGGGTGTTCACCGAACAGGTGAACAGCCAGTGTTCTGCCGGAACCCATGCTCGGGCCGAAACATTCGCCCATCCCTAATATAGACCTATAATTCCATAATGATGTTGTTTCAGCATCCAAAAAATATTTTCTTCATTTACAGTTTCATTCCCCCATCTACTAACATGAAAAGATAGCTGATTGGTTGGTCAAATAATTTTGATCTTAACATGAAAAGACGCTACTTGCCTTTTACCGAAAATAACAATTAAAGCCAGCTGCAGTGTTTATGACCTTCTATACCCAGAACAGTAAAAAATTAAATGTTTGACCAATTAACAGTTTTCTCGTTACAGCTGCACAGGTACCATTAGCCTTTTGATGAGAATTAGCATAGGAATAGTCTGCCAAATCTATCAATCTTGACGACCTCCCTTTTAATGTGTAAATGGGCCTTGTCTACGCATGCCCATCAGGAATATACATATAGATATATATTAATAGATTTATCTATATCTATATATATATAGATATATTTATATATATCTATATATATATATAGATATATCTATATATACATAAAAATATAAAATTACTGGGTTTCTTTAAAGTCTATTTTGCTTGTACAAAGACAGTTGCATTGGTCTACTGTATATACAGCTAGTAGGCCTAGATACTTTTGAACCATGCACCTTTAGACCCTTCCCAGTGGGCAGTGTTCACTACTGTTCACCACAAAATGCTAGGCACACTGCATTATGCTTATTGATTCAATGCCCAGGGATGCCCCAGGTCTTTCACAATCCTACCGATGCCTCTGCTGCACTCGGTTTGGTCAGGTAGCATTATAGTTAAGTGGGTCAGACAGGTGAGCTGTCACTAGAACCACTGGAAAAATGCTTGTCTTACTATGAATAGATAGGGGCTACAGCAAAATGGCTGCAGAAGCCTGTAGATGTGGAAATGTATTGATCATGGGCTCTAACAAAATGGCTGAATAAGTTTTCCCATTACTACCTCTGCATAGAGGGCATTGGGAGGACACTGGAGCCCATTTTTCTAGAGCTTGTGAACAACAGGTGCCCCCATTTATGGGCTTCAATGACCATATTGTCTGTAATGACACCTGACTCTAGCAACACCTCACCCAGTTGACTGTAGTTAGCAGCACCTGATCCAGTTAACTTTAGTGACAACTGATACATTTACATTTAGGGATACCCTTACATGACTCATATGAGAAGATAGGTGGCACCTGACTAATCTGAGGAGCTGATGCAAGGATGACAAAGGAATTATGTACACTGTACACAGACATGATCAGCATCTACCTGCAAAATTGAAATGGAAACCATTATTCAGGTAGGTGGCTAACCAGTCGCAGTAGTTACTGGGCCGTGGGATCCAAAAGCTGTAATTACTGCCGGGTCATAACAGCCATGCTCACCGATCTCCACTGTCTACTGTAAGATCCACCTAAAAAAAAGCTTATAAAAACATGTCATTGTATGAACAGGCATGCATCATGGGATGTTTTTACTATGGGTGGTTGGAACTGTATTAATAAAAATGTTAACATTTAATGTTTAAATGGACACATTTAAGAGTATTTTGATCATTACTAAAGTTGTTTCTTTTAAACAACAGGAAGGGAGCTATAGGAGCTTATGATACAACAACAAAGTGTATAGTTCACTTGAGGTATGGAATGTGTTATCAAATGAAAGTGGAATATTTTCAACCGGAAGAACTTCAGCAGCAACTCTATGAGCTGTTCACATCCAACACAGGTAACTTACTTTTGTTATAGATAACTGTAAGGAGAACATGTTAAAGTAGACCTCTTAGCATTTTTTCAAAACATACCATTAACTGCCCTTCTTTTCTAAAATGGCACATATGCCAATTGGTAAGGTGATTTATTAAGGTCATTCAAAATTCAGTAACCCATATTAATCAGATTTTGTTTACTGATGTGTTACCACTGAAAGACAAATTCCTGTGTGTAAATGGTATGTTTAGCACTACTCATTTCGCCATACTGAAAAATCTTGTATGACTTTGTAGAGCTCATACAAAATGTTTGCTATTCATTTGCATAACTGAAAGCTCATGTGTATGTTGGCTAATAGTTATCTCACAGCAGTAATTCCTTTCTTATCCAAAGTCTTTGTAATCATGTGTCATGTTTGGTAGATTTCCTTTCCCAATCCTGCACAGAAACATACATGCCGGCTTTGAATATATGGATATGTGTATTGTTTTTCCTTCTTACATGTGAGTGTATTACCTTTTAAATGGTTTTAAGCTTTTTTACACTATGGAGCGGCGTCTATCTGTTTAATTTACATGAGCAACCAGATATAGAACATTGCGGCCATATGTGTATATCGGTATCCCTGATTTATTGAGTGTCCACAGTGGAAGATTTGGGGTCCACTCTTAACGCCCAAAAAAGCTGGTTATGACCATCCTGAAAGGAGGGTCATGTGGAGTCGGTAAGCGACCATTTCATCTATCACTTTCAGTGAAGGAGTCGGTGGCTGCCATCATATAATCCTTGGGACTGTAAACCGCGTTCCACCTCTGATTATCTTCACGTCACACACTTGGATTGAAATTGAATTTTTTGTTTATTTTCTCCACTTTGGCTTAATGGTGTGGAGAGTTTTTTCTCCCTTTTGTATATTTTCTTTTGTTACTTGCACTGTCACCTGACACGGTTTATATGTTTTAGTCAGGGTTTTAATACCAGCCCCTTTTTATATGTACTGATAGTTTAATTGATTAACTAAGGACACCTGCACAGTCATTATGATGTTAGTTTGATGAATTAGGTTTGGTTGAGTGCAACACGATACTACAAAATTTCTTACTAGAAAGGATATCTTCTACGATGTTTGCAGTCTCATCTTTTTTTTTGTATTTTTATTCATTTTTATTGAAATGATTTTGTTCAGTATTTTTTTTTTTATTATTGCACAGGTGCGCGAGTCTGTTAATTAGAGTCCATTACGTAAGAAGTGCATAACACAGGCTGCAGGGCTCAGGAGTGTGCATTACAGAGTACAGGGGTCAGAAGTGGGTGACGCATACAGTGGAGGGGTACATAACACAGAAGTTCAGGACTGAAAGACGCAGAGAATGCAGAGAGGCCAGGGGTCAAAAGTATGTATCTCACAATTTAGCGTACAGAGTAGAACCAAAAATGACCCCCTCCTCACAGTAAAGGTTATGTGACAGGAACGGAGGAGTAGCCTCCCTTGACTTTGCATATGAATGAGCTAGAAGCTGGATTTGCATTCAAAGGAGCTTATTCATATGTCTTGCCATCAGATTATGTATATGTAAATTACATGATGATCATATTCATATTCAAAGCATATGGTGATTTGCATATGAATACATAGAACACAATGTACAGGGGCAGAGCCTTTGCGGAACAAAGCACATGTACACAGAACAATGGGCCTGAGCTGAAAAGGCAGGACAGCCCTACACAATCCTGGATTGTTGGGAGGTATGGTACATGTGTAGGAATCCTCACAAATTAAGTTTACATACTTCAAGATTGTTCAGAATAATAAGAGTAGGCTAGGAATACTTGAAACACAATGTGGAATTTAATATACAGTATAATTTTACATTTTGACCATAGATATGGTGAAAAATGTAGCACATAACAATTATACATAAATATCGTTATATTTGTGTGAAAAAAATGAGTATACTGAAAAATAAACTAAAAATCCATGTGAAATAATAGTCAATCAACCAATATGTATTGAGCAAAATGGTTGCCTGTATCCAAAATAAGATAAGTGAATGTCCAACTGTGTGAACCAAGAAAACAACCACCGAGTGGTGTGTATCCCAGAATGGTGAAAATGGGTATGCAGGACCGTGGAAACAACATCAAGGAGGAAAAACATCAGCGACTGAATATCAAGTATATGCCCTTACCAGATCAGGAGGACTCTACTGTCAGCGACATAGAGTCATCAAGGAAGTGTGCCACACAGGGCAGGTGTGTAAAAATCCAAGTGGTTCAGACCTCTAGCATGGAATTCAGGGAAAAGCCAGGAAAAACTTCCAAATCTACCGCCAATTCTGAAACTTCGGAGTAGGATCTTGGAGGGTGGGTATACCAGGGCAGAATACCCACTCACATCAGGATAATATGTAGAGAAAAGAATATTGCTTCCACATAGTGCAGGTAAAAAAGGGGGGTATTTTATTTCTAAAAAACTGATAACAATAAAAAGTGATCACAATAAAATAAGGGCAACATGGAGAGTGATAGAGCAGCCCTACGCGTTTCGACCAAGGGGTCTTCAACTGGGGCATAAATCACCTCTTCCACATTGCCTATATATATAAATAAAATGAATAATACAGGACCAATTATCAAAGAAAACAGAAAACTTCCTCCTATTGGAGTATAGTGGTCATCTGACTAACAAATCCAGAACTTAATCACATGAACCAATGGTAAACAAAGAATGCAAGACATGTGAGCCAAATAGCCAACCAGCGGACAGACCGGAAGGTCCTATCCCCGTGGCCACAGGCTCACATGGCAAACAAAAGGAAATGACGTCATGTCACAAAGCCCGCTAAAATGTGGGTCTGAAGTCACGTGGCACGTGGAGACTGTAGCACGTGACCGCACAAGGGGAATGTCTGAAAAAAGCCTGCAAAATGCAGCCATATGGTCACATGACCCACCCCGGCAGGTGACCACACTGAACCCACATGACCAGAAACAAATGTTATGGAGAAAAATACCGATAATGGGGATTGTACTATAATCTACGATGATAGTTATAACAGTCACCTAGAGCTAGTTAACAAAACCCAAGAAAAGATATAAAGAAAAAAAATTATTCAAAAAAGGGCAATCTCCGTGGCATAAGAACACGACCGGAAATGGGAGACAAAGGCTAAAGCACGGTCGCCCAACCGGAAGTAGTCCCAGACCAGGGAAGCAAGTCCCAACAAAATAATATAAAAAGACCATAAAATTAGTACAAGGAAAAAAGGGGATTATCTACGTGTCTCGGGGCCACAACAGGAAATGGGAGACAGTGCAGAAAAGAATGCGCGGCCGCCCTACCGGAAGTGGTCATGGACTAGGAAGAATATTGTTGAATGATATAGAGATACTATATAAAATCACTTGGAATAAAGTGCCAGTAGGATCCTTGTTATGAAACTGTAAATAATGGCGAGGTACTGTATGCTTGCTTTTCCCACTTTTAATCCCAGCAACATGTTCATTTACTCTAATGGAAAATGTCCTAATGGTACGTCCCACATATTGCTTTTGGCAAGGACAGGTAAGCAAATATACGATGTATTGGGAAGCACAAGTGGTGAAATGTCTCATGGAATAAGTGCGTAAGGTAACGGTGGATCTAAATGTGTTGGTTTTATGTCTCCCCCCGATGTTGTGGAGACACACGTTACATTTTAGACATGTGCACACTGAAATATTTTGTTTCGGAATTTAGTTTTCGTCCGAAAAATACATTTATTTAGTTACTCCCGAAATTCGTTTTTATTTACTTCATTTTTCGTTAAAAATTGCATTCGTCCAAAAATCCAAATTAAGGTCGAATCTGTCATTGAAGGCTTATGGTGTCTGTCGAATTTTCAAAGAAGATTAGATGGAGCAGCTAAACTGTACGACGCCGTATAGTTTACCTGCTCCGTTGAATCTTCTTAGAACTTTCAACAGACACCATAAGCCAAACTAAGTGTGTACTTAGTTCTAGCTATTTTACTGCTCCTCCTCTTTGGTTACAATCAGCCAATAACATTCATCATCATCATTATTTTTATCTATCTTTTCTCCCCTACGTCAAATCTTTTCTCCCCTATGTCAAATCTTTTCTCCCCTATGTCAAATCTTTTCTCCCCTACGTCAAATCTTTTCTCTCTATGTAGGATAATCTTGGACTAATAGAGTTAAGGTTAGGGACATTCGACCACAGGTTTGATGGACACAGATTGTTATTGTCATCATCATGTCGAATCTCCTATCTATATCGAACTGTTGTAGCCATGAAAACGAAAATAAAGCATTTGTTTATGTCGGATCTTTCATTTTTCGGATTCTGCACTTTCGTTATCGTTTGTTAAAACGATAACGAAAATACTTGAAATTCGGACGAAAATGCATTCGGACGAAAACGAATGCACATGTCTATTACATTTATGACACGGGTAGTAACCCTTACACTGCTGGAAGAAGGATACTTTCTCAGGGGGGTCCAATCACGTTCGGGGCAACCTGCCCCTGAATAGACTGTGCCCCCCTAAAAATGACACCATCTTGTTCAGGGAGAACAGGACCAAGCAGCCTGTCATTCCGGAGCACCTTCCAATGTTTTTTTAAAATCTCCCTAATCTGTTTGGAATGGGTAGTAGTAAAGAAGGAACATCTAAATCTAGAATCTAGAACTTCTTTAGGACGTTCAACAAGGGTGGAGCTTCTCTCTGTTATTAAACTTTGTTAATCTCAGCATCTAAATCATCAGAGTTGTAACCTTTTTCCAGAAATCTATTCTTAAGGACCTGAGACTGGGACAAATAGTCTGAAGTCCTTGTACAGTTACGACGTAACCTTAAGAACTGACTACGAGGAATCGACTTCAACCATTGGGCCTGATGGCAGCTGTCAACTGGAATATATCCATTTCGGTCAGTAGGTTTGAAGTATGTCCTAAACTCCAAATCTTGCTCAACTACCATGATCTCAAAGTCTAAAAAATTAACTGAAGTGGTACTGGCCTCATAGCTCAAAACAATCCCCCGGTCATTGAGATTGAGTGTAGCCATGAAATTATCCAAAGATGCACGGTCTCCACCCCGTAGGAGGAGGATGTCGTCAATATATCTTGCCCAGAGAACCAACTCGGGTCTCTGGGAGGCATAGACAACATCCTCCTCCCACTGGGCCATAAAGAGGTTGGCAAGACTGGGGGGCGAACTTCGCCCCCATAGCCACACCCCTTTTCTGTAGATAGAACTGGTTTTGAAACCAAAAATAGTTGTGTCGGGTGGAAAATTTAAGGAGCTGCATAATAAAGTTCCGTTGTAATGGCGGAAGCCTAGCATCCCTAGACAGATGATGCTCAACAGCGTTAAAGCCCAAACCATGAGGTATGCATGTATAAAGTGCGGCCACGTCTGCTGTAACCAAAATCATCCCTTCTCGGAATTCGACCGACTCAAGCAATTTAATAGTATCTCTAGTATCCTTTAGGTATGATGAAGTAGAACGAACTAAAGGTTTGAGGTAAAAATTGACATATCTTCCTATGCGAGCCGTAACCGAGTCAATCCCGCTGACTATAGGTCGGCCAGGGGGATTGACTGGGTCCTTGTGGACCTTGGGGAGGTAATAAACGGCAGGAATACGTGGAACCAGGGGAACTAAAAAACTTCTCTCTTTCTTGTTGAGAATCCCCAATGAAAAACCCTCATCAACCAGTTCAACTAAAGTCTTTTTATAACGAACCGTAGGATCCATGGGAATAGGGCTATATTACAGGAATCATTCAGAATCCTGTTAATTTCTTTTAGATAATCCTCCTTGTCCAAAATAACAATCCCCCCGCCTTTGTCAGCGGGACGGATGACAAGGTTTTTCCTTTTACATAATTGCTTTAATCCAACTTTAAAGCCAGCCCCTTTTAAGTCCTTTTTCTTTTTGCCTTGGACCCCCCACCCCCCTCGGGTCCCTCTTTTCTTTCTAAATTTCCCGGATAATCCTCTGTGGGTCTCTGAAAACCCGAATGTTGAATAGAACCTGGATGGTTTTGGTTGTAATTATAAGGGGATCTATTAGGTAGATCATCTTCCCTATCATAATAAGAGTATGATTCTTGATAGGCATCATAGGGAACATTCTCACGGAGTGGTGTAAATCGATTTTGTAAACGAATCGGAGTACGGTAATTATAATCATGATTCTGATAGCGTTGACCATGGTTATCATGGTGACTCCCTCGATTATAGGGGGAACCTCCTGAACTTTCTTTGTAGTACGGGTCAACAGGGTATCCCCGTTGTTGACCTCTACCTCTACCTCTGGAGACCCCACCCCTATGGAATGAGGTAGGAGGCGGGGGGCCAACAGGGGTACGAGGGGGTACATGTCTAGAACCCTGTTTTTTGAAAGTACCAACCCTAGAGTCTTGTGTGTGGTTTTGAATCTGATGAGACACAGTAGCAATCCCCTGAGGTGGCTCATAAAACGAATCTCCTATCTGGATTTGATGCTGTGGAATTGGAAGCCTCCATGGGAAGTGGCTCTCCATTCGCAAGAGTAGGTGGAATGATCTTTTTCTGCCAATTAAAGACTAAATTAGTCGTATAATCGGTAAAATCTCTATTATATTTTTTTTGTTTTTTATTTCTTTGGTCCTTTTCTTCTTTCTCTAAAATATTTTTCAAATTAGTGGACAATGCAATATATTCGGCTGTGGTCTTGTGTGGAATCAACTTATCTCTCAAATCTTTAATTTCTTTATCTATAAGGGATAGTTTGATCTTTTTCTTATCAACTAAAAATTCAAGAAGTTTTATCCCCACATCATTAAAATATTTAAACCATGATTCCAAATCGGGTTCATCCTGCTGTGGGTGGATATCCCACCGAAGACCGCTGGGTACCATCTGTTCTTTGACATATTGTTCAAGGAAAGCTGTATCTCATTGGAGATGGAGCTCACTGATCATGTTGTTTTTGAGTATAGGACCGCTAGGTCCCTTAACACTGACAGTGTTTTTGTGACCACTAACCCTGATTCCGAGATGGGAGGCTTGTTCGTCAGGCTTAAAAACCTGATGATCAGTGAGCTCCATCTCCAATGGGATACAGCTTTTCTTGAACAATATGTCAAAGAACAGATGGTACCCAGGGGTCTTCGGTGGGATATCCACCCACAGCAGGAGGAACCCGATTTGGAATCATGGTTTAAATATTTTAATGATGTGAGGATAAAACTTCTTGAATTTTTAGTTGATAAGAAAAAGATCAAACTATCCCTTATAGATAAAGAAATTAAAGATTTGAGAGATAAGTTGATTCCACACAAGACCACAGCCGAATAAATTGCATTGTCCACTAATTTGAAAAATATTTTAGAGAAAGAAGAAAAGGACCAAAGAAATAAAAAACGAAAAAAATATAATAGAGATTTTACCAATTATACGACTAATTTAGTCTTTAATTGGCAGAAAAAGATCATTCCACCTACTCTTGCGAATGGAGAGCCACTTCCCATGGAGGCTTCCTATTCCACAGCATCAAATCCAGATAGGAGATTAGTTTATGAGCCACCTCAGAGGATTGCTACTGTGTCTCATCAGATTCAAAACCACACACAAGACTCTAGGGTTGGTACTTTAAAAAAAAACAGGGTTCTAGACATGTACCCCCTCGTCCCCCTGTGGGTCCCCTACCTCCAACCTCGTTCCATAGGGGTGGGGTCTCCAGAGGTAGAGGTAGAGGTCAACAACGGGGATACCCTGTTGACCCATACTACAGAGAAAGTTCAGGAGGTTCCCCCTATAATCGGGGGAGCCACCATGATAACCATGGTCAACGTTATCAGAACCATGATTATAATTACCGTACTCCGATTCGTTTACAAAATCGATTTACACCACTCCGTGAGAATGTTCCTTATGATGCCTATCAAGAATCATACTCTTATTATGATAGGGAAGAAGATCTATCTAATTTATCCCCTGATAATGACAACCAAACCAATCCAGGTTCTATTCAACATTCGGGTTTTCAGAGAGCCACAGAGTATTATCTGGGAAATTTAGAAAGAAAAGAGGGACCCGAGGGGGGTGGAGGGTCCAAAGCAAAAAGAAAAAGGACTTAAAAAGGGGCTGGCATTTACAATTTGAGTTCTGCCACCCTGACCGATGCCGAAAAGTTGGTATTAGAGAAGGGGCTTAAATTTGTTCCTCCCAAACCCCTCAATAAGTTTACTACATTCATTTATGTTTTAAAGTTTACTCGGAAACTTAGCAAACAAAGACATTTTTTGGCTCAACCACATTAAAGAAATTATGTAAAAGGAAAAACCTTGTTATCCGTCCCGCTGACAAAGGCGGGGGGTTTGTTATTTTAGAGGATTATCTAAAAGAAATGAACAGAATTCTGAATGATTCCTGTACATATTGCCCTATTCCCATGGATCCTACGGTTCGTTATAAAAAGGCTTTAGTTGAATTGGTTGATGAGGGTTTTTTTATTGGGGATTCTCAACAAGAAAGAGAGAAGTTTTTTAGTTCCCCTGGTTCCACGTATTCCTGCCATTTATAAGTTCGCCCCCAGTCTTGCCAACCTCTTTATGGCCCAGTGGGAGGAGGATGTCGTCTATGCCTCCCAGAGACCCGAGTTGGTTCTCTGGGCAAGGTATATTGACGACATCCTCCTCCTATGGGATGGAGACCGTGCATCTTTGGATAATTTCATGGCTACACTCAATCTCAATGACCGGGGGATTGTTTTGAGCTATGAGGCCAGTACCACTTCAATTCATTTTTTAGACCTTGAGATTCATGGTAGTTGAGCAACATTTGGAGTTTAGGACATACTTCAAACCTACTGACCGAAATGGATGTATACCAGTTGACAGCTGCCATCAGGCCAAATTGTTGAAGTCGATTCCTCGTAGTCAGTTCTTAAGGTTACGTCGTAACTGTACAAGGACTTCAGACTATTTGTCCCAGTCACAGGTCCTTAAGAATAGATTTCTGGAAAAAGGTTACAACTCTGATGATTTAGATGCTGAGATTAACAAAGTTTTATTAACAGAGAGAAGCTTCACCCTTGTTGAACGTCCTAAAGAAGTTCTAGATTTAGATGGTCCTTCTTTACTACTTATTCTACCCAGTCCAAACAGATTAGGGAGATTTTTAAAAAACATTGGAAGGTGCTCCGGAATGACAGGCTGCTTGGTCCTGTTCTCCCTGGACAAGTTGAGGTCCTACTTCCCGTTTGGGTTGAACGTGGAGTGGGACCCCAACTCGTTTATTAACCAGTCTTAGAGATTTCCCCCATTTTATATAGTATTTCTATATCATTCAACAACATTCTTCCTAGTCCATGACCACTTCCGGTAGGGCGGCCGCGCATTCTTTTCTGCACTGTCTTCCATTTCCTGTTGTGGCCCCGAGACACGTAGATAATCCCCTTTTTTCCTTGTACTAATTTTATGGTCTTTTTATATTATTTTTTTGGGACTTGCTTCCCTGGTCTGGGACCACTTCCGGTTGAGCGACCATGCTTTAGCCTTTGTCTCCCATTTCCGGTCGTGTTCTTATGCCATGGAGATTGCTCTTTTTTGAATAAAATTTTTTCTTTATATCTTTTCTTGGGTTTTGTTAACTAGCTCTAGGTGACTGTTATATCATCGTAGATTATAGTACAATCCCCATTATCAGTATTTTTCTCCATGACATTTGTTTCTGGTCATGTGGGTTCAGTGTGGGCACGTGCCGGGGTGTGTCACGTGACCATATGGCTGCATTTCGCTGGCTTTTTTCAGACATTCCCCTTGTGCGGTCACGTGTTACAGTCTCCGCGTGCCACGTGACTCCAGACCCGCGTTTTCGCAGGCTTTGTGACATGACGTCATTTCTTTTTGTTTGCCATGTGAGCCTGTGGCCACGGGGATAGAACCTTCCGGTCTGTCCGCTGGTTGGCTATTTGGCTCACATGTCTTGCATTCTTTGTATACCATTGGTTCATGTGATTAAGTTCTGGATTTGTTAGTCAGATGACCACTATACTCCAATAGGAGGAAGTTTTCTGTTTTCTTTGATGATTGGTCCTGTATTATTCATTTTATTTAAATATATAGGCAATGTGGAAGAGGTGATTTATGCCCCAGTTGAAGACCCCTTGGTCAAAATGCATAGGGCTGCTCTATCACTCTCCATGTTGCTCTTATTTTATTGTGATCACTTTTTATTGTTATCAGTTTTTTAGAAATAAAATACCCCCCTTTTTTACCTGCACTATGTGGAAGCAATATTCTTTTCTCCACATATTATCCTGCTGTGAGTGGGTATTCTGCCCTGGTATACCCACCCTCCAAGATCCTACTCCGAAGTTCCAGAATGGGCAGTAGATTTGGAAGTTTATCCTGGCTTTTCCCTGGATTCCATCCTAGAGGTCTGAACCACCTGGATATCTACACACCTGCCCTGTGTGGCACACTGCCTTGATGACTCTATGTCGCTGACAGTAGAGTCCACCTGATCTGGTAAGAGCATATACTTGATATTCAGTCGCTGATGTTTTTCCTCCTTGATGTTGTTTCCATGGATGGATCTGCATACCTATTTTCACCATTCTGGGATCCACACCACTCGGTGGTTGTTTTCTTGGTTCACACAGTTGGACATTTGGACATTCACTTATCTTATTTTGGATACAGGCAACCATTTTGCTCAATACATATTTCGTTGATTGACTATTATTTCACATGGATTTTTAATTTATTTTTTAGTATACTACTTTTTTTCACACAAATATCACGATATTTATGTATAATTGTTATGCACTACATTTTTCACCATTCTGTTGTTTTTTGTATGTCACATTGTATGTAGCTGCTTATTTCACATCTGTTTTAGGTTAGCGCAGGGTTTTCCTACATACCCATACATTGACCATACATATGCTTTAATGGAAGTTTCCACATAGACAGTTGATACAGTAAGAAGTATGCCCCTATGTCACGTACCTGGTTGAGGAGCCTGATAAGATGAGGAAGGCCTCTCTTACACCTCTGACTCAGGGCCCCTGATAGAGGAGATAGGTAGGGCAGGAGTACAGAGTTGCCTATTGACTTTGCTAGCAGCAGGGCTGGACGGACTCTCAGGATCAAGCAGGGGAAGACCGTCAGTGGACCGCAGCAGAGCAGGAGTGCCGGATTGACACCAGTGAGCAGGAGACAGGAGCAGGCTGAGACCGTCAGTAGATCACAGTGGAGCGGGAATGCCAGATAGACACCAGTGGAATATAGGCAGAGGCTCACAAAAGGCAGTTCAGCAGCGATGGAGACAGAAGCAGATTTAGATGAACTGGGTCATACACAGGCAGATGGATCAGGTGCAGATGCGTAGGCAGAAGCAATGTCAAGATGCAGGCTGAGTCGGTAACAGATCAGTGGAGCAGCATCAAGGGGAATAGGCAGAAGCGTGGTCAGAGGCAAGCCAGGATTAATGCAGGCAGAGTTCAGGAGAAGTTAAGACAAGCCTGGTTGGTAACAGTAGTCAGATACAGAGTAACAGGTTGCAGGTATGCACAGGAATGCTGTAGACAAGACAGGACAGGCTTTAAATAACCTGCTTGGCGCCAATGTGAACAACAAACGCGCGTGCATGAGCAACAGATGTGCATGCATGCGAATGAATATGTGCGTGCGTGCATAATTCCTATTACCATAGACAGGAACATGAATTAGCCTGTGCCTATGCACAGAATGCTGTCTAGAAGAGCCATCTTGTCTGATGGAATGTCCTTTCTGACACCCTATGGGAAATTCTCCCTAACCTGCTTCAGTGGCAACTATGACATTTTGGATTTCCCCTTACTTTTTGTCCAGGGGCAAAGAGAGAGAGAGAGTAAATTTCTGCAGCAGCAACACAGATTGCAATATAAAGCAGAATAGAAGAAAACAAGGGTGCAGGACCAGAGGTTAAAAAGGTGACTTGATTTATTAGGTTAAAAACAATAGTACACTCATACAGGAGCAGCCTCTTTCCATCCTGAGTACACAGAGCAAGATGTGTATACAGCCAAGAGATTTTCTGCAGTATAGGGACACTGCTAAACTATAGTTAGGTGTGCTGGACTCACTGTTAGAGCTTCCAAATCATGGTATCTTTGGGAACTCATGGAGAAACTGCAATACATGGGGCTAAACCACCAAGCGGCAATGCATTTCAAGGTAAATCCCTCTTTGTCAAGCCTGACCACAAATTGTAGTATGGGTAATTTAAACAGATGGGACGCTAAGCATTACAGCATGGTCCTAACGCAGGGCTTACCATTCTCCAGATTAAAAAGCAATATCACAATAGAACATCTTTGTTCACAGTCTACATGGAACAGCAATATCACAGTTAGAATAACTAAAACAATGGGGGTGATTTACTAAAACTGGAGCACTCAGAATCTGGCGCATCTGTGCATGGTAACCAATGAGCTTCTAACATAAGATTGTTCAATTAAGCTTTAACAATAAAACCTGGAAGCGGATTGGTTTCTATGCAGAGCTGCACCGGATTTTTCACATTCCAGTTTTAGTAAATCCCCCCCAACAAGACTAAAAACAATGCACGGAAGAAGGGCAAAAAAAATGTTCATAAGTAGGGATGAGCTTCGTGTTCGAATCGAATGCATGTTTGACTCGAACACCGCCTATTCGACCGTTCGCCGAATTACGAATGATATCGGCCGTTCGTGCCAAATTCGAGTGACGCTTCACGGCCCATAATTCACTCTGGCATCGCAGTGCATTGCTGGCTGATGATTGGCCAAGCATGCACTATGACCCGCATGCTTGGCCAATCACAGCGCCGTCTGAACAGAGAGCCGTAATTGCGGTAATACCTACAGTATAGCAACCTGTAGCCAGGTGCTTGTGTAGGCTCATAGAAGTATTTCCAGCTACTGTACTGTGTACCCTGCACAGTCTGGCCTACAGTATAGCAACCTGTAGCCAGGTGCTTATGTAGGCTCATTGAAGTATTTCCAGCTACTGTACTGTGTACCCTGCACAGTCTAACCTACAGTATAGCAACCTGTAGCCAGGTGCTTGTGTAGGCTCATTGAAGTATTTCCAGCTACTGTACTGTGTTCTCTGCACAGTCTCACCTACAGTATAGCAACCTGTAGCCAGGTGCCTGTGTAGGCTCATTGAAGTATTTCCAGCTACTGTACTGTGTACCCTGCACAGTCTCACCTACAGTATAGCAACCTGTAGCCAGGTGCTTGTGTAGGCTCATTGAAGTATTTCCAGCTACTGTACTGTGTACCCTGCACAGTCTGACCTACAGTATAGCAACCTGCAGCCAGGTGCTTGTGTAGGCTCATTGAAGTATTTCCAGCTAGTGTACTGTGTACCCTGCACAGTCTGACCTACAGTATAGCAACCTGCAGCCAGGTGCTTGTGTAGGCTCATTGAAGTTTTTCCAGCTACTGTACTGTGTACCCCACAGTCTGACCTACAGTATAGCAACCTGCAACCAGGTGCTTGTGTAGGCTCATTGATGCCCAGCATTTTGAAGGCTCCGATGATGATACTGAGCTAGATGAAGGCAGTAACGTGAGCACGGACAGAGGGGGTGCCCAAGAAGGACAGCAATCTGGCAGTCATGTTCCCCCTGCTGCAGCATACTGCCAGGTTTGCTCCAGTGATGAGGAGGGAGGGGATGATGAGGTCACTGACTGAACGTGGGTACCTGATAGGAGAGAGGAGGAGGAGGCACATCACCAACTAGGCAGGATGCCCTCCAGGGGCCAGCCTAAGGGCAGCACACTGACTGGATCACACCTTAGAGCTCCGCATGTGCAGGGCGCTGCTGTCTCTGCGCGTTATTCCAAAAGTTCTTTTTGAGACGAGTGCATCAGAACGCACCGCTGCTATTTGCAACAAATGTCTCAATCGTATCTCGTGTGGCCAAAACATCTCCCGCTTGGGCACCACATGCTTGACCAGACATATGTTGACCTGCCATGCAGTTTGTTGGAAAGCGTACCTAAAAGACCCACACCAAAGAACAAAGAGGACCACTCCTTACTCCTCATCAGCTGGGATCTCCAACCCCACTATAACTTCATTCCTCTCTGAGACCTGCACTGAGAGGAATGAAGGTGTAGCATTAGGTGTGTCACAGCCAAGTACTTGCGGGCAATCTGCTATCGGTACACCGACGTCAGATTGTACCAGGCAAATTTCCCTGCCGCAGCTGCTGCACCGCAGAAAGAAGTTTGCTCCCAGCCTTTCACATGCCCAGCGGTTGAATGCTAGCTTGGCAAAATTGCTAGCACTTCAACTCCTACCTTTTCAGTTGGTAGACGCTGCCCCTTTCCGTGAGTTAGTGGAATGTGCGGTTCCTCAGTGGCAGGTTCCCAAATGTCACTTTTTCTCACGGAAGGCGATTCCGGCTCTCTACCGGCATGTGGAAGGCAATGTCTTGGCCTTGCTGGACAGGGCGGTCAGCGGTAGGGTGGACTCATGGTCCAGCAGGCATGGACAGGGAAGTTACCTAAGTTTCACGGCGCATTGAGTGACTCTGCTGGCAGCTGGGAAGGATGCAGGACAAGGTGCAGTAGTGTTGGAGGTTGTTCTGCCACCACGCCTCCAAAATGCCACTACTAGTGATTCTGACACACATCTCTCCTCCACCCCCTCCTCTTTTTCTTCCTCCATGGCCTCTTCCTGTGCTTTGTCCTCGGAACCAGCGGTGCTCCGTAGGCGTCTAAGGGGCTACGCAAGTATACAGGCCAAAAGATGCCATGCGGTGCTTGAGCTGGTGTGCTTGGGGGACAGGAGCCACACTGGGGCAGAGGTTCTGTCAGCTCTGCAGGGGCAGGTTCAGAGGTGGTTGACGCCACGTCAACTTAAGGCAGGAAAATTGCGACAATGGCACCAACCTCCTCTCCGCCCTCCAACAGGGACAAATGACCCATGTGCTCTGTTTGGCTCACGTCCTTAACTTGGTGGTGCAGCGGTTCTTGGGCAGGTACCCGGGCTTACAGGATGCCCTGAGGCAGGCCAGGAAAGTCTGTGTGCATTTCCACCGGTCATATAATGCCAGTGCTCGGCCTAATCTGTGACATGCCCACCAGGTGGAACTTAATGTTGGCCATGCTGCAGCGGCTGCACATACAGCAGAGGGCCATCAATGAGTACCTATGCGACTATGGCACCAGGACAGGGTCAGGGGAGCTTGTTTTTTTTTTCCCCCACGCCAGTGGGCCATGATCAGGGATGCATGCACTGTCCTGTCACCATTTGAGGAGGCCACGAGGATGGTGAGCAGTGACAGTGTATGCATCAGTGACACTGTCCCCTTTGTCCACCTGTTGGAGCACACGCTGCGTGGAATAATGGATAGGGCACTTGAGGCAGAACAGAGGCAGGAAGAGGAGGACTTCCTTAGCTCTCAAGGCCCCCTTTATCCAGACAATGTTCCTGCGTGCCCGCCGATCACACAGGAAGAGGAGGAGGAGGAGGATTGTGTCAGCATGGAGGTGGAGCCTGGCACTCAGCATCAGCAGCAGTCTTTAAGGGATCATTTACAGTCCCAAGAAACCCATGGACTTGTACGTGGCTGGGAGGAGGTGGCTGCGGATCATGTCGTTCTTAGTGACCCAGAGGACTCCGGACTGAATGCCTCAGCAAACCTATGCTGCATGGCCTCCCTGATCCTGCAAAGCCTGCAGAAGGATCCTCGTATTCGTGGTATCAAGGAGAGGGATCAATACTGGCTGGCAACACTCCTTGATCCACGTTACAAGGGTAAGGTTGCAGACCTTATCTTGCCATCGCAGAGGGAGCAGAGGATGAAACATCTTCGGGAGGCCTTGCAGAAAGGTCTGTGCAACGCGTTCCCAGAGACTGGGAGGTTACAAACTCCTGTTCCTGGACGTGTTGCTGAGGCTTCGGTCAGTCAAAGAAGGAGCGGTGGAGAAGGTGGCCGTCTGACCGATGTGTTCAGACAATTTTTTGGTCCGCAGCCCCAAGGTATGATCGGTTCCAGCAACCATCACCAGCGTCTGTTTTACATGGTGCAGGAATACCTAGGGGCAAGATCTGACTTGGACACCTTTCCCACCGAAAATCCTCTGGGTTTCTGGGGCTTGAGAATGGATCACTGGCTAGAGCTTGCACAGTATGCAATTGAGCTACTGGCCTGTCCTGCATCCAGCGTTCTTTCGGAACGCACATATAGTGCTGCTGGAGGCTTTGTAACCGATCACAGGGTGCGTCTGTCCACTGACTCGGTCGATCGACCGACCTTCATAAAAATGAATTAGTGTTGGATCACCACCAGCTACCAAGCAACTGATGCTGATGTAACCGAATATTTTTTTTGAAATGTCAGATCCCTTCAAAGACTGCCTATGCTGATGCTGAGTGACTATTCTGTTATGCTGAGTAATTATCCTCTTCCTCCTCAACGATCATGGTGATAGCTTGTAAGAACATTTTTGGTTCTGGGCACTGCCACCAGTGCCTAAGGCCCAATTTTTCAGCCCCTGTTTAACAGAGGCATGTAATTACAATTTTTGATGCAATTCTTTGCAGCAGGGCTAGTTCCTGCGCTCCAACTAGAGTATCTGTGAGGGGTTGCAGTGTTGTGGCACCAGTGCCTAAGGCCCATTTTTCAGCCCCTGTTTAACATGGGCATGTAATTTCAATTTTTGATGCAATTCTTTGCTGCAGGGCTAGTTCCTGCGCTCCAACTAGAGTATCTGTGAGGGGTTGCAGTGTTGTGGCACCAGCACCAGTGCCTAAGGCCCAATTTTGCAGCCCCTGTTTAACAGGGGCGTGTAATTACAATTTTTGATGCAATTCTTTGCAGCAGGGCTAGTTCCTGCACTCCAATTAGAGCAGGGATATACAATTAGCGGACCTCCAGCTGTTGCAGAACTACAAGTCCCATGAGGCATAGCAAGACTCTGACAGACACAAGCATGACACCCAGAGGCAGAGGCATGATGGGACGTGTAGTTTTGCAACAGCTGAAGGTCCTCTAATTGCATATCCCTGAACTAGAGTATCTGTGAGGGGTTGCAGTGTTGTGGCACCAGCACCAGTGCCTAAGGCCCAATTTTTCAGTCCCTGTTCGACAGGGACATGTAAATAGAATTCTTGATCTAATATTTCACAGCAGGGCCCGTTTCTGCACCCACCAAGAGTAACTGTGAGGACTTACAGTGTTGTGGCACCAGCACCAGTGCCTAAGGCCCAATTTTTCAGCCCCTGTTTAACAGGAGTGTGTAATTACAATTTTTGATGCAATTCTTTGCAGCAGGGCTAGTTCCTGCGCTCCAACTAGAGTATCTGTGAGGGGTTGCAGTGTTGTGGCACCAGTGCCTAAGGCCCAATTTTTCTGCCCCTGTTCAACAGGGACATGTAATTAGAATTCTTGATCTAATATTTCACAGCAGGGCCCGTTTCTGCGCCCACCAAGAGTAACTGTGAGGACTTACAGTGTTGTGGCACCACCACCACCAAAGGCCCAATTTTTCGGGCCCTGTTCAACAGGGGCATGTAATTACAATTCTTTATATAATATTTCACAGCAGGGCCCGTTCCAGCGCCCACCAAGAGCAACTGTGAGGACTTACAGTGTTGTGGCACCACCATCACCATCACCAAAGGCCAAATTTTTCTGCCCCTGTTCAACAGGGGCATGTAATTACAATTCTTGATCTAATATTTCACAGCAGGGCCCTGTAAGGGCTTACAGTGTTGTGGCAACACCAACACCTAAGGCTCAAATTTCTGCTGAGTATATAGGGCAGGCCCCTACTTTCAAACATCCAACTTACAAACGACTCCTACTTGCAAACGGAAGGAGACAACAGGAAGTGAGATGAAATCTACCCCTAGGAAGGGAAATTCTCTCCTGTAAGAGTCAATATGGGAAAAACTTTTCTCCTTTCCACTGATGCTTTATCACCAATCCTTGTTTCACTAAAAACCCCAAATTTTCAAAAAACATTTGTCATTGGGACAAAAAGTGAGATCATATCTTCTGAAGAGGAGCACAGACAGCAAAACAAAGGGGTAATAACCTTTCCCTATGTTTTCCAAAAAGCTTAAAATAGATTTTTTGACTGGAGCTAAACACGTTAAAAATGTACCAGTTCAAAATTACAAACAGATTCTACTTAACAACAAACCTACAGTCCCTGTCTTGTTTGCACAGCCTGTATACTGCTGTTTAGAGTATATAGGGCCTGGTGGCCCCACACCTTTCCTTTTTTTAATTTGGGTGTGGGGTTCCCCTTAATATCCATACAAGATCCAATGGGCCTGGTAATGGACTGGGGGGTACCCATGCCGTTTGTCTCACTGATTTTCCTCCATATTGCCGTGACCCGGCATTACATTAAAGCCGCAAGCCGTTTTAAATGACTTTTATTCCTTTAAAAATGTCATTTTGTGCAGGGACTGTTCTAAGCACGAGAAACACGCGCCACTTTACAGGCATACTATAGACACCCCCCAGATACGATATTTAAAGGAATATTTCACTTTTTTTATACTTTAAGCATCATTAAAATCACTGCTCCCGAAAAAACGGACGTTTTTAAAACTTTTTTTTGCATTGATACATGTCCCCTGGGGTAGGACCCGGGTCCCCAAACCCTTTTTAGGACAATACCATGCAAAGTAGCCTTTAAAATTAGCACTTTTGATTTTGAACGTTCGAGTCCTATAGACGTCAATGGGGTTCTAACGTTCGTGCAAATTTTCGGTCCGTTCGCAGGTTCTGGTGCGAACCGAACCGGGGGGTGTTCGGCTCATCCCTATTCATAAGGTAATAAAACATGATTGCTGCCTACATCCACCAGTGCCATAATGATTATACCAGCAAACTACAGAGCCCAGCACTGCTTGCACACTTGTGTGTTTTTTAGAGCAAATAAATGGCGCAGGAATTTAGTGGTCTGAGAATAAGAGGAGCAGCAGTTCTTACTGCAAGTATGAACGAGCCCTTAGGGTTTTTCTTTATGATTAAAGAATTGCTTACTGTACCTCCTTCATCAAAATAATGAATTAAAATCCCAAAAGAGATACCTTTAAAGCAGAACTAAAGTTCCAATGTCACAAACTGTGAGTAGGCAGGCTCTTGTAATCTCTCTTCTGCAATAAAATACACCTACCTATGGAGCCTAGCATACATCTCTGGTACGGTCCCCATGTGCAGGGATGACTGACTCCTGCACATGCGCAGAAGTTATGTCATTCCATGCTGGCTGATGAAAAGGCTTGAAGACCACTCAAAAGAAGATGCCGCTGCCGTAGAGGGACAGGTACGTTTAGCTCAGCTTGAATCTGAAAAAAGACACTGTTGGACTATGATAATGTAAAGTTGAATGTTCTTACTTGTTTTATCTGCCTGTCAATACTCATAATTAAAGCCCAACTCAACTCTAAGTTAAAATGTTTATCTAAATTATTTTTTTAATCTAAATTACAATCCTAATATGTTCCAGGTGCATTAAAACAAAATGTGTGAAAAGTCTTAGACCCCTTTTACACTGGGGCGTTTTTCAGGCATTATTCAGGCGCTTTAGTGTTAAAAAAAGCGCCTGTAAAGCGCCTGAAAGAAGCCTCATCTGCAATCCCAATGTGAAAGCCCGAGTGCTTTCACACTGAGACCCCTTTCACACTGGGGCGTTTTTCAGGCGCTTTAGCATTCAAAAAAATGCCTGTAAAGCGCCTGAAAGAAGCCTCATCTGCTTCTGCTTTCACACTGGGGCACTGCGCTGGCAGGGCGTCAAAAAAAGTCCTGCAAGCAGCTTCTTTGCAGCGCTTTCATGTTTTTGCCACCGGGCTGGGTGTGCCGATGGCCCGAGCCCTTTTACACTGCTAGCGCCCGAAAAATGCCTGAAAAATGCCCCAGTGTGAAAGGGGCCTTAAGCGGCACTTTACCAGCGTTTTTCGGGCGCTGGCAGTGTGAAAGGGCTCGGGCTTTCACATTGAGATTGCAGATGAGGCTTCTTTCAGGCGCTTTACAGGCGCTTTTTTTAACGCTAAAGCACCTGAAAAACGCCTGAAAAACGCCTGAAAAACGCCCCAGTGTGAAAGGGGTCTTACAGTTTGTGTTTTTTACTTATAAGTTCCTGTACACACGATCAGAATATCAAAAAATAATCTGATCATTAGTACTCAGTTGTCGGCCAAAATTTTCCGAAGGGACAAACACAAACATTTTTCAAACTTCAGTTTAATCAGTACAGTTTTCATCTGAAAATACAATACAAAGACATTACAAAACATTACATCACTTCAACATTTTTATTCTGTCATACGCAAAATTTCATATTTTAGTAACCTATTAGTTTTTATATTTACATAGTTGGTAGGTAAACTAATCGATATGGAGATTAGCATCCAAAAACAAAAAACGTACGATTATTAGTCCGATAATCTCATCATGTGTACTAGGCTTAATAAGCTAGAGCCTAGCATAGTCAGTAGGATAGCCTGCGAACTGCCACCATGCTGAAAATTGGGTTTCTAGCCCTCTGTGTGGAAGTAGTGATCTATTTGCAGAGGAGCCAGAGCTCTCCAATTAGTGGGGATTATAGGTTTTTCTAATTGCAGAGCTAATGGTCGCACTCATTAGGGGGTAACCGTATGCTAGAGATGTGCACGACAGAAAAATGTTTTCGTTTTTTTTTATGTTCATTAAGTTAATAATTTCATTTCATCGTATTCGTTATATTAGAATGATTTGTTTTTGGAATTTGTTTTGTTTATTCTGATTTGTTTCATATATTCGTTATTTTCTAATTCTAATTTCAGAAGACGGCTATATTCGTTCTATTCTATTTTTTTTTATTCTGTTCTTTTCTATTTTATACTATTTTATTTGTTTCTATTCTTTTATCATCTATTCTGTTCTGTTTTATTCTATCACACATCCAAATCTCTGAATAACGAAAATTTTGTCTGAAATTTGATTCATAACAAAACAAACTGCACATGTCTACCGTATGCCAAATGTCTGCAATGAGACCACCAGGAGACAGGCTTTTCTACTGAGGCTTAAGCCCCGTACACACGATCCGATTATCGGACAAATGATCGGCCGTTTTTTTTGTATGCTGATCTCACGTCGAATCTGATGAGTTTACTAAAGTCACGAAAATTCCCGTATGACAGCATAAAAATTCGGAAGTAATGTCATGTGTTGTAATGCATTTGTATTGCAATTTCGAACGATAGGTGTACTGATGAAACGAAAATCGTACGATCTGGCATCGTACGAAAAAAATTTCCGTGCATGTCCGATAGAATAATATCGGATGAACTGTCCTGATCGGCTCTCGAAAGCTCTGTACTTACGATCCGATTATCGTACGATCGATTTGAATGTGGCATTTTTCGTACGATTTTCGGATCATGTGTACGGGGCATTAGAAAGCAAACAATCTGTAAGACAGCGAACACCTTTTCTTTTGATGCACCTGAAATACATTTTGCTGATTTAAGCTGAAGTTTAAAGCAGTATTTAACCCAAAATAAAAATTGTATTACATTGTAGCTTACCAATTATTAGATGTGGTGGCTGCATTAGTTTTCCTTTCTTTGGCCATTCTCCCTCTATTCTCACCTGGTAATCTGGTCAGCAACACACCTCCGGTATTAGTGAGACAACACTCTGGATGATGAATGAACACAGGGGGCACAGCAGAGAGCAACATTGTCAGTCGGGGGGGGGGGGGGTAGTGTTAAATTTATTATCAGATTTAAATACACTAAACAAATGGAAGCCAAATTCCAGCGCACACTTGATAATCAGTCGAAGCCAACATTATTTGGGGGGATTACAAGATTTGCATGAATAAATAAAAGCTAACCATTATAATCACCCCTACCAATGTTAAGTGGCTTGTCTCATCCAGGTAAACTGTTGCATTCTGCTGGATAGCTTGTGCTTTGATAAACAACAGACTTGCTGGCTGGATCACCAGATGAAAATAGAAGAAAAAAAGACTAAAAAAGGAAATTAATACAATCATCATATTTAATGCCCTGTACACACGATAGGATTTTCCAACAACAAAATCCATCGGATTTTTTCCGACGGATGTTGGCTCAAACTTGTCTTGCATACACACGGTCACACAAAGTTGGTCGGAAATCCCGAATGTCAAGAACGCGCTGACGTACAATGCGTACGATGAGCCGAGAAAAATTAAGTTCAATAGCCAGTGCTGCTTTTCTGCTTGATTCCGAGCATGCGTGGCACTTTGTGCACCGAAATTGTGTACACACGATCGGAATTTCCGACAACAGATTTTGTTGTCGGAAAATTTGAAAACCAGATCTCAAATTTTGTGTGACAAAAATTTCTATGAAAAATGTGTGATGGAGCCTACACACGGGCGGAATTTCTGACAACAAGGTCCTATCACATATTTTCCATCGGAAAATCCTATTGTGTGTACAGGGCATAGGAATCGATAAGCTGCAATATAATAAATGTTTCCTTTTGGGTGTAATACTGCTTTAAGTTAGCATAATCAAAGACATGCTGTAGATGGTGGTTGGATGTGAAGACACAACTGTCACAGTCAAATCATCTCTACACAACTATATGATCCTAGCATGCATGTTCATGTACGTGTACAGTGAAAGAGTTTTAAAGTAATGTACTGTATGTATGCCAACTTGTAATTTGTCTTCCATCAGACGATTCAGAGGTTAACCCTGATGTAAATGAGAAAGCTGAGAACTGCCTAAAGGCAAGATATAAAGATCTCACTGGCCATGAATTTAATCAGAAGGTAAAAAAATTTAATTTGCCCTACCATGAAACCCATGTTCTATTGATGTCACAGCAACCTGGATGATGTATATTGTTTTGGTGTTCTTGCAGGTAAAATGTAATATTTCTAAATAATTGATGATGCATCAGGTTACCAAAATAATCAGGCTAGAGCGTGATGGATGATTTTTAAGACCAATAAGAAAAAATATGCGGCGCTTACTAATACTCAGAGGAAGGTAAGTAAATATGTAAAACCAACAACCATACCAGGAGACAACAAGACCGGAACTCCAGGTATTGATTATGTCTATAAAATTGATCTTCCACTACGTTGTGCAATCAAAGGTCACGATAAACCAGTATTGCATCAAAGAATGAAATTCCTAAAACAGGAGCAAATCCTATAAACTTAAACGAAATGTGAATGATCAGTTCAAATACCCTTTGAAAAAGTGACGTGGCAGTCATGCAACGCGTCAGAGAGGAGAGAGGCGGGTCGTTCGGCTGCACTCCTCTTTCCGATCACGGCCGGGATCGGTGAGCGGAGAGCAGCCTGAGTGTTCGTTTGTACATGTGTTTTTAGATGTAAGTGGGCTTGTGTTTAAATAAATCTTGATTATATTTACTACACTATGGAGTCCTTCCTTCTTTTGAGCTGAATTTGCTTGAGCCACCTGGAAGCAGAATCCTGGAGACCCCTGTCATCAAGGAGATCGGGAAGCTGTCTGTTCATCTGTTATTAGCTTATTAGGCTGTGATCGTTCAGCCGTGAGGTGAGAGGCTGGGGGAACCACTATTCTTACACACCTTTAATTTATCACTGGTTACTCTTGGAGGAATTTTTTTGGCACGATTTTCCAATTGAATCTGTCACGATGGAGATCTGAACGTATATGGGACTCTTTTGAGACTGTTCTCTATTTTTTAGTCACAGTATTAATTTATTCACATTATGTGTTATCACTGATGTTGCACTTTATGCTGTGTTTCACTTGTTACACTTAGTGATTTATTAGTTTCCTTTTTTTGGATGCCACACTGATTGCTATATTTGCATTTACTTTTACTTCTAGTTTAACATTATTCACTCGCATTTATGCTTAATATCGTTGGAGTGGTGGATTTTGAAGATCTTAATTGTATATTTATGCTGCACTTTGTATGAATCTAGTTGTGCTTCACTTGCTACACATATATACCTATTAGTCATTTAATTGTTTTATATATTTTTTGGATGTCGCACTGATTGCCTTATTTGCATTCGCCTGTTTTAGGGAAACACTTTATTTTGTATCTATTTATATTATTATTGGAGTGGCGTTTTTTTGAAGATCTTTTAGGCTGTATGGTGTGTGGATACAGTTATTCTCACACTCATTTATTGATATTTATTCATGTTACACATGTTATGGGCTATTTAGAAACAGCTACTGATCATTCACATTTCGTTTAAATTTATAGGATTTGCTACTGTTTTAGGAATTTCATTCTTTGATGCAATACTGGTTTATCGTGACCTTTGATTGCACAAAGTAGTGGAAGATCAATTTTATAGACATAATCAATACCTGATGTTCCGGTCTTGTTGTCTCCTGGTATGGTTGTTGGTTTTACATATTTACTTGCCTTCCTCTGAGTATTAGTAAGCGCTGCATATTTTTTCTTATTGGTCTTTGATTGGTGTGTGAACACTTATATGGTGGCAGCTACTTATTAAAATTTGTTTATATTTTTTAGATTTTTTAGATTTTAATATTTTTTATATCTTTTTCATTAGCTTTTTTGTGGTGTGCGCACAAGTATCTCTTATTCTTTATGATGGATGATTTTTATTTTTTAAATTGTGGTACCAAAATCTTGTAGAATTGATTACGCCCTTTGAATCATGTTTTCACAAAAGCTTCTACTTAAAGTGGGGTTCCACCCAAAAAAACAAAAATACCTCAAAAATTCTAAAAAAAAAACCATTTGGATATTTTTTTTTTCACTTACCTCTAAATGCCTGTTGCTAGATGGTCCCTCGTAGTCTGCCTCTTCCTTTGCCTGGGCTGGTGACATCACTTCCCCCTCGGCACAGGAAGGGCTCCGCTCTGCTCCCTCCCTCCTGTCAATCATCTGGGACCCATTACAGGTCCCAGGTGATTGAGCGGCCAATCACGGCACGCGGCGCCGCTCACGCATGCGCCGCTCACACATGCGCCGCTCACGCATGCGCCGCTCACGCATGCGCAGTGGGTGCCAGGCTGTGAAGCCACAGCCCGGCGTCCACAGTTGGAATGCCGGTGCCGACGAGCGGAGGGGGGGACGAGCGGGGCTTCGATCCCCCGCATCGCTGGACCCAGGGACAGGTAAGTGTCCAATTAAAAGTCAGCAGCTGCAGTATTTGTAGCTGCTGACTTTTAATTTTTTTTTTTTTCACGGCCCCCCTGGGTGGAACTCCTCTTTAACCACTTCAGCCCCGGAAGGTTTTACCCCCTTCCTGACCAGAGCACTTTTTACAATTCGGCACTGCGACGCTTTAACTGCTAATTGCGCGGTCATGCAATGATGTACCCAAACGAAATTTGCGTCCTTTTCTTCCCACAAATAGAGCTTTCTTTTGATGGTATTTGATCACCTCTGCCGTTTTTATTTTTTGCGCTATAATCGGAAAAAACCGAAAATTTTGAAAAAAAATGATATTTTCTACTTTTTGTTATAAAATAAAGCCAATAATTTAAATTTTAGTCATACATTTAGGCCAAAATGTATTCGGCCACATGTCTTTGGTAAAAAAAATGTCAATAAGCGTATATTTATTGGTTTGCGCAAAAGTTATAGCGTCTACAAACTAGGGTACATTTTCTGGAATTTACACAGCTTTTATTTTATGACTGCCTATGTCATTTCATGATGTGCTAAAATGGCAGGGCAGTACAAAACCCCCACAAATGACCCCATTTTGGAAAGTAGACACCCCAAGGAAATTGCTGAGAGGCATGTTGAACCCATTGAATATTTTTTTTTTTTGTCCCAAGTGATTGAATAATGACAAAAAAAAAAAAAAATACAAAAAGTTGTCACTAAATGATATATTGCTCAGACAGGCCATGCGCATATGTGGAATTGCACCCCAAAATACATTTAGCTGTTTCTCCTGAGTACGGGGATACCACATGTGTGGGACTTTTTGGGAGCCTAGCCGCGTACGGGGCCCCGAAAACCAAGCACCGCCTTCAGGATTTCAAAGGGCATAAATTTTTGATTTCACACCTCACTACCTATCACAGTTTTGAAGGCCATAAAATGCCAAGATGGCACAAAACCCCCCCAAATGACCCCATTTTGGAAAGTAGACACCCCAAGCTATTTGCTGAGAGGCATGTTGAGTCCATGGAATATTTTATTTTTTGACACAAGTTGCGGGAATGTGACAATTTTTTTTTTTTTTGCACAAAGTTGTCACTAAATGATATATTGCTCACACAGGCCATGGGCATATGTGGAATTGCACCCCAAAATACATTTAGCTACTTCTCCTGAGTACGGGGATACCACATGTGTGGGACTTTTTGGGAGCCTAGCCGCGTACGGGGCCCCGAAAACCAAGCACCGCCTTCAGGATTTCAAAGGGCATAAATTTTTGATTTCACACCTCACTACCTATCACAGTTTTGAAGGCCATAAAATGCCAAGATGGCACAAACCCCCCCCCCCCCCAAATTACCCCATTTTGGAAAGTAGACACCCCAAGCTATATGCTGAGAGGCATGTTGAGTCCATGGAATATTTTATATTTTGACACAAGTTGCGGGAAAGTGACCATTTTTTTTTTTTTTTTTTGCACAAAGTTGTCACTAAATGATATATTGCTCAAACATGCCATGGGCATATGTGGAATTACACCCCAAAATACATTCTGCTACTTCTCCTGAGTACGGGGATACCACATGTGTGGGACTTTTTGGGAGCCTAGCCGCGTACGAGGCCCTGAAAACCAAGCACCGCCTTCAGGATTTCTAAGGGCATAAATTTTTGATTTCACTCCTCACTACCTATCACAGTTTTGAAGGCCATAAAATGCCAAGATGGCACAAAACCCCCCCAAATGACCTCATTTTGGAAAGTAGACACCCCAAGCTATTTGCTGAGAGGCATGTTGAGTCCATGGAATATTTTATTTTTTGACACAAGCTGCGGGAATGTGACAATTTTTTTTTTTTTGCACAAAATTGTCACTAAATGATATATTGCTCACACAGGCCATGGGCATATGTGGAATTGTACCCCAAAATGCATTTAGCTGCTTCTCCTGAGTACGGGGATACCACATGTGTGGGACTTTTTGGGAGCCTAGCCGCGTACGGGGCCCCGAAAACCAAGCACCGCCTTCAGGATTTCTAAGGGCATAAATTCTTGATTTCACTCCTTACTACCTATTACAGTTTTGAAGGCCATAAAATGCCAAGATGGCACAAACCCCCCCCCCCAAATGACCCCATTTTGGAAAGTAGACACCCCAAGCTATTTGCTGAGAGGCATGTTGAGTCCATGGAATATTTTATATTTTGACACAAGTTGCGGGAAAGTGACAATTTTTTTTTTTTTTTTTTTGCACAAAGTTGTCACTAAATGATATATTGCTCAAACATGCCATGGGCATATGTGGAATTACACCCCAAAATACATTCTGCTGCTTCTCCTGAGTACGGGGATAACACATGAGTGGCACTTTTTGGGAGCCTAGCTTCATACGGGGCCCCAAAATCCAATCACCGCCTTCAGGATTTCTAAGAGCGTTAATTTTTGATTTCACTCCTCACTACCCATCACAGTTTTGAAGGCCATAAAATGCCAAGATAGCACAAAACCCCCCAAAATGACCCCATTTTGGAAAGTAGACACCCCAAGCTATTTGCTGAGAGGCATGGTGAGTATTTTCCAGCTCTCATTTTTTTTTGAAAATGAAGAAAGACAAGAAAAACATATTTTTTTTTTCTTTTTTCAATTTTCAAAAGTTTGTGACAAAAAGTGAGGTCTGCAAAATACTCACTATACCTCTCAGCAAATAGCTTTGGGTGTCTATTTTCCAAAATGGGGTCATTTGGGGGGGGGGGGGGGTTTGTGCCATCTGGGCATTCCATGGCCTCCGAAACTGTGATAGGCAGTGAAGAGTGAAATCAAAAATTTACGCCCTTAGAAAGCCTGAAGGCGGTGCTTGGTTTTCGGGGTCCCGTACGCGGCTAGGCTCCCAAAAAGTCTCACACATGTGGTATCCCCGTACTCAGGAGAAGCAACAGAATGCATTTTGGGGTGTAATTTCACATATTCCCATGGCATGTTTGAGCAATATATCATTTAGTGACAACTTTGTGCAAAAAAAAAAAATTGTCTTTTTCCCGCAACTTGTGTCACAATATAAAATATTCCATGGACTCGACATGCCTCTCAGCAAATAGCTTGGGGTGTCTACTTTCCAAAATGGGGTCATTTGGGGGGGTTTTGAACTGTCCTGGCATTTTATGCACAACATTTAGAAGCTTATGTCACACATCACCCACTCTTCTAAGCACTTGAAGACAAAGCCCTTTCTGACACTTTTTGTTTACATGAAAAAGTTTTTTTTTTGCAAGAAAATTACTTTGAACCCCCAAACATTATATATTTTTTTAAAGCAAATGCCCTACAGATTAAAATGGTGGGTGTTTCATTTTTTTTTTTCACACAGTATTTGCGCAGCGATGTTTCAAACGCATTTTTTGGGGAAAAAACACACTTTTTAAAAGCACTAAAACACACTATATTGCCCAAATGTTTGATGAAATAAAAAAGATGATCTTAGGCCGAGTACATGGATATCAAACATGACATGCTTTAAAATTGCGCACAAACGTGCAGTGGCGACAAACTAAATACATTTTTAAAAGTCTTTAAAAGCCTTTACAGGTTACCACTTTAGATTTACAGAGGAGGTCTACTGCTAAAATTACTGCCCTCGATCTGACCTTCATGGTGATACCTCACATGCATGGGGCAATTGCTGTTTACATTTGACGCCAGACCGACGCTTGCGTTCGCCTTTGCGCGAGAGCAGGGGGGGACAGGGGTGCTTTTTTTTTTTTTTTTTTCTTTATTAATTTTTTGATTTTTTATCTTATTTTTAAACTGTTCCTTTCATTTTTATTTTTTTTTAATCATTTTTATTGTTATCTCAGGGAATGTAAATATCCCCTATGATAGCAATAGGTAGTGACAGGTACTCTTTTTTTGAAAAAATTGGGGTCTATTAGACCCTAGATCTCTCCTCTGCCCTCAAAGTATCTGACCACACCAAGATCGGTGTGATAAAATGCTTTCCCAATTTCCCAATGGCGCTGTTTACATCCGGCAAAATCTAAGTCATGAAATGCTCGTAGCTTCCGGTTTCTTAGGCCATAGAGATGATTGGAGCCATTCTGGTCTCTGATCAGCTCTATGGTCAGCTGGCTGAATCACCGGCTGCATTCTCAGGTTCCCTGTTGGGACAGGAGAGCCAGAGAAAAACATGGAAGACGGTGGGGGGGATCCCTGCCACTGCCTGTAAAAGCAGTCTAGAGGCTAATTAGCCGCTAGGATTGCTTTTACATGAAAGCCGACCACTGGCTGAAAAGAATGATACCAAGATAATACCTAAACCTGCAGGCATCATTCTGGTATAACCACTCAAAGTCCAGCAACATACCAGTACGTTGCTGGTCCTTGTTAGGCATATATTGTAAACTTTTTTTTCATGCAGCCTGTGGGCTGAACGAAAAAAAGATATTGATCGGTGGGTATGCCCACCATTAGAATACCTCCCTTCATCCGCCCACTTCTAATGATGGGCATACATGCACCATTTATATATGCCGAAGCATGGGGGCATCCTCCCGCAAAAGGCAGGAGCAAATTGCTCCTCCACCCACTACTGCCCCCACGCTTCGGCATATATGCTGAAGTATGTAACTGTGGTGGTGAAATCACCTCCGACAGCGCTGGAGTCACGGCTTTATATATCGTGGGAGCAAACGCTGTTGCTGTCAAGATAAATAAATCCGCGCTGCAACTGAATGGCGTACCTGCTAAGCAAATGATGGTTAACAAAAAAACAAAGTAACATTACAGTATAACAGTAATACTTACCATACCTGCAAAGCAAATACAAAAAAAAACATAGTAAAAAATAAAACATTTAACGCAACCTGTGCCTACCTAAAATATATATATGCCGAAGCATGGGGGCATCCTTCCGCAAAAGGCAGGAGCAAATTGCTCCTCCACCCACTGCTGCCCCCACGCTTCGGCATATATGCTGAAGTATGTAACTGTGGTGGTGAAATCACCTCCGACAGCGCTGGAGTCACGGCTTTATATATCGTGGGAGCAAACGCTGTTGCTGTCAAGATAAATAAATCCGCGCTGCAACTGAATGGCGTACCTGCTAAGCAAATGATGGTTAACAAAAAAACAAAGTAACATTACAGTATAACAGTAATACTTACCATACCTGCAAAGCAAATACAAAAAAAACATAGTAAAAAATAAAACATTTAACGCAACCTGTGCCTACCTTAAATATATTTATGCCGAAGCATGGGGGCATCCTCCCGCAAAAGGCAGGAGCAAATTGCTCCTCCACCCACTGCTGCCCCCACGCTTCGGCATATATGCTGAAGTATGTAACTGTGGTGGTGAAATCACCTCCGACAGCGCTGGAGTCACGGCTTTATATATCGTGGGAGCAAACGCTGTTGCTGTCAAGATAAATAAATCCGCGCTGCAACTGAATGGCGTACCTGAAAACAAAAAAGTGGTTAACAATAAAAAAGTATAAAAAAATTGCATACCTATAAAGCAAACATGATAAAAACATAACAATAAAACATTGCAGTATAGAATACAATAAAAAAGAGCAGAACAATAGAGAGAGAATAGAGAGAGAGAACAATAAAACGACAACTATTTTTGGTTTTTTTATTTTATATTTTTTTTGTATTTTTATTTTTTATTTTTTAACACTTTTTTTAGTAACTTTAACTTTTAACTGTAACTGTACCAGGTTTGGGTCTCTCAAAATGCGATGGCATCTTGGGAGACCCTGTGTTAGTGTGCCTAGTCTGTGCCGTGCTGAACCCTACGCTAATAGTCCACTAGTGTATGGTAGCGTTCAAAACATTCACCAATGCATAGACCAGGATTGTCAGGACAGGAGGGACAACAATACCGGGTGTCACGCCTAAATCCGCGCTTACTGCAGACACGACATCTTTTTTGGGGGGCTCGTTGGGTAGGGGTACTCTGGAGGACATAATGAAAATGCCTCCCATGCAGCCGGCTTACTGCATTTGGATTGGGAAGGTGAGGTGGAGCACCATCTGGAAACAGAAGGGCTCTGACGATCTCTTCCTGGAATTTAAGGAAGGATCCAGTCCGTCCTGAAGCTCTGTATACTGTAGAACATGAGCATTCAGCAAAGCCAATTGAAATAAATAAACAGACACTTTTTTGTACCAGCGTCTGGCCTTACGGGCAACTAGGTACGGCGCCAACAACTGGTCGTTGAGGTCCACCCCTCCCATATTAAGGTTGTATTCGTGGACACAGAGGGGTTTCTCCACAACACCAGTCGCCGTAGTAATTCGGGTCGTCGTGTCTGCATGAAGGGAGGTAAGAACGAAAACATTCTTATTGTCCCTCCACTTCATAGCGAGCAAATTATTATACTGCAAGCAGGCTCTCTCCCCCAGCCTAAGACGGGACTCTACAAGCCGCTGGGGAAAGCCCCGGCGATTAGGTCGCACGGTGCCACATGCTCCAATCTGATGATCAAACAAGTGACTAAAAAGTGGCACGCTCGTATAATAATTGTCCACGTACAAGTGGTACCCCTTTCCGAATAAGGGTGACACCAAGTCCCACACTATCTTGCCAGCGCTTCCTATGTAGTCAGGGCAGTTTATCGGCTCTACGTGACTATCTTTTCCCTCGTAAACCATAAATCTACATGTATAGCCTGTGGCCCTGTCACAGAGCTTATACATCTTGACCCCGTATCTGGCACGCTTGCTGGGAAGGTACTGTTTGAATGACAAGCGGCCAGAAAACTTAATCAGGGACTCATCAACGCAGACAACTTGATGGGGGGTAAACAAGTCTGCAAAACGTTGGTTGAAGTGGTTTACGAGGGGCCGAATTTTGTAGGGCCGATCGTGTGCAAGGTCTCCACGAGGACGACAGAGTTCATTGTCGTTGAAGTGCATGAACCGCAAAATCTGCTCGTATCGTGCCCTGGTCATGGAGGCAGAGAACACGGGCATATGGTGAATTGGGTCAGTGGACCAATATGACCGCAACTCACTCTTTTTGGTTATGCCCATGAGGAGGGAAAGGCCCAGAAAGATCTTAAATTCGGAGACCGTAATTGGTCTCCAATCTCTGGCAAGGGAGGACTGGGGAATAGTGGCGATGTGTTGACCAGCGTACAAATTGCTTTGGTCCACAATAGATCTATAGAGATCTTCGGTGAAAAACAGCGAATAAAAATCCAGTGGCGTAAAGTCAACTGTTTCCACCTGAATTCCGGGTTGGCCAGTGAAAGGGGGAAGTACGGGTGCTGCAGAAGTGGTGGGTTCCCAATTCGGATTGGCGAATGCAGCAGGAAGGGCACTATGGGCACGACGGGCCTGTGTTCGTCTTCTTCTTGGTGGCAGCGGGACACTACTTGTGCTTGCCACCTCGCCAGCTTGAACTGCACTTATGGGACTCGCCACGTCACCACGTGATACTGCAGTGCTGGATGTACGACCAGGGTGTACTAGGCCGCTGGTGCTTGCCAGTTCACCAGAAGGAGTAGCGGCACTAGTACTTCTCTGCTCCATACGAGAGCCCTGCGGTTCTTGCACTTCAAGGACAGAAGAAGTTCGGGGTCTGGTACGCCTGACCCTAGCAGGGACCACAACTCCGTCATCAGAGCTATCTGTCATGGAGCCGCTGTCCTCTACAGGTTCGTATTCTGAGCCTGAACTTGACAGATGAGTGACTTCCTCTTCACTATCTGTCATACTCAGAAACGTGTAGGCCTCTTTACTAGTGTACCTTCGATTTGCCATTTTGGCCTCTAAATTTAGGGGTACACTAGTGAGACTCACAGGCAAAAAAGCTCCTGACTGTTAGTGACTGATTCAAAATGCTATCAAAAAACTGTTAGCGATCGCAGGGATCAGGCCTGACTCTGCGAACGCTGCAGTTATGTGTGCTTAGTGTTTTGTAAGTGTCAGTTATCGATCGATACTGCACTTGGGTGGGCTGGGCTGGGCTGGGCCGAGGGGCAAAACGCAGGTGCTAGCAGGTATCTGGGCTGATCCCGCTAACACTGTGTTTCAGGGAACCCTAAACTGCTGCGGAGTATAGATCTGATCGGTTCAGATATCGATCCGTTCAGATACTATAGCACTAAGGGAGGCGTATGCTGCGTGCGTGGGTTTTAGCGGTACTGGCGCTAACCTGACGCTGCCTGGGGCGACGCAGACCTTATCAGATCCTAAAAACTTAACTTATATCACCGCCGGGCAATTAGGGGGTTAAACCTTTATAAGGTAATAAACGGCGGGTGCCCTAAAACTATGATAAACTATAATAAACTGTAATAAACTATAATAAACTACAAAAAACAAACTAGCTAACCAGCGTCACCCCTAACACTTATACAGTGATCGCTGGTGAAAGGGTTAACTAGGGGGCAATCAAGGGGTTAAAACCTTTAGCAGGTAGTATATGGGGGTCCCTGTCGCTATAAAACACTGACAGCGAACCTATATACTTACCTCCCTAACTAGCGTCACCTGTGTCACTAATACAGCGATCAGAAAAACGATCGCTTAGCGACACTGGCGACGGGGGGTAATCAAGGGGTTAACTTTTATTAGGGGGGGGTTAGGGGGGTACCCTGGACCTAAAGGGGGGTACCCTACACCTAAAGGGGGCTAACCTAACTGCCCTAACACTTGTAACTGACACAAACTGACACCAATGCAAAAAAAAAAACTGCTATTGGTGTCAGAGTGACAGGGGGTACAGGGGGGTGATCGGGGGGTGACTGGGGGGTGACAAGTGTGCCTGCGTGTTCTACTGTAAGTGTAGTGTTGGTGCACTTACTTGGATGTCTTCTCTCCTCTGCGCCGGGACGAAAAGACCGGCTCGAGGAGGGATGACATCACTTCCTTTCCCTCTGTTTACATTACAGAGGGAAAGGAAGCGTTTTCATTCGCCGGGAGCGATCGGGAGGGGGTGGCCAACAATGGATGGCCTCCCCCTCACCTCCCATCGCCCGCGAACGAGAGCCGACCGCCTATGGCACCGGGGGGGGTCCGATCAGACCCCCCACCCGCGGGAGGCAGATCACGTACGGGTACGTGATTTTGCCTGCCCGTGCCATTCTGCCGCAGTATATATGTGTTAGGCGGTCGGCAAGTGGTTAAGAGATTAGCAGTCACATGTCTTTTGTTTATGAGATTGTTTGGAGGTTTTAGCCATTTTAAAGCCTAACTCCACTCAGTAAAAAAACAATAAAAATGTCCCCCTCTTCCCCATCCACTCTTGAAGGATCTACTGCGTGTTGTGTGTGTGTGTATGTGGGGGGGGGGGGCGGGGTGAGTCACCTGTCCTCTCGCTGATATCATCAAATACAAGGAAACCAGTGGGCACGACATCAGGAGGAGATTTGGCCACTAGTACTGGCGTGTACACACGACCGGACTTTCGACGGACTGAATCCCGTCTGATTTTTCAACGGACTTTCGACGGACTTCCATTGAATCGGACTTGTCTACACAAGATCACACCAAAGTCCGACTGATTTTTTGACCGGACTCAAATCCGTTGGAAAGATTTGAAACATGTTTTAAATCTAAAGTCCGTCTGATTTTCGACCAAAAAGGTCCGCTGCAGGTCTGATGAAGCCCACACACGGTCGAATTGTCCGACGGATTTGTTCCGTCGGATCAATTCGTTTGAAATGTCCGGTCGTGTGTACACGGCAATGCCGTGTACACACGACCAGACTTTTAGTCCGAACTGGTCAGATGGAACGAATCCGTCAGACAATCTGATTGTGTGTGGGCTTCATCGGACATGCAGCGGACTTTTTCTGTCGAAAATCAGACGGACTTTAGATTTAAAACATATTTCAAATCTTTACGACGAACTCGAGTCCGGTCGAAAAGTCAGTTCGTCTGTATGCTAGTCCAAAGGACAAAAACCGACGCTAGGGCAGCTATTGGGTACTGGCTACGAACTTCCTTATTCTAGTCCGGTCGTACGTCATCACGTTCAAATCCGTTGGACTTTGCTGTGATCGTGTATAGACAAGTCCGATTCAACGGAAGTCCGTTGAAAGTCCGTCAAAAATTCAGACGGGATTCAGTCCGTCGAAAGTCCGGTCGTGTGTACACGGCATAAGAGTTCCCATCCACATTCCAACATTAGCGAACAGAGGGCCACTGGCTGACAGGACTAAAGATGTAAAAATTTCCAGAAATCCATAAAAAAAACAATTTTTTCCTGTTTTTTTTCTGGAAAATTTTCGGAAAAGTTAAAATAAAAATTAGTGTGGGGTGGTTTTACAAATTGAAACTCATTTTGTTACACTGAAAATGGGAAATGCAGTGTATATAAAAGTACTATGCTTGAAATAAATATACGTCTAATTCAGTAAATAAACTAAACTTACTTTTTAAAATTGTATTTTTTATTACAAATGGAGTAAGACGGACTGTATATGTTAAGAACATTCCAACTATACACTAGAACAGGTAACCACCCCCTTTTCCCTCATAATAACCACTTACCGACCGTGCCATAGCCGAAAGACGGCTGCAGCGCGGTCGGCTTATTCTTTTATTGAATCTTGCTCTCGGACGCCCCCTGGGGCGTGCACCCGGGAATTTCCGTGACCGACCGGAAGGGGGAGAGATCAAGTGCTGCAGCGCTGTGGGCTGGATGTGTACTGCCCACAGCGCTGATATGTGACAATTCCTGCACTCATCCAGCCATCCATTCATCAATGCTCAGTAATACTCATCCATCCATCCATGCTTAGCAATACTCATCCATCCATGCTTAGCAATACTCATCCATACTGAGCAATATTCATCCATCAATACTCAGCAATACTCATCCATCCATCCATACTCAGCAATACTCATCCATCCATCCATGCTCAGCAATATCATCCGTCCATCCATGCTTAGCAATACTCATCCATCCATGCTTAGCAATACTCATCCATCCATGCTTAGCAATACTAATCCATACTCAGCAATACTCATCCATCCTTCCATACTCAGCAATACTCATCCATCCATACTCAGCAATACTCATCCATTTATTCATGCTTAGCAATACTCATCCATACTCAGCAATACTCATCCATCCATGCTCAGCAATACTCATCCATCCATCCATGCTCAGCAATACTCATCCATCCTCAGCCGTACTCAGCCATCCCATCCATACTCAGCCATACCCGACCCAGCCATCCCATCCATACTCAGCCATACCTGACCCAGCCATCTCATCAATACCCACCGAGCCATACTCAGCCATACTCAGCCATCCCATCCATACTCAGCCATACCCAGCCATCCACATTAATGGCTCAACCATGCTTAGCCATCCCCATCCATGGCTCATCCCTGCTACTACAGTGCCTCAAAGTGTAATAGGTAGTCAAATTATATTTGAAATTTTTGCCCCTAGAACGCCTGATGGTGCTCCCTGCATGTTGGGTCTCTGTATGTGGCCAGGCTGTGTAAAAGTCTCACACCTGTGGTATTGCCATACTCAGGAGGAGTAGCAGACAATGTTTTGGGGTGTAATTTTTGGTATGTACATGCTATGTGTTAGAAATATTGTATAAATGGACAACTTTGTGTAAAAAAAAAAATGCGTTTTCATTTTCTTTCCACATTTTCCAAAAACTTGTAGAAAAAAATGACATGTTCAAAAGACTCGATATGCCTCATAGATTATATGTTGGGGTGTTTTCTTACCATAATGGGGTCATTGCCCTGGTGCTCCAGGGCCTTCAAAAGTGCAAGAAGTAGTCAAGAAATTAGATGTGTAATTTATGCTCCAAGAACGCCTCATGGTGCTCCCTGCATGTGGCCACGGTGTGTAAAAGTCTCACACATGTGGTATCGCCATACTCAGGAGGAGTAATAGAATGTATTTTGGGGTGTAATTTGTGGTATGCATATGCTGTGTGTGAGAAATAACCTGCTAATACAACAATTTTGTGAAAAAAAAAAAGAAAAAAAATCTTGATTTTGCAAAGACTTGTGGGAAAAAATTACAACTTAAAAAAACTCACCATGCCTCTTTCTAAATACCTTTCAAGGTCTACTTTCCAAAAAGTGGTCATTCGGGGGGGGTTTTGTTCTGTCCTGGCTTGTAAGACCCCATTCACACAGTCGCCTGACAAGTCGCCTCCCGTTCTGTGCTATGGAACCGTTCTAAGGGGAGCGACGCAAGTCGTTCCGACTTAGAAAAAGGTTCCTGTACGACTTCGGGGGCGACTTGCGTAGACTTGCATAGACTTCTATACAGAAGTTGTTCTGCAAGTCGCCCGGGCAGTCGTTTGCAGGTCGCCTCGCTGAGGCGACCTGCAAGTCGTGTTGCCCCTGTGTGAATGCGGTCTTAGGGTCTCAAGAAATGAGCTAGGCCGTCAGTACATCAGGTGTGATCAATTTTCAGTGATTGGCACCATAGCTTGTAGACGCTATAACTTTCACAAAGACCAAATAATATAAACGGATTTGGATTATTTTCACCAAAGATATGTAGCAGTATAAAATTTGGACAAAATTTATGAAGAAAAATTACTCATTTGCAAAATTTTATAACAGAAACAAAGAAAATGTATTTTACTGAATTTCCGGTCTTTTTTCATTTATAGCGCAAAAAATGAAAAACCCAGCAGTGATTAAATACCACCAAAAGAAAGCTCTATTTGTGTGAAAAAAAGACAAAAATTCATATTACAATGTTGCATGACTGAGTAATTGTCATTCAAAATGTGAGAGCACCGAAAGCTGAAAATTGGTCTGGTTAGGAAGGGGGTTTAGGTGCCCAGTGGTCAAGTGGTTATATTGCTCTTACAAGAGCCCGCTGAATGTTCTCCTGATTTTCAGGTTGCAGTTTCTCTATAAATGAAGGGATTGTGTATTTTGGGGAGACCGTGGTTTGCAGCAGATGCTGCTGGTGACGAATCACTTTGTGATGACCTAGAAGCAGCAGCACACAAGGCAACAAAAACAGACCAATAATATAGGAAACGCGTCGGTTTAGTGAGACCTACCTCATCCTATATTATTGGGTTGTTTTTGTTGCCTTGTGTGATATTCTTTGTCACATACATGTTATCCTTGATGCAATTGTTTATATGTATCATTTATGTTTGTTAACAATTTTACTTTGGTGTATTTTGTGTTATGTTTTTGCACTTTGTAATAAAAATATCTTTTTTATCATTTATGCATTTTTTGTGGTAATGCCTTTAAAATCCCACCCCAGGGGAACCTATTGTTCTTTTTTCTAGTTTGAATACCATGTCATAGATATAATATTTATCATTGTATCATTGGAAAATTACATATTCCACACTTCTTTTTTCAATTTTTCCAGAAAAAAAACAGCATTTTTCCACAGGAGGGCTGTATTAAATTATGTTTTTTTATAATCTGTTTTTTGGATGTCAGTGCTGTACATTTATCAGCTGCTGAATTAAGTTGCTTCCGTGTCTATGTGTACACCGATGCATGTGACACGGATGACGAGACAGAGTATTTTTTATCAGTATTAAATATTGAATAACAAATCCCATAGGCAGTCTGACTAAATGTACACATACACAACGCAAGTCATGTAGTCCCAGCAGCACCACGCTTCTAGGATGACAATGCTTCTCTTGCAGACATACAGTAAGGAAGTTGTCATTCTAGGGCAAGAAGTGCCTTGCTGACAGGAATAAGCGGTAGAAACTGAACAAGTAAATGCCTGATCTATAAAAGCATGTTTGAAGTTGCTACTTGGAAATTTTGGAGTTTACATACACTTTAAGGATTTTTTAATGATTACATAACTTAATTAGTTGTATTTTATATCTGTATACACTTTGTCTTTAAATGTTAATGCTCAAAAACATGCAAATAATACTTGCTTGCAACATTTGCAGGAAACTGTTAACGGTTATGAAGATATAAAACTTCTTAATGAGGTTTTAGAGTTCGCTGGAAAGACTGAATTACACATTGGGAAAGGTGAAAATTCTACTTGTGATCGTCTTGCTTTGCGGGTAAGATCCTAATGTACACCTGTCATGAGTGCATAATGTGTGCTAAAACTGCTGATTGTCTGGATTAAAGCATACTGTGTGTGGGTAAGCTTCTTCAGAATTATGGCACACTTACCTGTGAGTGTGCCCTCTTCCAGCTGTGACAGGTCAGGGCTGTGATTTTCACTTTGTCTGTTGCCACCATTTTCCCCAAGGTGATCTTTTTTGCCCACTGATGATGCAACTCCTTTGCATTAACCACTTTGGTTAAATTAATAATAGTGTTTAGTGCTAAAGCTACAAAACTGATGTAACCGAAAAATTGTTTGTGAAAAAAAAAAAAACAATAGAAATATGGCTCAATTCACCAAAACCCTTCTGTACCCTCATGTGCAACATGCTCTAATAGGTATATACCTTAACACTTTTGCTTACAGCTAAAACAATTCATAAAGAGTGTTGTAGATTTTCACGGTAGTGCGACAACAGGTAGAAGTTGCAATATATTCATGTACTTGCTTATGTTTCAACTCTGATAAAACTGTGGCAAGCCTCTCTCCTGTGAGTTTTACTGGCAGAGAAGGTATTTGGAGAAGTTAGGAGAGTAATGGAAATGAATCCAATATCCATTCCAAAAGAACTTAACCACTTCAGCCCCTGAAGATTTTACCCCCTTCCTGACCAGAGCATTTTCTGCAATTCGGCACTGCGTCGCTTTAGCTGACAATTGCGCGGTCGTGCGACGTTGTACCTAAACAAAATTGACGTCCTTTTTTTCCCACACATAGAGCTTTCTTTTAGTGGTATTTGATCACCTCTGCAGTTTTTATTTTTTGCGCTATAAACAAAAAAGAGCACCAATTTTTAAAAAAAAGAAATATTTTTTACTTTTTGCTATAATAAATATCCCCAAAAAATATATATATATAAAAAAAAAAAAAAATCTCTCTCAGTTTAGGCCGATATGTATTCTTCTACATATTTTTGGTAAAAAAAAATAAAAAAAAGGGTATATTGATTGGTTTGCGCAAAAGTTATAGCGTCTACAAAATAGGGGATAGATTTATGGCATTTTTATTATTATTTTTTTTTATTAGTAATGGCAGCAAGCTGCGATTTTTATTGTGACTGTGACATTATGGTGGACACATCGGACACTTTTGACACTATTTTGGGACCATAGTCATTTATACAGCGATTGGTGCTATAAAAATGCACTGATTACTGTGTAAATGACACTGGCAGGGAAGGGGTTAAACACACTAGGGCGCTATCAAGGGGTTAAGTGTGTCCTAGGGAGGTGTTCTAACTGTAGGGGGGGTGGGCTACCACTGACATGACAGCGATCACTGCTCCCGATCACAGGGAGCAGTGGATCTCTGTCATGTCACAATGCAGAACAATGCCTTGTTTACAAAGGCATCTCCCCGTTCTACCTCTCCACACCACAATCGCAGGCCGCTGGCAAACATCGAGTACCCGGGACCTGCGGGCACGCTCCAAATAGGCGGCAAATTCAAAGGGACGTACAAGTATGCCCATTTGCCTGCCTGTGCCATTCTGCCGACGTATACAGTATCTGTGTGCGGCGGTCAGAAAGCGGTTAAAATAGAACCAAACACAATTTTTTTTTCAGTTGTAAGCTCTATTTTTGCCACCTGTGTCCCATTAGGAAGATCTGCCCTCACTTTCTGTCCCATAGCAAACACTGGAAGTGTGGGAATCTCTAGTTGTCACCAGAACTAGTGTCCCCATTGGAAGATTTTCGCTCTATTCCTGTTCTGGGGGCAATTTTCTTTCACTTTAAGCAATATCGGTAAACAGGATGAATGTAGAGCATAAATCTCTCTAATGGGGACACAGAAAGCAATAACAATTTACTTCAACATGGAAGAGCCTTATTTACCTACACTTTCCTTATTACAAACATGGCAGCTGAACTACCTAAATTTGTCATTGGTACTCACAATGAAAATGTTGCAGAGTTTCATAAATTTGGCACAGGGCTTACAACTACTGTACATGCATACAGCAAGAAATGTGTTGCAAATGCTTTACTGAACCACCCTCAATGTCCGTCTTTTTTAAAGACATTTTGTGTTATCATCAAGAAACAATCAAGTCCCATATAACTGTCAAATGGTTCTTGCTGTAACCATAAATATCCAAAATCCTCATATGAAGATTCTAATATGACCAGATCGATGTATATACAGACAACACCATAGCACTAAGATGCTAGTGAGAATCAGGAAAGTTGTTACAAGGAGACATCCTGATAACCATTCTTTCGCAAAACTGGTAAGCTCTACCAATGCTGCCCTCTTCAGACAGGGGAATCTTGATAATAATAACAAAACATTAACAAGAGAGTGCAAAGGCCTAGTGCTTTAACTAATATACAATGTATTTACAAAAGACAATACCAAATACATATTCACAAATTGTCAAAGGCACAAGAACGATATAAATAAAACCCAAGTGTCAGAGAGATCAGAATATTGAAACTTTGATGAAGAGAGTTTGTCAATGTAAGCCTGCAAGTCTGGGCAATGCCTGGCTTGTGGTGATATGCATCCTTATCCTGACTTCTCCATCACTTGGGTTTTAGTTACCTCGCTCTTGTGTCTTTGGCAATTTGTGTGTATGTATTTGACACTGTCTTTTATCAATACATTTTACATTAGGTAATACACTAGGCAATTGAGCCCTCTTGTTTTTGTTTCGTGAAATTCTAATATGCATAATATGAACTATCTGTTGCCTGTTCTAATTTTAAGAGCCCTAACTAGTCCTCATTCTTACCAGTAACAAGTTATCTGAGGTAAATTAATACTTTAACCGCCTCTCGCCCGCCGTATAGACAAATCCTGTTTTGTTCTGGGACAAAGTCATATGATGTCGCCCAGTCTCACCGTGATCGCGCGCCCCGGACGCGCTGTGCCCCTGGGATATGGTGACGGTGCGACAGCGATCTCCGTAAAGAGCCGATGACGCAGCTCTATACCCGTGTGTAAATAAATATAATAGGAATTAGTGCGCAAAACCACAATATACTTAAATGAAGATTCAAATACAAGTGGTAACAGATGACAAGCTGCCAACATAGATGAGTGTACTCACACACCCTGAACAGTGTATACTCAAATAAAGAAAAGTATGTGGCGCTAATCAATCCTCATTTACCAATATCCAAATACGGAGAAAATCACAGACTACTGCAACAAAAAAATATATAAAAGCTTCCTTTTACAAGTGAAATGTGCATCTATGATGATAGTATCTTATATTCAATTCCAACTGCAGAAAAAAACACAAAGTACTGCAATACTATAAATAAATAAATAGTGACTTCTTCTTTAAAGTGTGAGTGTGCATATAAAACCACAATACCCTATGGCAACCAGTGCATCATAATTGTTGTGATGTGATTCCTCGTGTTGATGTACATCCAAATTAAAACATAAAAGTGCTTAGTGCAAAAATGCAACTCCTGTTGCAAGAATACAAATGACACTGTGTGCAACACTCTAAATTAAAAATATGCAGCTGAGAATATAATTCACTCCTTGGCCTTACATCCAATGAAACGATCATATACCCAAATATAATTCAAATAAAATTCCTCATGCTTAAAACCATATATAAAGTGCTTTTTTACAAAAGTGTATCTCCTGTTGCAATTTTTCCAAGAGCCAGGTGCCAACGCTTCCTGGGTACGGCCGAACCCAGAAGCCGTATCTTTCCACTGCTTGCTGTGTACTTTTATGTAAGTTGCTATAATTTTTTAAATAAACGCTATTGGAAATACTACACTATGGAGCCTATTCTTCTCTTCCCCACTACCATCTTGGGACTATGGTGAGCGGCGGTGATTTGGTGCAGAGAACCAGCTCCACGGATATCATCCCGGGAAGGGGGATCGTTTGAGGAGATCCATACTCCCCGCAAGTGTACCATCTATTTGCGCATTGCTGCCTGACTCGGCCCACTGGGGGGCGCTACTTAAGGTGAGAGGCTGGGGGAAACAACTGTTCGTATATCGGGACTGAAGTGGAAGAATCTATCACAAGTCACTTTATTCCTTGCACTCTTCAATAGACTGTTTTGTTGTGCGGACACTAATGCCGCGTACACAGGAGCGGACTTTACGGCGGACTTTGCCCGGCGGACTTGATTTCGTCGGACAATTCGATGTGTGTGGGCTCCAGCGGACTTGTTTTCTCAAAAGTTGGACGGACTTAGATTTGAAACTTGTTTAAAATTTATCCGTTGAAATCGAGTCCGGTCGAAAAGTCCGCCGTCTGTATGCTAGTTCGACGGACAAAAAGCCACGCTAGGGCAGCTATTGGCTACTGGCTATGAACTTCCTTGTTTTAGTCCGGTCGTACGTCATCACGTACGAATTCGACGGACTTTGGTGGATTGTGTGTAGGCAAGTCCGTTCATTCAGAAAGTCCGTCGGAAAGTACGTTGAAAAGTCCGCCGGGCAAAGTCCGCCGTAAAGTCCGCTTGTGTGTACGCGGCATAAGATTTCTATTGCACGGAGTAGTGCATGTCTGGACATTGTTGCACAAACTGTCACTTTTGAGGTCACGTATTGCCTATAGGTGGATGTGGGCGTTTTTAGTCACATCTTCTGTCGCATACATGCAGTTTGTATTTTTTGCACATTGTGTCATTTTATATGTTAGTTTTGGAAAAATTGCAACAGGAGATACACTTTTGTAAAAAAGCACTTTATATATGGTTTTAAGCATGAGGAATTTTATTTGAATCATATTTGGGTATATGATCGTTTCATTGGATGTAAGGCCAAGGAGTGAATTATATTCTCAGCTGCACATTTTTAATTTAGAGTGTTGCACACAGTGTCATTTGTATTCTTGCAACAGGAGTTGCATTTTTGCACTAAGCACTTTTTATTTTTTTAATTTGGATGTACATCAACACGAGGAATCACATCACAACAATTATGATGCACTGGTTGCCATAGGGTATTGTGGTTTTATATGCACACTCGCACTTTAAGGAAGAAGTCACTATTTATTTATTTATAGTATTGCAGTACATTGTGTTTTTTTCCGCAGTTGGAATTGAATATAAGATACTATCATCATAGATGCACATTTCACTTGTAAAAGGAAGCTTTTATAAATTTTTTGTTGCAGTAGTCTGTGATTTTCTCCGTATTTGGATATTTCTTTTCTTTATTTGTCTATACCCGTGTGATCGGCTGTGGACACAGCCGATCACATGTAAAGACGGAAGTGCTGTTCATCGGCTCTCCTCGCCTCACACTGAGAGTGTGAGGCGAGGAGAGCCGATCAGCGGCATCTCCTCACAGGGGAGACCCGTACTGATCATCAGGGGACTGATTATCAGTCCCCTGATGATCAGTGCAGCCCCAACAGTGCCCAGCAGTGATGCCAATCTGTGCCCATCAGTGACATCAATCTGTGCCCATCAGTGAAGACAATAGTGCCAATCAGTGATGCCAGTCTGTGGCCATCAGTGCCACCCATCAGAGCTGCCCATCAGTGCCAGCTATCAGTGCCCATCAGTGCCACCTATCAGTGCCCATCAGTGCCGCCGATCAGTGCTCATTAGTGATGCATATCAGTATCGCCTATCATTGCCCATCAGTGCTACATATTAGTGCCTCCTCATCAGTACCGCTTCATCAGTGCCGGCTCATCAGTGCCCATCAGTGCAGCCTCATCAGTGCCCATTAGTGCAGCTTATCAGTGCCCATCAGTGCAGCCTCATCAGCGCACATTAGTGAAGGAGAAAAATTAACTGTTTGCAAAATTTTCTGACAGAAACTAAGAAAAACAGGGTTTTTTTTCAAAATTTTCATAAAAAATAAAAAACCCAGCGGTGATTAAATACCACCAAAAGAAAACTCTATTGGTCGGAAAAAAAATTCATAAAAAATGTATTTGGGTACAGCATTGTATGATCTCGCAATTGTCACACAAAGTGTGACAGCGCTGAAAGCTGAAAATTGGTCTGGGCAGGAAGGGGGTGAAAGTGCCCTGTAGGCAAGTGGTTAAAGGCTTTTCTGGTGTCATAGCTAATTTGTAGAGCTTCACCCAAATTCAATGAAATTTACAGCTTCCAAGTTTTACTGTCAAAGCTTAATTTAACAAGGTGAAGTTAGAAGCTGATTGTTTACTGTGTACATCTGCACCAGATTCTGTTTGCACCAATTTAAGTAAATCAACCCCAAAACCAGCCTGGCACGGGTAATTGTCAGGGCTGGGCTCAGCCCTTCCTTTCCAGAGCTCTGTGCTCAGCTGTCTGTTAATTGCCAGTACTCTTCATTCCACAGTGACTCACCTGTTCTTCATTTCCTGCTCGTCAGCTAGCCCTACTGGCTATTTAAATTGCCTGGATCAGATCTCCTGTGCCTTCGCCTGGTCAACAAATCCGGATACTCTCTGCTGTGTTTTCCTGTTAAAGACTTTTGCCTGGCTGACTTCTCTTCTGGTTCCTGATCCTGTTTACTGCCTCTACTACGCTGATCTCTGGATTCCTGATTCACTTGCCTGTTCCGACTACCCACTCTGATTACCGAACCTTGGCTATGTTTTGACTACGTTTACTCTGTTTGTACTATTTTACCATTTTATTAAAAAGTGTGAATTTTACTGCACTTCTGTCTCAGTCTGATTCATGGTTCCCAACAGTAGGCGAAAACCATGAATTCAGAAGATGCAGGCAATCCACTTATTGGTAATATTTTTTACAGATTGGATGAGCAGGATCACCGTATGGATCAGTTTGCCATAGCATTGCGGACGCTCCCGATTCGCACTGCTCATCGGGATCCTCCCACTGAGGCTGTTCCAGTACAACCTGTGTTGCAGGCCATCCCTGCTGCTGCTCTCCAGTCTCTGTACAAGCCCCCGCCTCAAATATTCCCTCTATAAGAGGTATGTCTGGTTCCGCTCTGCTTCCCTAGCGATTTGGGGATGATCCAGTTCAAAGCAGAGGGTTTTTCAACCAGGTTGGGATATATTTTGAGATGCTGCCCCAGGCATTTCCCACAGAGAGAAACAAAGTAGGCTTTGTGATTTCTTTGCTTTCTGAGAGAGCCTTGGTCTGGGCAAACCCTCTATGGGTGACGCAAAACCCTGTCACCCTGAGTTACCCATAATTTCCTTCAAAAGGGTATTTGATGTTCCCACACGCTCCACTTCTCCTGCCAAGAGCATCATGTCCATCAAACAGAGTACGAGAACTGTTGCCGATTACGCCATTGAATTCCGTACTCTGGCAGCAGAGGTTGCTTGGAACAATGAGGCCCTTATGGCTGCTTTTTCTCATGGTCTCTTATATACCATCAAAGATGAGATAACAGCCTGAGACATACCCATTGAGCTGGAGAAGTTGATCACGTTTGCCATTCTCATTGACTCCAGACTCCAAGAGAGACCTTCCTTTAAGGAGCGCTTGCGGAAACCTCTTGTACGTTTGGCTCGAACTTTGCAGTCCCACCCTTCTTCCCTCACCTCCCATGGCTCCTGGTACTGAGTCTGCCAGTGAAGTAGAACCCATGCATTTTGGACTCACATGTCTCTCTGTGGAGGAGAGGACCTTTAGGAGGAGGGAGAGATTGTGCCTTTATTTTGGCCAGGCAGGTCACTTCCAGAAGTGTTGTCCTACCCGTCCAGGAGGACGCTTGCACCTGAGGTCTTGTAGGGGACAGACCTTGAGTGGCATTGTTACGTCCCCAGTTATCCAGAAGGATAAGCCCCTGGTTCACTCTGGGGTCACATGGGCAGGGAATAGAAAACTGTGTTTAATACCAGAACTGGCCATTACGAATACCTTGTAATGCCTTTTGGTCTTTGCAACACCCCGTAAGTTTTCCAGGAATTTATCAAAGATGTCCTCCGAGATTTATTGCAGCTATGTTTGGTGGTTTATCTCGACAATATCCTCATATTTCCAAGTCCCTAGAGAGCCACCACATAGATGTCTGCCATGTGCTTCAGAGGCTGAGAGATAACTTGTATTGTAAATTGGAGAAGTGCGAGTTTCATTGTGAACAGGTGAAATTCCTGGGTTATGTCATTTCCACTGCTGGTTTTTCGATGGACCCAGAGAAACTATCGGCAGTACTACAGTGGCCCCGACCCATGGGTTTACGTCCATTGACGTTTTCTTGGCTTTGCCAATTATTATCGGAACTTCTCGTCTCTGGTCAAACCCCTGACTGATATGACCAGAAAGGACAGTAACCCACAGAATTAGTCTCCGGATTCCATTAATGCCTTTGAGAGTCAAAAGCTGCCTTTATTTCTGCTCCTGTGTTGGTACATCCTGATCCTACGGTACCTTTCATCCGTGAGGTTGATGCATCCGAGACTGGAGTTGGAGCCCTACTATCTCAACATTCTACCTCTGAGAGCACTATGCATCCTTGTGGCTACTTTTCCAAGAAATTGTCTCGTGCGGACTGCATTTATGAGATTGGGGACAGAGGGTTGTTAGCAATCATTTTAGCCCTTAAAGAGTGGAGGCATCTCTTTGAAGGTACCACTGTGCCACTTCTTATTCTGACTGACCATAAGAATCTAACATTGTTGTCTGAGGCTAAACGCCTCTCTCCCAGAAGGGCGCAATGGCCTCTTTTCTTGTCTAGCTTCAATTACGTAGTCTCATTCTTACCCGGTACTGAATGTAAGGACTGATGCTTTGTCGCAACAGTTTTCCTCCGCTTCCAAGATGGATTTGGTTCCTGTTTCTGTGATACATCCTGTTTGTATTCTGGCTACGGTTTGTACCAGTCTCATTTCACCTTTGGGTGACAGAATTCTTGCTGCTCAGATCCATTCTCCCCCTGAGAAACCTTGTGACTGCTGCTTTGTCCCTGAGAGTCTCCGCACTGCCGTGCTCCAGACTTACCATTCTCCCAAGGCTGCTGGCCGCCCAGGGAAGAATCAACTCATTTGGGCTATTTTCCAACAATTCTGGTGGCCCAGTCTACGTGCTGATATAGCCACTTGTTCCATGTGTGCTCAGAGTAAGACACCACGACCCCTTCCATTGGGCCCCTCACAACCCATACCCAATGGAGAGAGGCCTTGGACTCACCTGTCTATGGATTTTATTTTGGAGTTCACGAACTCTCAGGGGAACACAGTCATCCTTATGGTGAATGACCATTTCTCGAAAATGTCTCATTGTATTCCACTCAAGAAGTTGCCCACAACCAAAGAACTGGCTTCCATTTTTGCTCGGGAAATCTTTTGCTTACATGGACTACCCAAGGTTATCATCTAGGACACGGGTAGTCAGTTTGTGTCCAGGTGTTGGCGAGCCTTTTTGTGCACAGTTGGGAATTCAGCTTTCCTTCTCCTCTGCATATCACCTGCAGTTCAATGGGACCGCAGAACGAGCCGACCAGTCCTTGGAGCAGTTTTTAAGTTGCTACCTTTCTGACTACCACAACAACTGGTCAGGCCTCTTACCTTGGGTGGAGTTTTCTCCTAATAGTGCCATCAATACCGCTTCCTGATTGTGTCCGTTCATGGCGAATTATGGTTTCCAACCATCCATGTTGCCTGACTAATTTGGTCCTCAGAGTATTCCTGCGTTGGAGGAGCACCTCTGTGCTCTTCGTTCCACTTGGGTACAGGTCCAAGAGTCCTTGCGACGTGCCAATGATAGGTACAGACTCCATACTCACGGCGGACGCCTACCTGCGCCTTCTTACAAAGTTGGGGACAGGGTCTGGCTGTCATCTTGCAACCTCCGACTCTGTGTTCCCTCACTGAAATTGGCATCACGGTTTAATAGGCCTTTCCGTATTCTCCGTAGGATCAACCCAGTGGCTTACGCTTTAGACCTTCCTTCTAATATGCATATTTCTAATGTATTTCATGTCTCCTTATTAAAACCTTTGGTATGCAACCGCTTCACCACCTTGGTACCACATCATCAACCAGTTCAGGTTGAGAACCCTGAGGAGTATGAAATACAATCTATCATTGATTCCCGTAGGTTCTGTGGGCGCATACAGTACCTGGTTCATTGGAAAGGGTACTGTCAGGAGGAACACTCTTGGGTCTCATCCTCGGAGATACATGCTTCTGTCGTCCTCCGTGCTTTCCATATACATTTTCCCCTCAAACCTGGTGGCCCTTCAGGGGAAGGGGTTGTTGAGGAGGGGGTACTGTTAGGGCTGGGCTCAGCCCTTCCTTCTCAGAACTCTGTGCTCAGCTGTCGGTTAATTGCCAGTACTCTTCATTCCACAGTGAATCACCTGGTCTTCATTTCGTGCTCATCAGCTATCTCTGCTGGCTATTTAAACTGCCTGGATCAGATCTCCTGTGCCTTCGCCTGGTCAACATATCCAGATACTCTCTGCTGTGTTTTTCTGTTAAAGACTTTTGCCTGGCTGACTTCCCTTCTGGTTCCTGATCCTGTTTACTGCCTCTACTACGCTGATCTCTGGATTCCTGTTTCACTGGTTTGTTCTGACTACCCTCTCTTGTTACCGAACCCTGGCTGTGTTTTGATTATGTTTGCTCTGCTTGTACCATTTTACAATTTTATTAAAAAGTGTGATTTTTACTGCACTTCTATATAGCAAATTTCTATCAGCGCAAATAATAATAACGTTAATCACTAAATAGTGATATGTGTAGTAGGTGATATAACAAAAAATCCCACCAAAAAACAAAAAAAATGAAAAGTTGAAAAAATACCCCCCCCCCCCCCACCTGGTTGCTGCACACACAGAAAATGCGTTCACTTCACATATAAAATATACATAACAAAACAGTGTTGCGCTTCCTAAATAACTCCCAATAAATCCTTAAATAAGAATATGTGATTAACTTGCAAGATACTGTGTGCACAATAAAATATTCATGTTCCCTGACTGGGAATAGTGAAAAATACACAATAATGAAATATACGTGTGTGAACAATAAACAATAAAGATAAAGTCCACACACTCAAAAAATAAATCGAATAAAAATAAGAGTCCTAACGCACAAATATAATCCTCAGAGTCTTCTGCACAAAAAACGCACAACACACCACCAGTGCATAAACGTTGAAAATGCAAGTGCTCTCCTCTACCTCAATATCCTAGCCGCTCACCTCACGTTCTGACCCCTGTTTCACCAGAAGGTCAGAAAAAGCAGGTTCCCTCTCTGGGATACAAACGGATCAGCTGGTCATGAAACTCCTATTCCTTCCGTGCTGCCTCCAGCTGAATAGATGGATACCAGCTAGTACAAATTTCCTCAATGGGGTCCGGTGCACATGGGAATAGAAAAGGAAAAATCGAGTGCTCTCTGTATATAAAAACGGTTTATTTCCTCATTAAAGCTTTTAAACGTTACTCACAAATGCAGCACTTAAGAAGTGCAGGCTCAGGATGCTTAGATACGCATAGATACGACAATATGCTCGCGGGACGCTGCCACTGCGCCCATTACGTTGAATGGGCTGCTACACCACCGTGACTTCTTCAGTAAGGGCTGGAGACTCGAACTTGAAGCTCATCCCTAGTCAGAACGTGAGGTGAACGGCTTGGATATTGAGGTAGAGGAGAGCATTTGCATTTTCAACGTTTATGCACTGGTGGTGTGTTGTGCGTTTTTTGTGCAGAAGACTCTGAGGATTATATTTGTGTATTCGGACTCTTATTTTTATTCCATTCATTTTTTGAGTGTGTGGACTTTATCTTTATTGTTTATTGTTCACTATTCCCACTTAGGGAACACGTATATTTCATTATTGTGCATTTTTCACTATTCCTAGTCAGGAAACATGAATATTTGATTGTGCACTCAGTATCTTGCTATATTGCAAGTTAATCACATATTCTTATTTAAGGATTTATTGGGAGTTATTTAGGAAGTGCAACACTGTTTTGTTATGTATATTTTACTGCACTTCTGTCTCAGTCTGATTCATGGTTCCTGACAGTGTCATCAGCCTGTCATTGATCAGCTGTTCTCTTAGTTGACCCATTGATGTCATACCCAACAGACAGGCCTCAGCAGAATAGCACCCCCTGCAGACAGGGTACCTGCTTCCTCCCTGCCATTTATGACTCCCATAAAACTGGCCAGCAGTTTGGCTTCCTCGCTGGTGGCAAATTTCTTCTCTGTCTAGAGACAGTACATGTTCCATCACCCAACTGCTTTTGCGGAAAAGAAAAAGGTTTTCTCCCTGTTGGAGTAAATTAAAACATGCTGTTTATGCTTTTTTTTCCCTTTCTCTTGGTTCATCTGCAGATTTTGGGTTCTAGGAGTACAAGTTTTTTATGTTATTTTTTTTTTTTGGGGGGGGGGGGGTTCTAGTCTTTAAATCTGTCACTTGCTAGCAACTCCATAACTTTTTGCCTATTTGAAATGCTCTCTTAGTATCTTAGTAGAATTGCTATGATATAAAATGCTTTGGGGGTCTATTCTAGGCCCCTTTCACACAAGGCGGACTCTGGCTGCGATCCCGCTGAGCAAGGGGATGACAGGTCCATGCCTGCTTTTGTAGAGTGGACACAGCCCGCTTTCCTCTATTGGCGGTCGGATGTACAGTAAATGGGTCGTCTGTCTGTTTACACCTGACTACCATTTGATCCGATCTAGATAGACAGAGGGAAACCGATCCTCCTTACGTTTGTTTTTGCCGGATCGGATTGGAGGTAGGCGGGTGTAAACCAAACATGTCCGTTTACACCCACCACTTCATAGGGGAGAGTGGAAGTTCCGATCGAGTCCACCTGAAAAACCGACAGGCAGACCCAATTGGAAACATTTGTGTAAAAGGGGCCCAATTTTCAAATTTGATATGTTTTTATACTGAAATTTATACAATTTTATACTAAGAATATAAAATCTTTATATTACAAATGAACATAACACAGGAGTCACAGAGCATTATAGATTTTCTAAAGAGCAAGCACAGCAGAATCTTTTTGCCTCAGTCTGAGACTTCAAATAGAGCTATATAGACTCATCTAGGTGTAAACTGGGGCGTCAGCTATTTATGTCTGTTAACAGGCTTTTTAGCAGAGAAGATAAAAAAAGATTTATTAACATGTAAAATTAAACCTGGGTCTGCACTAGCTGCCTAAACAATTAAAATACAAAATATTCATATGAAATATTCCATATTTACCTGAAAAAAATATTTCTTTAAATTACATTTTTGTCCTGACCAAAATAAATAGAAGAAAAAGAGAGAGAGAAAATTACTTACAAAACCACTATATAAACAAATTCTATTATATTTCGAAATGTATTATTTTAGATTTTAAACATTTCAGGATACTCTGAGAGCTTTGATAACTGTTCAGGAAGATGGTAAGGAAGAAGAAAACAAAAGGAAAATTGCAGCTGTGAAGGAAATTCTGGTTTATGCACCAAGCAAAATACTACACAGGGGTAGAGAAGTGCTTGAAATGCCTGGAACAGATGATTCTGACCCAATCGCTATGTTTTCTATCAGAAATGCTTTAAATGAGGTAAGTTGGATGGCACATAAACCTATATATGAAGATGATCCATAACTATCTATTTGGGTATGGATAGTATGGGTAGTCTACTATTTTTCACATGCAATTCAATGACTCTTGTGCAGTCAATTATTATTTAAAGCTTGTCTTAGGTTAACAAAAAAAAAAAAACAAGATAGGCTGCCAATCAAAAATTAAGATTTTAAAATATAATAATTCAAGGTTTCACCATTTAAGCCATCTGCTCACCAGTTCCACAGTGTGTGCAAGCCAGTATTCTTTTTGCACTTCTTAACTAGGCAACACTAATGTGAGGGAACAGGCCACACACGCTATTCCACTGGCAAGATAAAGATGATAAAAACAGAAAAAAGGCGCCTCTAAGTGCAGAAAATAAAACTACTAAGATATCCCCAGATGGTTTAAAAACACTTACAAGATTGATGGTGAAAAGCAATGCATCATGAGTATGGAAGGTGATCCAGCATAAAGGTGGTCCCAGTGTGTATCAGGGGTCACAGTACAGCAGCAGAACGTCACAAGAGGGTCAGCAGGGTGAAGACACAGCTCTGGAGGCACAATTGGAGCAGCCGCGCTGTCAGAGTCGGCGTGACCAATTGTGCCTCCAGAGCTGTGTCTTCACCCTGCCGGATCACCTTCCATACTCATGATATATTCCTTTTCACCATCAGTCTTGTAAGTGTTTTTAATCCCTCTGGGGATATTTTATTAGTTTTATTTTCTGCACTTAGAGGCACCTTTTTTTCTGTTTTTATTGTCACTAGAGTCTGCTCTCCTCTTTGAGTGCTGCCCTAAGTGCCTGAAGATACTCCATTGTTTCAATTCTTCCACTTCCAATAAAGACAATAATCTGCTCAGTCCTGTTACTCAGAGCGCCCTATACATATTTTTCAAGATAAAGATGAAGCTGTCTCCTCCAAGGCACAGTTAGAAACTTCAAACTCTGTTCCTAAAGACTCTTCAAGCTCCTCCCTACACACAAACTATGGCAGCTCCACCTTCTGTCACTGGCAGACTCAAATGCCTCCCACTGGAGATATGATTGCCATGGTCTGCAAGGACCTATATGACTGCATTCTCTCTCCACTGAAAGTAAAGTTGAACACCATGTCAGCCGCATTTCAAGCAGTTCACTGTCACCTTGGAAGCCTTTTAAACGCCACATTGATGGCACTATCCTTTCCTTTCGACTCTTCTGCTTGGTACTACACATGTCAAAAAGTCTGTTGGTGAGCTCTATTAAGAGGCAATCTCCTTCCTATTTGTGCCAAGAGCCACCCCTGTGCTCATCCTGGGACTCTCCTGGTTCCAATTACATTTCCCAGTGCTGGACTGATCTCCCCCCCAGTTATTCGCCTTGGGGCCCTGCAGTCATTTTGAATGCCTAACCAAGGTATTGTTTGCCAAGCTACTTCCTTAGTCTATCTGTGAGGTTACCTCCTCCATTTCAGCTCATTACTAAGATGTCTTCTCCAAGTGCAAGGAGGATCAGTTACCACTGCATTGATCCTACAATTGTGCAAACAATCTAACTCTGGGCTCTACTTCTCATACGGGTATATACTATTGGTCTCCCAGAGATCAAGTCTATGTCAACAATACATCTCTGAGATTCTTCAGCAAGGCTTTATCCACAAATCTTCTTCAGCTGGGGCAGGTAGAAAAAAATGGTGGTACTCACTGTTCTTCATGAGTTATATAATAGTCTAAGTATGTTCTGTCCGCAGACCCTAAGAACGTTGCGGCTATCTATAACTGGCCTCTACCCAGTGGCACAAAAGATAGACAGCTTTTTTTAAGATTCATTATGGTCTGTTCATCAAAAGCAACTCCATTTTTGTTGCCCCAATACTGCTTTCACAGGGAAAAATGTTGGCAACAAACAGCCTCCTGACTGAGTTGGAGGCTTCAATGTCTTGAAGTGAGCCTTTCTTTCCAGTCCTGCTCTAACAAGACCAGATATCAATAAACCCTTTTGCACTCTGGTTGAACCAATTTCAATGATTTCATTTTTCAGTTCCCTAGTGGGATTAGACACCCCTGCATTTTCCGCTCTAAAAAATTCTCATTCCTGAAAAGAATCCTTTAACGGGGTTCTAGAACTACTTGATATGAAATTAGCCACGATAAGAGGCAGTATCTCATAGAAGATTACCTCATCAAACCACTATTTACACGAACCATAGAACTTACAAACTGCCCATCACCTAAACCCCAGGGAAGCTTATGTTCTTTTCTCAGTTTGACTTTGTGATTATCCCTGGGACAGCCAACCCTAGCACTCTTCTTGTTTGCAGTGCAATGTCACAGGCTCCTCCCAATGCGTATCATCCCATGACTTCCTCAAGGGATCACCTGAGAGAACAATAACAGATACCAAGTTTGCATACCCCACAAATAATTGGAGAACTGTATCTACACCTGTAGGAACCAGGGAGGTCCTAACTAAGTGGTGGCACTAGAAGCTAAATGTCTGCTAGTCTTTCCAAACCCCTCTCATTGGCCAGTGTATGTGTAATTATTTGGGCTAAGGATGCACCGATACTGATAACGGTATCGGTATCAGTGCTGATACCAAGCATTTGTGCAAGTATCAGTACTCGCCCAAATGCTGCTAATACCGACACCAATACTTTGAATGGCAAAGAATCGCATGGAGGAGAAGTTCTGGGATCCTGTGGGCATAGGGCGAAAGTGATATCAGCTTAGGGGTGGACCCAGGGGCAGATCCAGAGTCTAGTCTCGGGAGGGGCACTGCCAGAAAATGTGTTTTTTGGTGGGCAATTTATCAGGGCAGTGGCTGGTTTTCGTGCTTCAATCATCCCGGCACCATGGTTGTTATGGTGTCAGGATGACTGAAGCGCATTATTTTATTATTACATTGTTATATAAAATGAAATAGTTCAACTCACCATAATGCAGAATCAATGGGAGCCCTGAGTGTGTCACTTGCCAGCGTCGCCTGCCACCAGATGCGGATTGTCACTTGCCACGTCACCTGCCACACGTTGCTGGTTGTCACTTGCCTACCGCCAGATGCAGATTGTCACTTGCCACGTCACCTGCCACATGTTGGGGATTGTCACTTGCCACATCACCTGCCACATGTTGCTGGTTGCCACTAGCCACGTCACCTGCCACACGTTGCTGGTTGTCACTTGCCTGCCGCCAGATGCAGATTGTCACTTGCACGTCACCTGCCACATGAGGCGGATTGTCACTTGCCACGTCACCTGCCACAAGTTGCGGACTGTCACTTGCTGCTAAGGTGGGATTATCTTTTGCTGTGCCTTAGAGTCAGGCAGCAGAGAGATGATGTAATCTCTCTGCTGCCCTTCAGCTGCCTGCACAGTGAGGGCGGGCGGTGAGAGATGATGTTGGTTTTCCCTACAAAATCTGTTTCCCCTGGCTCTCGGCTGAGATCAGAACTCCGCCCCTCCAGCCCTCTGCACCTCTGCTCCTCCTACTCTCCCCCGAATGCACGGGGGCGGGGGCAGTAGAAGGATGATTAGCATTCGGGGGAGAGTAGGAGGAGCAGCGGTGCAGAGGGCTGGAGAGGTGGAGTTCCGATCTCCGCCGAGACCGAGAGCCAGGGGAAACAGATTTTGTTGGGGAAACCGATCTCAGCACAACACCGGGCCGCCCGCTCTCTCACCCGCTCGCTCTCTCATCCGCATCTAATTTCTCGGGGGGGGGGGGCAATTGCCACGTTGCCCCCCCTGGATGATTTGCTATCATCGGTGGACTGGGACACCAATGTAGATTTTTTTGCATGTGGCCACTGGCCAGATATGTACTGTGAGTTCTAACATTTTTCAAACTGCCCACTAGACTTTAATCCCTTTTTATACATACTCACAGGAGCGGTGGGGGAAATCGCTTGCGATTTGGACAGGAATTGCACCGCATTCCTGTTCAAATCGCATGTGATTCTTTGCAGTACGCTTTACAACAATTTTTTTTGTATTGAAGTTAGGGTGCCAGGATGGGATTGAGTACAATCATAAACTCACAAAACATTGAAGGTTTCATGCATTTAGTTTAAAATGGCACGTGGAAAGAAAAAGTATTTAAATAAGTATCCTTGTATTTAGAATGCTACAAACATGTTTTTATTTATAACTACAGTATAGGATTTTTAAAAATTTGTTGCATGATGTTATGTGCTTTGCTAACTTGTAATATTTTATTAACCAGGCTGATGCAGTGATTCTTGTAACAGAATATGGTTTCAAAATATGTGCAAAAGAAGTGAAAGACATACTCTCTGACAGTGGATTTCTGCAGAATTTTGAAAATGACCCATTCAGCAACAAGCTCATGCTTGTAGCATACCCAGAAAAGGTGTGAAACATTTAAAAAAATTAAAATAAGTAAGTGGCTTATTTTTGAAAAGCATGGATATATGCATAAATTCAAGAATGGTGAAATTGGGTTTGTATTAAAGTTTGTGTCAGATAGAATACATTGGTTTAACCACTTCAAAACAGAGCACTTTTACCCACTTCTTGCCCAGGCCAATTTTGAGCTTTCAGCGCTGTCGCACTTTGAATTTTTTGCCAAATTTTTTTGGAAAACAAAGAAATTAAAAAATAAAAAAAGGTTCACAATTTTTTTTGTTACATACTGTCACAGTACAGCATCATCATATAACTGGTGTGCCAGTGATCAGGGACAGTGGCTGGTGACAGTATGAAAAAAAAAATATAATTTTTTAAAATTTTTCTTTTTTTTTTTACAATTTATTTTTAACACACTATGACTAGAGCAATATAATGTTGCCATAGTAACATTGTACTACCCTGGGGAAGTGATCAGGATTTTTTTTAATATTACTGTAGCACCCTCTACCAATAGGTACGTGCTAGTAATGCCGCGTAAACACAGTCGGACTTTTCGACCGGACTGGTCCGACGAACGCCGACGGACCATATCCGGCGGACAATTCGCCCATGTGTGGGCTTCATCGGACCTGCAGCGGACTTTTTCAGTCGAAAATCTGACGGACTTTAGATTTGGAACATGCTTCAAATCTTTCCGACGGACTCGAGTCCAGTCGAAAAATCCGCTCGTCTGTATGCTAGTCCGACGGACAAAAACCAACGCTAGGGCAGCTATTGGCTACTGGTTATCAGCTTCCTTATTTTAGTCCGGTCGTACGTCATCACGTACGAATCCGTCGGACTTTGGTGTGATCGTGTGTAGGCAAGTCGGGTCGTTAAAAAGTCAGTCGAAAGTCCGCCAAAAGTCGGTCGAAAGTCTGTCGGACAGGCTGTCGGACTTTTGTAGCTAAAAAAGTCCAACCGTGTGTATGCGGCATAATGCCGCGTACACACGAGCGGACATTACGGCGGACTTTGCCCGGCGGACTGGATTTCGTCGGACAATTCGATGTGTGTGGGCTCCAGCGGACTTTGTTTTCTCAAAAGTTCGACGGAATTAGATTTGAAACTTGTTTTAAATTTATCCGTTGAAATCGAGTCCGGTCGAAAAGTCCGCCGTCTGTATGCTAGTTCGACGGACAAAAAGCCACGCTAGGGCAGCTATTGGCTACTGGCTATGAACTTCCTTGTTTTAGTCCGGTCGTACGTCATCACGTACGAATTCGACGGACTTTGGTGGATTGTGTGTAGGCAAGTCCGTTCATTCACAAAGTCCGTCGGAAAGTACGTCGAAAAGTCCGCCGTAATGTCCGCTCGTGTGTACGCGGCATAAGGGTTATTTTACTAGGGTTTTCAGCACAGGCAAATTTAGGCAGGCCCATGCTGCAAGCTAGGCCTGTCTGTTTTGATCTGGGGGCTGGGATTGGTCAGAGTAGCAGTGGGTGTGACCACCTGTGCTCCAGTTCTGAGGCGCCTCCCCTGTTTCCAGGGAGAATATTCTAGAAGAGGGGCTGGGCCTGGAGCTGGAGTGGCACGCAGCTCATGTGGGAGCCCTGACCAATCCCCATCTGGTATTGGCAGGGGGCGGGCCTCCTTTTCAAGCTGAGGTAACATGCCACTGGGGAGAGAGAAGTCGGCTGAGTGAAGTGAGGAATGGAATGCTAGGCAGCAGCAGGAGGATATCCCCATCTAGGGGGGTGTACCGATCGCAGGAGGAGGCCCAGGGAGAGCTGTGAGGGAACGTTGCCTCTACACGGTCATTGGCAATGTCTCTGCCAACACACGGTCGGTGGTAGAGAACTCCTTGAGCATCCTCATCAAGGACTCAGGGCTGTGGAAGGTCGGTCAGTGTTACCACAGTGGAGGGCTGGAGGTGCCAGGAAGTCTGTGAGGGAACTCTGCTTTTACACAGTCATTAGCAGAGTCTTCATTATACACACGGTGGATGATGGGGAGTCCTGGATCAGAGAAGAGACTGTGGGGATCTGTGTCAAATCGATGTGGCCTGAGGGCACAGGATTTGCAAGTTGGGCTGGCTGGGAACAGTAGTCCACCATCTAAGTCATGTTTTAAAACAACTAGGCCTCCGGGGAGAGGTTCTGCAGGCCTCAGGCCTGGTAGCACCGAACAACCAGAACCAGTAGAGGGGCTTATTCAGAGTGGGTCCCTATTATCCAATAGAAGAAGATGTGACATACTTTAATCCGGTAAAGTTCCTAGAAGAAGGAACCAAGTTTGTGCAGGAGGAGTAACCGTCTGCATGAGGATTCAGGAGGAGTAACAGTCTGGATGGAGATGCAGGAGGAGATTTACATTCAATGTCAATGCACATCTAATCTTCTGGCTCTAACATTGTGCTATTGTGCTTAAATTATAAATATGATGGCAATGATGAATCCTACGGGCATCCCATATTCCTAATCCCTATTCAAGTTGTACCCCCCAATTAAACAACCAAAACTAAACTGGCAAAAGACTGTTCATTGTCTCTAGAAGTGATGTATGAATTCATTCAGTGGGGTGAATTGGTGGATTGTTTGTTACTAGCTGCAACGCCATGGCTACATTTGGAGGTCCCACCGAGATCCGCCTTCACAATTAACCTGCTGGCCATCACCCCTAGCAACCACTAAAAGCCAAGGGAGCCTGTTTTGTCAAGTTTGGGGTACAAAAAGGGACCTAAATTGACTTTTGCCACATGCCGTTGCCCATAACAACCAAATTCAAACTTGTCGCTAAGTGTTGTCATCCATAGCAACCGTCCAGGATCATCCATCACGCCTGCCATCACGCCCCTGCACTCAGTTGTATCAATTGACACTCACCACGTAAAAAGCCCTGCAACCAGTGACTCTAACCATGTGCTATCACCCGTGGCAACCACGGCGAGCGATCGTGCTCCGGATTACAAATATGTCCAGCGGTCTGCATGGCGCAGGCATTGTACACTGCATTGCAGAGAAGATAAAAATGTTTTGACTTTATTAATCCTGCTTAACACAGTAAAAGGAGTTGTGGATATCTGCTGTTGCCCCTCTTAATGAAAGGCAACAAGGACGTTTCTTTGACGGGATGTTGCACGGTCAGTCCCACATAGTAAGATATCACAGGAGAGACTTTACTATGTTAATGGTGATCATTGTACAGTTTGCCTGCTTTCAGTTCCAGCTCTGTGACACAGGTTTAAAACTAAACCTGGACAGTGCCTGCAATTCATCAGTGCCTGCCACCAGGTGTCACTACAGTGCACACTGTATGAAGCCTGCTTTACAGTTCCTCGCACGCTGAACCAATGCGGAGGACAGAAAAGAACTCGGCGTGCTGCGCGCCAGACACGAGGTGGAGGAAGATGGCGGAGGGTGATTGGAGGATGCCCGCTGTACAGCGAACCTGAGATGCAGGACCGGGTGCTGGTAGACACTGACATCCGATTGGAGCTCTGTGGGGTACTCGCTTTGGGAGTGATCAGAGGAGTGGAGCAGCTATAAATGCTGTGTTCAAGGTGCCACCTACCTACAATCGGAGTCAGTGCCTGGGCCTGGTGCGGTCACTGTGGGGAGCCACTAACCTGCTTAGGGCCAGTGCAGCGAGAGTCAAGATATTATAATATCCACCCGTTCACAGGACTATGCACGCTGCAGCCGCAGCACAGTCGGAAGGCCGGAGAAGGCCAGGGATCACTTGCCAGTGATGGAGGAGAGTAACAAACAGGTGCATCCACCCCAGAGTTCCGGGACATGGAGGAAGAAGAGACTGCTGTGGAAAACTGCCAAAAGACTGTTCATTTTCTCTGGAAGTGATGTATGAAGTCTGGCAGTGGGGTGAATTGGTGGATTATTTGTTACTAGCTGCAATGCCATGGCTACATTACACATTGTGATTGCTTATAGCAGTGAATTACATTGCTATAAGCAAGCATTTTACTGAATGTAACTGAATGATTCAGTTTGTTTTGTTGTGATTAGCTGTAATTGGTCGAAGCTAATTACATGGTACAGATGGGCTGTAATTGGTCCTGTCTGTACCATATGATCACATTGACCAATCACAACTAGCAACACAATTGTACATCCATTGTGTACAACTGTCATGTGGCCTGCTGTGATTGGTCACAGCGGTCACATGGTACCGGCAGCGAGCCGGTACAATGATCAGCCATCGGTTGTGGCCGCGTTCTGACGTCCACTCAAAACGGTAAAGCTACCAGCCATCATTCTGCCATAGGCCGGGCGGGAGGGTGTTAAAGACTTTATGAAGTACTCAAATTTAGTACTGTATTTATTGGCGTATAACACTCACTTTTTCACCATGAAAATTGGGTGCAAATAGTGCGTGCGTGTTATACGCCAATACTTCTGTTTTAGCAGGGAGGGGGGGCAGGATGAGCACCGTCAGATTACATACAGTGAGAATCTCCTGTTTACTTGGCGGCCTCTGTAATAGGAACTCCTGTCTCCTGGGCCGCCATTGGATCACTGTTCTGTCTATCATAGGAGATTCTCACTGTATGTAATCTGTCGACGCTTGTCGCGCCCCCCTCCCTGTCCCCTCTGGGCTGCAGATGGGCATTGATCAGGCTGCATTGATAGCAATGGTGAGGCTGCAGATGGGCACTGACCCTTATTTTACTTAAAAGTTCCTTATTTAAAGTTTTTTTCCTGAAACTTCCCTCTTAAAATGAATGTGCGTGTTATACGCTTGTGCGTGTTATACGCCGATAAATACGGTAATTGTTATGGAAATAAATACTGATATGCGCTGATCAAAAATATAACATTGCTAGTTCAACCAGCTACCAAAAATACGAAACAAATAAAGATTCAACCATGGACAAGTTTAAAAGTGTGTAGATATGTAGGTGTAACACTACTTTGTACACAGTTTGGCCATTATTTGCAAGGTAGTATGCACTCAATAATTGCCTTATCCTCCTAAATTCCTATGTGAAATTATTTGAAAAAAAAAACCAAGAAAATTCTACTTAAATAACATTGAGTGCATCCTAATTTAAATTTAGCTAATCTAGTTTACTTGTTCATGACTTCCTTTTTTAGTGGGATGTTTTAAGAGGCAATGATCTACATAGTAGACGTATTATCAAGTGAATTTCAAAAGGTAAATACTGAATCTGGCCTTACACTGTTATATTATAGTATTAGAATATACAGTGCAATCTCCCGCTGTGCCTATTGTATCTGATTTGAAGCAGCTGCTGTTCAACCAAAATATTTCCATCTCACTCCTTTGATTTTTAATTCCAATGTCAGGTGGGAGGAGGCCAACAAAGAATTTCGTCCAGTTCATCAGGAACCAGCTGAATTTCACAAAGTGTATGGCCAGCTTAATGAAACCATGTAAAGACTCGCAAGTCAGTTTAGGAAGCTTGGACTTTCCAATGATCTCTTTTCCCATTTTAATTGTAGCCTATAATTTGGCAGGCCAAACACAGCATTATGGTTAGGTGTCCCTTAATTTATAGGTGTATGTCCAGTTTAATCTTATCCATGCTGGTCTCAATCATAGGAAGCAATAACTGTATAATTATTTTGGTCTGTTGCTCGAGATGTATACGTAACAATACAGCCAGAAAGTTCAAACAGCATGCTTAATTCATAGGATTGCAGCTTGTTTATTAAGTTTAACTATTTCTACGTGATTGAATTTGATTACATCATGGTCCAACATTACCAATTCATAAATACCTGGCCATTCTGTAGAATATCTTATGCATTGAACCTTTCACTCCAACTGCAACACTCCAAGTAAATCCAGTGGTTTATCACAGGACCTACAGGAAATCGCTTCCCCAAAGAAAAGGCCTGTGTCGTTTACTTACAATACTAACCTTCTACAATGTCCATTCTTTTCAAACTCCTGTAATCTAATCTCCAGTTACCATATGTGCATTAAAGAGGTTCACTGGTTGCATTAGGATTGTTATCTTCAGAAGTTTGTTTGTTTTTTACTTCCAGGAATATTAAGTGTGATTTTTGCTGTGCCTATACCCTCTGTGCTGTATATATTATACCATCAACATATAAACTTTATACCATGACTTGCATAAGATATCATTAGAGTGCTTTTACATATATAACTTCCTCAAAAGAAAATTTGCAGCGCAAACAAATAAAGTATAGTCCTTCAAAAGAGTCCTTAACATTTATTACCATAAAGTGCTGTTAATTTAGTGGTTCTCATCAATGTGATCCAGATGACAGGTGCTAGTGCTTGCTTTAATTATGTGACTCCATAGCAAAAGCATCCAAATGAAAGTGCTAAATGCGGCCACCCATTCTCAGTCATATTTTTTAGGTAGCGGGGGATAACCCATTTGTTTTTTACTTCCAGGAATATTGCCTTTCATATATCTACACTTTTTGTTCCAAAAGAGCCCAATTTTTTGAGTGTAAGTCCAGTCTGACATTCACTGTTACTCAGAATGATTGTCGGCATTATTGATAAACGAAAAGACTAGATATACCGCGCTGTCAGAAAAAAATATATATAAATATACAGCGGCCAGCATAGCAGTGTAAAAATGAAACAATCAAAAAAGTGCAGCGCTAAAGAATGATATCATGGGTAATCAACATAACCAAAATATAAAATGTGATCAGATGACAAAAATAATAAAGTGAAAAATGAATGAATATATATTTACAAATACTCAAAGGATAGTGTCCATTTGTGATAATGGAGGACCGCAAAGGGTCATAGTAAGTCCCAAAAATATGTGATGTAACCAAATGAGTGACAGTCACTGTAATCTGTGATAAATATCAAGGTGAGTGATGAGTGACATGAAGAATCCACCACCAGAAATACCAGTCTCTTACCGGAAAGATTGCCAATCAAGCTTTTAAGGGTAACCGAGAGGCACCTATTCCTTGCATATGCTGCAACATCCGGGGGGCGTTCCAAATGATGGATTCAGCAGGGCAGATGTAAACTCAATCCAGAGACAGATCAACCAAAATATTCTGATAAAATAACAAGCGCTTCAATGTAGGACAGTAATTGTGGACCAGCAACGAATACGATGCATTTTGCCTCAACAGGCATCATATGGGGTGCTGGTCCCCCATAATCATTGTCTATATTTAGATATCATGACCCCTGTAATGAGCAACAGCCCTGGCGTTCATTTCCAACTAATCTGTCTACACTTCCGGGTTTAGACAAGATGGCGCTGCCGCGTGCGTCTCAAGCCTCGTTCTGAAAACCGAAAGTGTGTCCTGACTGTGATGTAGACTACTTCCAGGACTAAAGACAAGATGGCGCGGCCAATTGTGTTCCAGGGCTCATTGTGACCGGCCGAAACAGGAAGTAGCCATGTGTAATAGCAAACAGTATAGAAGAGAACCTAGAAATGATAATAATGATATGAAAGGCATCTTAAAGGAAAAATTAAGTGGACACAACCAAAAATAAGCATGAATATTATGTCCAATATACGTAATATAAGGATGATGGCAAATAATATACATGTATTAAAACATGTAAATGATGCCACAGCCCTAAATTAAAATTAAAACTAAGTATAAAAAGGTGATACCTATGTGAAAAGTGTATATATGAATCTATAGGTTCACTCTGAGCTGGTGCTCACACTGGTTACCCGTATGGTAATAATACAATGAAAAGCACATAAAATTGGTGTACCTTACAAAACATATGAGTGAATATAGGTACATAAAAACAAATAAGTACATATATGATAAAAAATAATAAAATTGATAAAAATGTATGTTGAGGAAAAAAGGAAAAGAAAAAAGAGGAAGCAATGATGTGCACCTAGGATAAAGGGTCTGTGCAGAGGTAAATTAACCCTGGTTGATAAAGGCGTTGATGTCCCACTCTATATTGAGTCCATATGGGGAATAAGTTTGAAGCTGGTATATCCAATATGTTTCCAGATGAGAAACCCCTCTAGTTTTAGAACCCCCTCTCCAAGGGGGGGGTGTATTTGTCAATAATGACAATTTGGGAACCTCTCGGATCCCGACCATGATGTTGTCTGTAGTGCCTAGGTAGATTATGTTTAGCATCTCCACCCTTATGCCCTGTACACACTGTCGGACATTGATCGGACATTCCGACAACAAAATCCATGGATTTTTTCCGACGGATGTTGGCTCAAACTTGTCTTGCATACACACGGTCACACAAAGTTGTCGGAAAATCCGATCGTTCTGAACGTGGTGACGTAAAACGCGTACGTCGGGACTATAAACGGGGCAGTAGCCAATAGCTTTCGTCTCTTAATTTATTCTGAGCATGCGTGGCACTTTGTGCGTCAAATTTGAGTACACACGATCGGAATTTCCGACAACGGATTTTGTTGTCAGAAAATTTTATAGCAAGCTCTCAAACTTTGTGTGTCGGAAATTCCTGTGGAAAATGTGTGATGGAGCCTACACACGGTCGGAATTTCCGACAACAAGGTCCTATCACACATTTTCCATCGGAAAATCCTATCGTGTGTACAGGGCATTAATCTTTGCGATCTGTTCATCCACCCTTACGGAAAACGCACGAATAGTACGTCCCACATATTGTTTTCCGCAAGGGCAGGTGAATATGTAAACAACGTGTGTGGTAGCACAGGTGCAAAAGGATTTGATAGGGTAGACCTTGTTGGTAACATTGGATTTAAATTCCAGATTTTTACGTCTACCACAGGCGTTATGTTGACAGACCACATATTTCTTGCAAGGAAAATATCCGACCATGTTATGAAAAAAGAAAGGGCGTGTGGGGGGTTAATGGTGTTTGGGGCAATTTTGGTTCGAAGTGAAGGAGCACCTCTAAAGATGACTTTGGATTGCTCGGGAAGCACAGTTTCCAAAATGTGGTCATTTCTAAGGATGCCCCAATGACGGTTGATGATATTTTTAATTTCCCTATGCTGGATGGAAAAATGTGGTGAGCATAGAACACTTGTAGAAATCGTCTGGTTCACGAGAAGGTTTTGGTGTGAGGAGGGAACATCTATTCACCAATGCTACCTGTTGTATCTCAGAATTAAGTGACAGCTCATCATATCCTTTTTCCATAAACCTCTGTTTGAGGATGGATGGGTCCTGATATCTATATATAGACAGTGATTGTGGGGGACCAGCACCCCAGATGATGCCTGTTGAGGCGAAACGCGTCGGTATTCGTTGCTGGTCCACAATTACTGTCCTACTTTGAAGCGCTTGTTATTTTATCGGAATATTTTGGTTGATCTGTCTCTGGATTGAGTTTACATCTGCCCTGCTAAATCCATCATTTGGAACGCCCCCCTGGAGGTTGCAGCATATGCAAGGAATAGGTGCCCCTCGGTTACCCCTTAAAGCTTGATTGGCTTGTCAGGTGTACGCCTGCACAAGTCCAATCTTTCTGGTAAGAGACTGGTATTTCTGGTGGTGGATTCTTCATGTCACTCATCACTCACCTTGATGTTTATCACAGATTACTATGACTGTCACTCATTTGGTTACATCACATATTTAGGACTTACTATGACCCTTTGCGGTCCTCCATTATCACAAATGGACACTATCCTTTGAGTATTTGTTAATATATATTCATTCATTTTTTCACTTTATTATATTTGTCATCTGATCACATTTTATATTTTGGTTGTGTTGATTACCTTCATTATCTTTGATATCATTCTTTAGCGCTGCACTTTTTTCACTTTTTTGATTGTTTTATTTTTACACTGCTGTGCTGGCCGCTGTATATTTATATATTTTTTTATATCTAGTCTTTTAGTTTACATTTTATCAGTTGTTTGATTTTGTACTGCTGCAGTCGTTCCTCTATCCCTTGTTTCCACCTGTATATACATACTCTCTTTACTGATGGATATTTTTGAATATAGGGCAACACGCACCGTGAACACCGAGGGCGTGTTCACCACTATAAGAAATGATACAGAGATAGGTGGTTTATTTTTGAGGCTCAAAAATGCTATGACCTCTGAATTACATCTTCAGTGGGACATTATATATCTGAAAACATGATTCCCAGAAGTTTAAGATGGGACGTCTATCCCCAACAGGGAAATTCGGATCTCGAATCATGGTATCAGTATTTTATTGAAGCTGGCATCAAATGTTTGGGATTTCTCAACTGTAGGAAAACTCTTATGCCCGTACACACGACCGGACATTAATCGGACATTCCGACAACAAAATCCATGGATTTTTTCCGATGGATGTTGGCTCAAACTTGTTTTGTCTACACACGGTCGCACAAAGTTGTCGGAATTTCCGATCGCCAAGAACGCTGTGACGTACACCACGTACGACGAGACTTTAAAAGGGCAGTTCAGAACCAAGCGCGGCACCCTTTGGGCTCCTTTTGCTAATCTCGTGTTAGTAAAAGTTTGGTGAGAGACGATTCGCGCTTTTTCAGACTCGTGGTTTTCAGATCGTATTTCTGCTGTTCAGTTTGTGCTTGTGGATTTGTATCTGGTCTTCATTGCGTGCAGCGAGTTACGCTTGACTCTGTCATTGTGTTCTTGTTCGTTCGTTACTGATTTTCAGGTCACTCTTCACAAGCCTTGCTGTTCTTCAGTGCGTTCTGTTACTTCATTCTGAGCAGCCGACCATTTTCTAGCCATGTTGCATATACGTACTCATCGTAGAGTTCGTGCTGTGTGGGGGCTTGGTGTTGGGGTCCTTACCTTGACACAAGCCCAGAACATGAACAGGGCGAGGAGGAGTTCATGGACCAAGAATTGGTTGCTCCAGCGTGGCCAGTTCTGTCATGTGCCTTTGCTCCATGAGATCCGTGAGAATAATCCTGGTGATTTCAGGAACTTTCTCAGGATGATGGACCCCGTATTTCACTGTTTGTTGGCTTTGCTGACCCCCTATATCAGCAGGCAGGATACCTGCATGAGGCAAGCCATCACTCCGGAGCCACCCTGCAGTACTTGGCAACGGGGAGAAGCCTGCAGGACCTCAAGTTCTCGCCCCAGGCTCTGGGGATCATTATCCCAGAGACCTGTTCTGCCATCATCCAGGTCCTGCAGAAGAACTATATTAGGGTAAAATTTTTATCCTTTAACATCACATTTTATTGTATTTAATGTTTGATAATTTATTGTATTTCTTTCCTCATCCCCTAATTACCATGATTGTAATATGCTGTGAATGTCCCCTTTGTCCTCATGCATGCTAGATTTTTATGTAATTTTTTTTTGTCCTTCATGCATATTTGCCTTCACTTACCTCCCCAGTATGCTCTCCTGGGCCTATATTCACCTCATGTAGTCACTTAACAATGTATTTTGTCAGCTTCATAGTAGTGCTTTACCCCAAACACCCCTAAAATGTGTAAAATTGTGATGTGTGCTTGAAATTCAGTGTCAGAGGCTTTTTTTGGGTTCACAAAATCTTTTGGAACCCTCCCTCCCCCCAACTGCTAACTCAGCTGATACCAATCCTCTATCTGCTGACTTTGCCAAACCCATACACACTATACCCACCTCTTTTGTGGTCAGATTTATGGATGAATTCACCAAAGCATGTAGTGCAAGGGCCTGCCTGAATACTTTCAAATGTTACTGTTTTAAGTTTTTTTATCCTATTATTATCTTGATAGGTAATATCAGAATGTAAAAATGTGCTAAAATGTGTACAGTGTGCATTTATATCTTTGTATTATGACACTTCTTACCTGTCCAGTGGGCTGCCAATAGTGTAAGTAAGGAGGGGCTGGCCAAAGTAATACACATTATTTATGCATTCATCTCTCAATGAAGTGGAGAGGGTTACCTGTCCAAAACATATCCCCCCCCCCCCATAAAATTTCAAAAATGGCCCATGAGAGGGGGGAGAGGAATCTGATAGGTAGACCTTATACCCTTGTCTTTAAATAGTCCCTAAAATAAATGTTAAACTGATGTTGGCCAAGAATGTTTGTGTCTAATCTGCTTTCCATGTTTATGTGCAAAGTGAATAATTTTTTCTTCTTGTTTGACTCCACAGTTTCCTTCCAACCCACAGGAATGGCAGACTGTGGCCTCCCGCTTTGCCCAGCGGTGGGACTTTCCTAACTGGGGAGGGGCAATTGATGGGAAACATGTCCACATCATCCCACCACCCAACTCGAGGTCATACTATTACAACTACAAGGGGTTCAATAGTATTGTGATGTTGGCGGTGGTGTCAGCTCCATACGAGTTCCTGTATGTGGACGTGGGGAAGAATAGCCGGATGTCAGATGGTGGAGTCATCGCCCAGACCGAGTTCTACAGGCGCCTCCAGCTTGGGCTTGCCACCTCCAGAAGACAATGCGGAAGGACTTCCATTTGTCTTCGTTGCAGATGAAGCATATGCCCTGGGGGACCATCTTATGCGGCCATTCCCGATGAGGACCCTCACACTGGACCAGAGGGTTTTTAATTACCGGCTGGCCAGAGCCAGAAGAGTGGTGGAGAACACGTTTGGAATAATGGGCAGCCAGTTCCGCCTATTTCTTACACCCATACACATGGCGGAGTATAAACTCAATCATATCATCCTGGCTTGCTGTGTTCTCCACAGCTTTTGAAGGAGAAATTCTGTGAACTATGCTGCCTCAGTTGGGCCTGAATCCGGAATTCATGTAAATGAACCAACCCTGACGGCGCTTGAAGCTGGACGTCCTGGCTTGCCCCCCCTGAGTGCCCGCGAGGTCCGTCTAAGATACATGGAATACTTTGCGGGTACGGAGGCCATCAATATGCCAGACAATGTCTGAGACATTTTTCAAATAAAAAAAAAATTAACTACTAAAATATTTGCTGACATTTACTGCTTGTGTTTCTTTTAGCTGACCCTGACATTAATTTGGGGAGTCCTGAAAATGGCGTGATTGTGTAATATTAGAAAGCACTGTTGGGTGTTATTTACTAAAGGCAAAGACACTTTGCACTACAAGTGAGCCTGCACTGAAACTGCACTTGTAGTGCAAAGTGGATTTGCCCTTAGGAAATAACCCCCATTGTCACAGAAAACACCAATTTTACCACACCCAAAGTTTTGGAGCATTGAAAGAAAAATCCACACATTCTTGATTATCAATATTTTTAATACCAGCACAATCACATGTGCATTTATAAAAGGTTTTTAAAACAAACCAACATGTTTGTTGTATAACAATTTTTTGGGTCACATTAATAAAAGTAGAAATGTCCATTTAAGGTAAAACAGGCATGTATAAAATCAACAGTAAATACACAAATCTGGAACTTACAAAGTTCAACTTTGTTATAAATTGAAGGCAATATCAGACATGAGTATTTAGAAACTGTGTTTGATATTGCGTTCAGATGGGGTGAAGTCACCCCTGGAAAAGCCAAATTTTGAAGATGCACACATATTGCCGAATGTCAACATGTGCTAGCTGCCATCACGGGGGATCAAGGGACGTGTTTTGGGGGTGCAATCCCTTCCTCTCAGCTACTTTATTATTGAGGAAGGGGTTGCACCGCCAAAACGCCTACATTGATCTCCCCTGATGGCAGATAGCACATGTTGACACAGTGTGTGCATCTTCAAAATTTGGCTTTTCTATAATATGTCAAAAAATGTGAAAAATATTTTCATTAAAAAAAGCACAACAAAGTAAGGGATTTGGAGGTGTTTTAAGCTCTCTCTAAAACATCAATGATGTTCTTTTTGTTTTTAACATCATTGATGTTTTGCTTGATGTTTTCCAAGTCCATTTTACACCCCATGATCTCCCCGATCAGGATCTGGGCACTTTCACTTGTGAAATGACCTTCATCCACAACATCACGATCACCTAAAAATATAGAAACAAAAACACACCATGTATTATAAATATGCCGGCATCCATCTCTTACCTGAGCCTGTGGTCGCAGACACTCACCTGTTGTGGTGACAATTTCCACCACGTCTCCTTCCTCCTCCTCCTGTTGGCTTTGGGGGATTTACACTTCTTCATGAGGTGGGGGGTCTGTTGTCTCCTCGGATGAGTGGTGTCCTCCGAGTCTTTTCTCCCCTATGTAAAAAAAAATAGGTATACTAGGCACACAGGTATTTGATGGCAGAAATAGGAATATGAATCATTGATTGGAAGTGGGGTACAATTGTCTATTTTGCCAAAGTTCCAAGATGAAGAAATATTTTTGTCACTTTGTCAAGCTTGAATACTTACCTGTTTTGTACAAGCTTCACAGATGGAGAAACCCCTATAGTATACACTGGAGCACCTGTGTGGGCCCCCTAATAAAAAGGGTGTTCTGGTGTCCCACACTAGTGCTCCTGTGTCCAGATGTGTAAACAGCTGCTGAGTGTCCTCTCCTTACACAGAATCTAGTTTGCATTACATTCTAGTTCCAAACCCATCTAGACACCAAAATTTATTTAACAGAAGTATGCCTGAAAAAATGTTTTGAAATGCATCTGGACAAAACATGGTGTTTTCTAGGCCGAACGAATGAATAATGTGCCCATGAACATGAAAGTTGCCATTTTAAAGTGTACAACAGTTAAGAAAAGCACATGGAGCCACACGAACTTAATAAAAATAAAGAATCGCAACACAGGACAACTACTTACTTTTTTGCAGCACTCTCCTGATCCTACTATACAGATCGTGCTCCCTTAATTTGAGGTCCGACCACCGCTTCCTCAGTTGATCCTTGGATCGTCGTACCCCAAAATTCTGGTGCAGACTCTTGACTACTTTCGCCATTATCTTGGCCTTTCTGACATTGGGGTTGAGGTAAGGTCCATGCTTCCCGTCGTAGTCGGCCCTCTTCAGGATGTCGACCATCTCCACCATCTCCACAAAGGACATACTTGATGCCTTAAATCATCTCCTCTGGGATTGTAACGTTTCTGGCTCCGGGCTTTCCTCCTCCTCCTCCTCGTTGCTGTAATTAGGATGCACCTGTTGTGTCTCCGCCATGTGCTCTTCCCCACTGCGCCAAATGAGAAGGGGTGGGGAATAGACTAGAAAGAACGTCAGGGGCGGGCGGAGTTTCACGCATGCGCAGTGTATATAAAGCATAACACGCGTGCGTAGTACGTACGATCTGTGAGCGGAAGAAGGAGTATCGGAGGCGCCGATCGTGATAACGAAGGTAAGATTTAAACTTGGGCCTATACTGCTTCTAGATTGAGACCTATATTGTGACAAGATTAGGAAAGTTTCGCCTGACATTAAGGTTTGTCTTGTGTTGTGTCTTGCAGATAAAATGGATGGCTTCAATGACCACGACTTCCTCCCCCTGTTCATAGACAAGTACAGGGAGCTGCCCTGTCTGTGGCAGATCAAACACCCCCAATACAATAATAAACAAAAGAGGCAGGCAGTGCTGGAGAAACTGCTGGAGTTGGTAAAGCCAGTGGTCCCCACAGCAACCATCCCCTATTTAAAAATCAAAATTGGTGGCCTGAGGAGCACTTATCTTAGGGAGCACAAGAAGGTCACGTTTTCCCAGAGATCCGGAGCTGCAGCAGATGACGTTTATGTCCCCAGGCTGTGGTACTATGAGAGACTGTGATTTCTGTCAGACCAGACTGAAGTCAGGGAATCCCTCTCAACCCTTCCTTCCACTCTTCCTTCCACCCTATCTTCCACCCCAGCTGAGGCTTCCGATGTCCAACCTGGAACTTCCAGCCAGGAAGAAGTGGAGGAGCCCAGCTGGAGTCAGGTATAGCATTGTTCTACAGATTTCTGGTCGATAAATAAATGATGTTTACTAGATGTTATTATTGATCACTAATTGCTGATTTAATAAAGTGGTTTACATATCAATAGACAGTAGTGGGCAAAAATAATTGGGACAAGAATGAAAAATGCTGGGCTCAGAATGATAGTCTGTTATATTTGTTAACACTCAATTTGCAACAGTCATGAGATGAAAATTATGTGTGATTGATGAAGAACAAACTAAAACGATGTCCCTTTTTCATACACAGGAAGACCTCAGCCAGAAACAAGCTGTGGAATGTGGCACACAGGAGGAGGCGGGGATTAGTGGCACACAGGAGGAGGCGGGGGTTAGTGGCAGCCAGGAGGAGGCGGGGCTAAGTGGCAGAGAGGAGAAGGCCGGGCCCAGTAGGAGCCTGACAGAATCGCAGGTCCCTCCCCTCCGCCTTCCAAACAAAAGACCCAGGAAGGGGAGTAACGTGGAGGATTTAACACTCAGGCTGATTCAGGAGGCTTCTGCGTCTCTCAGAGCCTTCCCCACTCGCGAAGAGGCCTTTGCCTGCATGGCTGCTACAAAACTGAAGGATGCAGGAGGGTCAACGCCTCATGTGTGAGGACATTCTTTATAAAACCTTAACTAAGGGGGTGAGGGGCAAAATCACACCCAATACCCACCTGTGTGAGTTGGACCATCCTCCTCCTCCTCCTGCCACAAATCCACCACCACAGACACAGCATGGAAGGGAGCGTGGAAGGAAGACCAGAGAGTGATGACCTGGGTTCAGTCTGGTCTGACAAAAGATGCAGGCTCTTGTATGACCACAGCCTGGGGACACAGATGTCATCTGCTGCTGTTCATGATCTCTTGGACTTCAGGACCAGATTGAACTCCCTTAGATAAGGACTCCTCAGGCTACCAATTTTGCAGTAAAATAATGTCTGCCCTGGGGGTAAAAGGCTTCACCAATTTCTGCTGTTTATCCAGCGTTGCCTCCCTTTTTCTTTGGTTATGAGCCCTTAATAAAGGAATTTTTGTTTCAATTATACTCGCCTATGTGTGTTTTCTTTCAAAAAGGACAGTTTGTTTGTGAGGAGGCAGGTACATTTCAAATATACAATGTGCAATTAATAAGAGACACCAACACCAAGCAACCTGCTTGAGAGTAATAAATAATACAAGATAATAATGGTGTTGTGGTAACTTGACACACAAAACATACCCAAAAATATTCTGGAGTAAAAAAAAAAAATAATAATAATTTTTTTGTCAGATGTGACAAATCAAAATATATTGATGAAATCGCGAAAAATAATAAAGAAATAAGTTTGTGAGAAGTCTGTGTGAATATGAGCAGCAAAACTACTTCATTCTTCTAGCATTATAAAGAAGAGAGTGCACTGCATTAAACAATTTAAAACATTGCAGCCTGAGGAAAGTGCTATATCCATTCCGAACGCTAATTTTACCAGACCGAGCAGTTCCGTCTAGGAATTTATTCTGAGCATGCGTGGCACTTTGTGCGTCGGAATTGGCCACACACGGTTGTAATTGACGCAATCGGATTTTGTTGTCAGAAAATTTTATAGCCTGCTCTCAAACTTTGTGTGTCGGAAAATCCGATGGAAAAAGTCCGATGGAGCCCACACACAGTTGGAATTTCCAACAACAAGCTCCGATCGCACATTCTCCGTCGGAAAATCCGACCGTGTGTACAGGGCATTAGACTTCAGGTCTTAGATAGTGAGATTAAATATTTGAAAGATAAACTTTCATCTTTTAAAAATACTGCTGAATATAATTCCCTTTCCTCTAATGTTCAAACCTTTTTTGAAAAGGAATAGAGACCAAAGGAATAAAAAGCATAAAAAATATTCTCGTGATTCTGGCAATTATAAATCAGGAATGGTCTTTGGATGTCAAAAGACCTTGGCATCAACCACCATCCCTGCATCTTCTGATAATCTCGTAAATTCTGCTAATGCTGGTGATGTCAATCATCCCCAACTAAGACCTCCTACTCCGAAAAATAACTCACATGAACAAAGGGGCTACTCACCACCTCCTCATAGAGGTAGACTTCAGAGTCATCATACCCCCACACCATCTCATATGAGAGGTAATAACAACTACACTAGAAGAGGAAGGAGAGGTCGTTCTAGGGGTAATCGACGTGATCACAGAGCTTCCCACTATTCGGTAAATAGGGGATATGGTTATGATAATTCCCTGGGAAGAAAAAGGGATTATTCAGCACCCCATGATATAGATCCCCGGTATTATGAAAACCCCTTGCTTCCTGTCCACAATAGGTTTACTCCTCTTTACGATACACGTAATGGAGGAGATTATGATTATGATCAATCCTCTCGTGATCATAGTCATAGGGACCACACCCCCTATGCTAATCAGGATTTTCCCTGAGATCCATTAACACAAAGAAGGCCCTTGGAGCCAATAGAGGCTCTAGACATGACAGGAAAGGGTGTATTTAACCTTAGTTCCAAAGAATTAACCACGCAAGAATTGTCCATACTCAATAAAGGTCTGAAGTTTGCTCCCCGGAAACCCCTGGACAAATTTCACACCTTCATCGACATTCATAAATTTGTGAGAAAAATCAATATTCAAAGATATATTGCTTCCAATTCCTCTTATTCAGCACAACACTCAAAAAGAGCTGCTACTTCAGGTACTGTACACTCAGGGTTGGCTAACCCGTCTTTGTTTAGCCCACCCGTACCTACGGCCCCTGCAGTTAATACCTAGTCTTGAAAGACTTAGCAAAACTTCTCTCAAAATTTTTTTTCAGCCAGTCGTTTTCTATGGAGGGTTTTAAATCACTCTGCGATACGAAAGATTTGGTGGTCCGTCCTGCTGACAAGGGCGGGGCCATTGTCATACAGGACCGATCAGATTATGTGAATGAGATGTATCGGATACTTAATGATCATGATACATATAAGGAACTATCTAACAATCCCACTTCGGTATTTAAAAAAGAATTGAATGAACTGATCTTAAAAGGTTTTAATTCACATATTTTAAATCACAAGGAGAGGGCTTATCTTGTACCTAGGATTCCGATCATGTATCATTTACCAAAAATTCATAAGGACTCTTCCCACTCACCTGGACGCCCAATTATTAGTGAGATTGATTCAGTCACCTGCAGAATTGGTCGGTATGTGGATTTTTATCTCCAGCCTATTGTGAAACGTACTCCTTCGTATTTGAAGGATACTACTGACACCCTTATGCCCTGTAAACACGGTCTGATTTTCCGATGGAAAATGTGCGATCGGAGCTTGTTGTCGGAAACTCCGACCGTGTGTGGGGTCCATCGGACTTTTTCCATCGGAATTTCCGACACACCAAGTTCGAGAGACAACAAAATCCGTTCGCATAAATTCCGACCATGTGTGCACAATTCCGACGCACAAAGAATAAATTCCGAGACGGAACTGCTCGGTCTGGTAAAATTAGCGTTCATAATGGATATAGCACTTTCGTCACGCTGCAATGTTTTAAATTGTTTAATGCAGCGCACTCTTCTTCTTTATAATGCTAGAAGAATGAAGTTGTTTTGCTGCTCATATTCACACAGACTTCACACAAACTTCCTTCTTTATTATTTATCGTGTGATTTCATGAATATAATATTTTTATTTGTCACATCTCTCGAAAAAATTTTTCTTTTTTATGTTTTTAGATTTTGTATTTTTTTTTTTTTAGTTTTTGAAATCCTGATCTCGTGTTATTTTTTGAATTTTTTTTTTTTACTCCAGAATAGTTTTGGGTGTCAAGTTACCACAACACCATTATTATCTTGTATTATTTAATCCCAAGGAGGTTGCTTGGTGTTGGCGATTTGACATTGTATTTTTGAAATGTACCTGCCTCCTCACAAACAAACTGTCCTTTTTGAAGGAAAACACAAATAGGCGAGTATTATAAAAAAAAAAAAAAAAAATTATTAAGGGGTCATAACCAAAGAAAGAGGGAGGCAACGCTGGAGGAACAGCAGAAATTGGCGAAGCCTTTGGCCCCCAGGGCACACATCAATTATTTTACTGCAAAATTGGTGGCCTGAGGAGTCCATATATAAGGGAGTACAATCTGGTCCAGAAGTCTAAGAGATCATGAACAGCAGCAGATGACATACATGTCCCCAGGCTGTGGTCATTCAAGAGCCTGCATCTTTTGTCAAACCAGACTGAACCCAGGTCATGACTTTCTTGTCTTCCTTCCACTCTTCCTTCCAGGCTGTGTCTGTGGTGGTGGAGGTGTGGCAGGAGGAGGAGGAGGATGATGCAACTCACACAGGTGGGTATTGGGTGTGATTTCGCCCCTCACCCCCTTAGTTAATGTTTTATAAAGGATGTCCTCACACATGCAGGCAAAGGCCTCTTCACGAGTGGGGGTGGCTCTGAGGGACCCAGAAGCCTCCTGAATCACCCTAAATGCTGACTCCTCCACGCTACTTCCCTTCCTGGGTCTTTTGTTTGGAAGGCGGAGGGGAGGGACCTGCGATTCTGTGAGGCTCCTACTGGGCCTGGCCACCTCCTGGCTGACACTTACCCCCGCCTCCTCCTGGCTGCCACTTACCCCGGCCACCTCCTGGTTGCCACTAACCCCGCCTCCTCCTGGCTGTCACATTCCACAGCCTCCTCCTGGCTGAGGTCTTCCTGTGTATGAAAAAGGGACATAGTTTTAGTTTTTTCTTCATCAATCACACACAATTTTCAGCTCATGACTGTTGCAAATTGAATGTTAATAAATAGAAAAGACTATCATTCTGAGCCCAGCATTTTTCATTATTGTCCCAATTATTTTTGCCCACCACTGTCTAGTGATATGTAAAACACTTTATTAAATCAACAATTAGTGATCGATAATAACATTTAGGAAACATCATTTATTTGTTGACCAGAAATATGTAGAACAATGCTATACCTGGCTCAAGCTGGGCTCCTCCACTTCTTCCTGCCTGGAAGTCCCAGGTTGGACATCGAAAGCCTCAGCTGGGGTGGAAGATAGGGTGGAAGGAAGAGTGGAAGGTAGGGTTGAGAGGGATTCCCTGACTTCAGTCTGGTCTGACAGAAATCACAGTCTCTCATAGTACCACAGCCTGGGGACATAAATGTCATCCGCTTCAGCTCCGGATCTCTGGGAATCCTGGACCTTCTTGCGCTCCCTAAGATAAGTGCTTCTCAGGCCACCAAGTTTGGCTTTTAAATAGGGGATGGTTGCCGTGGGGACCACTGGCTTCACCAACTCCAGCAGTTTCTCCAGTGCTGCCTGCCTCTTTTGTTTATGATTATAATGCGGGTGTTTGACCTGCCATAGACAGGGCAGCTCCCTGTACTTGTCTATGAACAGGGGAAGGAAGTTGTGGTCATTGAAGCCATCCATTTTATCTGCAATACACAAGACAAACCCTAATGTCAGGCTAAAGTCTCCTAAACTTGTCCCAATATAGGCCTCAATCTATAGGCAGTATAGGCCCAAGTTTAAATGTTACCTTCGTTATCACGATCGGCGCTACCGATACTCTTTCCTCCGCTCACAGATCGTATGTATGACGCACGCGTGTTACGCTTTATATACACTGCGCATGCGTGAAACTCCGCCCGCCCCTGACATTCTTTCTAGTCTATTCCCCGTCCCTTTGCGTTCGGCGCAGTGGGGAAGAGCACATGGCAGAGATACAACAGGTGCGTGCTAATAGCAGCAACAAGGAGGAGGAGGAAAGGCCGGAGCCAGAAACGTCACGATCCCGGAGGAGAAGATTTTAAGGCATCAAATATGTCCTTTGTGGAGATGGTGGAGATGGTCGACATCTTGAAGAGGGCCGACTATGACGGGAAGTATGGACCTTACCCCAACCCAAATGTCAGAAAGGCCAAGATCATGGCAAAAATTGTGAAGAGTCTGCACAGGAATTTTGGGGTACGGCGATCCAAGGATCAACTGAGGAAGCGGTGGTTGGACCTCAAAATCAGGAAGCAAGGTCAGTATAGAAGGATCAGGAGAGTGCTGCAAAAAAGTAAGTAGTTGTCCTGTGTTCCTATTCTTTATTTTTCTTATGTTCGTGCTGCTCCATGTGCTTTTCTTTACTGTTGTACAGTTTAAAATGGCAACTTTCATGTTCATGGACACATTATTCGTTCGTGGGAAACATTGTTTGTTCGGCCAATAAAACACCATGTTTTGTCCAGATGCAGTTCAATACATTTTTTCTGGCCTACTTCTCTTAAAATAAGTTTGTTGTCTAGATGGGTTTGTAACTAGAATGAAATGCAAAATAGATTCTGTGTAAGGAGAGGACACTCAGCAGCTGTTTACACATCTGGACCCAGGAGCACTAGTGTGGAACAAAAGAACACCCTTTTTATTAGGGGGCCCACACAGGTGCTCCAGTGTATACTATAGGGGTGTCTCCATCTGTGAAGCTTGTACAAAACAGGTAAGTATTCAAGCTTGACAAAAGACAAAACAATTTCTTCATCTTGGAACTCTGCCAAAACAGACAATTGTACCCCACTTCCAAGCAATGTTTCATATTCCTATTTCTGCCATCAAATATCTGTGTGCTAAGTATACCTATTTTTGTTCACATAGGGGAGAAAAGACTCGGAGGACGCCACTCATCAGAGGATACCAGGGACCCCCCACCTCAGGAAGAAGGGGAAATCCCCCAAACCCAACCAGAGGAGGAGGAGGGAGACATTATAGAAATTGTCACCACAACAGGTGAGTGTCTGCGACCACAGCCTCAGGTAAGAGATGTATATCTGCATATTTATAATACATGGTGTGTTTTTTTGTTTTTTATAGGTGATCGTGATGTTGTGGAAGAGGAATGTCATTTCACCAGTGACAGTGCCCAGATCCTCATCGGGGAGATAATGGGGTGTAATAGGGTTTTAGAAAACATCAAGCAAAACATTAATGATGTTCAAAACAAAATAAAGAACATCATTGATGTTTTAGGGAGAATTTAAAACACCCGGAAATCCCTAACTTATTGCAGGTTTATTGTTATTTTTATGATTAATTTTTGACATATTGTAGAAAAGCCAAATTTTGAAGATGCACACAGTGTGTCAACATGTGCTATCTGCCATCACAGGAGATCAATGTACGTGTTTTGTGGGTGCAACCCCTTCCTCAATAATAAAGTAGCTGAGAGGAAGGGGTTGCACCCACAAAACACGTCCATTGATCCCCCATGATGGCAGCTAGCACATGTTGACATTAGGCAATTTGTGTGCATCTTCAAAATTTGGCTTTTCCAGGGGTGACTTCACCCCATCTGCTGAACGCAATATCAAACACAGTTTATAAATACTCATGTCTGATATTGCCTTCAATTTCTTGAAAAGTTGAACTTTGTAAGTTCCAGAGTTGTGTATTTTTTTATGGTTTTAAACATGCCTGTTTTACCTTTAAAAGGCAATTTCTACTTATTTTAATGTGACCTAAAAAATTGTTATACAACAAACATGTTGGTTTGTTCAAAAACCCTTTTAGAAACGCACATGTAATTGTGCTTTGATTAAAAAGATTGATAATCAACAATGTGTGGCTTCTACTTTTAATGCTCAAAAGCATTTTTTGGAGTAAAGTTGGTTTTTTCAGTGACAATGGGGGTTATTTACTAAAGGCAAATCCACTTTGCACTACAAGTGCAGTTTCAGTGCAGTCTCAAGTGCACTTGTAGTGGAAAGTGTATTTTTCTTTAGTAAATAACACCCAACAGTGCTTCCTAATTTTACACAATCACGCCATTTTCAGGACTCCACAAATTTAGGGCATGGTGTTGAAAATTATTATTATTTTTGTCAGTAATGCATTACATACATTCACAAAAAAACAAGGTGTGTGTGTGTAGCAGACCCACAACATAATAATTAATAGTTAGCCGAAGAAGGGATTGTCACCTCATGTGTCAACGAAATTTCGTTTGCACTGTTGAAGAAAAAGGCCAAAAAATTAGACCATTAATAAAAGATAACCGAGGAGACAGCTAAAAGAAAGCCAAGTGGGAAATCAAAGCAATTATTTGTTCAGTTTAAAATATATTTTTATTTAAAAAATGTCTCAGACATTGTCTGGCATATCGATGGGCCCCCCCACCCGCAAAGTATTCCATGTATCTTATACGGACCTCACGGGCACTCTGGGGGGGCAAGCCAGGACGGCCAGCTTCAAGTGCCATCAGGGTTGGTTCATTAATATTAATTCCGGCCTCAGGCCCAACTGAGGCAGCATAGTTCCAAGAATTTCTCCTTAAAAAGTTGTGTAGAACACAGCAACAGAGGATGAAGTGATTCATTTTATATTCCGCCATGTGTATTGGTGTAAGAAATAGGTGGAACCGGCTGGCCATTATTCCAAACGTGTTCACCACCACTTTTCTGGCTCTGGCCAGCCGGTGATTAAAAATCCTCTGGTCCGGGGTGAGGGTCCTCATAGGGAATGGCCGCATAAGATGGTCCCCCAGCGCAAACGCTTCATCCACAACGAAGACAAATGGGAGTCCTTCCGCATTGTTTTCTGGAGGTGGCAAGCCGAAGCTGCCATTCTGGAGATGCCTGTAGAACTCCGTCTGGGCGATGACTCCACCATCTGACATCCGGCCATTCTTCCCCACGTCCACATACAGGAACTCGTAAGTAGCCAACACCACCGCCAACATCACAATACTATTGAACCCCTTGTAGTTGTAATAGTATGACCCAAGTTGGGTGGTGGGACTATGTGGACGTGTTTCTCATCAATTGCCCCGATGCAGTTAGGAAAGTCCCACCTGTGGGCAAAGTGGGAGGCCACAGTCTGCCATTCCTGTGGGTTGGAAGGAAACTGTGGAGTCAAACAAGAACAAAAATTTAATCATTTTGCACATAATCATTGAAAGCAGATTAGACACAAACATTCTTGGCCAACATCAGTATAACATTTATTTTAGGTAGTATTCAAAGACAAAGGTATAAGGTCCACCTATCAGATCCCCCCCCCCCCCCTCTCATGGGCTATTTTAAAGATTTTAGGGGGGGGGGTTTGGACAGGTAACCCTCTCCACTTCATTGAGAGATGAATGCCTAAATAATGTGTATTACTTTGGCCAGCCCCTCCTTACTTACACTATTGGCAGCCCACTGGACAGGTAAGAAGTGTCATAATACAAAAGTATAAATACACACTGTACACATTTTAGCACATTTTTACATTCTGCTATTGCCTATCAAGATAATAATAGGATACAAAAACTTTGAACATTACCATTTGAAAGTATTTAGCCAGGCCCTTGCACTACATGCTTTAGGGAATTCATCCATAAATATGTCCACAAAAGAGGTAGGTATAGTGTGTATAGGTTTGGCAAAGTCAGCAGATAGAGGATTGGTATTAGCTGACTTAGCAGTTGGGGGGAGGGAGGGTTCCAAATGATTTTGGGACCCAAAAAAAAGCCTCTGGCACTCTGCCAGAATTTACAGCACAAAAAACATTTTTACACATTTTAGGGGTTGTTTAGGGTAAAGCACTACTAAGGAGCTGAAAAAATACATTGTTAAGTGACTAGACGAGGTGAATATAGGCCCAGGAGGGCATGCTGGGGAGGTTAGTGAAGGCAAATATGCATGAAGGACAAAAAAATGTAAAATAAAACCAGCATGCATGAGGACAAAGGAGACATTCACAGCATATTACAATCATGGTAATTAGGGAATAAGGAAAGAAATACCTTACATTAGCAAACATTAAATACAATAAAATGTGATGTTAAAGGATAAATCTTACCTTAATATAGTCCTTCTGCAGGACCTGGATGATGGCAGAACAGGTCTCTGGGATAATGATCCCCAGAGCCTGGGGGGAGATGCCTGTCGAGAACTTGAGGTCCTGCAGGCTTCTCCCCATCGCCAAGTACCACAACGTGGCGACTAGCCTCTGCTCCAGGGTGATGGCTTGCCGCATGCAGGTATCCTGCCTGTTGATATAAGGGGTCAGCAAAGCCAACAAATGGTGAAATACGGGGTCCGTCATCCGGAGAAAGTTCCTAAAATCGTCAGGATTATTCTCACGGATTTCACGGAGCAAAGGCATGTGACAGAATTGGTCACACTGGAGCAACCAATTCTTGGTCCATGAACGCTTCCTTGCCCTGTTCATGGACTAGGCTGGTGTCAAAGTAAGAACCCAAACACCAAGCCCCCGCACAGCACGAACTCTACGATGAGTACGTACATGCAACATGACTTCAAAACGGTCGGCTGGTCAGAACGAAGTAACAGAATGCACTGAAGAACAGCAAGGCCTGTGAAGAGCGACCTGAAAATCAGTAACGATCGGACAAGAACACAATGAAAAATCAATGGGAACTCACTGCACACACTGAAGACCAGATACAAACCCACAAGTACAAACTGAACAGCAGAAATACGATCTGAAAACCACGAGTCTAAAAAAGCGCAAATCGTCTCTCACCAAACTTTTACTAACGCGAGATTAGCAAAAGGAGCCCAAAGGGTGCCACGCTTGGTATTGAACTGCCCTTTTATAGTGTCGTTGTACATGGTGTAAGTCACCACGTTCTTGATGTTCGGAAATTCCGACAACTTTGTGCGACCGTGTGTATGCAAGATAAGTTTAAGCCAACATCCGTCGGAAAAAATCCATGGATTTTGTTGTCGGAATGTCCGATCGTGTGTACAGGGCATTAGACTTCTGGAGAATATTGAAATACAGGATGACATGCTAATGGCCACTGCTGATGTGGCGTCCCTGTATACTTGCATCCATCATGCCAGAGGTATAAAGGCAGTCACTCATTTTCTTCAACATGAGGACTCCCTTACAGATCTACAGAAAGAATATGTAGTGGAACTATTAGAGTTTGCTACAACGCACAATTACTTCTGGTTTGATCAAAGGTTTATTCTGCAACAAAAAGGCGTTGCGATGGGGGCCAAATTTGCCCCCAGCCTCGCCAATCTTTTCATGACCAAGTGAGAGGAGGATGTCATCTATTCTGAACACAGACCATCTCTAGTTCTGTGGGCCAGATACTTAGATGACAACCTCCTCCTATGGAGAGGCACCCCTCAATCCCTAGAAGATTTCTTTATGTCTCTCAATAATAATGATGGTGGTATCTCATTGTCGTATCAGTTTAGTTCTTCGAAAATACATTTCTTAGCCATTGAGATAGAGATCTGTTTAAAGACAGTTTAGAGACAGTTTAAATTTCAGACTTATTTTAAAAGCACAGATCGAAACAGCTTTATACCCACAGACAGCTGTCATCATTGATCATGGCTACAATCTGTCCCTTTGCAGCCAATTTCTGAGGCTGCGCAGAAATTGCACAGATGTCAACACCTATCTGGCTCAAGCATCCATCCTCAAAGGTTTATGGAAAAAGGATATGATGAGCTGTCACTTAATTCTGAGATACAACAGGTAACACTGGTGAATAGATGTTCCCTCCTCACACCAAAACCTTCTCGTGAACCAGATGATTCCTACAAGTGTTCTATGCTCACCATATTTTCCATCCAGCATAGGGAAATTAAAAATATCATCAACCGTCATTGGGGCATCCTTAAAAATGACCACATTTTAGAAGCTGTGCTTCCCGAGCGACCCAAAGTCATCTTTAGAGGCGCTCCTTCACTTCGAACCAAAATTGCCCCAAACACCATTAACCCCCCCACACGTCCTTCCTTTTTTCATAACATGGCCGGATATTTTCCTTGCAAGAAATGTGTGGACTGTCAACATAACGCCTGTGGTAGACGTAAAAATCTGGAATTTAAATCCAATGTTACCAACAAGGTCTACCCTATCAAATCCTTTTGCACCTGTGCTACCACACACATTGTGTACATGATCACCTGCCTTTGCAGAAAACAATATGTGGGACGCAGTATTTGTGCGCTTTCCATAAGGGTGGGTGAACAGATCGCAAAGATTAGGGTGGAGATACTAAACATAATCTACCTAGGCACTACAGACAACATCATGGTCGGGATCCGAGAGGTTCCTAATTTGTCATTATTGACAAATACACCCCCCATGGAGAGGGGGTGCTAAAACTAGAGGGGTTTCTCGTCTGGAAATGTATTGGATATATCAGCTCCAAACTTATTCCCCATATGGACTCAATATAGAGTGGGGCATCAACGCCTTTATCAACCAGGGTTAATTTACCTCTGTACAGACCCTTTATCCTAGGTGCACATCATTGCTCCCTCTTTTTTCTTTTCCTTTTTTCCTTAATATACATTTTTATCAATTTTATTATTTTTTATCATATATGTACTTTTTTGTTTTTATGTACCTATATTCACTCATATGTTTTGTAAGGTACACCAATTTTATGTGCTTTTCATTGTATTATTATCATATGGGTAACCAGTGTGAGCACTAGCTCAGAGTGAACCTATAGATTCATATATACACTTTTCACATAGGTATCACCTTTTAATACTTAGTTTTAATTTTTATTTAGGGCTATGGCATCATTTGCATGTTTTTAATACATGTATATTATTTGCCATCATCCTTATATTAAGTATGTTGGACATAATATTCATGCTTATTTTTTGTTGTGTCCACTTAATTTTTCCTTTAAGATGCCTTTCATATCATTATTATAATTTCTAGGTTCTCTTCTATACTGTTTGCTATTACATATGGCTACTTCCTGTTTCGGCCGATCACAATGAGGCCTGGAACACAAGCAGCCGCGCCATCTTGTCTTTAGTCCCGGAAGTAGTCTACATCACAGTCAGGTCACACTTCCTGTTTTCAGAACGAGGCTTGAGACGCACGCGGTGGCGCCATCTTGCCTAAAACCAGAAGTGTACACAGGTTAGTTAGAAATGATCGCCAGGGCTGTTGCTCATTACAGGGGTCCTGATATCTATATATAGACAGTGATTGTGGGGACCAGCACCCCAGATGATGCCTGTTGAGGTGAAACGTGTCTGTATTCGTTGCTGGTCCACAATTACTGTCCTACTTTGAAGCACTTGTTATTTTATCGATATATTTTGATTGATCTGCCTCTGGATTGAGTTTTCATCTGCCCTGCTAAATCCATCATTTGGAACGCCCCCCGGAGGTTGCAACATATGCAAGGAATAGGTGCCTCTCAGTTAGCCCTAAAAGCTTGATTGGCTTGTCAGGTGTACGCCTGCACAAGTCCAATCTTTCCGGTAAGAGACTGGTATTTCTTTTGGTGGATTCTTCATGTCACTCATCACTCACCTTGATGTTTATCACAGATTACAGTGACTGTCACTCATTTGGTTACATCACATATTTTTGGGACTTACTATGACCCTTTGCAGTCCTCCTTTATTACAAATGGACACTATCCTTTGAGTATTAGCATTAGTGATAAGCTGAACATACACGGATTTGGTTCAGTGAACCTTATTGAAGTTCAGATCTGAAATCCAAACCCCATTGAACTCAGATTTGTTTTCATTAATGCAATTCTCTAAGCTAAACGTCAAGAAATTGACAAAAAATGGCATTTATTTATTTTTTGTTTGTTTTAATTACTCCTTATTACATATCAAAATATACATAATAGATAAAAAAGTATATTTTCTCTTACAAGTTCAAACTTTAATCTACCCTACCTCACCCTAAAATCATCCCTGTTACTATCATCCTGCCTATTATTTTTCTTATTTAAATTTTTTTCCCCCTTTTTTTCCCCCCCATTCCTTCCTTTTTACTATATATATATATATAATCTCCTATCCTATCTCTCCCTTACCTCCCCTTATATCAATAATTGGTCACTTCAGCGCTACACCATTTACTTCAAATTTTTTGGTAATTCTGTAGAGTTCCCCTATTTTAATACATAACTTTTTCACATGATATAATATGGTTAACTGCATTCACCCATTCTTTAATAGAAGCAGTTATAACTTGCATCCCCCTCTTGGGAATCTGTTTTTTGAGCCTGATAAAGCATTTTTTGCAAAAAGATCTTTACATATTTTGACCAGTCTTCATCATTCAACACCCCTAATAAATATACTTCTGAAGTACATGGCATTGGTCTTTTAATTATTTCTGATAATTTTTTTTTTTTTTACATAACTCCAATAACCTATTACCAGTGGCAGCTGGTGGGTTCTACTTTTGAGGGGGTGGCAAACAAACCACACCCCCCTGGCGGCACGGCACTGAGACAGCACCCCCCGCTGGGCAGCACGGCACTGACAGCACCCCCCCCAGTGCTCTGTGCTCCAAGCCCACCCTTTTTTGAAGCCTATTAGAGCCTATGGCTCTAATCAGGTGCTTCAAAAAACACTCCAAGCCCACCCTTTTTTGAAGCCTATTAGAGTCTCTCGCTCTAATCAGGTGCATCAAAAAAACACCCACCCTGCATTGGAATCCACAGCCCAGTGCCCCGATATGTAGATCAGAGGGCCGGACACATGGATGGGGAGCCGGCGCCTGTGCGTCCTCTATGGATGGGCCGCCACTGCCTATTACCTCTCTACATGACCAAATCAAATGGCAGAAATCCGCCTCATCCTGATGACAAGACAAACTTTCTGACGTTGACCTTCTACCCATTTTATATAATCGAGTAGGGCTAAGATATATCTGGTGTGCATATACATTTGTGTCATCTTATTATTATCTATTGGTGATACCACCAAATATGAGGAACATATCTTCCCCCATTTCTTATCTGTTATTTATGAAAATCAAAACCTGCCATTTATCTCTTACTTTCAAAGGTTCTACACTTATTTAAGCTTATAATAGGAAAGAGTACAGTATTGCTATCAATCCTTTCATCCACTGTGGCTTCAGAATTCCTAAAGGGGATATTTTGATATCTTAAGATTCTGCTTGCCAAATTGTGCATGCAAAGCATTAAATATTTATAAAAGAACTTATGTGATATATCATGTTGTTTGCTCAGATATTCAAATGTTCGCATGGTCCCATGTTCATATAACTGCTCTAATGCAACAGCTTCCATCTGGATTTCCACTTAGTTGTTGCAATGCTTGATTATTCCAGATGGGGATATCCTGTGGAATATTCCTAAACCCTAATAATATCTTAACTTCTTTCCATACCACTCAAGCCAGTGTAAAAATAACTTAAAGCGGAGTTCCACACAAAAATGGAACTTCTGCTTTTTGGAACCCTCCCCCCCTCCGGTGTCACATTTGGCAGCTTTCAGGGGGGAGGGGGATGCAGATACCCGTATAATACAGGTATTTTCACCCACTTCTGGGCATAGACTCCTGCGGGAGCTACGCCACTCCCCCCCCTGTCTGCTGGGAGACACACGGGTCCTAGAGACAGCAGGGACCATTCGAATTGCGCAGCGTGACTCGCGCATGAGCAGTAGAGATCCAGGAAGTGAAGCCGTAAGGCTTCACTTCCTGATTCCTTCACTGAAGATGGTGGCGGCAGCACCCGAGGGACGGATCGGCCTCGGGTGCCGACATCGCGGGCGCCCTGGACAGGTAAGTGTCCTTATTTTAAAAGTCAGCAGCTGCAGTATTTGTAGCTGCTGATTTAAAAAAAAAAATTCAGCGGACCTCCGCTTTAAGGTAGCCTCGTTGATTGTGCCTCCAATCCTACCACTAAGACCCCTTATACACTGCCAGTGGGCCGGGTTAGCGGTAAAGCGCCGCTAGTTTTAGCGGCGCTTTACCATCATTTTAGTGGCGCTTTTTGACCGCTAGCGGGGCGCTCTTAAACCCCGCTAGCCCCTGAAGAAAGGGTTAAAAGCACCGCTGAAGTGCTGCTGAAGTGCTTTGCAGGCGCTTCAGCAGCGGTGCCCATTCATTTCAATGGGCAGGGGCAGTGGAGGAACGGTGTATACACCGCCCCTAAACCGCTCCAAAGATGCTGCTTGCAGAACTTTTTCATCCTGCATCCATGCAAGCGCACCGCTCTAGTGTGAATGCACTCGGGCTTTGACACTGGGGCTGCAGGGAGGGTGTTTTTCAGGCGCTTTACAGGCGCTATTTTTAGCCCTTTAGTGCCTGAAAAATGCCTCAGTGTGAAAGGGGTCTAAGTCATCCACCTAAAGAATTTCTAATAAGTAGTTTTCAGCTCCTCCATCTCCTTCCTGTTTTTTCCATGTCTGCAGTTGTGTCTGTAACTCACAGGCGGATAATCATAAGCTCAGTAGCTCCGTAAGCAATGTTGCAACAATTGGCCTCTCCTCCATGTGTTCACCTTTAGATTAATCACTGGGGTGTCCCTTATTGAATCTATTCAACCACTTGTGCAATCATTGGAACTATCTTATGCCCTGCAATTTGATATACAGACTGTAATTAGCGCAATTTTTCTCCTTCATATTTTGTTTTGTGTTATATCCCACATTTAATTGCTGCTTCATCCATTGGTTCATCCATTTTTATTTTTATTTTGATCTGATTTTTTGTTGTTGCTTTTTATTTCTAGCACAGTTTTTCTTCCTTTTACTAGAGAGATTGGACTATAGGAACCTTGGTCTGTTGGTGGCTTACCTGGTTTCAAGGCCAAAGTAATATTAGCTTTCTTCATGGTGGGAGGAAGACTATGCCGTTCAAATGCTGCCTCATACACTTTTAACAGTTGTCGTGTGAGACTCTCTGCATATATGTTATAGACTTCCGTTGGTATGCCATCCTCTCCTGGGGCCTTACATTTTTGGAAGGAGGCAATAGCTGCCAATATTTCTTCTAAAGTAAGCGAGGAGTCTAGAAATTGTTGGTGTGCTGTTGTGTCAAAGATACACCGACACAGAACATAAAACAATGACAAAACAAAATACACAAAACAAACATCCAGACACCAAATTAATATTTGATAATAATTGATGCAGGGGGCACTTCTAATGGTAATTATTGTAAAAAAATATCAAAAATGTAGTTTGGGAGGTGCACTAATGCATCAATCCCTTTGGAGGCCGAGCTGTGGGTAGAAGGGCAGATGGAAATAAGGAGCAAAAAAAAATCTTTGGGTTCCTAGACAGGGGTGTTGCTAGGTGGCAAAAAAGACCAGGGGCTTCAGCCCAAAGTCCAAGGCCGGCAATGGGGGGGGGGGGGGCGGGTATGTGGCGCTGGCTTTTTTAAAACACAGGTCACTGCACTATGAGTGAGCAGGGACTTAGGTAGAAATGCATCTACATCCTTGGTGTCACTGAAAGAAAAAAAAGTCCCTGCCCATTGAAGGTGTCTAGAAGAAAACAATTGTCCCTGCGTCCATCATATGTGATGTGCACCAGTAAATTTAAGGGGGTGGGGTGGTAGGAAGCTGGCAGTGAGGTACAGGGCGGATGATGATGACTGGGTGTACAGGGGGATGATGACAGGGGGGTGCATATGGCAGGGGGTACAGGGGGATGATGATAACAGGGGGTACAGGGGGATGATGATGGGGGGTGCATATGGCAGGGGGTACAGGGGGATGATGATGACAGGGGGTACAGGGGGTGCATATGACAGGGGGGATGAAGATTACAGGGGGTACAGGGGGATGATGATGACAGGGGGGGTGCATATGGCAGGGGGTACAGGGAGATGATGACGACTAGGGGATGCATATGGCAGGGGGTACAGGGGGATGATGATGACTGGGAGATGCATATGGCAGGGGGTGCATATGGCAGAGGGTACAGGGGGGGTGATGATGACAGGGGGTACAGGGGGGATGATGATGACAGGGGAATAATGAGGACAGGGGGTACAGGGAGATGATGACTGGGGGATGCATATGGCAGGTGGTACAGGGGGATGATGATGACAGGGAGTACAGGGGGATGCATAGAACAGGGGGTACAGGGGGATGCATATGACTGGGGGTACAGGGGGATGCATATGACAGGGAGTACAGGGGGATGATGATGACTGGGGGTGCATATGGCAGGGGGTACAGGGGAATGCATATGACAGGGGGGTGATGATGACAGAGGGTATAGGGGGATGCATATGGCAGGGGATACAGGGAGATGCATATGACAGGGAGTACAGGGGGATGATGTTGACTGGGGGTGCATATGGCAGGGGATACAGGGGAATGCATATGACAGGGGGGGTGATGATGACAGGGGGTACAGGGGGATGCATATGGCAGGGGATACAGGTGGATGCATATGACAGGGAGTACAGGGGGATGATGATGAATGGGGGTGCATATGGCAGGGGGTACAGGGGAATGCATATGACAAGGGTACAGGGGAATGATGATGACTGGGGGATGCATATGGCAGGGGGTACAGGGGAATGCATATCACAGGGGGTACAGGGGGGTGCATATGGCAGGGGGTACAGGAGGATGATGATGACAGGGGTACGGGGGGATGATGATGGCAGGGGGTACAGGGGGATGATGATGGCAGGGGTACAGGGGGATAATGATGACAGGGGTACAGGGGGATAATGATGACAGGGGGTACAGGGGGATGATGATGACAGGGGGTGCATATGACAGGGGGGGTGATGATGACAGGGGGATGATTATGACTGGGGGATGTATATGGCAGGGGGTACAGGGGGATTATGATGACGGGGGGTGCAGGGGGATGATGATGACAGATGGGTGTATATGGAAGGGGGTACAGGGGGATGCATATGGCAGGGGACACAGGGGGATGCATATGACTGGGGGTACAGGGGGATGCATATGACTGGGGGTACAGGGGGATGCATATGACTGGGGGTACAGGGGGATGCATATGGCAGGGGACACAGGGGGATGCATATGGCAGGGGGTACAGGGGGGTGCATATGGCAGGGGGTACAGGGGGATGGTGATGACTGGGGGTACAGGGGGATGCATATGACAGGGGGATGATGATGACTGGGGGATGCATATGGCAGGGGGTACAGGGGAATGCACATGACAGGGGGGTGATGATGACAGGGGGTACAGGGGGATGCATATGGCAGGGGATACAGGGGGATGCACATGGCAGGGGGTACAGGGGGATTATGGTGACTGGGGGGTGCATATGGCAGGGGGTACAGGGGAATGCATATGACAGGGGGTACAGGGGGATAATGATGACTGGGGGGGATGCATATGACAGGGGGATGATGATGACTGGGGGATGCATATGGCAGGGGGGACAGGGTAGGAAGCTGGCAGCGAGGTACAGGGCGGATGATGATGACTGGGGGTACAGGAGGATGATGACAGGGGGGTGCATGTGGCAGGGGGGTACAGGGGGATGATGATAACAGGGGGTACAGGGGGATGATAACGGGGGTGCATATGGCAGGGGGTACAGGGGGATGATGATGACAGGGGGTGCATATGGCAGGGGGTACAGGGGGGTGATGATGACATGGGGTACAGGGGGGATGATGACAGGGGGGTGCATATAGCAGGGGGTACAGGGGGGATGATGCTGACAGGGGGTACAGGGGGATGATGGTGGCATGGGGGGTGCATATGACAGGGGGTACAGGGGGATGATGATGACTAGGGGATGCATATGGCAGGGGGTACAGGCGGATGATGATGACTAAGGGATGCATATGGCAGGGGGTACAGGGGGGGTGATGATGACAGGGGGTACAGGGGGGATGATGACAGGGGGGTGCATATGGCAGGGGGTACAGGGGGATGATGATGACAGTGGGTACAGGGGGGGTGATGACAGGGGGGTGCATATGGCAGGGGGTACAGGGCGATGATGATGACTGGGGATGCATATGGCAGGGGGTACAGGGGGGTGATGATGACAGGGGGTACAGGGGGGTGCATATGGCTGGGGGTACAGGGGGATGCATATGACAGGGGGTACAGGGGAATGCATATGGCAGGGGGTACAGGGGGATGCATATGACAGGGGGGATGATGATGACTGGGGGATGCATATGGCAGGGGGTACAGGGGGATGCATATGACAGGGGGGATGATGATGACTGGGGGATGCATATGGCAGGGGGTACAGGGGAATGCATATGACAGGGGGGGGTGATGATGACAGAGGGTATAGAGGGATGCATATGGCAGGGGATACAGGGAGATGCATATGACAGGGAGTACAGGGGGATGATGATGACTGGGGGTGCATATGGCAGGGGATACAGGGGAAGGCATATGACAGGGGGGGTGATGATGACAGGGGGTACAGGGGGATGCATATGGCAGGGGATACAGGGGGATGCATATGACAGGGAGTACAGGGGGATGATGATGACTGGGGGTGCATATGGCAGGGGGTACAGGGGAATGCATATGACAGGGGGTACAGGGGGGTGCATATGGCAGGGGGTACAGGGGGATGATGATGACAGGGGTACGGGGGGATGATGATGGCAGGGGGTACAGGGGGATGATGATGGCAGGGGGTACAGGGGGATGATGATGGCAGGGGTACAGGGGGATGATGATGACAGGGGGTACAGGGGGATGATGATGACAGGGGGTACAGGGGGGGTGATGATGACAGGGGGATGATTATGACTGGGGGATGTATATGGCAGGGAGTACAGGGGGATTATGATGACGGGGGGTGCAGGGGGATGATGATGACAGATGGGTGCATATGGAAGGGGGTACAGGGGGATGCATATGGCAGGGGACACGGGGATGCATATGACTGGGGGTACAGGGGGATGCATATGGCAGGGGACACAGGGGGATGCATATGACTGGGGGTACAGGGGGATGCATATGGCAGGGGACACAGGGGGATGCATATGACTGGGGGTACAGGGGGATGCATATGGCAGGGGACACAGGGGGATGTATATGGCAGGGGGTACAGGGGGGTGATGATTACAGGGGAATGCATATGACAGGGGGTACAGGGGGATGCATATGGCAGGGGATACAGGGGGATGCATATGACAGGGAGTACAGGGGGATGATGATGACGGGGGTGCATATGGCAGGGGGTACAGGGGAATGCATATGACAGGGGGTGATTATGTGATGATGGCAGGGGATACAGGGGGTTGCATATGGCAGGGGGTACAGGGGGATGATGATGGGGGGGGGGTGCATATGACAGGGGGTACAGGAGAATGCATATGACAGGGGGTACAGGGGGATGCTGATGACTGGGGGATGCATATGGCAGGGGGTACAGGGGAATGCATATGACAGGGGGTGATTATGTGATGATGGCAGGGGATACAGGGGGATGCATATGGCAGGGGGTACAGGGGGATGATGATGAGGGGGGGTGCATATGACAGGGGGTACAGGAGAATGCATATGACAGGGGGATGCTGATGACTGGGGGATGCATATGGCAGGGGGTACAGGGGAATGCATATGACAGGGGGTACAGGGGGATGATGATGGCAGGGGGTACAGGGGATGATGATGACAGGGGGTATAGGGGGATGATGATGGCAGGGGGTACAGAGGGATGATGATGACAGGGGGTACAAGGGGATGATGATGACAGGGGGGTGCATATGACAGGGGGTACAGGGGGGGTGATGATGACAGGGGGATGATTATGACTGTATTATTATGTATATGGCAGGGGGTACAGGGGGATGATGATGACAGGTGGGTGCATATGGAAGGGGGTACAGGGGGATGCATATGGCAGGGGGTGCATATGACTGGGGGTACAGGGGGGGTGATGATGACTGGGGGATGCATATGGCAGGGGATACAGGGAGATGCATATGACAGGGAGTACAGGGGGATGATGATGACTGGGGGTGCATATGGCAGGGGATACAGAGGAATGCATATGACAGGGGGTACAGGGGGATGCATATGGCAGGGGATACAGGGGGATGCATATGACAGGGAGTACAGGGGGATGATGATGACTGGGGGTGCATATGGCAGGGGGTACAGGGGAATGCATATGACAGGGGGTACAGGGGAATGCATATGACAGGGGGTACAGGGGGGTGCATATGGCAGGGGGATGATGATGACAGGGGTACGGGGGGATGATGATGGCAGGGGGTACAGGGGGATGATGATGGCAGGGGTACAGGGGGATGATGATGACAGGGGGTACAGGGGGATGATGATGACAGGGGGTGCATATGACAGGGGGTACAGGGGGGGTGATGATGACAGGGGGATGATTATGACTGGGGGATGTATATGGCAGGGAGTACAGGGGGATTATGATGACGGGGGTGCAGGGGGATGATGATGACAGATGGGTGCATATGGAAGGGGGTACAGGGGGATGCATATGGCAGGGGACACAGGGGGATGCATATGACTGGGGGTACAGGGGGGGTGATGATGACTGGGGGATGCATATGGCAGGGGATACAGGGGGATGCATATGGCAGGGGGTACAGGGGGATGATGATGACTGGGGGGTGCATATGGCAGGGGGTACAGGGGGATGATGATGACTGGGGGATGCATATGGCAGGGGGTACAGGGGAATGCATAGGACAGGGGGTACGGGGGGTGATGATGACAGGGGGTACAGGGGGATGCATATGGCAGGGGATACAGGGTGATGCATATGACAGGGGGTGATGATGATGACAGGGGGTACAGGGGGATGATGATGACTGGGGGATACATATGGCAGTGGACACAGGGGGATGCATATGATTGGGGGTACAGGGGGATGCATATGGCAGGGGGTACAGGGGGGTGATGATGACTGGATGTACAGGGGGATGCATATGACAGGGGTATGATGATGACTGGGGGATGCATATGGCAGAGGGTACAGGGGAATGCATATGACAGGGGTTGATTATGTGATGATGGCAAGGGATACAGGGGGATGCATATGGCAGGGGGTACAGGGCGATGATGATGACTGGGGGGTGCATATGGCAGGGGGTACAGGAGAATACATATGACAGGGGGTACAGGGGGATGATGATGACTGGGGGATGCATATGGCAGGGGGTACAGGGGAATGCATATGACAGGGGGTACAGGGGGATGATGATCACAGGGGGTACAGGGGATGATGATGACAGGGGGTACAAGGGGATGATGATGACAGGGGGGTGCATATGACAGGGGGTACAGGGGGGTGATGATGACAGGGGGATGATTAGGACTGTATTATTATGTATATGGCAGGGGGTACAGGGGGATTATGGTGACAGGGGGTACAGGGGGATGATGATGACAGGTGGGTGCATATGGAAGGGGGTACAGGGGAAGGCATATGGCAGGGGACACAGGGGGATGCATATGACTGGGGGTACAGGGGGGGTGATGATGACTGGGGGATGCATATGGCAGGGGATACAGGGGGATGCATATGGCAGGGGGTACAGGGGGATGATGATGACTGGGGGATGCATATGGCAGGGGATACAGGGGGATGCATATGGCAGGGGGTATAGAGGAATGATGATGACTGGGGGGTGCATATGGCAGGGGGTACAGGGGGATGATGATGACTGGGGGATGCATATGGCAGGGGGTACAGGGGAATGCATATGACAGGGGGGTACAGGAGGATGATGATGGCAGCGGGTACAGGGGGATGATGATGATGACAGGGGGTACAGGGGGATGATGATGGCAGGGGGTACGGGGGGATGATGATGACAGGGGGTGATGATGATGACAGGGGGTACAGGGGGATGATGATGACTGGGGGATACATATGGCAGGGGACACAGGGGGATGCATATGACAGGGGGTACAGGGGGGTACATATGACAGGGGGATGATGATGACTAGGGGATGCATATGGCAGGGAGTACAGGGGAATGCATATGACAGGGGGTACGGGGGGTGATGATGACAGGGGGTACAGGGGGATGCATATGGCAGGGGATACAGGGTGATGCATATGACAGGGGGTGATGATGATGACAGGGGGTACAGGGGGATGATGATGACTGGTGGATACATATGGCAGGGGACACAGGGGGATGCATATGACTGGGGGTACAGGGGGATGCATATGGCAGGGGACACAGGGGGATGCATATGGCAGGGGGTACGGGGGGGTGATGATGACAGGGGGTACAGTGGGATGCATATGGCAGGGGGTACAGGGGGATGATGATGACTGGGGGTACAGGGGGATGCATATGACAGGGGTATGATGATGACTGGGGGATGCATATGGCAGAGGGTACAGGGGAATGCATATGACTGGGGGTGATTATGTGATGATGGCAGGGGATACAGGGGGATGCATATGGCAGGGGGTACAGGGGGATGATGATGACTGGGGGGTGCATATGGCAGGGGGTACAGGAGAATGCATATGACAGGGAGTACAGGGGGATGATGATGACTGGGGAATGCATATGGCAGGGGGTACAGGGGAATGCATATGACAGGGGGTACAGGGGGATGATGATGGAAGGGGGTACAGGGGATGATGATGACAGGGGGTATAGGGGGATGATGATGGCAGGGGGTACAGGGGGATGATGATGACAGGGGGTACAATGGGATGATGATGACAGGGGGGTGCATATGACAGGGGGTACAGGGGGGGTGATGATGACAGGGGGATGATTATGACTGTATTATTATGTATATGGCAGGGGGTACAGGGGGATTATGGTGACAGGGGGTACAGGGGGATGATGATGACAGGTGGGTGCATATGGAAGGGGGTACAGGGGGATGCATATGGCAGGGGACACAGGGGAATGCATATGACTGGGGGTACAGGGGGGTGATGATGACAGGGGGTACAGGGGGATACATATGGCAGGGGGATGATGATGACTGGGGGATGCATATGGCAGGGGGTACAGGGGGATGCAAATGGCAGGGGACACAGGGGGATGCATATGACTGGGTTTCAGGGGGGGGTGATAATGACAGAGGGTACAGGGGGATACATATGACAGGGGGATGATGATGACTGGGGGATGCATATGGCAGGGGGTACAGGGGGATGCATATGGCAGGGGGTACAGGGGAATGATGATGACAGGGGGTACACATATGACAGGGGGATGATGATGACTGGGGGATGCATATGGCAGGGGGTACAGGGGAATGCATATGACAGGGGGTACAGGGGTGTGATGATGACAGGGGGTACAGGGGGATCCATATGGAAGGAGATACAGGGGGATGCATATGACAGTGGGTGCAGGGGGGTGATGATGACGACAGCGGGTACAGGGGGATGATGATGACTGGGAGATGCATATGGCAGGGGGTACAGGGGGATGATGATGACTGGGGCATGCATATGGCAGGGGGTACAGGGGAATGCATATGACAGGGGGGTGATGATGATAGGGGGTACAGGGGGATGCATATGGCAGGGGATACAGGGGGATGCATATGGCAGGGGATACAGGGGGATGCATATGACAGGGGGTACAAGGGGGTGATAATGATGACAGGGGGTGCAGGGGGATGATGATGACTGGGGGGTGCATATGGCAGGGGGTACAGGGGGATTATGATGACTGGGGGATGCATATGGCAGGGGGTATAGGGGAATGCATATGACAGGGGGTACAGGGGGATGATGACAGGGGGGTGCATATGGCAGGGGGTACAGTGGGATGATGACAGGGGTACAGGTGAATGATGATGGCAGGGGGTACAGGGGGATGATGATGACAGGGGGGTGCATATGACAGGGGGTACAGGGGGATGATGATGACAGGGGGACGATTATAACTGGGGGAAGCATATGGCAGGGGGTACAGGGGGATTATGATGACAGTGGGTAGAGGGGGGTGATGATGACAGCGGGTGCATATAGAAGGGGGTACAGGGGGATGATGATAAAAAGTTTGATGACAGGAATAGGAGGTAGGGTGGTGGGCTACCAGGAACAGGGAAATAATGAGGGGCATGATGATGACAGACAGGGGACAGTAGATGATCAGGGCTGTGTGTGTGAGGTCACAGGCAGCTGATAGCATGGATTTTGGGGTGCCCTCGGTCAAGGAATGACATCACAGGATGTGTCAGTGTCGGGCAGCAGGACATGCTGTATGTACCTTGAGACGTCGGCAGACTGGCTCCCCGCTGATCGCGATGCCTGTGGCAGGTCCTCCACTACGGCCGTCCATCCCAGAGATGAGGTCGGGGAGCTGCCCAACCAGGCGGCCATTATCCGCGCTCTGCACATGTTAGGACACAGGTGTCAAACACAAGGCCGCGGGCCGAATCCGGGCCATTTCATGTGGCCCTTGCACCTCTCCTGCAGCTGCAGGAGAGCTCCAGCCCTCCTCTGGTCCTCCTCCAGACCCCTACTTTCTGCTTTCAAACAATGCATCCAGCTTCTTCCCAGCAGCAGCATAAGGAAAGGGGGTGCACTGTGATGTTAGGGAGAGTAGGGGACTCAACTTCTGATGGTGGGGTGGCTCTTGACATCTAATGTAAGGGGAGGGGATGCGCTGGACATCTAATCTTACAGATACAACCGGCCCTTTTGAGGACAATCATAATGCTGATGTGGCCCACAATGAAATTGAGTTTGATACCCCTGTGTTAGGAGATCCGCAGAGCGCGGGAGAAGGGGTGGAGCCGGGGGAGGGGAGCACATGAATCCACTCACTGACCAGCGCCTCCTCCCCTTCCTCCACACAGGACTGCACAGCGATGACGCCAGACACTCGGGGCTATTGAGCCCACATTCGGGGCTCCAGCCTCAATAGCCCACCCTTAACGACGCCTCTGGTCCTAGAGGACCTATTGCATACAAGTCCAATGTATGCAAATCCAAGAGCAAGAATCTCAGTTCAGAAGGTTTGCACCCAATAATAGTCCTAGACTAAAAATTGGATACCGGGCTTAGAGTATCCCGTGAATGATGACTTGGGAAAGCGAAGGGCTAATGCAATTGATTGCACTCATATGCTTGACTGCTGAGGTGCAATAAGCCCAGGTCCCATACCATAACTTACCACGACCACTTAGCATACCTTACTCTTTCTTCCCATCCAATAAAAAACCACATACAACCATTAACGTTGGAAAGGGCAAGGCCACAGCTTTATTTAACTCAAACATAACATTAAATATTTAAACCGTGCCAGTCACAGTTGCACTGTGAGCACTCAACTCCAAATGTAAAAGGGAGATGAAGGAGGGGCCTGTCCTTACCATAAGTGCCGGACCGGCCGTCTATCTCCCAATTACCATCAGGGCATAACAAAGCTTCCATATTTGCTGGCAAGGTCACCAAAACCGCCACCCGCCAGTCAGTAAGCTACTGACGGGCGCCCCACCGCAGCCAGCGCTTGTTCCACTCCCCTCTGAAGTCCCTGGATAAAGAGGTCTATACCAATCTCGTTGAGATGAACACCATCCCTCCTCAGCAAGTCAGTGTTGTTTTCTTCCAAATCTCTGTGACGGACCACAACCCCCCCGATCCTCCGGACAAACTTGGACACCTGAGCATTAACCTTTCTACGAAATTCTCCAAGCAGGGACCAGGGACTTCTCTCGCCCATATTAAGCGAGGAACAATTTCGGACCAGACGAAAGTCATACTGGTGAAAATTGCGAAACACTGAGCAATATCGCTTTTTTTTTTTTTTTAACCAACAAAGTTTTTTTTATTGTGAATCAAAGTGCATACAAGTCATACAAGTCATATTATTTGCACATACTTATACATGTATATATTGCAAGGTAATTGTACGTAAAATAAAGATGGTTACATATATGAGTGGTCTGTTGTGCGTTTCTTCTGACATTCTCTATTATTATTATCATTTAATGTAGGATATGTTTATAATACTTTCATTGAGGATAGGTATTTCTCTGGTGTAAAAGAAATCCACAGTGATCATGAGCAAGTTTCCGAGTCTTGTAGCCATCGATCCCATATTCTATTGTATTTGTCTGGGCACCCTCTATTGATGTATATCACCCGTTTATACGGGAGTGTCCCATTTACCTCTGCTTTCCATTCTTTGGTCTCGGGTGGTAAGGGACGCATCCACTTCCTAGCTATTATCTTTCTACATGAGAAGAGGGTCTCCTGTAGAAATACCTTGGTGTATTTTTCCAGTGGGTTTGGGAATACACCTAACAGGCATTGTTTGGGGTCCAGTGTCACAGGTGAGCCCATGTTGTCATGAAGGAAGGTCACTATCTGTTTCCATAGGCCTTGTATCTGTGGGCATGACCAGAGGAGATGGTAGAATGAACACTCTGAGGACTTACACATTGGGCACAAGGTTGAGTAGTTGTGTTTGTATCTGGCCACCCTATGCGGGGTTAGGTATGTGCGGTGTATTATATATAAGTGTGTCAACCTGTCTGACAGTTTGGGAGATACTTCTTTACACGTATCCAATGCTTCCTCCCATTCCTCATCTTCTAGGTTACCCAGATCCCTTTCCCAGCGGGATTTGAGACCGTATGCTATTTTTGTGGCTATTGGGATAGTGAGCATGTTGTAGAAACAGGAGATTAATTTTTTTGGGTCTATATCTTTTATGATTGCTATTAGAGGATTGGGAGCTGACTGTAATGGGAGTTGTGGAAATTGTGCCTGTATTGCGTGCCTCAATTGGAGGAATCTGAATACCATATTGCTGGTCAGATGGAATTCCTCTTTAAGGGTGTCAAAGCTTTTAAGGGTTCCGTTTGACCAGACATGGTGTAAGTAGAGTATACCCCTCTCCATCCAAGGTCCCGGGTCCTGGATGCTGTGGAGCTCTGGTAAGTCTCTGTTACACCATAGGGGAGTGAAATCGTTATGTCTGGGTATATTGAGTTTGTTGTTTGCGAGTTCCCAGATGCGTCTGTACTGGTACAACAGGGATGTTTTGTGTGTGTTACCTTCATTGGTCCTAGTGCCCATGGTGATAGCATATATGGAATCTAAGGTTCCTTGGGCCCATTGTGGGCAAATTAGCATCCGGAATCTTTCACTGTCCACCTTATCTATATGGTAAAGTTGGGAGAGTTGGGACGCAATATAGTAGTGATTAAGGTCTGGGAGTGCAGTACCTCCCATGTCTGTTGGGTTTTTGAGGGTTTGCCATGCAAGCTTGTGTCTATTTTTCCCCCACACAAAGGGTTTGAGAAGGGACTCCATTATTTTAAAGTGTTTTAGAGGTATGTATGTTGGGGCATGCCAGAGTATATATAATATTTTAGGAAGTAGTATCATTTTTATAAGGTTGATGCGGCCCCATACTCCTAAGGGTAGTCTAGTCCACGATTTTTAGTTTTAATAAGGGAATATAGTGGTTTAATGTTGAGTGGTATATAGTCTGCTGAATTTTTGGAGGTATTTATTCCTAAGTATTTAATTGTGTCTACTCTTTGTAATAGTAGGGTGGCTTGGAATTCCGTGAGTGGGAAGGTGTCTATTGGTAAGACTTGGGATTTCCCCCAATTTATTTTGAGGCCCGAGAATTTCCCAAAGCGTTCAATTGTTTGAAGAGCCCGGTGGAGGGAAGGACCTGGGTCCGCCAGATAAAGTAATGTGTCATCAGCGTACATGCTGATTTTTTCTGTAAGGGTTCCAGTTTTTAATCCTATGATCTCTGGGTCTGTCCGAATAGAAATAGCCAATGGTTCCGCAGCCAGAGCATACAGTAGTGGGGACAATGGGCAGCCCTGTCTCGTGCCTCTGTGGAGGTCGAACTTCTGAGACGGCCATCCATTCGCCACCACTCTGGCCGTGGGGTTCTGGTATAGTAATTGTATCCATTGAATGAAGTTTGGACCAAAGCCATATCGTTCGAGACAGCACCAGAGATATCCCCACTCAACCGAGTCGAAAGCCTTGGCTGTATCAAGGGTGACTATCACTCTTGTGCCTACATTCTCATGTGTAGCCTGCAGGTTTATAAATAGTTTCCGTAGGTTAAAGGAAGTGTTACGTCCCGGCATAAAACCTGCCTGGTCAGCATGTATAAGGTTGAGTATCACTTGATTGAGTCGCATGGCTAGAATTTTGGCCAGAATCTTGATATCAGCCTGTAGTAATGAGATGGGGCGGTAGGATTCCGGGTGACCCAGGTCCTTGCCCGGTTTAGGTATTAAGACTATTGTGGCTTCACCCATAGAGGTTGGGAGGGTGAATCGTTTAAACATGACATTGTAGAGGGTAAGCAATTTGGGGGTGATTATTTCATTGTAATGTGAGTAAAATTCTATGGGTAACCCATCTGAGCCAGGGGATTTAGATTTGGCAAAACTCGCTATTGCGGTGTCTATTTCTTCTTTAGTGAGAGGGGCCTCTAGAAGCTCCCTTTGTTCAATCTTAAGTTGAGGGAATGCTACTCCTTCCAGGAAGGGAGTCATATCGTCTGGGATCATATCTGATCTGAGAGCAGTCTAGGACCAAACTCTGTCTTAAGGAGACGTGCTAACAAATTTGGAGATATAAAAATAAAGTCAATTCTTGACATAGTATTGTGTGTTGCTGAGAAGCAGGAGTATTTACGCGTGTGCGGGTGTTTATGCCTCCAGGTGTCTATCAAGTGAAAGGGTGAAAAGAGCCTGGCAAGTTTAGTATCCTTGGGAAGGTTTGTAGCAAGTGGAGTTGGTCTCAGTCTGTCTAGTTCTTCATTAAGTGTACTATTAAAATCTCCCATCCATATTGTTTGAGCTGTTGGATATTTTGCTATAAAGGAAATTCCCTCTAATAGTATGGAGGTGGAAAATGGGGGAGGGACGTAGACAGCCAGGATCAAAAAGAGTTACCCGTGTAATTTAGAGGATATAAATATATATCTACCTTGTGGGTCAGTGTGCAGCTCGCATAATTCAAAGTGCACTGTTTTTGCTATAAGTACCGAGACACCTCTGGAGTGTGTTGTGTGGGTCGAGTGGAACGCCCAACCCACCCACGGGCGACGGAGTGTCATCTGAAGTCTACCCTCTATGTGAGTCTCAACCAGGGCCACCACATCCGCTCTTTGCTTTTTAAGAAATGCGAGAGCTGCCGCCCGCTTAATTTTGTCACGCATTCCCCTCACATTCCATGTAAGGAATTTCAATGACAATCTAGGCATTGTTGTTTGTGACTATATATTAGTATACTATTGTAGCCTTTAGCTCCATTGTGGCAGGGCGGTGTAGACTGATTAAACAAAAGGGATGGGTGATATAACATATTGCATTTGCCCAGCAGACACCTGGTAGGTCCAAGACGTGTTAGTGTTGCAGACATAGAAGTTAAAGTGCGCACAATTAAGTTCAATTTTTCAGCTTCCCTTCCCCGCTCCCCCCTCCCAGCAGTGTCCCTCACCCAGCCAATACTAGCCTGCATCAGTGACAGAGTTGTCTTTGTGCTTTTGGATCTGGCAGCATGATAAAAGAAGAAATAATAAGAGGGCAGTAAATAAAGTGGGATGGGCTTCTGTGCACCCAGCTTGATGCTCCCTTTCCTTAGAAGGAACAAAACAGAAAGCATCAGGCTCCCAATACATCCGCAACATAACATGCTATGGGTAGCAAATAAACACCAGATGAACGTAGGATATAGCATTGTCATACACATGTATACCAAAGCACGTGTAGTTAAATCCAGCTTTTTAGTTTCCCCTCCCCCCCCCCCCCCCTGGAGCGTATTCACTCCAATTGGTCTCGGTGCATATGCATGACAATACTTTCCCTGTGGACCTGGACTTGACACTGTATTGAAGGGTAACATATTGATATAGAAACGAAAATTGTAATAGAGTATGTTTTTGTGGTCTCAATCTACACCCCTCTTTCCTTAATAGGAAAAAAATAAAAGGGGTTAGATTCTTTCGGGTCATGTGATGTAACTCACTGCATACAACTCTTGAACACCAGTGAAGCGTAAGGTATGCCAATGCTGCATGCTTGAACAATAAAATGCATACATTGAAATTCAACTTGTAAGTTTCCCCTCCCCCCTCCCTGCTTTGCATCTTCCCCAACTGATGCTAGCATTCACCCAGAACAAAACTTTCTTTGCAGTCTCGGCCCTGACGGCATATTGAGAGAAAAAATAATGAAAGTAAAGTATTTGAAGTAGCGTGGTTGTCTGTGCACCTCTAAACCTTTCTTTCCATAAAAGAAAAAACACAGAGGGGGCTAGCCTCTCTTCACTCAGGTGTATATCTGAAGTTTGCACATTGTCAAGGTTGGTGCTGTTGTGGCAGATTCTTCTTAGGCCGTCAATTCCAGACTTGCATGGGGGCAGATTACGCTGCACTCTACTTGTGGATTGTAGGACTGTAGTAGTCCAAAGCTCCTTTGAGGTGTAAAACGTAATGGGTGTAGTTCGATCACTTAAGGAGTTGTCCCAGGAAAGTTCCAGCATTGTGTATCAGCAATGATCCGCAAAATATAAACTGGATTGAAGCCCACAACAGGGGAGTACATGTAGATATTTGTGTAGACACTGTGTCCCTCTACCCCTTAGGCTATCTTCACAATGATAACAACTGGTGAAATAGATGAGGGTGAGTGTTCAGTGTGGGAGAGTGATATTGGATTGCTGTTGCATCTATTGCAGGGGTGTGCATGTGGAAGATTAAGGTATGATTACATACTCACAGACACTTTAATCCGCTTTTTCCAAGTTGTTTCTGCGTTCCATCCAGGCCATCAGCTCAGCGGGATCTTCAAAAAAGGAAGCACGGCCGTCGTGTTCCACTCGGAGACGCGCTGGAAACAGCATGGCATATTTCATGTTGAGGTTTCTAAGCTTGCGCTTGGCTTCCATGAAATTTTGTCTGCGTCGCTGCACCTCCGCCGAAAAGTCAGGGAACACCGCTATTTTTACATTGCCTAGGGGGATGTTACCCCTTTCCCTTGCAAGTCGCAGGGCAGCGTCTCTATCTCTGTAGTTAAGCATTTTGGCTATAAAGGTGCGTGGTGGGGCTACCTGTGGTGGCGGTCTGGCGGGCATGCGGTGAGCTCTTTCCACTGCCAGCATGGGGGAGAAGGCCTCTCTACCATAAGTCTTGATGAGCAATTGCTCCAGGAAAAGTGTGGGGTCCTTACCCTCAGCCCCCTCTGGCAGGCCAATGAGGCGGAGGTTACATCTCCTGCTTCTGTTCTCAAGGTCTTCTTGCTTGGAGAATAGTTGTTGGATTTGCTGCTTCATGTGGTGCACCTCCGTTCTCATTGGGGGGATGGTGTCCTCCATGTCACTGATGCGGGTTTCAGTTTCTTTAACTCGGTCCCGGAGTTTGTGGAAGTCTTGTCTGATCAAGGATATGTCTACCTTGACTTCTTCTATCTGTGAGGCAAGCGATGTTCTGCAGAGGGTTATTGCTTCCAGCAGCTTGTCTGTGTCTCCCGCTGTGCGCTCCTCGCCATGTGCAGCGTCGCCGCCATTTTCCGCCTGGTCCTCCTTGTCTTGTCGGCGGTATTGATCCAACTTAGACGTGGCGGCTTTCTGCGATTTCGATGGCGACATGATGTCCAGATGCTGGGGTATCTAGGGAGATGGTTGCGGCAAAGAAATATCGCCTGGGGAGTGCAGGATGCCTCGGATATCAGGATGAAAGCACGGAGCTGCTTGGAACACGTCCTACTCCATGTAGCTTCAGGCCACGCCCCCGAGCAATATCGCTTTTAATTGCAGAAATGAGATCCACAGACTGGGTGTAGCCAACATCATTCCCACCAGCGTGAACAACAAGGATAATATGACCTGACACACGGGCCCGGAGCTGCCAACATTCCATCAAGACCTGATACCAACGCAACCCGCGCAGGCCAAGCCAGCGAATTCTTGCCACGTCGGATGAGAATCCCAGATTTTTGCCGGAATTGCGGATCTCCGCATGACAAGCGGCCCAGAAGATAAATGAATCACCCAGTATCCATACTTGAGCCGGGGGGAAACCTGAAAATTTAACACAAAAGATGTGGGCGAACATACAGTGAAAAACGAGACGACTCCTATCTCCCCAGTCACTGAAGTTCCGTTTCGGAAAACCCCAAGCCAGAAGCAGCGGTAGCAGCACCTATACGAAACGAATGGGTCAAGAAGTCGCCCGCAGGTAAACCTAAGGCCTCAAGACAAAGACGAAAAACCCTCAAAAATTGAAACCGACTCAGCGAGGATGAGTGAGCATGTACTAAAAACATGGAGGATGGGGGGCGTGCAGAAACGAACGGACAGGCCAGTGACAATGGTCAAAATGGGCCGCCACAGTGGTACAGCACCACTCGGCGGCCCCTACCGAAACTGTCAGTGTTGGATGAGCGCAACAAAACCGTGATGCTGTGCTCCGACAAAGAAACGTCCTCCGACCTAATATCCCCGGGGGACGACCTGGATTTTGCAACTAATTCCCCGATGCAAAAAGCCCCAAAAAACGCCCATGAAAAAGCCACCCGAAAAAGCAAGGTCTCCAACTCAGATGAGCATACCTCCGGCAACATAGCCAAGATGTCCGATAAGATTTGAAGGGAAATAGGGCACCTGGAATCGGGAAGGTGCGTGATGCGTTTCCAGCCTCGCAATACCCGACGTACCGGGAAAGCTTTTGTGACATCCTCCCACCCCAGGAGTTGGAACCAAAAGGATAGGGCAGACATGGCAGAAGAGACAGTGGAACCCGACACACCCTTTTCTTGTAACTGGACAAGGTAAGTGAATAAAACCAAGCGTCTATCATCCGGAGAAGAAATAGAGAACTCACCGCCCGACGCTTGGAACCACTCGTGCCAGACCCGACAATACGACGCCCACGTCCGCGGAGAAAGAGATGACCGAAGAAGCTCTAGCAATCCCCGGAAACGAGGTTCCATAAGTGGACCGGACAGGGAAAGCCCTCCAGCGAAGCCGACGGAGCGAAAACGAAGAAACTGTTGGCGGGAAAGAGCATCGGCAATATCAGTAGAAACTCCCGGAACGTGTTTCGCCTTAATATAAATGTTAAAATGCTAACATCTTAGAACTAAAAAAACGCAACAGCGAAACCACCAGAGGGGAACTGGCCGATTGCTTGTTCACTACCTGCACTACACTTATATTGTCCGACCAGAAGATTACCTGGTGATTGTGCAACTGTTCAGCCCAAAGCTCCACAGCTACGATGATCGGAAAAAGCTCCAAAAGGGTGAGATTGCGCAATAAGTCCATGCGGGCCCATGAGTTCGGCCAACATTCCGCGGACCACTCCCCACGAAAGAAAGCACCGAAACCACAGGAGCCTGCAGCATCGGTGTACAGCTCCAGCTGTGGGTTCGGTACCTCCTCCCGCAACCAACAAGACTGTCAGTTGTAAGACTGTAAAAAAGTTAGCCAAATCCCCAAATCGGCCCGCATGGGCTTGGTGATCCGAATGTAGTGGTGAGGGGCCGTAACACCCTTTGTGGCCCAGGACAGGCGCCTGCAAAAGGCTCTCCCCATGCGTATGACCCTACAGGCGAATACTAGGTGTCCCAGCAAAGATTGTAGCTGTTTCAACTGCAGTTTCTTTGCCCCTTTAGCCAAACGAACCAAGGATAGAAGCTTGGTCAGCTTCTCCCTCGGCAGACGAAAGACCATAGCCTCTGTGTCAATCTCGATCCCCAGAAAAGACAGTACCGTTACCGGACAAAAACGCCGACAAAAATCCTGAAAAACAGAGAGCAGGCATTGACACTGCCCACTGGCCGCGGAGCCCACGAAAAGGAAATCGTCCAAGTAGTGCAGAAGGGGCTGAAACCCAGCCTTCTGGGAGACTACCCACTCAAGGAAGCTACTGAATAACTCAAAGAAATAACACAAAATGGCGCAACCCATAGGCAGGCACATATGGAAGAAATAGCTTCCTTGAAAGTAGCAACCCAGAAGATGGAAACAGTCCGGGTGGACCGGAAGAAGGCGAAAAGCGGACTCAATATCCGCTTTTGCCAACAGAGCGGACCGCCCTGCTGTCCTAACGAGGTGAAGAGCCTTATCAAAGGACGAAAAAACAAGGGAAGAGAGGGAGGCTCTAGAGATACTGGTGTCTATGTTGGAGAAAAATGATAACTCAAATCCCGATGATGAGACCAGCAGCCCCCCATCTGAATCACTACGCCCCCCAAAACTATCAGGTCACTAAAAATGCCCCCCCTCTCGAAACACAAACAGATCCAGTCGTTCTTAGAGCAGATCCAAAGGGACCTGTCTACACTCGACTGGAACTATCGTGGAATAGACAATCTGCGCCCAGAAGAGAGAAAGGCCCTTAGAGAACTTAAGGAGGCCAAGGAGATCATCATTAAAAGTAGTGACAAAGGTGGAAACACAGTATTGCTATCACCAGATATGTATGAGAGGGAAACCATGCGCCTTCTAAAAGATGAAACCACCTATAAAAAACTACCCTACAATCCTTTTCCTGAAATCATAGATGCCCTAAATTTCAAACTCAGAATGGCATATGATAGCTACCTTCTTTCCAACAAGGAGAGCAAGTATCTTTGTGTCAGCGAATTCAACACGCCAACTTTTTACATTATACCCAAACTCCATAAATCGATTACAAACCCTCCAGGAAGACCCATAGTGTCCGCTATCAAAGGACCACTGGAGAGAGTGGGTAAATTCGTTGACGCAATGATAAAGGAATTGGTCGAGGACCTCCCCTCTTATGTACAGGACACACGTGATGTCCTTAGGAAAATAGATGGACTTAGGGTACCGACAGATACCATTCTGGTGGGGATCGACGTGGAATCTCTGTATACGTCAATCCCTCATGAATGCGGCCTAAAAGCAGTACAGTACTTTCTTGACTCCAAATTTCCACAATTAGCTGCACAAAATGAGTTTATTGTAGACCTATTGCAATTCATGCTTGATAACAATTGCTTCCAGTTTCTCAACCAATATTATAGACAGATAAGAGGCACCTCTATGGGAGCCCCGTGGGCCCCAGCATGTGCCTGTCTGCATCTTGGTTTATGGGAGCTGGAAAACGTCTATCCCTCATCTATGTACCTCAGCCACTGTACCCTGTGGCTGAGGTACATTGATGATGTGATTATGTTTTGGGGGGGTACGCCCCAGGAACTACAGTCCTTTATTGGAGAATTGAACCTGAACAATAAAAACATAAAATTGACTTTTTCTTCTGACTCTGTTTCCTTGCCATTTCTTGATCTTACTATTCAGATCAAGAATGGCCAAATATCTACAAAAACGTTCAGAAAGGATACAGCAGCCAATACTCTGGTTTTGGCTACCAGCCATCACCTGAGGTCCCTCATTCACGGAATCCCTGTGGGACAGTTTCTGCGTACCAGATGAAACTGTTCAGAGGATAACAAATTCCTTCAGGAATCACGCAAATTATATAAGCGATTCCGTGAACAGGGGTACTCGCATGGCTGTATCAGAAAAGCCAAAAAACGAGCATACCTTACCGAACGAATGTCTCTACTCTCCAAAAGTAAACCGGCTCAACAATCAGACAGAACTACTCCTCCCCCAATAAGGATTATCACAAAATTTGGGGCACAATGGGGGCAGGTCCGTAAAATCCTGAATCGCCATTGGCACATCCTAGCCGAATCCCCTATATTAGGGAGGATAGTAGGCAGCAGACCTCTGCTCACAGCCAGATGGGCCACAAATCTTAGAGACAATTTGGTCCATTCAGAATATACGAGACCAACTAGATGCAACTGGCTCACCAGCCTCCCCCCCCTGAGAGGTATGTTCCAATGTGGCAGATGCCATATCTGCAAATTTGTGGATAGGACGGACATGTTCGCCAACTCTGACGGCACAAAACAATTTAAAATTCATCATTTTATTAAATGCCGGTCTACGAGGGTTATATATATGCTAACCTGCCCGTGTGGTCTTGGCAAGACCAAAAGACAGCTTAAGGTCAGGGTGGGCGAGCATGTCCAGAGCATATTAAACAAAGATGATGATAGACCTTTATCACTGCACTTTTTGGAGAAACATGACGGTGACCCTAGTGGCCTTAAATGTAAAGGTATCTACAAATTAAACCTGCCTCTGCAGAGAGGTGATTTTGATAAAGTGCTATATCAGAAGGAAAAGATGTGGATATTTATATTAAAAAGTATGCAGCCACGAGGATTGAACAACGAATGTAACTTATCAGTTTTTTTGGAACAATGAGAATTACCATCCACCGACAATATGTCTCTTTTAAGAACTGGTTTTGGGAATAAAAATAGGTATTCTTCATATGATGGGAATGAAGCAGAGGCACCTTTGATTATGTTCTAAGCATGGCCCATATATATTAAGCATGGCTTATCTATGGTCAATAAGTATGACCAGACACCTGCTACTAAAACTCTTTATGCAACAGTGATATTTCTTCTATCCCTACATATGTAGTTTCCCCAGTTTTCTATAGAAGCCACCAGTGCTGCTCATAATATCCACAAAACTGTGTGAAAAATTAAATGATTGGCTGAATAGAGACCTGCTATTTAAATTCTTTGTGCAACAGCGATATTTCTTCTATCTCCATTTATGTAGTTTCTCTATCCTTTTATATCAGCCAACCGTGCTGCTCATAATATTCATAAAGTTGTGCAATGAAATAAGTGACAAATTTCCACATATAAATAAGCACTGTATGTGGAGATGGGTCCTATCTGTTAATAGTATCGCTACACTGATCTTTATTGTGTTTAAACATTGGATATGTAGCAATCTCTTGAACACAGATGACTTTTGTTTCTAATTTCTCCTGACTGGTCTTTCTACTTCATTTTATCTAGGATTTTGCTACTTTGTTTGTTTAAAGTCCTATACTAGAGACAATCCTTGATGCATATAGGGTTAACTCTGTGTGCCTCTTAGTACTATGTTTGTTTATGCACTGGTGAAAGATACCATGAATGACTCAAGCACTGTGAAAGTGGATCTGTTGTAACTAATTGAGACTTGATTGCCATAATGATATAAACCAGACCAACACACTAATGTGCATGCTCTGAGGAAGCTATTGAATTAGCGAAACATGTAAGCAGCACTAATCGGTATCTCTGAGGAGGACTCTCTGATGGCCACACAGATATATTCATCAAATCGCTCTGCATGTCTCTTTGTTTCCTACTGACCGAGATCTAGCTTGAGAGCCTGATGACAGCAGCTTTAAACAGCGGACACTCTACATGCACTAACAGCGAGGATAATTTCTACAAAATCAGCTGATGAACACAAGCATTGTGAAAGCAGAAAGCTGCACAGAGATCAGTAAGCGGGACTCCGTATTTCAGCTTCAGTGACAGCTACCTATAGACCGGTGAGGTCTCTTCTGAATGCAGCCCTCTGTATGCTGGATCTTCTGATACTTGACATGATGTGCTTCTTGATGAACCGCTCCAGCTGATGGTAAAGTTAGATACACTTCCTAAATCTCGCTTAGATGCTGTATAACATCTGCTGTGCTACTTTAATTTCTGGTTACCTTTGAATAGACTTTTGTTATATGGTGAAACAGAAGCTGCAAATGTCATAAACTAGTTTCACAGAAACAATAAGGAATTACCTCATCACACCTGCACTTTATATTATCTATAAGATTGCCATAAACTGTTACTATACCATCCGTGATCAAGACTGTTCATTAACACTACCCATATCTGTCTTTTTCTATTGATAAACCTTTTTTGATCACCTGATGTGCACATCCACAATTGAAACAGATTTCATGAGCAATCAAGATCTCTCAGTGTGTGTGTATGTGAGAATGAGAGTTGCATGAGCTTTATTTAGAAAATGGTGGCCACCTAGACCTTCTCTAGACATTAGGTCTTTTTAATGTGAATTGGGAAATAGGGTTGTTCAGTGATATCTATATATATATTTAAATGTAATATTTTCAATTTTTTGGATAGTTGTTAATAAAAATTTATACCTACATCACTGATTTGTCCTCATGGAAGAGTGTCTTTGTGGTTTCCACAAATTGTTTTATATGATTACATATAACTCAGAGGACAACTAAGTCCTGGGATCTCTGATTTTTATTTATAATCCGAGATACTGGACTTTGACGGTGTGACTGTCTTTTCAAAAATCCCCATTAAAGGTTTAGGCCAAGGTACGGCCATTATATTTCCTGGAGGAACTACAGGCATTGGTATTTAGGAGTAGTTGAGATTTCCTTTTGGCATTTTGCCTTTTCTCTTTTTGCTTTGCCTTATCAAAGGACGCATAGTGTACCCGGGATTCCTCGCGATCGATTCCGTCGTTAACCGAGGAGCCAGAAGGGTAGGATAAGTGATGAATTAAACAAAATTTACCACTCGCCTTCTTTGGGACCCCACCGAGTGGGGACACCCGCAGGTTGTGGAATGGGGGAAGATCAAAGAGGCCCACCATGCGCCCCAGTTCCAGCTCCTTCTGGAGCTTCTCGGCCACGACAGACTCGAATTCCACAGCCGATTTCAAATTGGAAGACATAGTAGGGGCGTACGACGGGGAAAAGGGGATCCAGAAACCTCTATCCAGGCCATCCTTCAGGATCAGGGCCTCCCTATGAAGGGGGTACCGGTCTAGCCAGGGAAGCATCTCTAAGACGTTCACCGGCATCCTCCGGCTTAGGAAGGTCAGTCTTGGCTCCCACTCTGGGAAGCGGCTGTCTACCCTTCCTAAAACACCGGCTGGCGGGGTGTGCACCCCCACAGCTGGAGCACTCGTGCCTGAAGCGACAGGCGGAGTACCATTTACAGTGGCTTTCATTGAAAAGCCAGCAGATACCCTTTTTGGAAGCGGCCAACGCTCCGGATTGAGGAGCGCCGACCGTGGACTGAAAGGACGAAGGCCTGTGGGGGCACATGAGCAGCAACCACAGGCTACCATCCTGACAGTCAAAGCGAAGCTCTTTTCGCGCCGCCATCCTTTGCCGAAATTGGGTGTCATACTGGAACCAACACTGACCCCCGTAAACTTTGTACGCCACCCAAATGAGGTCCAGATCATAGGCGTGCGCATGGGGTGTGCCGGGTGTGCCTGGGCACACCCTAATCACCCCGTGCTGTGTCCAGATATTTGCCCCAAAATGCTGCATCTAAGAGAGTGTGTGGCCCGCGCTGCCTGTGAAACAGTTTCACAGGCAGCAGATCGTGAGAATTGCCAGAGCTGTTCAGTGTATGAAACTGTCAGATAATGACACTGCATGCAGGGAGAGACACCAGCTGTCAAAATGTCGGGGTGATGTCGGGGGTGGGCGGGACAGAACGGCCATCAAACACCAGCCAATGGGATGGGGTCTGGGCGGGCCGCTACATTTATGTGGCCCCGCCCCCTCTTTGAAGCAGCTCAAACATTGGCTTGTGTTTATAGCGCTTGGTCCCGCCCACTCCCGACATCGTGGCTGAGTTGTAAGTCATCACAACTCAGCCGCGATGTCGGGGTGGGCGGGATCAAGCGCCAACACCAGCCAATGATTGGGCTGCTTCAGAGAGGGGGCGGAGCCAGAGAAATGTAGCGGCCCGCCCAGACCCATCCTATTGGCTGGTGTTTGGTAACTGTTCAGTCCCGCCCACCACCAGCATCACCGCTGACTTTTAACATCTGGTGTCTCTCCCTGCATGCAGTGTCATCATCTGACAGTTTCATACACTGAACAGCTCTGGCAATTCTCACGATCTCCTGAATGTGAAACTCCCCCTCTCTCCTATCTGTGCCACCCAATGCTGCCTATCAGTGCCAACCAATGATGCCAATCAGTGCCAACCAATGCTGCCAATCAGTGCCAACCAATGCTGCCAATCAGTGCCAACCAGTACTGCCTATCTGTGCCAGTGCTGCTTATCAGTTCCAACCAATTCTGCCTATCAGTGCCAACCATTGTAAACCAGTGCTGCCTATTAGTGCAAACCAGTGCTGCCTATCAGTGCCAACCAATGTTGCCTATCAGTGCCAGTGCTGCTTATCAGTGCCAACCAATGCTGCCTATCAGTGCCAGTGCTGCTTATCAGTGCCAACCAATGTTACCTATCAATGCCAACCAGTACTGCCTATCTGTGCCAGTGCTGCTTATCAGTGCCAACCAATTCTGCCTATCAGTGCCAACCAGTGCTGCCTATCCGTGCAAACCAGTGCTGCCTATCAGTGAAAACCAGTGCTGCCTATCAGTGCCAACTAATGCTGTAAATCGGTGCCAACCAATGCTGCCTATCAGTGCTGCATATCAGTGCCCATCGGTGCTGCCTATCAGTGCCCATCAGTGCTGCCTATCAGTGCCAATCAGTGCTGAAAATTAGTGCCCATCAGTGCTGCCTATCAGTGCCACCTACCAGTGCCCATCAGTGCTGCCAGTCAGTGCCCATCAATGCTGCCTATCAGTGCAGCCTATCAGTGCCCATCAGTGCTTCCAATCAGTGCTGCCTATCAGTGCCAATCAGTGTCCATCAGTGCTGCCAGTCAGTGCTGCGAATCAGAGCCTATCAGTGCCCATAAGTGCTACCAATAAGAGCCCATCAGTGATGCATATAAGTGCCCATCAGTGCCACCTATCGGTGCACATCAGTGCTACCAATTAGTGCCCATCAACGCTGCCAATCAGTGCAGCCTATTAGTGCCCATCAGTGCTGCCTATCAGTGCCCATCAGTGCTGCCTTAGCAGGGATGGTGGAAACCCCTCTACAGATAATTGCAATACAAATTACCTTCGAGTGCAACAACTTTTTAGTTGGGAGGTTCACACCATTATAGCACTTTGGATTTTTTTATTTTTTATAGTGTTACACTTAATTGTATATGTTTTAGTTACAGTTATAATGTGAACTTGAAGTTAATTTCCCACCACCCCTGCTAAGTCCATGTCTTTATAGACCTTGCTTTGTGCACTGGTGCGCAGTCATGTTGGAAGGGGTCATCCCCAAACTGTTCCCTCAAAGTTGAGAGCATGAAATTGTCCAAAATGTCTTGGTATGCTGACGCCTTAAGAGTTCCCTTTACTGGAACTAAGGGGCCAAACCCAACCCCTGAAAAACAACCCCACACCATAATCCCCTCTCCACCAAATGATTTGGACCAGAGCACAAAGCAAGGTCCATAAAGACATGGATGAGTGAGTTTGGGGTGGAGGAACTTGACTGACCTGCAAAGAGTCCTGACCTCAACCCAATAGAACACCTTTGGGATGAATTCGAGTGTAGACTGCGAGCCAGGCCTTCTTTTCCAACATCAGCGCCTAACCTCACAAATGCCCTTCTGGAAGAATGATCAAACATTCCCATATACACACTCCTAAACCTTGTGGACAGCCTTCCTAGAAGAGTTGAAGCTTTTATAGCTGTAAAGGGTGGGCCAACTCAATATTGAACCCTATGGACTAAGACGGCATTAAAGTTCATGTGCGTGTAAAGGCAGGCGTCCCAATACTTTTGACAATATATATATATGTATGTGTGCTTGAGCTTCCGGGTGCACACCCTAATGTAATAGGCTGCGCACGCCTATGGTCCAGATAGCAGAACATTGAAGTCGCCAACTCCGGGAAACGCTCGCAGAGAACTCCCGCGTAGGCACAGAACCCCTGCAGCCAGTTCCCGAAAGTCCTAGGAAGCTGTTTGACTTTATCACCCTGCGCTGCAACGTCTACCCGACGAGATTTGTCTACCGTTTCCCTATCCGGCGGCACTAGAGCAAGGAAATCAACAAATTCGCGTCACCAAATCTTATCCTTCGTCTCCTCCGGTATGTGGGTACCAGTGGGCACTACTGCCCACAAGGCCCCTCCGGGAGGGGGGGTAGGATTTGGCCCCACGCCCGAAACATCCATGCTAGAAAGAACCGATTTGACAACCGACGCTATGCGATCTTCAGGGCCCGATACGGAATCATCAACTGACCCACCCTAAATCAGTTCACAATCATACTCACTGATCCTTGGGGGCATCACCGATGACGAGCAATCAACCGGCGAATCGGTGTCCGACGCGACTCTGGAAGGCTGAAGACTGATGCGGCCAGCACCGCAAGGATCAACGGGGCCGTGTTCGTTAGGGCCGTCCCGGCCTACGAAGAGATCCAAGGGTGGAGGTCCCGTCACCGACTCGGAAGAGTCCCCCTGGCCGAGGGCAGCGACTGCACAGGTACAGGAGCGTCTATGGACTCTGGCCGGCTGACCCAGGGCGGAAGCTGCCGCCAGCCCGGATCTGGGCGCAGGGAAACTGGCACGACCCGCCTGGTTAAGCACGTAGGGGGGGTAAGCCCCAGTGACGTGAGGGGAGTCACCCGTACGTCCTCCGCCTGTCTGGGTGCAGGAGGGCGGCAGTGGGCACGGGGTGGAGAAGGAATGGTGTACGCGAAAGTCGATGAGCCCACACCCGCCCTGCTAGGCGCAGAGGGGGCATACCCTACCCGGGAAGTGACGTGGCGTGGCCCAGCCTGTGAAATGAAGCCTGCCCAAAAGCGTTGACGGAAATGCCTGGGGAGGAATTGCCCCCCACCCAGCCAGGTGCTGAAGGGGTCTTCCTCTGAGAGTCATCGTGGCAGGAAAACCCAGGGGCCGGCTGAGACCCCGCCCAGGAGGGCGCAGGGGGATATAGCCCATGCCCACATGCATTTATGGAATTGCCTGTAGCGCGATCACCCCCCACCCGCATGGGCGCAGAGGGGTGCTGGTCACAGTCACATTGTGACAAGTTCACGGCCAGTTCAAAAACTCCCACCCGGCTAGGCGCAGGGAGTGAACTACCAGGCCACCAGGGGGAGCAGATCCCGCTCCGAAGCCCCGCCGACACCGCCAGCCGAGGGATCCGCTGCAACAGAAGCCGCCGGTGCAGGCGAACGGGTCAGACCCCTGCCTGCCGCTCTGCGAGAGGACAGCCTAGCACACCCACCGCCCCCCCTCCGGCCGCAGGGGGTGGAAGCAGGTACCACACCACGCGAGGCCAGGCGATGAAGCGCTCCGGCTCCAGCCCGGCCTCACGCCAGACTCTGGGAAAGGGAGGGGGGCGAGGGGGGGCCGCCGAGCGGGGGCTACGTGATCTGGGACACCGGGGTGGAGGCCGCGCATCGGACCGGAGGCCAGGAGAGGAGGATTCCCGGGGTGGCACGCCGAGAGCGGGCGGCCGACCCTCGCTTCCTCGCTGGGGAAGCCCTGGGAACCCGAGCAGGGGATGAATGGAGGGGGAGAGGAGGAGGGGTGCAGTAAGAGGCAAAGGAGGGGCTGAGGCGGGAGGGCGGGCGGGCACGTCTGTGGGCCCTGTGTCCAGCCATCTCAGGAGGGGAAGCAGGGGAAGGGGCAGTGGAAGGGGCAGGAGAAGGCACCCCAGGGGACAGGAGGGCAAAGAGCCAGTCAGCCTGACCTCTGAGAGCCAGCTCACGGACCTTAGCCAGGAGGTGATCCGTGTCCATGGCTGGAGCCACAGGGTCAGGTCCGAGCTCTTCCATGCTTCCGTTCGAAAAGGCTCATAATCCCCTGGGGTGCCAAACTCCTGGGCTCAGGCCCAGCCCCTGTCCCTTCCTGTACCAATCCCAAGTGAGCCAAAATTCACCTTAACTCCTCCCTGGCCATGCCCCCATCATTCAGGGCTCTCTTTCCCGAGGGGCTCAAGAGGTCTTCAGGATCTTGGTCATGAACCCTTCGCAATCAATCAAAAACTGAACATGGCTGTTTGCTGCTCTTCACAGGGTACCTAGGTGTTGTGGATACTCAGTCTGTCCAGCATTCTGTGGAGATGTTAAGGGATAGGTTATAGAAAACTATGAGTCTGGGCTTTGAGGCTGGCCAAAAAAAGTTTTTGCTGCAAATATTACACTTCAAATATAATCTGTGTCTGCTGGTACTTTACCGTTCCCGTGGAATCCCCAGTCCTGAGATCTCAGTCCATGGGTTGGACCAGATTGTGATGGATCTCGCTCCTGTGTATGCCCCATATATTTACAGAAGAACATGTTATGCTCCGCTGAAGAGGTAAGTGTTTGTTTAAGAACCTTTTGGGCTTTCAACCAAGCTTCTTTATTGAAATGTGAGGGGTCTGAGATTTAGTTCCTCTCCAAATCCTGAACCTGTTGGGTCACTAGAAACACGTCTCCTGGTTTTCTTTTGCACCACCTTAATTTTAGAGATAAAGAGGCCTCTCAGGAAGCTCTTAAAAGTATCCCATTCAATCAGTGGATCGTAGAAGTTAGCATGAGTTACAAAGTACTCTGGAATGCGCTCTTCAATAGAAGCATGATCAGGAAACAAATTCAACCGGAAAGGGTTGCGTTTCCAGGGGCCTTTAGGCAAAGTAGTGCATGGTCCAGCGATGAGCCATACAACCATGGGAGAGTGATCAGGGACAACCCTGGGAGATAGAGCAGTTTATATACATACTGGACACAGGTGTCTAAGGTTAAGCATACAGTAAGTCTATCCTGGACAATGTCAAACAGGTTTTAGAGAAGCAAGAAAACTGTCGGGCTTCAGGCTGTTTACATTGCCACCATAGATCTGACCATCCCACTTCTTGTATGAATCTATGCAAGGTAGTACCCTTGTATTGAGGGTTTACAGCAGCCGGGGGGTTCCTTTTCCAATCAAAGGCGGATGTAACCATTAAATTTCCACAAAACTAACAGAGATACATCAGGCTTATTCAATAGGAATTTGACCAGCAACCGTAAAATCACAGTAGTGTACAAAATGTATCTGCCTTTAGTGTTCATCTCAAAATCTACCAGTCTTCTGAAGCATTGAATATTAATCTGTCGAATACCATGGTGGAACTGCTCAGAAAGGACTTCTCCTTTTAAATGGCAGGTAAATGCAATTAAATATCTTGGTACATATATTCCCACTGATTTGAACAAACTGCAGGAATATAATTATGTCCCGATGGTGCAAAAAATAACAAAAACATTACAACAATATGAAAAAAGGAACATTTTCCTGGATAGGCAGAATCAACATCATAAAAATGGATATACTTCCTAAAATATTATATATTCTACAAACAATTCCCATTTTTCCGGCAACAACGATTCTGAAAAAACTACGCAGGGCGATTGGGCAGTTTGTCTGGGCAGACAAGACGCCCAGAATCAGTAGAGTAGTGCTAAATAAGACCAAGAAAGATGGAGGCCTTGCTCTCCCAGACATAGTAATGTACCTTAGAGCAATATTTGTAACTAGAATAGTAGAATGGTTCCACAATAGGGATAGTAAACAGTGGATAAAACTTGAGGAAGAGATCACAGGCCTAAAATTGAAATCATTGCCTTGCATTAAAAGAGAGCAGAGACCGCCGGGTGGCGCTATGCCCTCTTTAGTCGTATCAACATTGAAAGCATGGGATATTATGATAAAGGGAGGGTTGGGATCTACCTATAGAGGTCCTATGACCCCACTATTTAGTAACCCAGAATTCCCACTGGCACTAGAAGCCAAGTCATTTCTTAAATGGAAAAGATGCGAAGATACTAGGATAGTAGAAACGATGGAAGGGAATAGAATCCTTCCACTGGAGGCTATGGGAGGGGAATACAAAAAGGAATGCATGCAACATGGACTACTCCAACGGTATATCTCATCTCTGATAAAAGAATCCGAAATGGACAGGCCTCTGACAACTCTAGAGAAAGTACTTATACAAGAACATAGACCTCTTCATGTCTTATCTAAGATTTACAAATATCTGAATTCAGAAAAAAAACTCAGGAGCTACCATATATTAAGAAATGGGAGGTAGAGCTTGGGATAGACATCCCAAGGAAAAGATGGGAAAAGGCTATTATGGTAACTCATAAACTTTCATTATCTGCCAAACATCAGGAAAGAAATTATAAAATCTTAGCCAGATGGTATAAATGCCCTGTGGATCTACATAAGATAAATTCTGATAACAAGGAAGATTGCTGGAGGTGTCTTAAAACTCAGGGCACAATGTCACATATCTGGTACTATTGCTCTAAAATCCAACCATTCTGGCAAAATTTTTTTGAAATTTATAGTGTTATGACTGGGATCGATTTATATCCAGATATACAAGTGGCAGTATTATCTATGATCCCAGGATCATTGAAAAATATAAAGAAAAGATTATTGAAATATTTCTTGACGGCAGCACGTACTATTGTAGCAAGAAATTGGAAAAGCACAAGAGTGCCTTCCATGGTGGAGTGGGAGCGTGAGATGGCGAAGATGCGTGCCCTGGAGGAGAGAAAGGTGTTAGAAGAAGGGTTAAGTAAACAGATATTAAGCACATGATCTAGATGGAAAGAGTTTAGAGCCTCCTCACAGCTCCTCAGAGTGATTGAGGAGCCTAATGAAACATAATAGGACAAGACCTTTTGGGAAGGAGGGAGGGGTGGGTTTTCTTTTCTTTTTCTTCCTTTTTTTTTTTTTTGTTTTTGTTGTGTATGATAGGGGGATAGGGGGGATGGGTTGTGGTATGGCTGGTCAAATCCACATCCATGAAGTAATTTTGTAACGACTGATATAGAGACAGGAAGAAGATTTCGAGCTTGAAATATAGATTTTTTTTATTGTCTTGGATGTGTATATGTTTTGTTATATATGTAAAAAATTGTAAAATTGTTTAGATAAATAAAGATTATAAAAAAAAATATATATATCTACCAGTCTGAGCACTAGTATGCTAATCCCATGGGAATAGGAGGTATGGACAACTTAAAGCATCTTTTGTGAGAGAATCTCCTGCAAGCAGGAGATAGCTGGTTGGTATTTGCCTAGTATGGAGTTAACCATGGATTGCTTCAAGGGGTCTCCCGACCCCCTGACATTCCATGAGATCACTGGAACCCATGCCATGGAAAAGTCACACTAGGGCAAGCCTGGGGTGCAATTACCTCATCTCAGGTGGTTCATAGCAAATGAACAGCAGCAAAGAAAATGAAGATCACACTCTATATAGAGGTCAGAGCCAACAAAGTAACTGCCTGTAAAGGGTGTCACCATTAGGTAGCAATGGTTGGTTGCAACATGCCTGTGACATAGAAGGCACTTAAAGTGTTGTTAGAGGGATGCATCACGCCTCCACAGCCCTAGACAGGTGCATCCGCAGAGAAGGCTCATTAGTGTCTAGTGAAAAGGGAAAAACAAAAAAAGAAAACAAAACTGGGAACCTGATAATTGCCTAAACATGAGGGTACCTCCATATATAATGATAGGGTGTGTTCACAAACAGCAAAATTACTGGAAATTAAAAATAAAGAAACATGCACACCCAGGGGTATTCTCCTCAATCCAATTTATTACAGAAAAAGTAGAAAAGCATCACAGAATTCTCCATGTAGTGACTACCCTCCCCTATGGAACCCCACCACCCCCCAACCTATGATAACCCACACCCCTCCCTCTCAAGCAGCAGGAAGCCGCTGCCTCTCACTCAACCTCCACCTCCCCCAAAAATTAACTGAGATCATTAAATATCCTCCCTGCAGAGCTGGAACCAGGAACCATAAATACCTCCCCTAAAACAAGATGTTACCCTGAGACACAAATATACAGTACCCAGAGGTGAATAGTAGCCAGTCAGCCTCCAGTGCCCTGTACAAGGAGCTCTGTACCTTAGAACTGCAATGGGCGAATGCAGTAGCTATGCCTGAACAGGAAAATATGGAAAAGCGGTCTAGCTGCTGGGTGAACACCTGAGAGGATGAACCTGACCAGTAAAAACAGCGCCCGGTCCCTATGGAACTGGTATGAGGGGGCAATGTGCACTGTAAAACGTCCCACACAGTGCTGCCCAAGGTGGGGGGGCCAGATGCAGTCCCCACGAGCGGGATATAAACAGTCAAAGTCACATAGAAAGTAAAACAGTTACATCCGATCTGGCCAGTGTGTGAAGGGATCCTGGGGCTCCGGGTATTCCACACAGACTGCCAATATGATCGGTCATGTATAGTAATGTGTACTCACTGCCCCGCTCCTCAGATGGCGCTCAGATATGTGTGGTTGTGTCAGGAAAGGTTCCACCTGCTGGTGGCACTGTCGGACCTTTGGCTTGCAGTACTGATGTCCACCAGCGGGTGTCTACTGGCAGTCTGGAACTGTCAGAAAAGGTTTCACCTGCTGGTGGCACGATCTGATCCTTTAGCCGCAGTACTGGCATCCACCAGCGGGGGGTTTCCCAGCAGTGTGGAGCCAACATTATCTCCTGCAATCAGGCATCACCTGATTGAAGGAGATGTGTACTAAAACCCGGCAAGCACTCTCACACTTGCCTTAGTATTGTCCTTGAGCCCTGACCTGTACCTGCGATCCTCTGTACCTGAAACCTGTACCTGTACCTGAACCCTGTGCCCTGAACCTGTCCCTCCTGTGACCCTGTTACCTTTACCTTTGCCCTGCAGCCTGATCCGTCCATCCTCTACCTGTCCTGTTTACTCCCTGCCCCCATCTGCTCATCTCCCGTTGATGACCCTGGCCTGGCTACGTGAATGATTCTCAGGGCCATCTTTAATATTGATTGGACCCTGGGCAAAAATTTGACTGGTTTCTAGAGGTTACAGTACACATTACGACTCACTGATTAGTTGCTAGAAGTTACAGCAAATGATTCCTGCTTGTTAACTGGTTGCTAGAGATTACTGTACAGTATTATTGCTCACTGATTGGTTGCTAGAGGTTACAGCACATCATCTTCTCACTGCAGGGGGGCATGATCTACATATGAATGCGGCCTTTATTTACATAGCAATACCGCTGGCCGCAGCTATTTACATATGAATGCCGGTTATTTACATGTAAACACAGGGTCTGCAGGTGAGTCACCTGTACACAACAATAAGGCAGAGCTGGGCAGCATTAGTACTTCACACTGAGATATTGGGACACAGCACAGGAATAAAACTTCAAAGGACAAGAAAATTTAAACTGGGATAGTTGGCAAGTATGAGGCAGCTGCTTTGGGCCCCACAACAATGACAGGGCACAGGACAGCTCCCCCTTTTGCCCTGCCTTAAAGACGACCCTGATGATTCTGGTACTCCCCATTCATTGTATATACCTGTTTGACTGTTGTTATTTGTGGGTCTCTGTCTGGTAGTTGCTTTGTTGTGCACTGTGTTGTATTGGAGGTGTTGTGTCTATATTCACTTACTTTAAATAAATTACATTATCTCACTTTACATACTTTGGGTTTCCTCTGTTGTTGTCCATGCAGTTCTGGTCACATCTGATTTATGACAGAATATCAAGGCCATTCCTGACCAGAAGTGGCTGCACAGAGGAACCATCTCGGTTCTGTTTTGCTTTTTTGAAATTAATTCTGATGAGATTGTTTATCATTCTCTGCTGGCGTCAGAGAGTGGTGAATATTTTACCACCAGACACTGAGAGAGTGGACCAGTGACCAGCTGCTAGAGAACATTCGATTAGCTCACTCCCTGGTTGATCAGGGCTATATGTTGTTTGGGGATGTTCATCCTTTAATTCAAATGTGTGCAGAGCTGGCCCTGCCCTGTATTCCAAAGGGCGGTGATGATTTTTCTCCCCCTTTCAGTGTTAATCAGGTCGTGTCTCTGGTGTGGCTTTTGGAGGATGACTTTTTTGAACATTACTCAGCTTGTTCCCAACAGGTGATAACGGAGTGTGTTGATTCTGTACAGTCCCTTGTCAGACAGGCAGCATGTAAACCGCAGTTTGTTCAACCATTACTCCTAGCATGCTCTGATATATTGCAATCAACCTCCTTCAGCCCACAGCAAACCATTTCTGCTACCAAACACCTGCCTGCCCAAATGTCTTTTCCCCCATCACCCATGGCAACCTCAGTCTCGGCCCAATATACTCTGCTTTCCACCAAATAGCAATACCCTGTTTCTACTGCACCTATCCTGCCTTTAATCCACCTGCCTCTTCTCTGCTGCCTACAACAAGCCCACAAAAACTTCCTCTAGCCACTGTTCCCTCTTCCTTACCACATTCCAGCCCTTCTCTTCAGTCTGCTTCACCCCTTACCTACAGTCCTGCATTCACCTACAGAACTTCAGTGGCTAAGCCAAAGAAGAAACTTAAGTTTTTTACGACTCATACGATCCTACAATTAGCTCAACCTGCCTCCACACCAGCCAATCTGCTTCAGCCTGCTTCCACACCTACCTCCATGATTACCAATGAGGTCAAGTTAGTCTCTGATGGTACTGAACCTAATCCTGACAACTTTCTGCCTGCTGTCCAGCCTGAAGTTCCGGTGCTCATTTCCCAGCCTGAAGTTCCAGTGTCTGTCTTCCAGCCTGAAGTTCCGGTGCCCGTCTCCCAGCCTGAAGTTCCAGTGCCCGTTTCCCAGCCTGGAGTTCTGGTGTCCGTATCCCAGCCTGCTGGGCCAGTACCCATTACCCAGTCTGTGGAGCTGGTTACAGTTACCCAGCCCATGGGGCCGGTGCCATTACCCAGCCTGTGGAGCCAGTGCCTGCTACCAAGCCTATGGAGCCAGTGTCCGCTACCCAGCCTGCTGAACTGGAGTCCGTCACCCGGCCTGTTGAGCCAGTATCCGTCATCCGACTTGTTGAGTCGGTGCCCGTCACCCAGCTTACTGAGTCGGCGCCCATTACCCAGCCTACTGGGCCGGTGCCCGTTACCCAGCTTGTTGAGCCGGTGCCGTTACCTAGCTTGTTGAGCCGGTGCCCATTACCCAGCCTGCTGATACAGTGCTCGCTGCCCGGCCTGATGTTTCAGTGTCTGCCATCCGGCCAGATGACCTGAAACCTGCTGCTCAGCCAGATGACCCAGAGCCTGCTGCCCAGCCAGATGACTTGGAGCCTCCTGCCCAGCCAGATGACCCGGAGCCTGCCGCCCAGCCAGATGACCCGGAGCCTGCTGCCCAGCTAGCTGACCCAGGGCCTGCTACCCATCCTAATGTGCCTCTGTCCGTTGCCCAGCCTGATGTGCCTCTGTCCGCTGCCCAGCCTGATGTGCCTCTGTCCGCTGCCCAGCCTGATGTGCCTCTGTCCGCTGCCCAGCCTGATGTGCCTCTGTCCGCTGCCCAGCCTGACGTGCCTCTGTCCGCTGCCCAGCCTGACGTGCTTCTGTCCGCTGCCCATCCTGATGTGCCTCTGTCCGCTGCCCAGCCTGATGTGCCTCTGTCTGCTGTCCAGTCTGATGTGCCTCTGCCTGCTGCCCAGCCTGATGTACCTGCTGCCCAGTTTGATGTGCCTACTGCCTAGTTTGATGTGCCAGCTGCCCAGCCTGATGTACCTGCTGCCCAACCTGATGTACCCACCGCCGCGCTTGATGTGCCGTTGCCCAGCTCGATGTGCCTGCTGCCCAGCTTGATGTGTCTGTGCCTGCTGCCAAGCCTGATATGCCTATGCCTGCTTCCCAGCTTGATGTTCCCGCTCCCCAGCTTGATGTACACGTTGTCCAGCTTGATGTGCCTGTGCCTGATGCCCAGCTTGATGTGCCTGCTGCCCAGCTCGACGTGCCTGTGCCTGCTGCCCAGCTTCATGTGCCTGTGCCTGCTGCCAAGCCTGATATGTCTATGCCTGCTGCCCAGCTTGATGTGCCCGCTGCCCATCTTGATGTGTCTGTGCCCGTTGTCCAGCTTGATGTGCCCGCTGCCCAGCTCGATGGGGCCACCGCCCAGCCTGACGTGCCTGTATCCACTGCCCAGCTTGATGTGCCACTGCTCGCTGCCCAGCTTGATGTGCCGCTGCCCAGCTTGATGTGCCTCTGCCCGTTGCCTGTTTAAAGCCATGGACCTTTTACATGCTTAGCTTGGTGTGCCTTTGCCCGCTGCCCGGCTTGATGTTTTGGAATTTTTTCATGCCCAGTTTGATATGCCTCTGCCCACTTCTAGGCTTGATGCCATGGACTTTTCTCAGCAGCAGCTAGTTAGAGCGTCCGGAGGTCGCTCCTTCGAGGGGGGGGTACTGTCAGGATAGGTTCCACCTGCTGGTGGCGCTGTCGGACCTTTGGCTTGCAGTACTGATGTCCATCAGCGGGTGTCCCCTGGCAGTCTGGAACTATCAAGAAAGGTTTCACCTGCTGTTGGCACTATCTGATCCTTGGGCCGCAGTACTGGCGTCCACCAGCAGGTGTTTCCCGGTGTTCTGACGAAAAGTGTCCCCCCATCGGATAGTGTCCGCTCCGTACTGCACAGGCGCCACGCTTGCGCAGTAAGGAGGACAAAGGAGATGCCAAAAGTCTCCAAAGAAGAACAGCTGATGAAGAAGTATAAACGGCGCCCGCGCAATTCATGTAATATTCTGTCACAAGCTCCCACACGCTCCCGATGCTCGAGAGGGCGGATTTATAAAATGGGTGGCTGTTTGCGGGGTTTGTTTAGTGAAGTGAAGGGTGGGTTTAGCAATGTTTATGGGCGTGTTTGCTGTACATATTTAAGCACCTAACACAAACAGGCACAGTATCCCTTACAAAGTTGTACGAAAAGTATCCGCCCTTATCACCGCCCCACACACCGCCCCTTAGAAAGTTGTACGAGCCTCTGGAGCGTGCGGGGCCATGCGGGGGCATGTGACATTAAATGGTATTAAGTGCGCATGCGCCCAGCTCAGCTGTTGATTTTCAGATATTTTCGGAGTGTCGCGCTGCGCTTGCGCAGTAGAGAGCAGACAGTATCCAATGGGCCAGCTGCGCTTGCGTAGTAGAGGGCGGACACTATCCGATGGGGGACAAAATTCGATAGGACATCGGCAGTGTGGAGCCGACATTATCTCCTACGATCAGGCTTCACCTGAGGTTGATTGCAGGAGATATAAAATATTTAATCTAGTGCGTCTGTATAGTCATACACTACCCACAGACATCCCCAGAAAAAATAAGAGGCGCTAATAATCAATATAAGTGTTCATGTGCTTCAAACCAGTGATGGTGTCACCCCCTAAGGGTGTCAGCATATCCACATAAATAATGAAAATAAGCAAAATAGCATATCAAGAAAAAATTAGAAAATTATAAAGAATTCAAATCCACACACTCAATGCGTTAAATGTATGGTGGCAATACAGTGATGGTGTGCCCCTCTCCGTATATAAAAATCACAATCAATAAGTGAATCTGTAATTTAAACAAAAACAAACTTCTCCAGTGATAAAGTGCAAAATAATCATGCTAAACATGCACTAAAATGAACACAAAATAATCACACTTTCAAAAAATCAGTCCAAAAAAATTGATTGACATGACATCACACGTGATGAATAGTGTCCTAAATAAGTGATCAATCTTGATGCAACCAGGTGATAACACGTATCTTCCACCTCTCCCTTGGTGCACGGTGCTTTCACTCCCTCAAGAATTGCACTCACCGACTAGTTTTGCCAGCACTCTCATGCACGGCAAAAAACGCTTATTTACCACCCCCGGGTAACAGGATCAGTCGTTGTTTCCACGGTGATTGTTTAAACATGAGGCCCACATGAAAGAAATAATAGGTGCTGCAATAGTGTGAACCAATTTAACACTTTATTAAAATCACTGCAATCTTCTAATGTATCACTCACATTTAAAACGATAAAAACCAGCCAAAAGTAAGGTGCAAATCTCATCAAACTGTATATAGTGGAACCAAACTGTAACAACTGGTCACGGCGGACCCGAGGTGTGCCGGCGCACAGCATTCACTCTCACCACCTCCCTGAATGCTCCTCCGTGCCTCCGTGTAATCACAACCTCTCTCCCTCCGTAAGGATAGCAGTACTGTGTGTCACGTCTTACGGCCACGCCCCCGACATGTTTCGTCACAAGTTGACTTACTCATGGGATAGGCCGCAATCCCCATCAATCACCCCTTATATGCATATTCCGCCTACGTCTATCACGCCGCGCTTCGCGCCTGCGCACATCTCGGGTCCCCGCTGTATGAATATAGTTAGGAACTAGACGGCGGTACAAAGCAGGGGTTAGATGAAACAATAACATGGACTGATGTTATCACCAATAAGTGCATTAAATTAAATAGCATAACACACAAGGTAATCCTTTACATAAATCGTTATACCATATGAACTTTTATTATAAATCTAAACAAAAGAGCGGACTGACACTGACTGCCTGTATCGCTTTCATGTTTAAATACTAAGTCCCCCATGTATCTCACATAAAGGATCTGCATATGTGTGAGCATATGGATATCCACACTACATATACCAAAAAAGTGAAGCCCATAAATAGGAATATCTTTCTATATACATGCGCCTCACTATTCAATATACATATCTATCATATTACATACTATTAAACCTCAGTCACATACATATATGGAAAAATCCTGGATAGTGGATTTCATTCTAAAAAATATATCTATAAAAATAAACATCAAAAATTAAAAATTTAAAAAGTCTATAAAATATTGCACTCAATCTTCATTTAAAAGAAAATTATATCCCATGTATAATAGCTAGCTATGTGCATGTTGAATGACAATAAACTTCTATCTCAGATCATAGAATCTTCAATGTATTGCAGTATATACTGAGTGTTTCTAAAAAACTTCTATTTTTTAAAATTAAATGAATAATCGCATATCACAAAACGCATATAAGAATCAAAGGAAATTTTACCCATAAACACCAATCTACCTCAGATATGTTACATATCCAATTCCTCATCATATCTAGTAATCTATGCATGTATCTAATTTCACGACTAGTAGATCCACCACCTTGATCTTTACATCTGATGGACATATTCCTTAACCCACGTACAGAATCACCATTCCTCAAAGGATAAAAATAGGATACCACTAAAAATCATTGATAAAACAATTTAAATCAAGTTCTATATTTAACCCCCTCGGGGCCAGACTCTTCAAAAGAAATATCCACCTAGTTTCCCTCTGGGACAGATTCCTCACTCTATTGGATCCCCTCCAAGATGGGTGGACTACATCTAACCCACAAAATTGTAATAAGGAGGGATCTTGTTGGTGCTTTTCCTTAAAATGCAGAGAAACACTATGGTACTTATAACCGTTTTTGATGTTCGTTAGGTGTTCTGAGATTCTAATTCTTAAAAGCCTCTTTGTTCTCCCCACATATAAAAGGCCACAAGGGCACCACATAAGATATACTACGTGTGAGGAGTTACATGTACTAAACTCCTTAATGTCAAAGGATTCTCCATCCCTGTTAGTCACACTTTTTATCCCTCTGTGTTTCACTTTAACTGTCCTGCAACAAATGCATCTTCTGCAACAGTAAAATCCCTTGAAGTCCAATCTCAGGTCATTCTGCCCTGGTGGATTCAGAACCTTCTTAACCACCAGGTCCCCAAAACTTGGGGCCCTTCTGTATATAAACTTGGGATGGCTGGGCAGTACTTCTCCCAGGTGTCTATCTCTGCATAGAATATGCCAATATCTTTTAAAAATGTCTTCAATATCCTTGTATTGGCAGTGAAAACCAGATATAAATCCAAACTGGTGTTGGTTATCTTTTACTTCCGTATCCTTCTTAATCAGGCACTGCTCTCTAGGCATTTCTGCCACTTCTTGAATGACCCCATCCAGCAATACTTCTTCATATCCTTTTTGAATAAACCTACTTTTCAAGGTTTCGGCCTGCTCAAGAAAATCCTCTACCTCTGTACAATTTCTACGTACTCGCAACATTTGTCCCTTCGGGATATTTCTTATCCATGCCGGGTGGTGTCCACTTCTTATTGACAAATAACTGTTGCGATCGGTAGGTTTAAAAAATACCTTTGTTTTCAGGCCACTTCCTTCTCTTGTTATCGTAACATCCAAAAAATTCACCGACCGGTTACTAATCTGATGCTCCAATTTAATATTGTTATTATTAGTATTCAATTCCTGTATAAAGTCAATGGCAGATTCCTCTGTGCCTTCCCAAATAAACAGGAGGTCATCAATGAATCTCCGATAAAATAATAATTGGGGCCTCCTTTGACTGAAAACTTTTCTATCTTCCCACTCAGCCATAAACAGGTTGGCGAGGCTAGGGGCAAATTTGGCTCCCATAGCCACGCCAACCTGCTGGGAATAAAATTGGTCATTGCACCAAAAATAATTATGGGACATGCAAAAATCTAATACATGCCCCAAAAAACGTTTCTGGACCACCGGGATATCCTCCCTTTTGCTCAATGCCCAATTGAGGGCCAACGCAGCGTCCTCATGTTGTATAACAGTATATAAAGAGGCCACATCAGCCGTTACTAAATATACCATTGAAGAAGCCTCTAAATGCACATTATTGAGCAAGGACAGTAAATCTCCAGTGTCCTTAAGGTACGCTCTGGTGGCCTTCACACTTGGTTGCAGGAATTTATCTAAGAATTCCCCTAATCTGGCAGTGACAGATCCAATCCCATTGACTATGGGGCGTGGAGGGGGACATTGTGCATTTTTATGTACCTTAGGCAAGGTATAAATAATTGGGATCCTACAGGCACTAGGAACCAAATACCTTTTTTCTTTCAGGTTTATTGCATCTATCCTATAGCCCCATTCCACCAAGGCTGTTAACTGCGATCTATATGCTTCAGTGGGATCAGAGGAAAGCCTCCTATAAGTGGAACTGTCCCCAAGTAACTCTAACAGCTGATTGAGGTAGAACGATTTATCCAATAATACAACTCCACCACCCTTGTCAGCTGGCCGTATTATGAGATCCTTTTTTTCTTCCAAGGATTTAATGCCTTCCCTGATATATTGGGGATTTACTCCTTTCCGTGGGACCAATTTTTCAATGTCATTTAATACTAAATTCTTGAAAACTTCTATGAAATGATTGCTTGGGTTCTGAGGATTAAAAATAGATCTATTCCTCAACCCAGTGTCCACTTTATTGGTTGGTATCACAGCTTTCATTGTGGAGACCACCGGATGACTCAGGAAATATTTTTTGATGTTCATGGATCTGATAAATTTGTGTGTGTCTATATAGACATCAAATTTATTCATTTCCTTTTTTGGAGCACATTTAAGACCCAGGTTCAATATGTTGAGCTCCTTGTGATTGAGCTCAACACTACTAAGGTTATAAATACCCGTATTTATACATCTCTCGGTCTTTTTCTTGGGTTTTTTGGATCTTCCGGCCCTACATCCCCTCCTTCTCCTCGGGGGTACATGTTCTCTTTGTTGTATCCTCGGGGGGGCATCTGTCTCCCTCCTCCTTTCTGATACATCCCACTGGGATTCCTCCTCGGTGTCCCTCCTCCCCTCCCCCGCTGTCCTAAAAAAGGAACATATTCTGGTTGTTCATGTTTTTCTAATGGTGAGAACCTGTTGTAGAGAGGCACATCCCCCTATTCTCCTGGATGCTTCTGAGGAGGGGGATATTGTTGCCATTGTCTATACTCATGGGGTGTATTGCCTCTGTAGTTTCGGGGGGATGAGTGATCATAATATCCCCGCGGATCACCTCCCCTTCCCCGTGATGGTGGTCTCGGGGATTGGTAGTAACCCCTTCCTCCTCTTCCCCGTGAGAGGGGTCTGGGTGAATGATATCGGCCACCTGTATGGTGGTCCTTCCCCCTATATTGGTCCCTCTCTTTTGCTCTCGATTCCAATGCACCCACTCCCCTATTAACCACTTTTCTATTATTGTTTGCAACCTCTGGTTTAGATAGGGGGTTAGCAATCCCCCCTGCCATATTACTACTGGCCCCTGGATCTTCAATGTTGCTGTTCACTATGGTTTGCCAAGCATATATTTTATTAGTCTTAAAATCATTAGAATCTCTAAAAAAATTTTTTACTTTCTTTTTCTGCGTATCTCTATCAATTTTATCCAATTTCTTCTTTATGTTAATATTAAACTCATTCATCTGATTGGAATCCTTAATAGGTTCCAATTTATCCTGCAATACTTTAATCTTTTCATTCAACATGCTCAATTTAATTTGTTTCCTTTTCAGGACCAATCCTTGTAATTCCCTACCTGCCTTATTGAAAAATTCCAGCCATTCATTCATAAATGACTGGTCATTCAATCCATCCTGGGGTGGAACTTCCCACCTTAGGCTCCTGAATATGAGGTTTTCTCTACGGTAGTGTTCAAAAGTGAACACATCCCACCATGTCTTTACCTGTTTTTCAAGCAGGTTTTCAAGTGTCTTTAATACTGTAGAAAAATCTTCTTCACATTCAGCCATAGGCTGATCATTAGAGAACACAGACTCAGGGTTAAGTTGTCTATTAGTTAGAAAGCTAAACGCATCCATGGCTGCAGGTGGTAAAAAAAGAAACGTGTATATAAAAAGATATTAAAAGGTACCGCCCTGCCACCTAACAATATCTCCACCGCGCCTGCTAAAAAGTACAAATAAAAATAAAAATGAAGATGTATCTGTAAAAAGGAAAAAAATGTGAAGTGAACTACCACCCCACAACTAAAGTGAAGCTGCCCCTTTAAAATAGATCCGATATAAAATATTTAATCTAGTGCGTCTGTATAGTCATACACTACCCACAGACATCCCCAGAAAAAATAAGAGGCGCTAATAATCAATATAAGTGTTCATGTGCTTCAAACCAGTGATGGTGTCACCCCCTAAGGGTGTCAGCATATCCACATAAATAATGAAAATAAGCAAAATAGCATATCAAGAAAAAATTAGAAAATTATAAAGAATTCAAATCCACACACTCAATGCGTTAAATGTATGGTGGCAATACAGTGATGGTGTGCCCCTCTCCATATATAAAAATCACAATCAATAAGTGAATCTGTAAATCAAACAAAAACAAACTTCTCCAGTGATAAAGTGCAAAATAATCATGCTAAACATGCACTAAAATGAACACAAAATAATCACACTTTCAAAAAATCAGTCCAAAAAAATTGATTGACATGACATCACATGTGATGAATAGTGTCCTAAATAAGTGATCAATCTTGATGCAACCAGGTGATAACACGTATCTTCCACCTCTCCCTTGGTGCACGGTGCTTTCACTCCCTCAAGAATTGCACTCACCGACTAGTTTTGCCAGCACTCTCATGCACGGCAAAAAACGCTTATTTACCACCCCCGGGTAACAGGATCAGTCGTTGTTTCCACAGTGATTGTTTAAACATGAGGCCCACATGAAAGAAATAATAGGTGCTCCAATAGTGTGAACCAATTTAACACTTTATTAAAATCACTGCAATCTTCTAATGTATCACTCACATTTAAAACGATAAAAAGCAGCCAAAAGTAAGGTGCAAATCTCATCATACTGTATATACATGTCGGGGGCGTGGCCGTAAAACGTGACACACAGTACTGCTATCCTTACGGAGGGAGAGAGGTTGTGATTACACGGAGGCACGGAGGAGCATTCAGGGAGGTGGTGAGAGTGAACGCTGTGCACCGGCACACCTCGGGTCCGCCGTGACCAGTTGTTACAGTTTGGTTCCACTATATACATCCATGTATGAAAATGAAATTATGAAACATCTGAGTGATACCCTTACTTATAAAAGACTTGATTGCTGTCCTGTTTTTAAAGTGCAAAAAAGGATAAAAACAACTCTAACTAAGGCAGTTAAACAAAAAATCATTGATGATGAAACTATGGAGTTTTTGATATGTGAATATCCAGTTACACCGGTACTGTATATGTTACCAAAAATTCATAAAGACCCTAAAAATCCCCCCGGACGTCCCATTGTATCAGGGATGGAATCTGTGACACATCTAGCACAATACCTGGATAAGTGTTTGACACCATTGCTATTAAACACTAAATCATTTATAAGAGATACTACTGACTTTTTGTCAAAAATTCAAGATATAAACTTGTCATCAGATTCCATCCTGATATCATGGGACGTCTCTAGCTTATTTACTATCATTCCACATGATTTAGGAATAGAGGCATGTCAGCGATTGTTAATTCAATCAGGCATCTATAAAACCGAACAGATTTCATTTCTGCTTGACCTTTTGAAAATTACTCTTGAAGAGAACTATTTTCTTTTCAGGGATACTCATTTCTTGCAACTGAACGGAGCAGCGATGGGTTCAAATGTTGCACCCCCATATGCGAACGCATTTATGAATATGATAGAGACGTCCTTTATTTATGTCAATGATTTATTTTTAAAACTTTGCCAATGTTGGTACAGATTTGTGGACGATATTTTCGCTATATGGGATGGCAACATGGAAAGCCTATACTTATTTGATAAATACATTAACTATTTAGTACCTGGATTAAAGTTCAACATTGAAATTGGTAAAAATGAGATCTCCTTTCTTGATACTCTTCTTAAATTGAACAATGGGCAGATCACTACTGACTTATATGTGAAACCCACAGATCGCAATCAATTGCTACATTTTAATAGCTTTCACCCCCCAAACGTTTTTTCATCCATCCCAAAAAGTCAGATGATGAGGGTGCAGCGGATCGTGAGTGACCCGCTGTGCCGTGATCAGAGACTTGATGAAATAAAAAACAAACTTATTAGTAGAAGATATCCGCAAGCTTTAGTTAATATTGATCATCCCAATACGGATAGTAATCGATCACCCCGAAAAGAAAAGAAGAGAATCCCCTTTATTATGCAGTACCATCCCTTCTCCAACAAAATTAATCAAATTATCAAAAGACATTGGAATCTTTTAAGATCTAGTTACCCCATGGTACAGGAATTCTGGAACCCACCCATGTCCTCCTATAGAAAAGGTAGAACGATACGAGATCGATTGATTAAATCTGATCAACCTGTGGCTGCAGCAGCCAAACTAACCTTCCTGGGACCTAAAAATCTGGGATCGTATCCCTGCTTGTCATGCATACAATGTAACTCTATGATTAAAGGTAAATACTTTACACATCCACATAGGGGTTTCAACATCCCCATACGGGGTTACTACACATGCCAATCTTCATATGTGATTTACGCCATAAAGTGCCCATGCGGTTTAGTCTATGTAGGGGAGACTACACAAAAAATCAAAGATAGGATAGCGAGACACAAATACTCAATACGAGATAAATTAACCCAATTACCGCTGGCGAGACACTTTTTGGAATTTGGCCACAATGTATCACAACTAAAGTATATGGTCCTAGAAGGTATTGAGAAAAATAGGAGAGGGGGCAACCGTGAATTGATTCTAAGAAAAAGAGAAGTATACTGGATACATTTTTTGAATACAATTGCTCCATATGGCTTAAATGTTGATTTGGATCTTTATTTATTTGTTTAACTGTTGGAATAAGTATATGAAAGTAGCCAGATAAAATAACTTCATGATGGGGATATCTTTTTTATCTTTTTTGTTTTTTCTTTTTGTTTTTGTATTTACTCATGAATGCAACATTTCCCTGCATTTTTATAGGTATTTCAAATATTCTATAATGAGAGTGAAGAGAATGAGAGATTCGACACCTGTTGCTTATCCTTGTTTTAATGGCATGTTGTAGATAAATATATGCATATATAGATGTTAAATGGTATGCGATTTGAACTAATTAGCCATATTGATTCCATATGTGAAGTACTTCACTTAACCTGTATTTAAATGAATGATTGGATTGAAACCCTCAGATGTGCTTCAATGGATCTTAGGAAGGGCGTAAGCTGACTAGCCCGAGACGTAATCCATCCATCCATCCATATCTGAATCTACCTGTGTCTGAAACTGTGTAGGCATTTCGTGCCTGTGTTTTTGGATTATACTTGCTTTGTAAATCCCTACTGAACAATTTGTGAAATAAAGCAAAGAAATTTTTAAGTGCAGCAACCTCTTGGACTCTTTTTCTATATATATATATATATATATATATATATATATATATATATATATATATATATATATATATATAAAGTGATTAAAAATGCATGGCCCGGGTGAGCTCCCGCACACACATATGCCTAGGTTCAAGAGTTAACCAGACCAACTCGAGCCGTAATCCAACATAAAGGTTATTTCTAAAAACATTCAAAGATGTGAAGCCAGTATATATCAGGGTGTATCTAGAGGTTATACTAGCTGATAATGGGGGCAGATGTAGAAATACATTCTTTATGTTTTAGATGGAGCTTAGTATGAAGAAGGACTGTATCGAGTATATATTCTCAAAGTAGATACATTCAGCAACAAAATAAAAGTTTACACACATATGGCTCTTTGATACATTTGTAGCAGTATATCCCCAATCATAACTAAGGCCTCATGCACACTGCTGCTGGTAAACGGACGTTCAGAGGCAGGTGGATGCATTTTTCAGCTGCCCCTGAACTCATCCAATGTTATCTTATGTGTACATGTACACAGATTCGTTTAATGACGTTTTTAGGCAGTTGAGTTTAGAGGCCTTTTTTGGAAAGCAAAAAAATTAGTTCAGACACTGAGTTTAGAGGCATTTCAAGCATCAAACGCTTCTAAACGCAGGTAAACGTGGTAACTCACATTTAGCCGAATTTTGTTTACAGGAGTTTTTCTTTTTTTTTTAAACGCTTCTAAACGCAAACATGGCAAAACGCGGCTAAACGCGGCAAAACGGACAACTTAAATGTGGGATACTATCTGTCAAGTTAAATCATTCAGGAGAGGTTGTAAAAAGTCCCATGTACATTAAGCCTTAACATCCACTCAACGAGTGGATGTAGAGTCTCTTTACTCCTCCACCCAACATAAGATAGGGGTACATGTGGTGTCCCAATGGCTAGAGGCACGACATCCTCTGGCTGGACCACATAATAAGTTCTTACTTGAGCTATTAGAGATGGTTATGAAAAACAACTGTTTCGTGTTTAATAAAAAGTTTTTTTGCCAAATCAGGAGCGTAGCCATGGGAGCCGCATGTGCTCCATCTTACGCCTATCTACATCTGGGATGGTGGGAAAAAGAGGATGTATACACTCACCCTGCTTTCGACCAGTTTGTCACCATGTGTGTTCGCTATATAGATGATGTGCTGATGGTCTGGAGGGGTTCACCTGAGCAGTTTGAGAAATTCATACTGGACCTCAATAAGAACAAAAATATCTTTCTTACCTATAAAATTGATTCATCTAAAATTGAATTACTGGATCTTATGATAAGCAAGGAGGGTAATAGGATAGCAACTAAAACATTCAGGAAACCAACTGCGGGTAACACTCTCCATGCCACCAGCCATCACCTGTGGCCCCTTAATTAGAGGGATCCCGATAGGACAGTTCCTGAGATTGCGCAGGAACTGCTCAGATGTTAGGGACTTCTATCAGGAAAGTAAGGAATTCGGACATAGATTTAGGGCACAGGGCTATCCCAACTCTATAATTAGGCAGGGGATGAAAAAAGCCCCACATAAAAGCAGGGAAGACATCCTTGGGCTCAGACAAATTTGATGAGATCACACCCCCCTCAAAAAATGAAAAAATAGGAGTTATAACCACATTGGACTTAACTGAACGCAGTACTTACAAAACATTGGCATATTCTTCTCCTGGATCATAGACTCAAAGAAATCTTGACCTAAGCTTATTGCCAAAAGAGCCCCAACTTTGGGTGATGCCCTAGTTAAAAGTGAGTACAAAAGCAAGGAACACAATGATGGAACAATATGGAACACGGGACACCTACATGGTATGTACCCATGTGGGCATTGCAGTATATGCAAATATATAACAAAGAAAAAATCCTTCACAGATTCAGAAGGTAAACAGAAATACCAAATTAGGTATTTTGTTAACTGCTCCTCCAGTTTCATAGTGTATCAAATACTGTGTCCCTGTGGCATGATGTACATAGGGAAAACAAGACGGGAATTTCGCAAGAGAATGGGAGAACATACACCAAGCATAGGCAAAGTAGGAGAGAATAAAGATGATGAAACACTAGTAGCACTACATTTTAGAGAGGTACATAGGGCCTCAGTGGATGGTTTTAGATGTGCAATAATCTATAAACTAGAACTATCTGATAAACAAGGAGATAGGGATAAAATATTACTTCAAAAAGAGGCTAAATGTATATTCCTGTTGGAATCCATGTCGCCTAAGGGACTGAACAAGGTTTTTTCATTGAATAGCTTTTTATGAATATGTTTCTTTCCCTATATACTATATATCCATATATCCCTACTTTTCGTTTTGGCCATTTTTTCTTGTCACTTATTCTTCCAAAATTAACACTCTCTTTCCCCCTCCTTTGAGGGGTCGGAATTATGGAGGATAATAGGATAGACTACAGGGCTAGTTATTACTGCAATAATGGTCAATTACAAAAAGAAAACAAAAACTAGGAGAATACAGTTCTCTTAAGGGGCCTACAACAGACCACTATGGTAGATACAAACTGGCTTTATTAGTATAAAAATCACAACAAACAAATTAAGCTAAAAAATGCCCAGATAAGTGGCTAACACAGACTAAATAAAAATAAGACAACGTTGTAAAATGGTTTAAAAACACGGGGAGCCGCAGCTACACATCACAGATACACACCACAATCACCACTTTCAAAAACTAATTCTATTATAGCTTGGCTAATTGAAGATAGGAAATTGACTGGTTCTTAATCAAAACACATAGTTTCTATAGAAAAGAACTCATCAGAAATCTTCAGTCATATGCCATACATGTAGTATATTGGGTATATGGATGAGTGAATGAAGTGTCCCGATCGGAATTAATTAAATATATCAGTTTAGCGGGGTCATACTGGTGTAGAATCACAGACCCTCATCATTAGTAACGGGAATTTTTTCTGTGTTGTCAGGAGATCTTCACGTTTACTCTCTTGGGCCTTGTTTTTGGCTTTTTTAAGAGAGTGATGTGAATATCCTCTTTGTCTAAACCGCTGATACATGTCCCGTGCCTCTTTTTGGAATTGTTCATCATCAGAACAATTCTGCCTTATTCTCAGAAACTTTCCTGTAGGTATCCCATTAATGAGTGCTTTAGGATGGTGACTCTTTGCTAGGAGGAGAGTATCCACTGCTGTCTCTTTACGAAAGGTACTAGTAGTAATCCTGTCCCCTGATCTACTAATTTGCAAGTCCAGGAATGAAAGTGTCTCAGCATGGCAGGAGTAAGTCAGCCGTATATTTCTTTCATTAGTATTGAGTTGAGACATAAAGTCCACAAGTTGTTCAGCTCTTAGCCAAAGCTCTGAGGGGTAGAGTAACTCTACAGCAGGACGACTGATATTGTCCATGTGGTGAGAGTATCTTTATTCCACCTAGCATATGTATTTATATATGGATGCATTCTATCTGTCTACATCACTCCCCCTGCTGACACCTGTATGAGACTCATTTAAAGTGCCATTGCCTCTGTGTATATTATCCGGAAACCATGAACATTTAGTCAAGCTGTTTGATCTGTTCGCTGCATCTCTGCCTGACCGTTACTAATGATGAGGGTCTGTGATTCTACACCAGTATGACCCCACTGAACTGATATATTTAATTACTGGTAATTCCGATTGGGACACTCAATTTACTCATCCATCTACCCAAAATACTACATGTATGGCATATGACTGAAGATTTCTGATGAGTTCTTCTCTATAGAAACTATGTGTTTTGAATAAGAACATTCCAGTCAATGTCCTATCTTCAATTAGCCAAGCTATACTAGAATTAGTTTTTGAAAGTGGTGATTGTGGTGTGTATGTGTGATGTGTAGCCGCGGCTCCCCATGTTTTTAAACCATTTGACAACGTTGTCTTACTTTTAGTCTGTGTTAACCACTTATCTGGGCTTCTTTAGCTTAATTGGTTTCTTGTCATTTTTGTACTAAAGCCAGTTTGTATCCACCATAGTGCATCCTACGTGAGTTTGCATGGATGAAGGTCATATACAAACTCGCAAATTATCTCCTATAATTATTAGTATTTACTACGGTAGATCCAGGCAACTATCTGTTATTTCTTCAATTACAAAAAGAGACATGAGAAATTCTCCTGGTGATACTGGGTAAACGAACATGCCTGTAGATACTGAATGCCTACCAACAATAATAGGCTAAACATTGAGTGGATGTTAAGTTATGATTGGGGATATACTGCTACAAATGTATCAAAGAGCCATATGTGTATAAACGTTTATTTTGTTGCTGAATGTATCTACTTTGAGAATATATACTCGATACAGTCTTCCTTTATACTAAGCTCCATCTAAAACATAAAGAATGTATTTCTACATCTGCCCCCATTATCAGCTAGTATAGCCTCTAGATACCCCCTGATATATACTGGCTTCACATATTTTAATGTTTTTAGAAATATCCTTTATGTTGGATTACGTCTCGAGTTGGTCTGGTTAACTCTTGAACCTGGGCATATGTGTGTGCGGGTAATCACTTTTTGTATATAAGTACATTTGTATATGTATCAGTGTATCATGGGTGAACACGTGTTGATGAATGCACATTTTGTTTTAGGGTCCCTTTTTACAATGATTGCTTTTTGATATGACACCTGGTAGACTGAGCCTATATGTATTTAATCTCAACTATAGGGAAGGAACCCTTATGTCCTGAAGAAGTTCCAGGAGGTATGAAACATATGTAGACACAGGAATGAACAACCCCCCTCATACCCCCCAATGCACCTTATGCTTTATCATTTGAGAGGAACCAAAGGATTTGACCAGCATGGGATTAGTCAGACATCGAATGATCCATTACTGACGCTATCTGTCTGCCTGTGGAGTCTATTGAGGTACTACATGCTTGTGGGATTCATTGAGGAGCTTTACACATGCTGAATCATCTGCCTGACCCACAGCACAGCAGATCCCACTCTTCCTTCTAACCAGATTGTTTTGAGTATGGGACGACTGGAATCACCCACACATATCTGAGCGCCATCTGAGGAGCGGGCAGTTAGTACACATTACTACACATGACCGATCATATCGCAGTCTGTGTGGGATACCCGGAGCCCCAGGATCCCTTCATACACTGGCCGGATCGGATGTAACTTATTTACTTTCTATGTGACTTTGACTGTTATATATCCCGCTTGTGGGGACTGCATCTGGTCCCCCCCCACCTTGGGCAACACTGTGTGGGACTTTTACGGTGCACATCTAGAGAAATTATTCAATCCCTCAGCTGACAGCCACTTCTCTATTCCCTGCTGTGGACTTCCTGACAGGCTCATTGCCCCCTCATACCAGTTCCATAGGGACCGGGCACTGCTATCACTGGTCAGATTCATCCTCTCAGGTGTTCACCCAGCAGCTAGACATCTTTTCCAGCTTTCCCTGTTCAGGCATAGCTACTGCATTCACCCATTGTGGTTCTAAGGTGCAGAGCTCCTTGTACAGGGCACTAGAGGCTGACTGGCTACTATTCACCTCTGGGTACTGTATATCGGTGTCTCGGGGTAACATCTTGTTTTAGGGGAGGTATTTATGGTTTCTGGTTCCAGCTCTGCAGGGGGGACGTTTAGTGGTCTCACTTAGTTAATTTTTGGGGGGAAGTGGAGATTAGGTGAGAGGCAGTGGCTTCCCGCTGCTTGAGAGGAAGGGGTGTGGGTTATCATAGGTTGTGGGGTGGTGAATTTCCATGGGGGAGGGTAGTCACTACATGGAGAATTCTGTGATGCTTTTCTACTTTTTCTGTAATAAATTGTATTGAGGAGAATACCCCTGAGTGTGCACATTTCTTTATTTTTATTTTTGTGTCATTAGTGTCTAGCCAGGAAGATGCATCTGAGGCCATCTCAAAGAAATGGGTCTGGCCAGAGAGCCGTGACCCACAGCCTGGCAGTGTACAGCATAGCGTGGGAGAGCTGCAGTCTCCTACGCTGAACCTCTACTGAGTAGTCAGGGTAGAAAGACACTTTTGCCCCATTGAACTGTATGTCTAGGGAGATATCTCTAGGGATATCTCTATGTCTAGGGAGAATTATCTCCCTATCTCTGCAGTTAAGCATTTTTGCCAGGATGGGTCTTGGGGAGAGTCCCAGCTGCAGTAGGTGAGTCAGGGTTCTGTGCGCCTGCTCTACTGCAAATAGTGGCGTAAAAGCCTCTTTGCCAATCAGCTGCAGGAGCCATTGCTCTATGTACTCTGTAGGGTCTTTACCCCCTACACATTCAGGGATTGACACATTCCTCACATTGTTGCAGTGCAAGCGATTCTCTATATCCTCATTGCGCAAGTTATTGGTGATAGCGAGCTGTGAGGAAGAGCGAGACTCAGCAAGCAATGGAGGGAGTCTGTCCTCTATACTGCCAATCCAGCTTTTCTCAAGTCCCCCTGAGAGTCCTGTCCCTCTAAGCCTGTGATCCTCTATGTGTAATATACAGTATCTCACAAACATTTTTTTTTTTATATCAAACAAGGTTTTATTAATCAACTGGTGCATACATGTGATATTTACTTTAACATATAAACTTGGTAACTAGTACATTGATTGTTATAAAATCTGTACATATGATAGTTAATACATTGTGCTTGTCCTGTGAGAATATTCTATATGTATACATGTAACACGTATAAACTACACATCGGGGCGAAGAAATCATTCCATGCTAATTTGGTTTCATTATACACAGGTATCAGACTCTTTGAGCCAACGATCCCATATCTTATTGTACTTGGCAGGGCAACCTCTATTAATATATATGCATTTCTTATACGGCAAGGTATTATTCACTTCCATCTTCCATTCCACTATTTTAGGAGGCGCTTGTCTCATCCATTTTTTGGCTATAACCTTTATTGCTGCAAAGAGTGTTTTGTGGAGAAATGATTTTGTGTATTTGTCAATTGTGTCTGGAATTATACTCAGGAGGCATTGTTTTGGGTCTAGAGCTAGGGTTGAGCCCATTGTATCGTGCAGAAATGTCACAATTTGTTCCCACAGACCATGAATCTTAGGACATGTCCAGATCAAGTGGAAAAAAGTGCCTGTCTCTTTCCCACACATCAGGCATGTGGTAGATTGTGTGCGTTTGTATCTTGCCACTCTAAGGTGTGTGAGGTATGCTCTATGAAAAATGTAAAGCTGCGACAGATGGTCCGATAATTTGGGGGACACAGCCTTACAAGACTCCAGTGCCTCCCCCATTCCTCATCCTCTATTGGTCCCACTTCTCTTTCCCATCTTGGTTTGAGATCATATGCTATTCTAGTAGAGACAGGGGTTGAGAGCATGTTATAGAAAGCTGAAATCAGTTTATGGGGGTCCGTGTTCTTAATTATTGCCATAAGGACATTAGGCGTAGGGTTTGGGAGGGAATCAGGAAATTGCGATTGTGCCGCATGACGGATTTGTAGAAATCTAAAGAACATCTGATTCTGAATTGTAAATTCTTCTTTAAGTGAATCAAAAGTTTTAAGATGTCCGTCTTTTAGTAGGTGATGCAGATAAAATATTCCCTGCATGGACCATAAAAATGTGTCATGAATTTTGTTGAATTCAGGAAGATTCTTGTTGTGCCATACCGGCGTGTAATCAATGAACTGTAGGATTTCAAGTTTAGAAGTGGCTAAGTCCCATATTTTCCTGTAGTGATATAACATGGTATATCTATTTTCCCCTAGTTCCATCCCCCCTGAGCCCGATGCTATTGCATATATCGAGTCCTTGGTGTGTTGTGCCCACTTTGGACATAGGAGCGTGAGAAACCTCTCGATGTCCGTTTTATCTAAGTGGAAAAGCTGTGACAGTTGTGATGCAATGTAATATAGGTTAAAGTCAGGGAGAGCTGTGCCACCAAGGTCAGTCGGGTTCTTGAGAGTTTGCCATGCCAGTTTGTGTCTGTTGGTACCCCACACAAATGGCTTGAGAAGGGACTCTAGAGATTTGACAAATATAAATATAGTGTAGCGCTATGTGTAAAAATATATAAGAACATAAGAGTTAAATTCGAGCCATCTTGCAATGGCCAGAAGATAAACCAAAAATACTTCAAAAAATTAGATAAAAAGTGACTCAATGGGAAGAAATGTACTAAATATTACAAAGTAGCATATAAAGCATAATAACAATACACCTGTGAAAAGTGAAAACAAAACCAAAATGTAATGTATATATAAGAAATTAACCGTGAATAAAGTCCATATATGTTATTAAAATGTGTTCTTGATAAAAATCAAAAACCGCCACCAACAGTCTGAGGATTGGCTGATGAGGACAACAACGGAGTATCACTGGTGGGTGAAACGGTAAAACACCAAATCCAATGTGACGTCTAAGTGTGTGTCAAAACCATCACCATAGCATCTGAGGAGGCTTACCGGAAGCAGGGGACTTGAAAAGACATACGTCTTACAAGTCACAGAGAGCTTGTTTAGCCACCGAGGCTAGCAGGATAAAACATCGGGTATCCACAGCTTCAAATAGGGGAGAGGGGGGGTCTGTCAACAGCTTCAACCGTCTAGACGTATCAGCAGGCCAACCGGATGTTTAATTGAAACCATGAGAGAAGGAAGACTCACATGGCATGATATCGTTTAAAAAGCATGCATTTATTAAAATAATGGAAAAGGAACACTCACATGATAAAAAGATGTAAACAGCTTAAATGGTATCAAACGCGGTGATCATATGTTTCCTGATCGCCAAGAATGTGGTACATTTCCTGGACGTAATCCGATTTGTTCAGTAGAACTATGCCACCGCCCTTATCGGCGGGGCGAATGACTAGATTTTTATTGTCACATAAAGTTACACTTTTTCCTCTAGGGTAAACGGCCGTACCTACAAAATAAAACAGTTTTGCACATGTGCCACGACGGGGGTAGTCTATCTTTTGACTTGCCCCTGTGGCAAACAGTATGTGGGACGGACGATTAGGTCCTTTACCACGCGAGTTTCTGAGTATATTAATCTCATTAAGGCAGGTAGTACCAAACACACTGTGCCCCGTCATTACAGGGAGTTCCATGATCGAAACCCTGAGGGCACACAGTTCCTTATCATCGATAAGTATGTGGCCCCCTGGCGGGGGGGGTCAACACTTAGGGGGTCTCCAGGTTGGAGACCTACTGGATTTATGAATTGGGTTCCCACTTTCCGCAAGGTATTAACGTGGAGTGGGACATCAATTCATTTATCAATCAAGCATAGTTATATTTGCGATTCTCCTATTTTATTTTATTTTATCTCAATTCATTTATTTTATTCTATCCATTTTATTCATTTTACATTAAACCTTGTAACATTAGGAACTAATATTTTCTACAGGTGCTTGTCACTGTTGGTTTTTCTGATATCACCCCCTTACTAATTTTTGGATTTAGTTCCCATTTGACAAATGTTATCCTTTGTACAGGTTTTTATTGTTAGTTCCTTTATATGTGTTAGAGTGCATAGGCTACGTGGGATGTCCCTCATTGGTAGTGTCACTAACATGTTACGTTACTCAGTCCATGTGACGTTATGCCTTTACTCAATATTTTAATAATATTTTCGGACTCCTGTTAAACAATAAATTTTTGACCTATGGTATAGGTTTTTATAATTTCTCCTTTCACCACCTTTGCTGACACTGGCATCCATCGCCAAAGCGCCGTGATTTATTTCCGGCCTTTTCTGTCCAATCACGGCTCTCCATATAGATCACATGCCACTGTGAATGAGAGGCTTGGCTTGGCTTCGACAATGAGGGCAGTGATCTGGGCGGACTCTGGGTGTGGTTAGCCGCACTCTTCACAATTGGTAGTAATGTGAGACCAGGGGGCGGGGTGTTATGGTGCCTCGACCCATGGTATCCACTGCTCAAAACGAGGCGTGGTGCGGCGGCGGACTTCCTCTCCGTGATTTCCGCTACTGCGCACGCCCTCAACACTCGGCTGAATAGAGGGGGCGGAGCGTGACGGCGCTCCGTCCTATGCAATTTGGCCGTGCCGAGAAGGAGGCTTGGATTTCCATTCCGAACACTTCCGGATCGGCCGGCCACAACATTAGTATCAATTTAAGTTTATTCTTATTTTTGACCCTGATATTTTAGAATAGCGGCACAAATACCGCCTACCTCTGTTTTTTACAATATATATTACATAAGGTCTACACATATTTACTTGAGAACCGGAAGTGACGTTAGTTGGTCACTTCCTGGGTTGTGACACTCCCAGTGGGGGTCATTTCTTGTTTAAATTGCGGTGGAATAGGGGGGTCCACACCCCAGATGAAGGCTGGTTAGCCGAAACATGTTGGGTGGACCCCCTATGATCACCGCGTTTGATACCATTTAAGCTGTTTACATCTTTTTATCATGTGAGTGTTCCTTTTCCATTATTTTAATAAATGCATGCTTTTTAAACGATATCATGCCATGTGAGTCTTCCTTCTCTCATGGTTTCAATTAAACATCCGGTTGGCCTGCTGATACGTCTGGACCGTTGAAGCTGTTGACAGACCCCCCCTCTCCCCTATTTGAAGCTGTGGATACCCGATGTTTTATCCTGCTAGCCTCGGTGGCTAAACAAGCTCTCTGTGACTTGTAAGACGTATGTCTTTTCAAGTCCCCTGCTTCCGGTAAGCCTCCTCAGAGGCTATGGTGATGGTTTTGACACACACTTAGACGTCACATTGGATTTGGTGTTTTACCGTTTCACCCACCAGTGATACTCCGTTGTTGTCCTCATCAGCCAATCCTCAGACTGTTGGTGGCGGTTTTTGATTTTTATCAAGAACACATTTTAATAACATATATGGACTTTATTCACGGTTAATTTCTTATATATACATTACATTTTGGTTTTGTTTTCACTTTTCACAGGTGTATTGTTATTATGCTTTATATGCTACTTTGTAATATTTAGTACATTTCTTCCCATTGAGTCACTTTTTATCTAATTTTTTGAAGTATTTTTGGTTTATCTTCTGGCCATTGCAAGATGGCTCGAATTTAACTCTTATGTTCTTATATATTTTTACACATAGCGCTACACTATATTTATATTTGTTGATTTTTTACTTCTTTGTCTTAGAGGTGTGTTAGCCGCTTACTGTGTAATTATTCCTTTAACATCATCGGAGCAGCGCTGTACCCACTCCTTATCTATTTCCAGTACCTATTAGACATCTAGTATAGCTGCAGCCCATATTCATTTCAATATGGATATATTCGACTACCGTGCATCTAGAGTTGTAAATACCGAGGGTGTTTTTGTAGCCACTTCCAATGACACTGAGATAGGAGGACTATTTTTAAGGTTAAAAAATGTTATGACCTCTGAACTCCATCTCCAGTGGGATCTTGTCTTCCTAGAACAATATGTGGCAGAAGGCATGATCTCGCGAAGTCTCAGATGGGATATCCACCCTCAACAGGGTGAATCTGAACTCGATACCTGGTTCAAGTATTTTAATGACGCTGGTATCAAGTTCCTCGATTTTCTCATCTCGAGGAAACGTACCCGGCTTACTAACTTGGATCGAGAAATCAGGGAGCTTAAAGATAAATTACTTTCGTTTAAAAATTCAGTGGAATACAACACTTTGTCATCCAATTTGCAAGCTCATCTTGTAAAGGAAGACAAAGAGCAAAGAACCAAAAAACATAAGAAGTATTCCCGAGATACTGGCGACTACAAGGCGGGTAAAGTGTTTGGTTGGCAGAAATCCATCACAACACCCACCCCAGAGGTTGCAATGGATACTAATTCCTCGAGTATCAATATAGCAGTTCCCCCCAGGGAGCCCTCTGTCCGCCCAAAACTCCTTGCTAATAGGGATCAGGCTCACGATGCGGGCCCCTCCTCACGTAGGAGCCGACATCCTAGCACGTATTCTCCTAGAAAGCAATCAAGAGGCAGGGGCCATTACTCTAGGAGTAGGGGTAGAGGTGGAAATAGGGGTGATCACCGTGGTTATGAGGAACGTCGATATTATGAGCAGGACAGCCCCTATTACAGGGGCTCTCCGGGTCGTAGTTATGAGTATTCCCACCACTCCCCATATCAACATCCACCTCAGTATAGGCACCCCCTGTGTCAACATACAACAGATATTCCCCTTTGCAGGAACATCATAATGAAAACATCTATCCATTTCCTAATGCTGGATATGGTCCATCTCCCTATAAACAACCCTATTCTGGACCACGGACCTCTCGGGGTTTTCACGAGGACCACCTAAACAAAAAAAGAGGTCCAGAAACAAGAGAGGGTCCAGAGGAGGGAGGAGGGTTCAGAAACGAAAAGAGGCAAAGGACCTAACATGTCAAGGGGTTTTTAACCTCAGTGACACTATCCTCACCAATGAAGAGAAAATTATCTTAAATAAAGGTCTTAAGTTCGCCCCTCCATGTAAATTAAACAAGTTCGACACTTTTATTGACATTCAAAAGTTCATTAGGAAGATCCATGTCCAGAGATATATTATTTCCAATCCTTCCAGGAATATGGCCAGAGCGGCAACGTCTGGTACAGTTCATTCGGGTTTATCCAATCCCTCTCTCTTTAGTCCTCCCACGCAACTTCCACCAGCTATCAACTTGTTTAAGGAACTTGTGTTGAAGAACCTTACTAATGTCCCCCTGAAACATAAATTCCACAACCCTTTACCTTCAGCAGGCCTTACCACTTTATGTGACAATAAAAATCTAGTCATTCGCCCCGCCGATAAGGGCGGTGGCATAGTTCTACTGAACAAATCAGATTACGTCCAGGAAATGTACCACATTCTTGGCGATCAGGAAAGATATGTTGAACTTCCCAGCAACCCCACGCATAAATATAAAAAAGAATTACAAGGTTTGGTTTCCAAAGGGTATGATTCCTATATTTTAAATAAGAAGGAGAGATCATTTTTAGTCCCATTGGCCCCGCGTATACCCGTTATGTACTACCTGGCAAAAGTGCATAAGGACCCCCTGCACCCTCCCGGTCGACCAATAATTAGTGGTATCGACTCTGTTACCTCCAAAATTGGGAAGTACATTGATTACTTCCTTCAACCATCAGTTGTCAAAATGCCATCTTATTTAAAGGACACCAAGGACGTGATCAATCTGCTTTCCAAGGTTTCCCATTCCGGTGACTTGATCATGGCAACTGCGGACGTTGCCTCTCTCTACACTTGCATTCGGCAAGGTAGAGGTATCGATGCAGTCAAGTGTTTTCTTGATAGAGACGCTTCCCTCGCTCCACCCCAGGTGGACTATATCATCGAGCTAATTGAGTTTGCAACTCAACACAATTATTTCTGGTTCGATGGGAGATTTTACCGTCAACACAGGGGTGTCGCGATGGGAGCGAAGTTCGCTCCCAGTCTGGCCAATTTATTTATGGCCAAGTGGGAGGAGGATGTCGTCTATGCCATGCAATGCCCACACCTTCTGTTGTGGGCGCGGTACATAGACGACATCCTCCTCCTATGGACTGGGAGCCAAGATGATTTGGCCACCTTCTTCACGCATCTTAATGCCAACAATAGGAATATTGTTTTGTCCTTCGAGGCTAGCACAACCTCTGTTCATTTTTTGGACTTGGTCATAGATAGAAGGGAAGGCCAATTTGTGTTTAGTACACACTTTAAGTCCACCGAACGGAATGGATTTATTCCTACTGATAGCTGTCATCATGCCCCTTGGATCAGATCAGTCCCCAAGAGCCAGTTCCTGCGATTACGGAGGAACTGTAGTGACCTTAATACTTTCAAAACCCAAGCAGCATCTTTGAAGAGTAGGTTCTTAGAAAAGGGGTATAAGCCTTTGGATCTGGATAGGGAAATTGATAACGCCAGTTCAGTGGATCGCCAATTACTTTTAGAGGATAAACCCAAGCAAGCCAATGAGGACTTTAAATGGTCCTTCATGACATCCTTCTCTATCCAACATAAACACATTAGAAGGATCTTTGAACACCATTGGGACGTTTTGAAAACTGACAGGATCTTGGGCCCCAGACTGCCTGACACTCCTAAGTTAGTTTTTAGAGGAGCCCCATCCCTTCGTAATAAGTTGGCACCTAACGTGGTCAACCCTCCAACTAAACCTTCTTTTTTTCATAATCTGATTGGGTTCCACCCTTGTAAAAAATGCTTAGTTTGTCAATATAATACCAACGGGAGACGTACCAGTTACACTTTTTCCTCTAGGGTAAACGGCCGTACCTACAAAATAAAACAGCTTTGCACATGTGCCACGACGGGGGTAGTCTATCTTTTGACTTGCCCCTGTGGCAAACAGTATGTGGGACGGACGATTAGGTCCTTTACCACGCGAGTTTCTGAGCATATTAATCTCATTAAGGCAGGTAGTACCAAACACACTGTGCCCCGTCATTACAGGGAGTTCCATGATCGAAACCCTGAGGGCACACAGTTCCTTATCATCGATAAGTATGTGGCCCCCTGGCGGGGGGGGTCAACACTTAGGGGGGTCTCCAGGTTGGAGACCTACTGGTTTTATGAATTGGGTTCCCACTTTCCGCAAGGTATTAACGTGGAGTGGGACATCAATTCATTTATCAATCAAGCATAGTTATATTTGCGATTCTCCTATTTTATTTTATTTTATCTCAATTCATTTATTTTATTCTATCCATTTTATTCATTTTACATTAAACCTTGTAACATTAGGAACTAATATTTTCTACAGGTGCTTGTCACTGTTGGTTTTTCTGATATCACCCCCTTACTAATTTTTGGATTTAGTTCCCATTTGACAAATGTTATCCTTTGTACAGGTTTTTATTGTTAGTTCCTTTATATGTGTTAGAGTGCATAGGCTACGTGGGATGTCCCTCATTGGTAGTGTCACTAACATGTTACGTTACTCAGTCCATGTGACGTTATGCCTTTACTCAATATTTTAATAATATTTTCGGACTCCTGTTAAGCAATAAATTTTTGACCTATGGTATAGGTTTTTATAATTTCTCCTTTCACCACCTTTGCTGACACTGGCATCCATCGCCAAAGCGCCGTGATTTATTTCCGGCCTTTTCTGTCCAATCACGGCTCTCCATATAGATCACATGCCACTGTGAATGAGAGGCTTGGCTTGGCTTCGACAATGAGGGCAGTGATCTGGGCGGACTCTGGGTGTGGTTAGCCGCACTCTTCACAATTGGTAGTAATGTGAGACCAGGGGGCGGGGTGTTATGGTGCCTCGACCCATGGTATCCACTGCTCAAAACGAGGCGTGGTGCGGCGGCGGACTTCCTCTCCGTGATTTCCGCTACTGCGCACGCCCTCAACACTCGGCTGAATAGACGGGGCGGAGCGTGACGGCGCTCCGTCCTATGCAATTTGGCCGTGCCGAGAAGGAGGCTTGGATTTCCATTCCGAACACTTCCGGATCGGCCGGCCACAACATTAGTATCAATTTAAGTTTATTCTTATTTTTGACCCTGATATTTTAGAATAGCGGCACAAATACCGCCTAACTCTGTTTTTTACAATATATATTACATAAGGTCTACACATATTTACTTGAGAACCGGAAGTGACGTTAGTTGGTCACTTCCTGGGTTGTGACACTCCCAGTGGGGGTCATTTCTTGTTTAAATTGCGGTGGAATAGGGGGGTCCACACCCCAGATGAAGGCTGGTTAGCCGAAACATGTTGGGTGGACCCCCTATGATCACCGCGTTTGATACCATTTAAGCTGTTTACATCTTTTTATCATGTGAGTGTTCCTTTTCCATTATTTTAATAAATGCATACTTTTTAAACGATATCATGCCATGTGAGTCTTCCTTCTCTCATGGTTTCAATTAAACATCCGGTTGGCCTGCTGATACGTTTGGACCGTTGAAGCTGTTGACAGACCCCCCCTCTCCCCTATTTGAAGCTGTGGATACCCGATGTTTTATCCTGCTAGCCTCGGTGGCTAAACAAGCTCTCTGTGACTTGTAAGACGTATGTCTTTTCAAGTCCCCTGCTTCCGATAAGCCTCCTCAGATGCTATGGTGATGGTTTTGACACACACTTAGACGTCACATTGGATTTGGTGTTTTACCGTTTTACCCACCAGTGATACTCCGTTGTTGTCCTCATCAGCCAATCCTCAGACTGTTGGTGGCGGTTTTTGATTTTTATCAAGAACACATTTTAATAACATATATGGACTTTATTCACAGTTAATTTCTTATATATACATTACATTTTGGTTTTGTTTTCACTTTTCACAGGTGTATTGTTATTATGCTTTATATGCTACTTTGTAATATTTAGTACATTTCTTCCCATTGAGTCACTTTTTATCTAATTTTTTTAAGTATTTTTGGTTTATCTTCTGGCCATTGCAAGATGGCTCGAATTTAACTCTTATGTTCTTATATATTTTTACACATAGCGCTACACTATATTTATATTTGTTGATTTTTTACTTCTTTGTCTTAGAGGTGTGTTAGCCGCTTACTGTGTAATTATTCCTTTAACATCATCGGAGCAGCGCTGTACCCACTCCTTATCTATTTCCAGACTCTAGATATTTGAAATGTTTCAGGGGTAAGTAAACTGGAGTGTGCCATAGAACATACAGTATTTTAGGGAGTAAGATCATTTTAATTACATTTATGCGGCCCCTGGTCCCAAGTGGGAGTCTGGACCCAACCCGTACTTTATTTTTAACCATGGAAATGAGAAGGGTCTATATTGAGGGATATATAATCTGCAGGGGATCTAGATATATGGATCCCTAGATATTTAATAACATTAACTCTCTGAAGCGGTAGTCTGGCTTGGGATTCTGGGGGTGGGAAGCTATCGATTGGTAGAATTTGTTTTTGAATTGATTTTTAGTCCTGAAAATATTCCGAATTGTTCGATCGTGTGGAGTGCGGTACATAGAGATGGGCCCGAATCCGCTAAATATAGCAGCATGTCGTCTGCATACATACTGATTTTTTCAATTAAAGAGCCCAGTCTTAGTCCTTTAATCTCCGGGTTCGCTCGGATGGATATTGCCAGGGGTTCTGCCGCAAGGGCATACAATAGTGGGGATAAGGGGCACCCTTGTCTCGTGCCTCTGCTGAGGTCAAACATCTGAGACGACCACCCATTAGCCACCACCCTGGCCCTGGGTGACTGGTATAGTAATTGAACCCACTTAATGAATTTCGGGCCAAAGCCATAGCCCTCCAAGCATCTCCAGAGATACCTCCACTCCACCGAGTCGAAGGCTTTTGCTGTGTCTAAAGTCACCACAACTCGTGAGCCAACCTCCTTGTGTGTAGCCTGTAAATTCATATATGGTTTCCTGAGATTAAACGAGGTGTTGCGACCAGACATAAAACCTGCCTGGTCTGTATGTATTAGTGATAAGATGACCTGATTAAGCCTAATGGATAGTACTTTGGCCAATATTTTGATGTCAACATGTAGGAGGGATATTGGACGATAGGATTCTGGGTATCCCGGGTCCTTTCCTGGTTTGGGGATGAGGACTATTGTTGCCTCTGTCATGGATGGGGGTAAAGTCCCAGTCTCAAAGAGACTTTTTGTAAATATTTTATTATATATTTTTATGGGACAACACTGAAGAAATGACACTTTGCTACAATGTAAAGTAGTGAGTTTACAGCTTGTATAACAGTGTAAATTTTCTGTTCCCTGAAATAACTCAACACATAGCCATTAATGTCTAAACTGCTGGCAACAAAAGTGAGTACACCCCTAAGTGAAAATGTCCAAATTGGACCCAATTATTCATTTTCTCTTCCTGGTGTCATGTGACTCATTAGTGTTACAAGGTCTCAGGTGTGAATGGGGAGCAGTTGTCTTAAATTTGGTATTATTGCTCTCACTCTCTCATACTGGTCACTGGAAGTTCAACATGGCACCTCACGGCTCTCTGAGGGTCTGAAAAAAAGAATTGTTGCTCTACATAAAGATGGCCTAGGCTATAGGAAGATTGCCAAGACCCTGAAACTGAGCTGCAGCACAGTGGCCAAGACCATACAGTGGTTTAACAGGACAGGTTCCACTCAGAACAGGCCTTGCCATGGTCGACCAAAGACGTTGAGTGCACGTGCTCAGCGTCAGATCCAGAGTTTGTCTTTGGGAAATAGACGTATGAGTGCTGCCAGCATTGCTGCAGAAGTTGGGGGGACAGCCTGTCAGTGCTCAGACCATATGCAACACACTGCATCAAATTGGTCTGAGGGTAAAGGTGATGGATTGGCCAAGCATGTCTCCAGACCTAAACCTTTTTGAGCATCTCTGGGGCATCCTCAAATGGAAGGTGGAGGAGCGCAAGGTCTCTAATATCCACCAGCTCCGAGATGTCATCATGGAGGAGTGGAAGAGGACTCCAGTGGCAATCTGTGGAGCTCTGGTGGACTCCATGCCCAAGAGGGTTAAGGCAGTGCTGGAAAATAATGGTGGCCACACAAAATATTGACACTTTGGGCCCAATTTGGACATTTTCCCTTAGAAGTGTACTCATTTTTGTTGCCAGCGGTTTAGTCATTAACCACTTGCTTACTGGGCACCTAAACCCCCCTCCTGCCCAGACCAATTTTCAGCTTTTAGAGCTGTCACTCTTTGAATGACAATTGCGCGGTCATACAACACTGTACCCAAATTACATTTTTATCATTTTTTTTCCCACAAATAGAGCTTTCTTTTGGTGGGATTTGATCACCTCTGGGTTTTTTATTTTTTGTTAAAAAAATTTAAAAAGACTACATTTTTTTTTAGAAAATACAAAACTGTTTTATATTCTGTTAATAAATTTTGCAAACAGGTAATTTTTCTCCTTCATTGATGTACGCTGATGAGGCTACACTGATGGGCACTGATAGGCTGCATTGATGGGCACCAATAGGCTACATTGATGGGCACTGATAAGGTGGCACTGATATGCACCGATAAGGCGGCACTAATAGGCGGCACTGGTGGGCACTGATAGGTGGCATTGATGGGCACTGATAGGTGGCACTGATGGGTGGCACTGATGGGTGACACTGATGGGTGGCACTGATGGGCAGCACTGAAGGGCATTGATAGGTGGCACTGAAGGGCACTAATAGGTGGCACTGATAGGGGGCACTGATGGGTGGCAGTGATGAGCACTTATGGGTGGCATTAATGGGCTCTGATCGGCACTGGTAGGTGACACTGATAGGCAGCACTGCTAGGTGGCACTGATGAGGCACTGATTGGCACCGTTGGTGGGCATATATAGGTGGCACTCGTGGGCATTGATAGGTGGCACTGATTGCTGGCACTTATGTACTGGTGGGCACTGATTCATGGCACTGTGGGCACTGATTCGTGGCACTGGCAGGTGGCACTGGCAGGCAGTATTGGTGGGCACATATGAGGCGGCTTCGCCTCTTCCTCTACGGGACCAATGTCCCTTCAACAGAAGCCAGTGATAAGCTTTTTTTTCTCCCCACGCTATCAGCGTGAGAAGAAAAAAAAAAAGATTACCGATCTTCTGTTTACATCACGTGATCAGCTGGCATTGGCTGCCAGCTGATCACGTGGTTAGGGGCTGGGATCGACCCCTTACACTGATGTGTGATCACCCTAGTCTCATTGACTTGGTGATCACAGCGCGCTCCGCGCGCGCCCTGCAGGGGGCATGCGGGGAGCATGCAAAGGGGAGGTTGTCTATTGACGGCCTCCCGGCAAAGCAGATTCGCACTGTAGCCGTCATTCGGCTATAACGCGGATCTGAAGGGGTTAATGGCTGTGTGTTGGGTTATTTTGAGGGGACAGCAAATTTACACTGTTATACAAGCTGTACACTAGCTACTTTACATTTTAGCAAAGTATCATTTCTTCAGTGTTGTCACATGAAAAGATATAATAAAATATTTACAAAAATGTGAGGGGTGTACTCACTTTTGAGAGATACTGTAACATATCCCTGGTCAGTTCCTTCCCTGCAGGGTGAGAGGACTTTTCCGCTACACTCAGTGTCTTTTGCCTTTTCTCCTGGGCTGCATGGCGTTCTTTGTGGAACAGGAGGCCGGGCGCCATGTTGGGGCTCTGGAGCCGCCGCCGCTGCTTCTTTGTTCTCGCGCGTCATCCTCTGAATCGAAGTTGGTGAAATCACACAGGAAGCATCGTGGAAGCACAGGCAGCCAGTACCGAGATGTGCAGAGTGGAAGAAGGCCGGTGACAAGATCGATAAGTGGAGCACTAGTGGGCACTCCATGAGACATGTCTGCTCTCATGCCTAACTTTGCTGTGCCCCCTGCATTCCCTTCTTCAATCTAATCATGTCTATAGCTATGTTCTGATCTGGGTAATTTCTATCTGTTCTGTGTCCCTTTTGACAGCATTGAAAACCAATATTTTGATCACAGACTTGCATATTCTAGGGAAATGAGAATGACACCACACACCAGACTTTCCCCCTCAATTAAGGGGTCTTCAGACCTGATTTTTTTCACAGAGGATGCAAACTGTAATGTCGGAACATCGGAGAAAAAGTCTGACACTCCTGTGTTTGGTGCTGCAAGTGACGTCAGCACCGGAACTAAGTACTGTTGGGCAGGAGATCAATTTGCCTGACAGTGCTTGCATAGAGTTGCTGTCTTGCCCTCAAACCCAGTAAATTATGGAGCAGTTTGTAGGTATGTGTAAATAATTGTGTCAGTGATAGTTAATATATATTTATACATTTTGTATTTATTTATAGTTTGTAATGATCTGTGTACAGAGGGAAGACATATTTATTCATTACATATGCAGGCTCTGCTTCCTGCACAGTGATTGTGATTCAAGCAGCCCACAGCATTGAGATGTGTATAAGGGTAGGCAAATAATGATTCTTACCCCAAGGTTCAGTGTTGGGACCCTTACTTTTTAATACCTTTATAAATAATATAGGGTCTGGGATTAAAAGTACCATTGCTGTCTTTGCAGATGACACCAAGCTATGCAGTGGAATGATATGCCTTACAGGATGTCTCCAATTTACAAGCTGACCTCAATGCAATGTCTAATTAGACAACTAAGTGGCAAATGAGGTTTAATGTTGATAAATGTAAAGTATTGCACTTGGGGGCTAAGAATATGCATGCATCATACATACTAGGGGGGTGCAACTGGGGGAATCCATAGTGGAGAAGGATCTGGGGGTTTTGGTAGATCACAAGCTCAAAATTGGGCATGCAATGCCAAGCTGCGGTTTCCAAAGCAAGCAAAGTCCTTTCTAGTATTAAGAGAGGTATGGACTGCAGAGGGAGAGATATATCATTTTGCCCCTGTACAAATCATTAGTAAGACCTCATCTGGATTATGCAGTTCAGTTTTGGGCCCAGTTCTCAAAAAAAATATTGGGGAACTGGAGAAAGTGCAGAGAAGGGCAACCAAACGGATAAGAGGCATGGAGGAGCCAGCTATGAGGAAAGATTAGAGGAACTGAATCAATTCCCTCTTGAGAAGAGGAGATTAAGGGGGATATGATCAACATTAGGGATGAGCCGAACACCCCCCGGTTCGGTTCGCACCAGAACCTGCGAACGGACCGAAAATTCGCACGAACGTTAGAACCCCATTGACGTCTATGGGACTCGAACGTTCGAAATCAAAAGTGCTCATTTTAAAGGCTAATTTGCACGGTATTGTCCTAAAAAGGGTTTGGGGACCCGGGTCCTACCCCAGGGGACATGTATCAATGCAAAAAAAACTTTTAAAAACGGCCGTTTTTTCGGGAGCAGTGATTTTAATGATGCTTAACCACTTAAGGACCGCCTCACGCCGATGTACGTCGGCAAGGCGGCACGGGCAGGCAAAATCACGTACATGTACGTGATTTGCCTCCCGCGGGTGGGGGGTCCGATCGGACCCCCCCGGTGCCCGAGGCGGTCCCGTTTTGTTCCCCGGCGATCGGAGTGGAGGGGGAGGCCATCCGTTCGTGGCCCCCCCCTCGCGATCGCCGCCGGCCAATGGGAACACTCCTTTGCTGCTGTATGCTAAACAGCAGCAAAGGAAGTGATGTCATCTCTCCTCGGCTCGGTAGTTTCTGTTCCGGCCCGAGGAGAGAAGACAGGTATGTGAGTGCACCAACACACACACACACACACACACACACAGTAGAACATGCCAGGCATACAAAACACCCCGATCCCCCCCCAATCACCCCCCAAGTCACAAACTGACACCAGCAGTTTTTTTTTTTTTCTGATTACTGCTAGGTGTCAGTTTGTGACAGTTACAGTGTTAGCACAGTTACTGTTACCCCCCTGTAGGTCTAGGTTACCCCCTTAACCCCCCCTAATAAAGTTTTAACCCCTTGATCACCCCCTGTCACCAGTGTCGCTAAGCGATCATTTTTCTGATCGCTGTATTAGTGTCGCTGGTGACGCTAGTTAGGGAGGTAAATATTTAGGTTCACCGTCAGCGTTTTATAGCGTCAGGGACCCCCATATACTATCTGATAAATGTTTTAACCCCTTGATTGCCCCCTAGTTAACCCTTTCACCACTGATCACCGTATAACCGTTACGGTTGACGCTGGTTAGTTTGTTTATTTTTTATAGTGTCAGGGCACCCGCCGTTTATTACCGAATAAAGGTTTAGCCCCCTAATCGCCCGGCGGTGATATGCGTCGCCCTAGGCAGTGTCAGATTAGCGCCAGTACCGCTAACACCCACGCACGCAGCATGCGCCTCCCTTAGTGGTATAGTATCTGATCGGATCAATATCTGATCCGATCAGATCTATACTAGCGTCCCCAGCAGTTTAGGGTTCCCAAAAACGCAGTGTTAGCGGGATCAGCCCAGATACCCGCTAGCACCTGCGTTTTGCGCCTCCGCCCAGCCCACCCAAGTGCAGTATCGATCGATCACTGTCACTTACAAAACACTAAACGCATAACTGCAGCGTTCGCAGAGTTGGGCCTGATCCCTGCGATCGCTCACAGTTTTTTTGGTAGCATTTTGGTGAACTGGCAAGCAAGCACCAGCCCCAGGCAGCGTCAGGTTAGCGCCAGTACCGCTAACACCCACGCACGCACCGTACACCTCCCTTAGTGGTATAGTATCTGATCGCATCAATATCTGATCCGATCAGATCTATACTAGCGTCCCCAGCAGTTTAGGGTTCCCAAAAACGCAGTGTTAGCGGGATCAGCCCAGATACCTGCTAGCACCTGCGTTTTGCCCCTCCGCCCGGCCCGGCCCAGCCCACCCAAGTGCAGTATCGATCGATCACTGTCACTTACAAAACTCTAAACACATAACTGCAGCGTTCGCAGAGTCAGGCCTGATCCCTGCGATTGCTAACAGTTTTTTTGGTAGTATTTTGGTGAACTGGCAAGCACCGGCCCCAGGCAGCGTCAGGTTAGCGCCAGTACCGCTAACACCCACGCACGCAGCATACGCCTCCCTTAGTGGTATAGTATCTGAACGGATCAATATCTGATCCGATCAGATCTATACTAGCGTCCCCAGCAGTTTAGGGTTCCCAAAAACGCAGTGTTAGCGGGATCAGCCCAGATACCTGCTAGCACCTGCATTTTGCCCCTCCGCCCGGCCCAGCCCACCCAAATGCAGTATCGATCGATCACTGTCACTTACAAAACACTTAACGCATAACTGCAGCGTTCGCAGAGTCAGGCCTGATCCCTGCGATCGCTAACAGTTTTTTTGGTAGCGTTTTGGGGAACTGGCAAGCACCAGCGGCGTAGTACACCCCGGTCATAGTCAAACCAGCACTGCAGTAACACTTGGTGACGTGGCGAGTCCCATAAGTGCAGTTCAAGCCGGTGAGGTGGCAAGCACAAGTAGTGTCCCGCTGCCACCAAAAAGACAAACGCAGACCCGTCGTGCCCATAATGCCCTTCCTGCTGCATTCGCCAATCCTAATTGGGAACCCACCGCTTCTGCAGCGCCCGTACTTCCCCCATTCACATCCCCAACCAAATGCAGTCGGCTGCATGAGAGGCATTTTTATGTCCTCCCGAGTACCCCTACCCAGCGAACCCCCCAAAAAAGATGTCGTGTCTGCAGCAATCGCGTATATAGGCGTGACACCCGCTATTATTGTCCCTCCTGTCCTGACAATCCTGGTCTTTGCATTGGTGAATGTTTTGAACGCTACCATTCACTAGTTGAGTATTAGCGTAGGGTACAGCATTGCACAGACTAGGCACACTTTCACAGGGTCTCCCAAGATGCCATCGCATTTTGAGAGACCCGAACCTGGAACCGGTTACAGTTATAAAAGTTAGTTACAAAAAAAGTGTAAAAAAAAAAAATATATATATATAAAATAAAAAAAAATAGTTGTCGTTTTATTGTTCTCTCTCTCTCTATTCTCTCTCTATTGTTCTGCTCTTTTTTACTGTATTCTATTCTGCAATGTTTTATTGTTGTTATGTTTTATCATGTTTGCTTTTCAGGTATGCAATTTTTTATACTTTACCGTTTACTGTGCTTTATTGTTAACCATTTTTTTGTCTTCAGGTACGCCATTCACGACTTTGAGTGGTTATACCAGAATGATGCCTGCAGGTTTAGGTATCATCTTGGTATCATTCTTTTCAGCCAGCGGTCGGCTTTCATGTAAAAGCAATCCTAGCGGCTAATTAGCCTCTAGACTGCTTTTACAAGCCGTGGGAGGGAATGCGCCCCCCCCCCCCACCGTCTTCCGTGTTTTTCTCTGGCTCTCCTGTCTCAACAGGGAACCTGAGAATGCAGCCGGTGATTCAGCCAGCTGACCATAGAGCTGATCAGAGACCAGAGTGGCTCCAAACATCTCTATGGCCTAAGAAACCGGAAGCTACGAGCATTTTATGACTTAGATTTCGCCGGATGTAAACAGCGCCATTGGGAAATTGGGGAAGCATTTTATCACACCGATCTTGGTGTGGTCAGATGCTTTGAGGGCAGAGGAGAGATCTAGGGTCTAATAGACCCCAATTTTTTCAAAAAAGAGTACCTGTCACTACCTATTGCTATCATAGGGGATATTTACATTCCCCAAGATAACAATAAAAATGATTAAAAAAAAAAAACATGAAAGGAACAGTTTAAAAATAAGATAAAAAAAGCAAAAAAATAATAAAGAAAAAAAAAAAAAAGCACCCCTGTCGCCCCCTGCTCTCGCGCTAAGGCGAACGCAAACGGCGGTCTGTCGTCAAACGTAAACAGCAATTGCACCATGCATGTGAGGTATCACCGCGAAGGCCAGATCGAGGGCAGTAATTTTTGCAGTAGACCTCCTCTGTAAATCTAAAGTGGTAACCTGTAAAGGCTTTTAAAGGCTTTTAAAAATGTATTTATTTTGTTGCCACTGCACGTTTGTGCGCAATTTTAAAGCATGTCATGTTTGGTATCCATGTACTCGGCCTAAGATCATCTTTTTTATTTTATCAAACATTTGGGCAATATAGTGTGTTTTAGTGCATTCAAATTTAAAAAAGTGTGTTTTTTCCCCAAAAAATGCGTTTGAAAAATCGCTGCGCAAATACTGTGTGAAAAAAAAAATGAAACGCCCACCATTTTAATCTGTAGGGCATTTGCTTTAAAAAAAATATATAATGTTTGGGGGTTCAAAGTAATTTTTTTGCAAAAAAAAATTACTTTTTCATGTAAACAATAAGTGTCAGAAAGGGCTTTGTCTTCAAGTGGTTAGAAGAGTGGGTGATGTGTGACATAAGCTTCTAAATGTTGTGCATAAAATGCCAGGACAGTTCAAAACCCCCCCAAATGACCCCATTTTGGAAAGTAGACACCCCAAGCTATTTGCTGAGAGGCATGTCGAGTCCATGGAATATTTTATATTGCGACACAAGTTGCGGGAAAGAGACAATTTTTTTTTTTTTTTTTTGCACAAAGTTGTCACTAAATGATATATTGCTCAAACATGCCATGGAAATATGTGAAATTACACCCCAAAATACATTCTGCTGCTTCTCCTGAGTACGGGGATACCACATGTGTGAGACTTTTTGGGAGCCTAGCCGCGTACGGGACCCCGAAAACCAAGCACCGCCTTCAGGCTTTCTAAGGGCGTGAATTTTTGATTTCACTCTTCACTGCCTATCACAGTTTCGGAGGCCATGGAATGCCCAGGTGGCACAAAACCCCCCCAAATGACCCCATTTTGGAAAGTAGACACCCCAAGCTATTTGCTGAGAGGTATAGTGAGTATTTTGCAGACCTCACTTTTTGTCACAAAGTTTTGAAAATTGAAAAAAGAAAAAAAAAATGTTTTTTCTTGTCTTTCTTCATTTTCAAAAACAAATGAGAGCTGCAAAATACTCACCATGCCTCTCAGCAAATAGCTTGGGGTGTCTACTTTCCAAAATGGGGTCATTTGGGGGGGTTTTGTGCCACCTGGGCATTCCATGGCCTCCGAAACTGTGATAGGCAGTAAAGAGTGAAATCAAAAATTTTCACCCTTAGAAATCCTGAAGGCGGTGATTGGTTTTCGTGGTCCCGTACGCGGCTAGGCTCCCAAAAAGTCCCACACATGTGGTATCCCCATACTCAGGAGAAGCAGCTAAATGTATTTTGGGGTGCAATTCCACATATGCCCATGGCCTGTGTGAGCAATATATCATTTAGTGACAACTTTATGCAAAAAAAAAAAAAAAGTGTCACTTTCCCGCAACTTGTGTCAAAATATAAAATATTCCATGGACTCAATATGCCTCTCAGCAAATAGCTTGGGGTGTCTACTTTCCAAAATGGGGTCATTTTGGGAGGTTTTGTGCCACCTGGGCATTCCATGGCCTCCGAAACTGTGATAGGCAGTGAAAAGTGAAATCAAAAATTTACACCCTTAGAAATCCTGAAGGCGGTGATTGGTTTTCGGGGCCCCGTACGCGGCTAGGCTCCCAAAAAGTCCCACACATGTGGTATCCCCATACTCAGGAGAAGCAGCTGAATGTATTTTGGGGTGCAATTCCACATAGGCCCATGGCCTGTGTGAGCAATATATCATTTAGTGACAACTTTTTGTAAATATTTTTTTTTTTTGTCATTATTCAATCACTTGGGACAAAAAAAATAAATATTCAATGGGTTCAACATGCCTCTCAGCAATTTCCTTGGGGTGTCTACTTTCCAAAATGGGGTCATTTGGGGGGGGGTTTGTACTGCCCTGCCATTTTAGCACCTCAAGAAATGACATAGGCAGTCATAAACTAAAAGCTGTGTAAATTACAGAAAATGACCATAGTTTGTAGACGCTATAACTTTTGCGCAAACCAATAAATATACGCTTATTGACATTTTTTTTGTTTTCAATCTTTCTTTATTAAATTTTCATTTCATATAAACAATCATAAACATCCCAGTTTCATAAAAAGGTATCTTTCAGTTAAACAAGACATTTCATAACAATTCTTCACATTTCTTTCACATAAAAACAAAAGAAATCACACACCTTTTCCATTCCCTTTTCTTTCTAATTATCATCGTTAATGTCTTTCGTCACCAAATATTCTTATCCCAAACCCCTAAAAATCTATCATCCCTTACCCCTCCCCCCCTCTATCTATCTTTTCCCTACATTTCACACTCGCAAAAAAAAATAAAAAAAATAATTAAAGTTTCTGTTCCTTTATCCTTAATTCCTTATATATATTCCATTATTTCATGCGATGCCCTGAACTCATCCCAATTTTGCCAAATCTTAGGAAGTTGGTTTGTAATATAACCTTCCTCTCTTATATTTTCCTCCATATATTGTATCTCGTTCATCTCGCATATCCAATCTACTATTGCTGGACTTTTTGATTTTTTCCAGTTTCTTGCTGTTATTGTTCTGGCTGCTGATGTCATATGGTGAATGATATCTTTTTTAGGCTTCTTTATTGATTTTGGCATCAGGGATAGTAGTGAAGTTTCTATACTCGGGATAACCCTTACTCCTGAAACTTTATAATAAATATCAAATATTTTATTCCAGAATCCTTTCACCAGATGACATCCATACCATATATGTTCCATTGTACCCTTATCTGCTTTACATCTCCAGCATAAATCTGTATTTCCCTTATTAATCAAATTTAGAGTAACTGGGCTCCTATACCATCTCATTACTATTTTGTAATTCCTTTCCTGGTATTTACTTGCAATGGTTGTTCTATGTATGGTCTTAAAAACTTTCTCCCATTCTGTCTCTAGCAGTGGTCTCTCCATTACTTCTTCCCATTTTTTTACGCTCCCTATCTCTTTAAGGGGGCTGTCCGGGATTAAATCATCGTATATTTTTGATAATTTCTTAATTGGGGACTGCTCTCCCATTAGTAGTTTTTCAAACTTGGTTAATGGTCTATTTATCCTAGTTATTTTCTGTCCTATAAACGTTTGAAGTTGTTGGTACTGCAACCATTTTTTTTCATTTTCTGTTCCCATTTCCTTCAATGCTGGTATTTTCCCGTTTTCCAGGATTTGTGCTAGTCTTATATCCTCTGTATTATTCCATTTTAAAAAGTTTTTACAACCCATTGCTGGAGGGAATTCAGGATTGGAAAATAGTGGAGTCATTGGTCCAGTCGTTGTAGAGAGCTTCCCGCGTTTCATTATGCCGTCCCATACCTTTAATGTTGCGTTTACAAAGAGTGTCATCTCCTCTCTCTTGGGTCTCAGGTGGGGTTCTATCCATGGAAGGGTTTTGAGCTGAGGTCCTATTATTTCCTCCTCCAAATTGACCCATTGTTTGTTTTCTTTGTTATAGTGCCAGTCTATTATACTGGTCAGTGATGCTGCTTGCAAATATTTTGTGCAGTCTGGTAATGCCAACCCACCTTTGCTTCTCCTTTTTATTAGATTTTCCCTTTTTATTCTGGGAGTTTTATGCGCCCATATAAATCCGACTATAGCTTTTCTTAGTTCCTTCATTAATTTTTTTGGGGGTTCCAATGGTAGCGTTTGGAAAGTATATAAGAGCTTTGGCAGTATATCCATTTTTATGGTGTTGATTCTACCTGTCCAGGAGTATACCAGTTTATCGTATTTCTGTAATGTTTTAATGGCATTTTCAATTACTTTTTCGTAATTCTTCCCTTGTAATTGTTTCAGATCTTTTGTTAACATAATTCCTAGATATCTTATTTTATTTTGCCTCCATTTAAATGGAAAATCCTTTTGTATCAGTAGACTGTCTTTCTCATCAATTGATATGTTCAGTATCTCTGATTTGTCGTAATTTACTTTGAAGTAACTTAGTACCCCGAATCTTCTGAATTCTTTCATTAAATTTGGAATCGTTATAATGGGGTTAGTTATATATATCAATAGATCATCTGCATATGCAGCTACCTTATATTCTTTCTTCCCTACCTTTAACCCTCTAATATCTTTATTATTCCTGATTGCTATAATTAAATGTTCCATTATAAGTACAAACAATAGGGGCGAGAGAGGACATCCTTGACGGGTGCCATTTGATATCTTTATGTCCTTCGATAACATTCCGTTCACTCTTACTTTTGCTTTTGGGTTGGAATACAAAGCAACTATCCTATTGAACATTTTCGGGCCCAGACCAAGTTGTTTCAATGTTTCTTCCAGGAAGCACCATCCTATCCTATCAAATGCTTTTTCAGCATCTACAGTCATCACGCATGTTTCAATAGCTTTTTTCTGGGCATACTCCAGTAATGTGCAAGTCTTTATAATGTTATCCTTAGTTTCCCTCCCTTTTGTAAATCCTGTTTGGTCTAGTTGTATATGATTAGGTAAGATCGGTGTTATCCTATTTGCAATTATTTTAGAATACAAGCGGATATCTATATTGGTTAATGAGATTGGTCGATAATTTTTGCACAATGTATGGTCCTTCTACGGTTTTGGAATCAAGGTAATATGAGCTTCTGTACTTTGTGGCACAAAGCCTTGTATGTCCGATATCGAATTGTATGTTTTTTCTAGTAGAGGGGCAATTATGTCTTGAAAATTCTTAAAAAATCTGGCAGTGAATCCGTCAGGTCCTGGACTTTTGCCTGGCACTAGTTCTTTAATCGCTTGCTGAATCTCTTCTAGGGAAATATCGGTTTCCAGTTTTTCCGATGTTTCTTCAGAGAGTCTGGGGAGAGCGGTTTCATAGATATATTCTTTAATTTTCTCTCTATTCACATTTTCCACCCCATTCTCTTTTGATGTTTTAATATTATATAATTTGGAGTAGTATGTATAGAATTCTTCCATTATATCTTTAGGGTCATATGTATATTCCCCGTTTGCTTTTAATATTTTAATTATAGTTGTTGAGATCTGTTGTTCTTTTAGTATCTTAGCAAGCGTCTTTCCTGTTTTATTCCCATATTGGTACCATTGTGCCCTTCTACGATCTCTAATCTTAAGGGTTTCTTCGTCGAGCAGTGCCTGTAATTCCAGCCTTTTCTCTTTTAATTTTATTTTTTCTATTGATTTTAAGTTCTGTTTATGTTTTTTATCCAATTCCTCTATTTCTTTTGTCAATTGGGATTTTTTTTGCTCCTTTTTTCTTTTTAATCTTGAGCCGTGTTTGATGAATGTCCCTCTTAATACGCATTTTAATGTTTCCCATTGTATGGGGATTGATGTTTCGTCATTCTCATGGATCTCTATAAACTCCTTTATTGTTTTACGTATATCCTCTATACAATCTTTATCCTTTAACAGGTTATCATTTAGTCTCCAGTTCCTTTTTATTTTTTCTCGTTCTATTGCCTTGATTTCTAAATATATCGGGGCGTGATCTGACCATAAAAAACCTCCTATATCTGATGATGGAGTCATTAACATTCCATAATGATTGATGAAAAAATAGTCTATCCTATGATATGAGTCATGTATATTAGAATAATATGAATAGTTTTTTTCTGTTTGATGTTGGGCTCTCCAGATATCCACCAGCTGGTGTTTCTCCATTGTCTCCTTAAATTCCTCTATCTGGCTTTTGTTTCTATAAGCGTGTTTATTAGTTGTATCGATTTTCGTGTCAATAACAAAGTTGAAGTCCCCACCCATAATCACTATACCTTCAGCTTTTTCCATGCTATTGTTTAGGGCTTTTATTCCCATCCTTATCTGATCGTGATTTGGTAGATAAAGGTTAATAATTGTGAATATTTTCCCATATAACATGACCCTTATAATCAAGGACCTTCCGTCATTGCCCATATATTTTTGTGTTATTTGGTGAGGTACATTCTTGTGAAAGGCAATAGATACCCCTCTTGATTTGGAGTAAGGAAATGTATCGTGTATCCAAAAATTATAATTACGATCATTAATTTTTGGAATGTGATTCGAATGAAAATGAGTCTCCTGGAACAGTATAACATCTACTTTTTGTTTATTAAACAAGTTCAAAATTTGATTTCTTTTATTGGGAGAGTTGAGGCCTCTTGTATTGAACGAACAGAATCTAATCTCGCTCATTCCGTAGAGCAAGGAAAGGACAGAGGAACAAAAAAAAAAAATAATAACCAAGCACTCACACAAAATTATACTCTCACTCGCACACTGTTTCTACCCTATTACTACTTGACTTAACTAAAGTCTTCCTTACTGTCTATAGTAAGTTCCCTAATCCGAGGGTTTTGAGCCTGCTAACCAGGAAGTTATCGCCCATTCGTCTTTTTCATGCCGCTTTTAGTTATACATACAGCTGCATTATAGGACCGTGGGGGGAAAAAGGGGGAAGGGGGGGGGAGGGAGAGGAGAGGGGGAGAGAGGGAGAAAAAAATAAATAAATAAATAAATAAGTAAAAAAAAAAAAAAAAACCCTCTCTCCCTGTTTGTATGCGTCCGTAGTCCTCAATTGGTTATTGTATTCATCTTTTTCCCGTTTCCAATATTATCTTGTGAAAACCTTGTTGTTACATTATACATTATTATAATCTATCAAACTCTACATAGCATTAAAAACCTTCAACTTCAGTTCCTTAATGAATAAACCCTAGAGAGAACACGAAACAAGAAAAAAAAAAAAAAACATCATTAAATGTTTACGATAAACGAATTATAAATATCTTTTTTCATTTCCCTAGTGCCTAAATCATAAATTGTTATAAACAAATACGACTTTCTCCAATTCCATTTCTTAATAGTGCTTAAACCATTAAACCCTTATATATTCCCCTTAATTCAATATTATTGATTCACAAAAAAAAAACAAAAAAACAAAAAACCATCATTAAGTGTTTATGATAAGCACATTATAAATATCTTTTTTCATTACCCTAGTGCCTAAATCACAAATTGTAATAAACGAATAAAAATTTCTCAAATTCCATTTCTTAATAGTGCTTAACCCATTAAACCCTTATATATTTCCCTTAATTCAATATTATTGATTCACCTCCAAAAAAAAAAAAAAAAAAAAAAAAACATCATTAAGTGTTTATGATAAGCAAATTATAAATATCTTTTTTCATTTCCCTAGTGCCTAAATCACAAATTGTAATAAACGAATAAAAATTTCTCAAATTCCATTTCTTAATAGTGCTTAACCCATTAAACCCTTATATATTCCCCTTAATTCAATATTATTGATTCACCTCCAAAAAAAAAAAAAAAAAAAACACATTAACCCCTTATTATTTTCTTCCCTTTTTCTCTTCCTTTCAACCTTCTGAGTATTCCATTAATCAAACAAAGATATCCCAGTTCCATCTCCCTTTAAAGCATTAACTCCTTATTATAAATCATTAATTCATTATTACAACTCCAGAAGAGAAAAAAAAAAAAAAGAAGGGGGTATTACGATAAACAAAATTAAAAATATCCTTCTTCAATTCCCTAGTGCCTAAACCCTAACGTGTTATAAACGAATAAGAATATCTCAAATTCAGATTCAGTTTCTCCATAGTGCTTAAATCATTAAACCCTTGTATGTTCCAATTAATTAATTAAATAAAGGGTGTTCCAAAAAAAAAAAATAAGATATCCGCATTTCATCTCCCCATAGTATATTAACTCTATATTATAACCCTTTTTGTGTTCTCATTAATTCATTATTTTGTTTTTGATATCCTAGTGCAAATCCTAAAAGTGTTGTTATGATCAAAAAAAAATAAATAAAAATAACTCAAATCCCCCTCCCCCATAGTGCTTAAACCATTAAAACCTTTTGTACTTCATCTATTTTATTATTATTGACCCCCCCCCAGAAAAAAAAAAAAAAAAAACCCTAATTCCCCATTCCCTCCATTCCTCTCCCCCCATCCCCCCCACCCCCCCCTATGTTTTTTTATGCGTTTTTTGCTGTCTGCATGTACATGATAGGCCAGTCCGGCAGTGCTATTTCTGGAATTTTAAGAATGTCCAAGAATTTAGGCAAGTCTTCCATATCTCTGAATGATGTAATATGTCCATCCCTTTGAACCTGCAGTTGAAATGGAAATTTCCATCTGTATTGAAGATTGCTCTTAATTAGTTGCTCCACCAAAGGCCTCAATGCTCTTCTGCGATCTAGCGTAAATTTTGATAAATCTTGAAAAAATAATAAGGGTTCTCCCTCATAATGAATATTTTTGTTTTGACGAGCCGCGGCCATAATTTTATCCTTTATGTGGGCAAAATGCATTTTACAAATAATGTCCCGGGGTTTTTTTAAATCTGTCTGCCTTGTCCCTGCTACTCTGTGTGCCCGATCGATAATTAGATCTTTTATTTCGATGTCTTGAGCAACCGCTTGAAAGACTTTTTGTAGCGTTGTTACAAGATCTTTTGCGCTTACTTCTTCTTTTAATCCTCTGATTCTTATATTTGATCTTCTATTTCTGTTTTCTTGCTCATCTAAATTACTTATTATTTGCTTTAATTGTTTATCTTGCTTCTGTATTTTTTCCTCCATTCTTCTAATTTCTTGTTCTGTTTTTAGGACTCTCTTATCCACTGTGTCTATTTTTTCTTGTGCTTCCTTGGTGGATTCTTTTAATTCTTGTATCTCTGTTTTATATGATTCTTCCAATCTGTGAATATATTGATCCATGTCTGCCCGAGTAGGGAGTGATCGAATATATGCCCTTATATCCCATTTCTCCTTATCCTCCTCCTTTTGTTTGTTTGTTAATCTTGTTTTGTCAATTGGTGAACTATTTCTAGGATGGCTTATTTGATCTTCTCCTGATGACCTAGATGTTGCAGATGATTCAGCTAAGTTAGATAGTTCCTGTGATGTTTGTAGATCTTGTGTTGTATGAGGGGATTGTGACTGCAATTGTTGGAAGAATTCCTTAATGTCTGTTGTTGGTATTGATTGTGCCCCTGTGGTGTTTTTATTATGGGCTTCACCTTTATCTTTTTTACCTGCTTGGTTCTGCGGTGTTTTGTTACCTTTCTTAGGTGCCATTATCCCTCCTTTTCTTTTTGTTTGCTGGACTTTTAACTATTATCCCAGGGTAGGGAGGGGGAATGCTAAAAGAAAGTCCTCTTTCTTTATATTCTTTAAATTACATACAAGACACTAGTCTCTCCTTTATACAGTAAGCAATTCAGTATCCGTTCAGTGTAACACACTTCTCCTTAGGTTATTAAATAATAAGTCCTTCTTATTTCCAGAGTTAAGTATTATATTTGCAACAAGAGGAAAGAAAACAATAAAAAAAAATAAAAAAAAAAAAATTACTAGATTTATCCTTTGTATATTGCTATTGTTGCTGCTTCCAAAGTCCTACCTGTGAGCGGGTTTGGAGAGGGTTACTCACTTTTCCTTCGGCGGCTATGACTTTCAAGTATGGGTGTTCCTGAGTCTCTTCAGTCTGCCTGATCTCTGCCGTTCCGTTCCCAGGACCTCCGCCGTGGAGGGCGTCCACAAGCGAGTGACCCCGCCGTCTGCACTGCAGACTCACGGGGGTTCCCGCTCGTCCTCGCCCGTTGTCTCTCGGCTCTGTCCTGGTAGTAGTCCCGGCACTCCACAGGCAAGTTCTCTCGAGTCTCCTAGTTCTCGCGAGCGCCGCTATTCTCGCTGCCCCTTCCTCCTCTCCTCCTCTCCTCCTCCTGCTCTCCCCGCTCACTCCGCTCAGTTTGTTGCGCTCCGATATCCGAGCGATCAATCTATCTTCAGGTATGCTCCCGCTTGTTGGTTAGTTAGCGTTATCAGCTTATGGATAATATATTTGCTTTTTCAGCTTGTTTGCTTCTCCTCGTATCTGCCTCTCAGCGTGTCTGCTTGTTAGAGTGGTGGCATGCCACTATCATAGCAATAGGTAGTGACAGGTACTCTTTTTTGAAAAAATTGGGGTCTATTAGACCCTAGATTTCTCCTCTGCCCTCAAAGCATCAGACCACACCAAGATCGGTGTGATAAAATGCTTTCCCAATTTCCCAATGGCGCTGTTTACATCCGGCGAAATCTAAGTCATAAAATGCTCGTAGCTTCCGGTTTCTTAGGCCATAGAGATGTTTGGAGCCACTCTGGTCTCTGATCAGCTCTATGGTCAGCTGGCTGAATCACCGGCTGCATTTTCAGGTTCCCTGTTGAGACAGGAGAGCCAGAGAAAAACACGGAAGACGTTGGGGGGGGGGCATTCCCTCCCACGGCTTGTAAAAGCAGTCTAGAGGCTAGTTAGCCGCTAGGATTGCTTTTACATGAAAGCCGACCGCTGGCTGAAAAGAATGATACCAAGATGATACCTAAACCTGCAGGCATCATTCTGGTATAACCACTCAAAGTTGTGAATGGCGTACCTGAAGACAAAAAAATGGTTAACAATAAAGCACAGTAAACGGTAAAGTACAAAAAATTGCATACCTGAAAAGCAAACATGATAAAACATAACAACAATAAAACATTGCAGAATAGAATACAGTAAAAAAGAGCAGAACAATAGAGAGAATAGAGAGAGAGAGAACAATAAAACGACAACTATTTTTTTTTATTTTATATTTTTGTATGTGTTTTTTTTTTTTTTACACTTTTTTTTGTAACTGTAACTTTTATAACTGTAACCGGTTCCAGGTTCGGGTCTCTCAAAATGCGATGGCATCTTGGGAGACCCTGTGAAAGTGTGCCTAGTCTGTGGAATGCTGTACCCTACGCTAATACTCAACTAGTGAATGGTAGCGTTCAAAACATTCACCAATGCAAAGACCAGGATTGTCAGGACAGGAGGGACAATAATAGCGGGTGTCACGCCTATATCCGCACTTGCTGCAGACACGACATCTTTTTTTGGGGGGTTCGTTGGGTAGGGGTACTCGGGAGGACATAAAGAAAATGCCTCTCATGCAGCCGACTGCATTTGGTTGGGGATGTAAATGGGGGAAGTACGGGCGCTGCAGAAGCGGTGGGTTCCCAATTAGGATTGGCGAATGCAGCAGGAAGGGCACTATGGGCACGACGGGCCTGTGTTTGTCTTTTTGGTGGCAGCGGGACACTACTTGTGCTTGCCACCTCACCAGCTTGAACTACACTTATGGGACTCGCCACGTCACCAAGTGTTACTGCAGTGCTGGTTTGACTACGACCGGGGTGTACTAGGCCGCTGGTGCTTGCCAGTTCACCAAAACGCTACCAAAAAAACTGTTAGCGATCGCAGGATCAGGCCTGACTCTTTAGTTTAGTGTTTTGTAAGTGTCAGTGATCGATCGATACTGCACTTGGGTGGGCTGGGCTGGGCTGGGCCGGGCGGAGGGGCAAAATGCAGGTGCTAGCAGGTATCTGGGCTGATCCCGCTAACACTGCGTTTTTGGGAACCCTAAACTGCTGGGGACGCTAGTATAGATCTGATCGGATCAGATATTGATCCGATCAGATACTATACCACTAAGGGAGGTGTACGGTGCGTGCGTGGGTGTTAGCGGTACTGGCGCTAACCTGACACTGCCTGGGGCTGGTGCTTGCCAGTTCACCAAAACGCTACCAAGAAAACTGTTAGCGATTGCAGGGATCAGGCCTGACTCTGAACGCTTCAGTTATGCGTTTAGTGTTTTGTAAGTGACAGTGATCGATCGATACTGCACTTGGGTGGGCTGGGCGGAGGGGAAAAACGCAGGTGCTAGCAGGTATCTGGGCTGATCCCGCTAACACTGCGTTTTTGGGAACCCTAAACTGCTGGGGACGCTAGTATAGATCTGATCGGATCAGATATTGATCCGTTCAGATACTATACCACTAAGGAAGGCGTATGATGCGTGCGTGGGTGTTAGCGGTACTGGCGCTAATCTGACGCTGCCTGGGGCGACGCATAGCACCGCCGGGCGATCAGGGGGCTAAACCTTTATTCGGTAATAAACGGCGGGTGCCCTGACACTATAAAAAATAAACGAACTAACCAGCGTCACCCGTAACAGTTATACGGCGATCAGTGGTGAAAGGGTTAACTAGGGGGCAATCAAGGGGTTAAAACATTTATTAGGTAGTATATGGGGGTCCCTGTCGCTATAAAACGCTGACGGCGAACCTAAATATTTACGTCCCTAACTAGCGTCACCAGCGACACTAATACAGCGATCAGAAAAATGATCGCTTAGTGACACTGGTGACGGGGGGTGATCAAGGGGTTAAAACTTTATTAGGGGGGTTTAGTGGGGTACCCTAGACCTAAAGGGGGGTAATACTAACTGTCCCAACACTGTAACTGTCACAAACTGACACTATGCAGTAATCAGGAAAAAAAAAAAAAAAAAAAACCTGCTTGGTGTCAGTTTGTGACAGGGGGGGGGGTGATTGGGGGGGGATCGGGGGGTGATCGGGGGGGGGGATCGGGGTGTTTTGTATGCCTGGCATGTTCTACTGTGTTGTGTTGTGTTTGTGCACTTACATTCCAGTCTTCTCTCCTCGGCCCGGAACGGAAAATACCGAGCCGAGGAGAGATGACATCATTTCCTCTGCCTCTGTGTACAATACAGAGGCAGGGAAATGATCCCATTGGCTGGGAGCGATCGCGAGGGGGGGCCACGAATGGATGGCCTCCCCCTCACCACCGATCGCCGGGGAAGATTTGCCGACCGCCGCAGGCACCGGGGGGCGGCGATCGACAACTGGTTAAAGGAAAAAATCTCATTTAAAACTGCTTGCGGGTTTAATGTAATGTCGGGTCCTGGCAATATGGATGAAAATCAGTGAGACAAACGGCATGGGTACCCCCCAGTCCATTACCAGGCCCTTTGGGTCTTGTATGGATATTAAGGGGAACCCCGCACCCAAATTAAAAAAGGAAAGGTGTGGGGCCACCAGGCCCTATATACTCTGAACAGCAGTATACAGGCGGTGCAAACAAGACAGGGACTGTAGGTTTGTTGTTAAGTAGAATCTCTTTGTAATTTTGAACGGGTACATTTTTAACGTGTTTAGCTCCAGCCAAAAAATCTTTTTTGAGCTTTTTGGAAAACATAGGGAAGGGTTATCACCCCTGTGACATTTGTTTTGCTGTCTTTCCTCCTCTTCAGAAGATTTCACCTCACTTTTGTCCCAATGACAAATGTTTTTTGAAAATTAGGGTTTTTTTGTGGAACAAGGATTGGAAAGCATCAGTGGAAAGGAGAAATGTTTTTCCCATATTAACTCTTACAGGAGAGAATTTCCCTTCCTAGGGGTAGATTTCATCTCATTTCCTGTTGTCTCCTTCCGTTTGCAAGTAGGAGTCATTTGTAAGTTAGATGTTTGAAAGTAGGGGCCTGCTCAGGGGCTTATACTCAGCAGAAATTTGGGCCTTAGGTGGTGTTGTGGCCACAACACTGTAAGCCCTCACAGGGCCCTGCTGTGAAATATTAGATCAAGAATTGTAATTACATGCCCCTGTTGAACAGTGGCAGAAAAACTGGGCCTTTGGTGGTGGTGGTGGTGCTGGTGCCACAACACTGTAAGTCCTCACTCGCTCTTGGTGGGTGCAGAAATGGGCCCTGCTGTGAAATATTAGATCAAGAATTGTAATTACATGCCCCTGTTGAACAGGGGCAGAAAAATTGGGCCTTTGGTGGTGGTGGTGGTGGTGCTGGTGCCACAACACTGTAAGTCCTCCCTCGCTCTTGGTGGGTGCAGAAATGGGCCCTGCTGTGAAATATTAGATCAAGAATTGTAATTACATGCCCCTTTTGAACAGGAGCTGAAAAATTAGGCCTTAGGCACTGGTGCTGGTGCCACAACACTGCAACCCCTCACAGACACTCTAGTTGGTACGCAGGAACGAGCCCTGCTGCAAAGTATTGCATCAAAAATTGTAATTACACGCCCCTGTTAAACAGGGGCAGAAAAATTGGGCCTTAGGCACTGGTGCTGGTGCCACAACACTGCAACCCCTCACAGACACTCTAGTTGGAACGCAGGAACGAGCCCTGCTGCAAAGTATTGCATCAAAAATTGTAATTACACGCTCCTGTTAAACAGGGGCAGAAAAATTGGGCCTTATGCCGCGTACACACGGTCGGACTTTCCGGCATACTTGGTCCGGCGGACCAGAGTGTGCCGGACAATCCGCCCGTGTGTAGGCGGCGGCGGACTTTTCCGGCGGACTTCTTCCCAAAAGCCCGCCGGACCTAGATTTGAAGAAAGTTTCAAATCTTTCCGTCGGACTCAGTTTCGGGCGGAAAGTCCGCTCGTGTGTGTGCTGGTCCGACGGAAAGCCCGCTCGTGTGTAGGCTGGTCCGACAGACCAAATACGACACGAGGGCAGGGTATTGCATCTCGCGCTCGCTGCAATAGGAAAAACAAATCTTCCTATTGCGGCGAGCGCGGGGCATACCAGGCCCTTAGGTCTGGTATGGATTATAAAGGGGAACCCCTACGCCGAAAAAACGGCGTGGGGCCCCCCCTAAAATCCATACCAGACCCCGATCCGAGCACGCAGCCTGGCCGGTCAGGAAAGGGGGTGGGGACGAGCGAGCGCCCCCCCCCCTCCTGAACCGTACCAGGCCGCATGCCCTCAACATGGGGGGTGGGTGCTTTGGGGGAGGGGGGCGCCCTGCGCCCCCCCCCAAAGCACCTTGTCCCCATGTTGACGAGGACAAGGGCCTCTTCCCGACAACCCTGGCCGTTGGTTGTCGGGGTCTGCGGGCGGGGGGCTTATCGGAATCTGGGAGCCCCCTTTAATAAGGGGGCCCCTAGATCCCGGCCCCCCACCCTATGTAAATGAGTATGGGGTACATGGTACTCCTACCCATTTACCTAGGAAAAAAGTGTAAGTAATAAAACACACTACACAGGTTTTTAAAATATTTTATTAAACAGCTCCGGGGGGGGGGGATCTTCCTCCGGCTTCGGGGGTCTTCTTCCGGCTTCGGGGGTCCCTCCGCTTCATCTTCTCCCGGCGTCCGGTTGGTTCTTCTCCGCTCTCCGGCCTCTTCTCCCGGTGTCGCAGGTCTTCGGCCGGCCCCTCCGCTGTCTTCATGTAGCTCTATTGCCAGCGGAGGTCCGGACTTCTTGGCTTCTCTTCTCTTCTCTTCTCTTCCCCCAGATATTGACACGACGCTCTCTCCGGCTGGACTGGTCTCTGAGGGCTGCGTTGTGACTTATATAGGCGGAGACCCCGCCCCCATATGATGTCACAGTCCTTGGGCATGCTGGGACTGTGACGTTTTAGGGGGCGTGGTCGACCAATATGAGCTTCTGTACTTTGTGGCACAAAGCCTTGTATGTCCGATATCGAATTGTATGTTTTCTCTAGTAGAGGGGCAATTATGTCTTGAAAATTCTTAAAAAATCTGGCAGTGAATCCGTCAGGTCCTGGACTTTTGCCTGGCACTAGTTCTTTAATCGCTTGCTGAATCTCTTCTAGGGAAATATCGGTTTCCAGTTTTTCCGATGTTTCTTCAGAGAGTCTGGGGAGAGCGGTTTCATAGATATATTCTTTAATTTTCTCTCTATTCACATTTTCCACCCCATTCTCTTTTGATGTTTTAATATTATATAATTTGGAGTAGTATGTATAGAATTCTTCCATTATATCTTTAGGGTCATATGTATATTCCCCGTTTGCTTTTAATATTTTAATTATAGTTGTTGAGATCTGTTGTTCTTTTAGTATCTTAGCAAGCGTCTTTCCTGTTTTATTCCCATATTGGTACCATTGTGCCCTTCTACGATCTCTAATCTTAAGGGTTTCTTCATCGAGCAGTGCCTGTAATTCCAGCCTTTTCTCTTTTAATTTTATTTTTTCTATTGATTTTAAGTTCTGTTTATGTTTTTTATCCAATTCCTCTATTTCTTTTGTCAATTGGGATTTTTTTTGCTCCTTTTTTCTTTTTAATCTTGAGCCGTGTTTGATGAATGTCCCTCTTAATACGCATTTTAATGTTTCCCATTGTATGGGGATTGATGTTTCGTCATTCTCATGGATCTCTATAAACTCCTTTATTGTTTTACGTATATCCTCTATACAATCTTTATCCTTTAACAGGTTATCATTTAGTCTCCAGTTCCTTTTTATTTTTTCTCGTTCTATTGCCTTGATTTCTAAATATATCGGGGCGTGATCTGACCATAAAAAACCTCCTATATCTGATGATGGAGTCATTAACATTCCATAATGATTGATGAAAAAATAGTCTATCCTATGATATGAGTCATGTATATTAGAATAATATGAATAGTTTTTTTCTGTTTGATGTTGGGCTCTCCAGATATCCACCAGCTGGTGTTTCTCCATTGTCTCCTTAAATTCCTCTATCTGGCTTTTGTTTCTATAAGCGTGTTTATTAGTTGTATCGATTTTCGTGTCAATAACAAAGTTGAAGTCCCCACCCATAATCACTATACCTTCAGCTTTTTCCATGCTATTGTTTAGGGCTTTTATTCCCATCCTTATCTGATCGTGATTTGGTAGATAAAGGTTAATAATTGTGAATATTTTCCCATATAACATGACCCTTATAATCAAGGACCTTCCGTCATTGCCCATATATTTTTGTGTTATTTGGTGAGGTACATTCTTGTGAAAGGCAATAGATACCCCTCTTGATTTGGAGTAAGGAAATGTATCGTGTATCCAAAAATTATAATTACGATCATTAATTTTTGGAATGTGATTCGAATGAAAATGAGTCTCCTGGAACAGTATAACATCTACTTTTTGTTTATTAAACAAGTTCAAAATTTGATTTCTTTTATTGGGAGAGTTGAGGCCTCTTGTATTGAACGAACAGAATCTAATCTCGCTCATTCCGTAGAGCAAGGAAAGGACAGAGGAACAAAAAAAAAAAATAATAACCAAGCACTCACACAAAATTATACTCTCACTCGCACACTGTTTCTACCCTATTACTACTTGACTTAACTAAAGTCTTCCTTACTGTCTATAGTAAGTTCCCTAATCCGAGGGTTTTGAGCCTGCTAACCAGGAAGTTATCGCCCATTCGTCTTTTTCATGCCGCTTTTAGTTATACATACAGCTGCATTATAGGACCGTGGGGGGAAAAAGGGGGAAGGGGGGGGGAGGGAGAGGAGAGGGGGAGAGAGGGAGAAAAAAATAAATAAATAAATAAATAAGTAAAAAAAAAAAAAAAAACCCTCTCTCCCTGTTTGTATGCGTCCGTAGTCCTCAATTGGTTATTGTATTCATCTTTTTCCCGTTTCCAATATTATCTTGTGAAAACCTTGTTGTTACATTATACATTATTATAATCTATCAAACTCTACATAGCATTAAAAACCTTCAACTTCAGTTCCTTAATGAATAAACCCTAGAGAGAACACGAAACAAGAAAAAAAAAAAAAAAAAAAAACATCATTAAATGTTTACGATAAACGAATTATAAATATCTTTTTTCATTTCCCTAGTGCCTAAATCATAAATTGTTATAAACAAATACGACTTTCTCCAATTCCATTTCTTAATAGTGCTTAAACCATTAAACCCTTATATATTCCCCTTAATTCAATATTATTGATTCACAAAAAAAAAACAAAAAACAAAAAACCATCATTAAGTGTTTATGATAAGCACATTATAAATATCTTTTTTCATTACCCTAGTGCCTAAATCACAAATTGTAATAAACGAATAAAAATTTCTCAAATTCCATTTCTTAATAGTGCTTAACCCATTAAACCCTTATATATTTCCCTTAATTCAATATTATTGATTCACCTCCAAAAAAAAAAAAAAAAAAAAAAAACCATCATTAAGTGTTTATGATAAGCAAATTATAAATATCTTTTTTCATTTCCCTAGTGCCTAAATCACAAATTGTAATAAACGAATAAAAATTTCTCAAATTCCATTTCTTAATAGTGCTTAACCCATTAAACCCTTATATATTCCCCTTAATTCAATATTATTGATTCACCTCCAAAAAAAAAAAAAAAAAAAACACATTAACCCCTTATTATTTTCTTCCCTTTTTCTCTTCCTTTCAACCTTCTGAGTATTCCATTAATCAAACAAAGATATCCCAGTTCCATCTCCCTTTAAAGCATTAACTCCTTATTATAAATCATTAATTCATTATTACAACTCCAGAAGAGAAAAAAAAAAAAAAGAAGGGGGTATTACGATAAACAAAATTAAAAATATCCTTCTTCAATTCCCTAGTGCCTAAACCCTAACGTGTTATAAACGAATAAGAATATCTCAAATTCAGATTCAGTTTCTCCATAGTGCTTAAATCATTAAACCCTTGTATGTTCCAATTAATTAATTAAATAAAGGGTGTTCCAAAAAAAAAAAATAAGATATCCGCATTTCATCTCCCCATAGTATATTAACTCTATATTATAACCCTTTTTGTGTTCTCATTAATTCATTATTTTGTTTTTGATATCCTAGTGCAAATCCTAAAAGTGTTGTTATGATCAAAAAAAAATAAATAAAAATAACTCAAATCCCCCTCCCCCATAGTGCTTAAACCATTAAAACCTTTTGTACTTCATCTATTTTATTATTATTGACCCCCCCCCAGAAAAAAAAAAAAAAAAAAACCTAATTCCCCATTCCCTCCATTCCTCTCCCCCCATCCCCCCCACCCCCCCCCCTATGTTTTTTTATGCGTTTTTTGCTGTCTGCATGTACATGATAGGCCAGTCCGGCAGTGCTATTTCTGGAATTTTAAGAATGTCCAAGAATTTAGGCAAGTCTTCCATATCTCTGAATGATGTAATATGTCCATCCCTTTGAACCTGCAGTTGAAATGGAAATTTCCATCTGTATTGAAGATTGCTCTTAATTAGTTGCTCCACCAAAGGCCTCAATGCTCTTCTGCGATCTAGCGTAAATTTTGATAAATCTTGAAAAAATAATAAGGGTTCTCCCTCATAATGAATATTTTTGTTTTGACGAGCCGCGGCCATAATTTTATCCTTTATGTGGGCAAAATGCATTTTACAAATAATGTCCCGGGGTTTTTTTAAATCTGTCTGCCTTGTCCCTGCTACTCTGTGTGCCCGATCGATAATTAGATCTTTTATTTCGATGTCTTGAGCAACCGCTTGAAAGACTTTTTGTAGCGTTGTTACAAGATCTTTTGCGCTTACTTCTTCTTTTAATCCTCTGATTCTTATATTTGATCTTCTATTTCTGTTTTCTTGCTCATCTAAATTACTTATTATTTGCTTTAATTGTTTATCTTGCTTCTGTATTTTTTCCTCCATTCTTCTAATTTCTTGTTCTGTTTTTAGGACTCTCTTATCCACTGTGTCTATTTTTTCTTGTGCTTCCTTGGTGGATTCTTTTAATTCTTGTATCTCTGTTTTATATGATTCTTCCAATCTGTGAATATATTGATCCATGTCTGCCCGAGTAGGGAGTGATCGAATATATGCCCTTATATCCCATTTCTCCTTATCCTCCTCCTTTTGTTTGTTTGTTAATCTTGTTTTGTCAATTGGTGAACTATTTCTAGGATGGCTTATTTGATCTTCTCCTGATGACCTAGATGTTGCAGATGATTCAGCTAAGTTAGATAGTTCCTGTGATGTTTGTAGATCTTGTGTCGTATGAGGGGATTGTGACTGCAATTGTTGGAAGAATTCCTTAATGTCTGTTGTTGGTATTGATTGTGCCCCTGTGGTGTTTTTATTATGGGCTTCACCTTTATCTTTTTTACCTGCTTGGTTCTGCGGTGTTTTGTTACCTTTCTTAGGTGCCATTATCCCTCCTTTTCTTTTTGTTTGCTGGACTTTTAACTATTATCCCAGGGTAGGGAGGGGGAATGCTAAAAGAAAGTCCTCTTTCTTTATATTCTTTAAATTACATACAAGACACTAGTCTCTCCTTTATACAGTAAGCAATTCAGTATCCGTTCAGTGTAACACACTTCTCCTTAGGTTATTAAATAATAAGTCCTTCTTATTTCCAGAGTTAAGTATTATATTTGCAACAAGAGGAAAGAAAACAATAAAAAAAAATAAAAAAAAAAAAATTACTAGATTTATCCTTTGTATATTGCTATTGTTGCTGCTTCCAAAGTCCTACCTGTGAGCGGGTTTGGAGAGGGTTACTCACTTTTCCTTCGGCGGCTATGACTTTCAAGTATGGGTGTTCCTGAGTCTCTTCAGTCTGCCTGATCTCTGCCGTTCCGTTCCCAGGACCTCCGCCGCGGAGGGCGTCCACAAGCGAGTGACCCCGCCGTCTGCACTGCAGACTCACGGGGGTTCCCGCTCGTCCTCGCCCGTTGTCTCTCGGCTCTGTCCTGGTAGTAGTCCCGGCACTCCACAGGCAAGTTCTCTCGAGTCTCCTAGTTCTCGCGAGCGCCGCTATTCTCGCTGCCCCTTCCTCCTCTCCTCCTCTCCTCCTCCTGCTCTCCCCGCTCACTCCGCTCAGTTTGTTGCGCTCCGATATCCGAGCGATCAATCTATCTTCAGGTATGCTCCCGCTTGTTGGTTAGTTAGCGTTATCAGCTTATGGATAATATATTTGCTTTTTCAGCTTGTTTGCTTCTCCTCGTATCTGCCTCTCAGCGTGTCTGCTTGTTAGAGTGGTGGCATGCCACTATCATAGCAATAGGTAGTGACAGGTACTCTTTTTTGAAAAAATTGGGGTCTATTAGACCCTAGATTTCTCCTCTGCCCTCAAAGCATCAGACCACACCAAGATCGGTGTGATAAAATGCTTTCCCAATTTCCCAATGGCGCTGTTTACATCCGGCGAAATCTAAGTCATAAAATGCTCGTAGCTTCCGGTTTCTTAGGCCATAGAGATGTTTGGAGCCACTCTGGTCTCTGATCAGCTCTATGGTCAGCTGGCTGAATCACCGGCTGCATTTTCAGGTTCCCTGTTGAGACAGGAGAGCCAGAGAAAAACACGGAAGACGTTGGGGGGGGGGCATTCCCTCCCACGGCTTGTAAAAGCAGTCTAGAGGCTAGTTAGCCGCTAGGATTGCTTTTACATGAAAGCCGACCGCTGGCTGAAAAGAATGATACCAAGATGATACCTAAACCTGCAGGCATCATTCTGGTATAACCACTCAAAGTTGTGAATGGCGTACCTGAAGACAAAAAAATGGTTAACAATAAAGCACAGTAAACGGTAAAGTACAAAAAATTGCATACCTGAAAAGCAAACATGATAAAACATAACAACAATAAAACATTGCAGAATAGAATACAGTAAAAAAGAGCAGAACAATAGAGAGAATAGAGAGAGAGAGAACAATAAAACGACAACTATTTTTTTTTATTTTATATTTTTGTATGTGTTTTTTTTTTTTTTACACTTTTTTTTGTAACTGTAACTTTTATAACTGTAACCGGTTCCAGGTTCGGGTCTCTCAAAATGCGATGGCATCTTGGGAGACCCTGTGAAAGTGTGCCTAGTCTGTGGAATGCTGTACCCTACGCTAATACTCAACTAGTGAATGGTAGCGTTCAAAACATTCACCAATGCAAAGACCAGGATTGTCAGGACAGGAGGGACAATAATAGCGGGTGTCACGCCTATATCCGCACTTGCTGCAGACACGACATCTTTTTTTGGGGGGTTCGTTGGGTAGGGGTACTCGGGAGGACATAAAGAAAATGCCTCTCATGCAGCCGACTGCATTTGGTTGGGGATGTAAATGGGGGAAGTACGGGCGCTGCAGAAGCGGTGGGTTCCCAATTAGGATTGGCGAATGCAGCAGGAAGGGCACTATGGGCACGACGGGCCTGTGTTTGTCTTTTTGGTGGCAGCGGGACACTACTTGTGCTTGCCACCTCACCAGCTTGAACTACACTTATGGGACTCGCCACGTCACCAAGTGTTACTGCAGTGCTGGTTTGACTACGACCGGGGTGTACTAGGCCGCTGGTGCTTGCCAGTTCACCAAAACGCTACCAAAAAAACTGTTAGCGATCGCAGGATCAGGCCTGACTCTTTAGTTTAGTGTTTTGTAAGTGTCAGTGATCGATCGATACTGCACTTGGGTGGGCTGGGCTGGGCTGGGCCGGGCGGAGGGGCAAAACGCAGGTGCTAGCAGGTATCTGGGCTGATCCCGCTAACACTGCGTTTTTGGGAACCCTAAACTGCTGGGGACGCTAGTATAGATCTGATCAGATCAGATATTGATCCGATCAGATACTATACCACTAAGGGAGGTGTACGGTGCGTGCGTGGGTGTTAGCGGTACTGGCGCTAACCTGACACTGCCTGGGGCTGGTGCTTGCCAGTTCACCAAAACGCTACCAAGAAAACTGTTAGCGATTGCAGGGATCAGGCCTGACTCTGAACGCTTCAGTTATGCGTTTAGTGTTTTGTAAGTGACAGTGATCGATCGATACTGCACTTGGGTGGGCTGGGCGGAGGGGAAAAACGCAGGTGCTAGCAGGTATCTGGGCTGATCCCGCTAACACTGCGTTTTTGGGAACCCTAAACTGCTGGGGACGCTAGTATAGATCTGATCGGATCAGATATTGATCCGTTCAGATACTATACCACTAAGGAAGGCGTATGATGCGTGCGTGGGTGTTAGCGGTACTGGCGCTAATCTGACGCTGCCTGGGGCGACGCATAGCACCGCCGGGCGATCAGGGGGCTAAACCTTTATTCGGTAATAAACGGCGGGTGCCCTGACACTATAAAAAATAAACGAACTAACCAGCGTCACCCGTAACAGTTATACGGCGATCAGTGGTGAAAGGGTTAACTAGGGGGCAATCAAGGGGTTAAAACATTTATTAGGTAGTATATGGGGGTCCCTGTCGCTATAAAACGCTGACGGCGAACCTAAATATTTACGTCCCTAACTAGCGTCACCAGCGACACTAATACAGCGATCAGAAAAATGATCGCTTAGTGACACTGGTGACGGGGGGTGATCAAGGGGTTAAAACTTTATTAGGGGGTTTAGTGGGGTACCCTAGACCTAAAGGGGGGTAATACTAACTGTCCCAACACTGTAACTGTCACAAACTGACACTATGCAGTAATCAGGAAAAAAAAAAAAAAAAAAAACCTGCTTGGTGTCAGTTTGTGACAGGGGGGGGGGGTGATTGGGGGGGGATCGGGGGGTGATCGGGGGGGGGGGATCGGGGTGTTTTGTATGCCTGGCATGTTCTACTGTGTTGTGTTGTGTTTGTGCACTTACATTCCAGTCTTCTCTCCTCGGCCCGGAACGGAAAATACCGAGCCGAGGAGAGATGACATCATTTCCTCTGCCTCTGTGTACAATACAGAGGCAGGGAAATGATCCCATTGGCTGGGAGCGATCGCGAGGGGGGGCCACGAATGGATGGCCTCCCCCTCACCACCGATCGCCGGGGAAGATTTGCCGACCGCCGCAGGCACCGGGGGGCGGCGATCGACAACTGGTTAAAGGAAAAAATCTCATTTAAAACTGCTTGCGGGTTTAATGTAATGTCGGGTCCTGGCAATATGGATGAAAATCAGTGAGACAAACGGCATGGGTACCCCCCAGTCCATTACCAGGCCCTTTGGGTCTTGTATGGATATTAAGGGGAACCCCGCACCCAAATTAAAAAAGGAAAGGTGTGGGGCCACCAGGCCCTATATACTCTGAACAGCAGTATACAGGCGGTGCAAACAAGACAGGGACTGTAGGTTTGTTGTTAAGTAGAATCTCTTTGTAATTTTGAACGGGTACATTTTTAACGTGTTTAGCTCCAGCCAAAAAATCTTTTTTGAGCTTTTTGGAAAACATAGGGAAGGGTTATCACCCCTGTGACATTTGTTTTGCTGTCTTTCCTCCTCTTCAGAAGATTTCACCTCACTTTTGTCCCAATGACAAATGTTTTTTGAAAATTAGGGTTTTTTTGTGGAACAAGGATTGGAAAGCATCAGTGGAAAGGAGAAATGTTTTTCCCATATTAACTCTTACAGGAGAGAATTTCCCTTCCTAGGGGTAGATTTCATCTCATTTCCTGTTGTCTCCTTCCGTTTGCAAGTAGGAGTCATTTGTAAGTTAGATGTTTGAAAGTAGGGGCCTGCTCAGGGGCTTATACTCAGCAGAAATTTGGGCCTTAGGTGGTGTTGTGGCCACAACACTGTAAGCCCTCACAGGGCCCTGCTGTGAAATATTAGATCAAGAATTGTAATTACATGCCCCTGTTGAACAGTGGCAGAAAAACTGGGCCTTTGGTGGTGGTGGTGGTGCTGGTGCCACAACACTGTAAGTCCTCACTCGCTCTTGGTGGGTGCAGAAATGGGCCCTGCTGTGAAATATTAGATCAAGAATTGTAATTACATGCCCCTGTTGAACAGGGGCAGAAAAATTGGGCCTTTGGTGGTGGTGGTGGTGGTGCTGGTGCCACAACACTGTAAGTCCTCCCTCGCTCTTGGTGGGTGCAGAAATGGGCCCTGCTGTGAAATATTAGATCAAGAATTGTAATTACATGCCCCTTTTGAACAGGAGCTGAAAAATTAGGCCTTAGGCACTGGTGCTGGTGCCACAACACTGCAACCCCTCACAGACACTCTAGTTGGTACGCAGGAACGAGCCCTGCTGCAAAGTATTGCATCAAAAATTGTAATTACACGCCCCTGTTAAACAGGGGCAGAAAAATTGGGCCTTAGGCACTGGTGCTGGTGCCACAACACTGCAACCCCTCACAGACACTCTAGTTGGAACGCAGGAACGAGCCCTGCTGCAAAGTATTGCATCAAAAATTGTAATTACACGCTCCTGTTAAACAGGGGCAGAAAAATTGGGCCTTATGCCGCGTACACACGGTCGGACTTTCCGGCATACTTGGTCCGGCGGACCAGAGTGTGCCGGACAATCCGCCCGTGTGTAGGCGGCGGCGGACTTTTCCGGCGGACTTCTTCCCAAAAGCCCGCCGGACCTAGATTTGAAGAAAGTTTCAAATCTTTCCGTCGGACTCAGTTTCGGGCGGAAAGTCCGCTCGTGTGTGTGCTGGTCCGACGGAAAGCCCGCTCGTGTGTAGGCTGGTCCGACAGACCAAATACGACACGAGGGCAGGGTATTGCATCTCGCGCTCGCTGCAATAGGAAAAACAAATCTTCCTATTGCGGCGAGCGCGGGGCATACCAGGCCCTTAGGTCTGGTATGGATTATAAAGGGGAACCCCTACGCCGAAAAAACGGCGTGGGGCCCCCCCTAAAATCCATACCAGACCCCGATCCGAGCACGCAGCCTGGCCGGTCAGGAAAGGGGGTGGGGACGAGCGAGCGCCCCCCCCCCTCCTGAACCGTACCAGGCCGCATGCCCTCAACATGGGGGGTGGGTGCTTTGGGGGAGGGGGGCGCCCTGCGCCCCCCCCCAAAGCACCTTGTCCCCATGTTGACGAGGACAAGGGCCTCTTCCCGACAACCCTGGCCGTTGGTTGTCGGGGTCTGCGGGCGGGGGGCTTATCGGAATCTGGGAGCCCCCTTTAATAAGGGGGCCCCTAGATCCCGGCCCCCCACCCTATGTAAATGAGTATGGGGTACATGGTACCCCTACCCATTTACCTAGGAAAAAAGTGTAAGTAATAAAACACACTACACAGGTTTTTAAAATATTTTATTAAACAGCTCCGGGGGGGGGGGATCTTCCTCCGGCTTCGGGGGTCTTCTTCCGGCTTCGGGGGTCCCTCCGCTTCATCTTCTCCCGGCGTCCGGTTGGTTCTTCTCCGCTCTCCGGCCTCTTCTCCCGGTGTCGCAGGTCTTCGGCCGGCCCCTCCGCTGTCTTCATGTAGCTCTATTGCCAGCGGAGGTCCGGACTTCTTGGCTTCTCTTCTCTTCTCTTCTCTTCCCCCAGATATTGACACGACGCTCTCTCCGGCTGGACTGGTCTCTGAGGGCTGCGTTGTGACTTATATAGGCGGAGACCCCGCCCCCATATGATGTCACAGTCCTTGGGCATGCTGGGACTGTGACGTTTTAGGGGGCGTGGTCGACCAATATGAGCTTCTGTACTTTGTGGCACAAAGCCTTGTATGTCCGATATCGAATTGTATGTTTTCTCTAGTAGAGGGGCAATTATGTCTTGAAAATTCTTAAAAAATCTGGCAGTGAATCCGTCAGGTCCTGGACTTTTGCCTGGCACTAGTTCTTTAATCGCTTGCTGAATCTCTTCTAGGGAAATATCGGTTTCCAGTTTTTCCGATGTTTCTTCAGAGAGTCTGGGGAGAGCGGTTTCATAGATATATTCTTTAATTTTCTCTCTATTCACATTTTCCACCCCATTCTCTTTTGATGTTTTAATATTATATAATTTGGAGTAGTATGTATAGAATTCTTCCATTATATCTTTAGGGTCATATGTATATTCCCCGTTTGCTTTTAATATTTTAATTATAGTTGTTGAGATCTGTTGTTCTTTTAGTATCTTAGCAAGCGTCTTTCCTGTTTTATTCCCATATTGGTACCATTGTGCCCTTCTACGATCTCTAATCTTAAGGGTTTCTTCATCGAGCAGTGCCTGTAATTCCAGCCTTTTCTCTTTTAATTTTATTTTTTCTATTGATTTTAAGTTCTGTTTATGTTTTTTATCCAATTCCTCTATTTCTTTTGTCAATTGGGATTTTTTTTGCTCCTTTTTTCTTTTTAATCTTGAGCCGTGTTTGATGAATGTCCCTCTTAATACGCATTTTAATGTTTCCCATTGTATGGGGATTGATGTTTCGTCATTCTCATGGATCTCTATAAACTCCTTTATTGTTTTACGTATATCCTCTATACAATCTTTATCCTTTAACAGGTTATCATTTAGTCTCCAGTTCCTTTTTATTTTTTCTCGTTCTATTGCCTTGATTTCTAAATATATCGGGGCGTGATCTGACCATAAAAAACCTCCTATATCTGATGATGGAGTCATTAACATTCCATAATGATTGATGAAAAAATAGTCTATCCTATGATATGAGTCATGTATATTAGAATAATATGAATAGTTTTTTTCTGTTTGATGTTGGGCTCTCCAGATATCCACCAGCTGGTGTTTCTCCATTGTCTCCTTAAATTCCTCTATCTGGCTTTTGTTTCTATAAGCGTGTTTATTAGTTGTATCGATTTTCGTGTCAATAACAAAGTTGAAGTCCCCACCCATAATCACTATACCTTCAGCTTTTTCCATGCTATTGTTTAGGGCTTTTATTCCCATCCTTATCTGATCGTGATTTGGTAGATAAAGGTTAATAATTGTGAATATTTTCCCATATAACATGACCCTTATAATCAAGGACCTTCCGTCATTGCCCATATATTTTTGTGTTATTTGGTGAGGTACATTCTTGTGAAAGGCAATAGATACCCCTCTTGATTTGGAGTAAGGAAATGTATCGTGTATCCAAAAATTATAATTACGATCATTAATTTTTGGAATGTGATTCGAATGAAAATGAGTCTCCTGGAACAGTATAACATCTACTTTTTGTTTATTAAACAAGTTCAAAATTTGATTTCTTTTATTGGGAGAGTTGAGGCCTCTTGTATTGAACGAACAGAATCTAATCTCGCTCATTCCGTAGAGCAAGGAAAGGACAGAGGAACAAAAAAAAAAAATAATAACCAAGCACTCACACAAAATTATACTCTCACTCGCACACTGTTTCTACCCTATTACTACTTGACTTAACTAAAGTCTTCCTTACTGTCTATAGTAAGTTCCCTAATCCGAGGGTTTTGAGCCTGCTAACCAGGAAGTTATCGCCCATTCGTCTTTTTCATGCCGCTTTTAGTTATACATACAGCTGCATTATAGGACCGTGGGGGGAAAAAGGGGGAAGGGGGGGGGAGGGAGAGGAGAGGGGGAGAGAGGGAGAAAAAAATAAATAAATAAATAAATAAGTAAAAAAAAAAAAAAAAAACCCTCTCTCCCTGTTTGTATGCGTCCGTAGTCCTCAATTGGTTATTGTATTCATCTTTTTCCCGTTTCCAATATTATCTTGTGAAAACCTTGTTGTTACATTATACATTATTATAATCTATCAAACTCTACATAGCATTAAAAACCTTCAACTTCAGTTCCTTAATGAATAAACCCTAGAGAGAACACGAAACAAGAAAAAAAAAAAAAAAAAAAAACATCATTAAATGTTTACGATAAACGAATTATAAATATCTTTTTTCATTTCCCTAGTGCCTAAATCATAAATTGTTATAAACAAATACGACTTTCTCCAATTCCATTTCTTAATAGTGCTTAAACCATTAAACCCTTATATATTCCCCTTAATTCAATATTATTGATTCACAAAAAAAAAACAAAAAACAAAAAACCATCATTAAGTGTTTATGATAAGCACATTATAAATATCTTTTTTCATTACCCTAGTGCCTAAATCACAAATTGTAATAAACGAATAAAAATTTCTCAAATTCCATTTCTTAATAGTGCTTAACCCATTAAACCCTTATATATTTCCCTTAATTCAATATTATTGATTCACCTCCAAAAAAAAAAAAAAAAAAAAAAAACCATCATTAAGTGTTTATGATAAGCAAATTATAAATATCTTTTTTCATTTCCCTAGTGCCTAAATCACAAATTGTAATAAACGAATAAAAATTTCTCAAATTCCATTTCTTAATAGTGCTTAACCCATTAAACCCTTATATATTCCCCTTAATTCAATATTATTGATTCACCTCCAAAAAAAAAAAAAAAAAAAACACATTAACCCCTTATTATTTTCTTCCCTTTTTCTCTTCCTTTCAACCTTCTGAGTATTCCATTAATCAAACAAAGATATCCCAGTTCCATCTCCCTTTAAAGCATTAACTCCTTATTATAAATCATTAATTCATTATTACAACTCCAGAAGAGAAAAAAAAAAAAAAGAAGGGGGTATTACGATAAACAAAATTAAAAATATCCTTCTTCAATTCCCTAGTGCCTAAACCCTAACGTGTTATAAACGAATAAGAATATCTCAAATTCAGATTCAGTTTCTCCATAGTGCTTAAATCATTAAACCCTTGTATGTTCCAATTAATTAATTAAATAAAGGGTGTTCCAAAAAAAAAAAATAAGATATCCGCATTTCATCTCCCCATAGTATATTAACTCTATATTATAACCCTTTTTGTGTTCTCATTAATTCATTATTTTGTTTTTGATATCCTAGTGCAAATCCTAAAAGTGTTGTTATGATCAAAAAAAAATAAATAAAAATAACTCAAATCCCCCTCCCCCATAGTGCTTAAACCATTAAAACCTTTTGTACTTCATCTATTTTATTATTATTGACCCCCCCCCAGAAAAAAAAAAAAAAAAAAACCTAATTCCCCATTCCCTCCATTCCTCTCCCCCCATCCCCCCCACCCCCCCCCTATGTTTTTTTATGCGTTTTTTGCTGTCTGCATGTACATGATAGGCCAGTCCGGCAGTGCTATTTCTGGAATTTTAAGAATGTCCAAGAATTTAGGCAAGTCTTCCATATCTCTGAATGATGTAATATGTCCATCCCTTTGAACCTGCAGTTGAAATGGAAATTTCCATCTGTATTGAAGATTGCTCTTAATTAGTTGCTCCACCAAAGGCCTCAATGCTCTTCTGCGATCTAGCGTAAATTTTGATAAATCTTGAAAAAATAATAAGGGTTCTCCCTCATAATGAATATTTTTGTTTTGACGAGCCGCGGCCATAATTTTATCCTTTATGTGGGCAAAATGCATTTTACAAATAATGTCCCGGGGTTTTTTTAAATCTGTCTGCCTTGTCCCTGCTACTCTGTGTGCCCGATCGATAATTAGATCTTTTATTTCGATGTCTTGAGCAACCGCTTGAAAGACTTTTTGTAGCGTTGTTACAAGATCTTTTGCGCTTACTTCTTCTTTTAATCCTCTGATTCTTATATTTGATCTTCTATTTCTGTTTTCTTGCTCATCTAAATTACTTATTATTTGCTTTAATTGTTTATCTTGCTTCTGTATTTTTTCCTCCATTCTTCTAATTTCTTGTTCTGTTTTTAGGACTCTCTTATCCACTGTGTCTATTTTTTCTTGTGCTTCCTTGGTGGATTCTTTTAATTCTTGTATCTCTGTTTTATATGATTCTTCCAATCTGTGAATATATTGATCCATGTCTGCCCGAGTAGGGAGTGATCGAATATATGCCCTTATATCCCATTTCTCCTTATCCTCCTCCTTTTGTTTGTTTGTTAATCTTGTTTTGTCAATTGGTGAACTATTTCTAGGATGGCTTATTTGATCTTCTCCTGATGACCTAGATGTTGCAGATGATTCAGCTAAGTTAGATAGTTCCTGTGATGTTTGTAGATCTTGTGTCGTATGAGGGGATTGTGACTGCAATTGTTGGAAGAATTCCTTAATGTCTGTTGTTGGTATTGATTGTGCCCCTGTGGTGTTTTTATTATGGGCTTCACCTTTATCTTTTTTACCTGCTTGGTTCTGCGGTGTTTTGTTACCTTTCTTAGGTGCCATTATCCCTCCTTTTCTTTTTGTTTGCTGGACTTTTAACTATTATCCCAGGGTAGGGAGGGGGAATGCTAAAAGAAAGTCCTCTTTCTTTATATTCTTTAAATTACATACAAGACACTAGTCTCTCCTTTATACAGTAAGCAATTCAGTATCCGTTCAGTGTAACACACTTCTCCTTAGGTTATTAAATAATAAGTCCTTCTTATTTCCAGAGTTAAGTATTATATTTGCAACAAGAGGAAAGAAAACAATAAAAAAAAATAAAAAAAAAAAATTACTAGATTTATCCTTTGTATATTGCTATTGTTGCTGCTTCCAAAGTCCTACCTGTGAGCGGGTTTGGAGAGGGTTACTCACTTTTCCTTCGGCGGCTATGACTTTCAAGTATGGGTGTTCCTGAGTCTCTTCAGTCTGCCTGATCTCTGCCGTTCCGTTCCCAGGACCTCCGCCGCGGAGGGCGTCCACAAGCGAGTGACCCCGCCGTCTGCACTGCAGACTCACGGGGGTTCCCGCTCGTCCTCGCCCGTTGTCTCTCGGCTCTGTCCTGGTAGTAGTCCCGGCACTCCACAGGCAAGTTCTCTCGAGTCTCCTAGTTCTCGCGAGCGCCGCTATTCTCGCTGCCCCTTCCTCCTCTCCTCCTCTCCTCCTCCTGCTCTCCCCGCTCACTCCGCTCAGTTTGTTGCGCTCCGATATCCGAGCGATCAATCTATCTTCAGGTATGCTCCCGCTTGTTGGTTAGTTAGCGTTATCAGCTTATGGATAATATATTTGCTTTTTCAGCTTGTTTGCTTCTCCTCGTATCTGCCTCTCAGCGTGTCTGCTTGTTAGAGTGGTGGCATGCCACTATCATAGCAATAGGTAGTGACAGGTACTCTTTTTTGAAAAAATTGGGGTCTATTAGACCCTAGATTTCTCCTCTGCCCTCAAAGCATCAGACCACACCAAGATCGGTGTGATAAAATGCTTTCCCAATTTCCCAATGGCGCTGTTTACATCCGGCGAAATCTAAGTCATAAAATGCTCGTAGCTTCCGGTTTCTTAGGCCATAGAGATGTTTGGAGCCACTCTGGTCTCTGATCAGCTCTATGGTCAGCTGGCTGAATCACCGGCTGCATTTTCAGGTTCCCTGTTGAGACAGGAGAGCCAGAGAAAAACACGGAAGACGTTGGGGGGGGGGCATTCCCTCCCACGGCTTGTAAAAGCAGTCTAGAGGCTAGTTAGCCGCTAGGATTGCTTTTACATGAAAGCCGACCGCTGGCTGAAAAGAATGATACCAAGATGATACCTAAACCTGCAGGCATCATTCTGGTATAACCACTCAAAGTTGTGAATGGCGTACCTGAAGACAAAAAAATGGTTAACAATAAAGCACAGTAAACGGTAAAGTACAAAAAATTGCATACCTGAAAAGCAAACATGATAAAACATAACAACAATAAAACATTGCAGAATAGAATACAGTAAAAAAGAGCAGAACAATAGAGAGAATAGAGAGAGAGAGAACAATAAAACGACAACTATTTTTTTTTATTTTATATTTTTGTATGTGTTTTTTTTTTTTTTACACTTTTTTTTGTAACTGTAACTTTTATAACTGTAACCGGTTCCAGGTTCGGGTCTCTCAAAATGCGATGGCATCTTGGGAGACCCTGTGAAAGTGTGCCTAGTCTGTGGAATGCTGTACCCTACGCTAATACTCAACTAGTGAATGGTAGCGTTCAAAACATTCACCAATGCAAAGACCAGGATTGTCAGGACAGGAGGGACAATAATAGCGGGTGTCACGCCTATATCCGCACTTGCTGCAGACACGACATCTTTTTTTGGGGGGTTCGTTGGGTAGGGGTACTCGGGAGGACATAAAGAAAATGCCTCTCATGCAGCCGACTGCATTTGGTTGGGGATGTAAATGGGGGAAGTACGGGCGCTGCAGAAGCGGTGGGTTCCCAATTAGGATTGGCGAATGCAGCAGGAAGGGCACTATGGGCACGACGGGCCTGTGTTTGTCTTTTTGGTGGCAGCGGGACACTACTTGTGCTTGCCACCTCACCAGCTTGAACTACACTTATGGGACTCGCCACGTCACCAAGTGTTACTGCAGTGCTGGTTTGACTACGACCGGGGTGTACTAGGCCGCTGGTGCTTGCCAGTTCACCAAAACGCTACCAAAAAAACTGTTAGCGATCGCAGGATCAGGCCTGACTCTTTAGTTTAGTGTTTTGTAAGTGTCAGTGATCGATCGATACTGCACTTGGGTGGGCTGGGCTGGGCTGGGCCGGGCGGAGGGGCAAAACGCAGGTGCTAGCAGGTATCTGGGCTGATCCCGCTAACACTGCGTTTTTGGGAACCCTAAACTGCTGGGGACGCTAGTATAGATCTGATCGGATCAGATATTGATCCGATCAGATACTATACCACTAAGGGAGGTGTACGGTGCGTGCGTGGGTGTTAGCGGTACTGGCGCTAACCTGACACTGCCTGGGGCTGGTGCTTGCCAGTTCACCAAAACGCTACCAAGAAAACTGTTAGCGATTGCAGGGATCAGGCCTGACTCTGAACGCTTCAGTTATGCGTTTAGTGTTTTGTAAGTGACAGTGATCGATCGATACTGCACTTGGGTGGGCTGGGCGGAGGGGAAAAACGCAGGTGCTAGCAGGTATCTGGGCTGATCCCGCTAACACTGCGTTTTTGGGAACCCTAAACTGCTGGGGACGCTAGTATAGATCTGATCGGATCAGATATTGATCCGTTCAGATACTATACCACTAAGGAAGGCGTATGATGCGTGCGTGGGTGTTAGCGGTACTGGCGCTAATCTGACGCTGCCTGGGGCGACGCATAGCACCGCCGGGCGATCAGGGGGCTAAACCTTTATTCGGTAATAAACGGCGGGTGCCCTGACACTATAAAAAATAAACGAACTAACCAGCGTCACCCGTAACAGTTATACGGCGATCAGTGGTGAAAGGGTTAACTAGGGGGCAATCAAGGGGTTAAAACATTTATTAGGTAGTATATGGGGGTCCCTGTCGCTATAAAACGCTGACGGCGAACCTAAATATTTACGTCCCTAACTAGCGTCACCAGCGACACTAATACAGCGATCAGAAAAATGATCGCTTAGTGACACTGGTGACGGGGGGTGATCAAGGGGTTAAAACTTTATTAGGGGGGTTTAGTGGGGTACCCTAGACCTAAAGGGGGGTAATACTAACTGTCCCAACACTGTAACTGTCACAAACTGACACTATGCAGTAATCAGGAAAAAAAAAAAAAAAAAAAACCTGCTTGGTGTCAGTTTGTGACAGGGGGGGGGGGTGATTGGGGGGGGATCGGGGGGTGATCGGGGGGGGGGGATCGGGGTGTTTTGTATGCCTGGCATGTTCTACTGTGTTGTGTTGTGTTTGTGCACTTACATTCCAGTCTTCTCTCCTCGGCCCGGAACGGAAAATACCGAGCCGAGGAGAGATGACATCATTTCCTCTGCCTCTGTGTACAATACAGAGGCAGGGAAATGATCCCATTGGCTGGGAGCGATCGCGAGGGGGGGCCACGAATGGATGGCCTCCCCCTCACCACCGATCGCCGGGGAAGATTTGCCGACCGCCGCAGGCACCGGGGGGCGGCGATCGACAACTGGTTAAAGGAAAAAATCTCATTTAAAACTGCTTGCGGGTTTAATGTAATGTCGGGTCCTGGCAATATGGATGAAAATCAGTGAGACAAACGGCATGGGTACCCCCCAGTCCATTACCAGGCCCTTTGGGTCTTGTATGGATATTAAGGGGAACCCCGCACCCAAATTAAAAAAGGAAAGGTGTGGGGCCACCAGGCCCTATATACTCTGAACAGCAGTATACAGGCGGTGCAAACAAGACAGGGACTGTAGGTTTGTTGTTAAGTAGAATCTCTTTGTAATTTTGAACGGGTACATTTTTAACGTGTTTAGCTCCAGCCAAAAAATCTTTTTTGAGCTTTTTGGAAAACATAGGGAAGGGTTATCACCCCTGTGACATTTGTTTTGCTGTCTTTCCTCCTCTTCAGAAGATTTCACCTCACTTTTGTCCCAATGACAAATGTTTTTTGAAAATTAGGGTTTTTTTGTGGAACAAGGATTGGAAAGCATCAGTGGAAAGGAGAAATGTTTTTCCCATATTAACTCTTACAGGAGAGAATTTCCCTTCCTAGGGGTAGATTTCATCTCATTTCCTGTTGTCTCCTTCCGTTTGCAAGTAGGAGTCATTTGTAAGTTAGATGTTTGAAAGTAGGGGCCTGCTCAGGGGCTTATACTCAGCAGAAATTTGGGCCTTAGGTGGTGTTGTGGCCACAACACTGTAAGCCCTCACAGGGCCCTGCTGTGAAATATTAGATCAAGAATTGTAATTACATGCCCCTGTTGAACAGTGGCAGAAAAACTGGGCCTTTGGTGGTGGTGGTGGTGCTGGTGCCACAACACTGTAAGTCCTCACTCGCTCTTGGTGGGTGCAGAAATGGGCCCTGCTGTGAAATATTAGATCAAGAATTGTAATTACATGCCCCTGTTGAACAGGGGCAGAAAAATTGGGCCTTTGGTGGTGGTGGTGGTGGTGCTGGTGCCACAACACTGTAAGTCCTCCCTCGCTCTTGGTGGGTGCAGAAATGGGCCCTGCTGTGAAATATTAGATCAAGAATTGTAATTACATGCCCCTTTTGAACAGGAGCTGAAAAATTAGGCCTTAGGCACTGGTGCTGGTGCCACAACACTGCAACCCCTCACAGACACTCTAGTTGGTACGCAGGAACGAGCCCTGCTGCAAAGTATTGCATCAAAAATTGTAATTACACGCCCCTGTTAAACAGGGGCAGAAAAATTGGGCCTTAGGCACTGGTGCTGGTGCCACAACACTGCAACCCCTCACAGACACTCTAGTTGGAACGCAGGAACGAGCCCTGCTGCAAAGTATTGCATCAAAAATTGTAATTACACGCTCCTGTTAAACAGGGGCAGAAAAATTGGGCCTTATGCCGCGTACACACGGTCGGACTTTCCGGCATACTTGGTCCGGCGGACCAGAGTGTGCCGGACAATCCGCCCGTGTGTAGGCGGCGGCGGACTTTTCCGGCGGACTTCTTCCCAAAAGCCCGCCGGACCTAGATTTGAAGAAAGTTTCAAATCTTTCCGTCGGACTCAGTTTCGGGCGGAAAGTCCGCTCGTGTGTGTGCTGGTCCGACGGAAAGCCCGCTCGTGTGTAGGCTGGTCCGACAGACCAAATACGACACGAGGGCAGGGTATTGCATCTCGCGCTCGCTGCAATAGGAAAAACAAATCTTCCTATTGCGGCGAGCGCGGGGCATACCAGGCCCTTAGGTCTGGTATGGATTATAAAGGGGAACCCCTACGCCGAAAAAACGGCGTGGGGCCCCCCCTAAAATCCATACCAGACCCCGATCCGAGCACGCAGCCTGGCCGGTCAGGAAAGGGGGTGGGGACGAGCGAGCGCCCCCCCCCTCCTGAACCGTACCAGGCCGCATGCCCTCAACATGGGGGGTGGGTGCTTTGGGGGAGGGGGGCGCCCTGCGCCCCCCCCCAAAGCACCTTGTCCCCATGTTGACGAGGACAAGGGCCTCTTCCCGACAACCCTGGCCGTTGGTTGTCGGGGTCTGCGGGCGGGGGGCTTATCGGAATCTGGGAGCCCCCTTTAATAAGGGGGCCCCTAGATCCCGGCCCCCCACCCTATGTAAATGAGTATGGGGTACATGGTACCCCTACCCATTTACCTAGGAAAAAAGTGTAAGTAATAAAACACACTACACAGGTTTTTAAAATATTTTATTAAACAGCTCCGGGGGGGGGGGATCTTCCTCCGGCTTCGGGGGTCTTCTTCCGGCTTCGGGGGTCCCTCCGCTTCATCTTCTCCCGGCGTCCGGTTGGTTCTTCTCCGCTCTCCGGCCTCTTCTCCCGGTGTCGCAGGTCTTCGGCCGGCCCCTCCGCTGTCTTCATGTAGCTCTATTGCCAGCGGAGGTCCGGACTTCTTGGCTTCTCTTCTCTTCTCTTCTCTTCCCCCAGATGTTGACACGACGCTCTCTCCGGCTGGACTGGTCTCTGAGGGCTGCGTTGTGACTTATATAGGCGGAGACCCCGCCCCCATATGATGTCACAGTCCTTGGGCATGCTGGGACTGTGACGTTTTAGGGGGCGTGGTCGACCAATATGAGCTTCTGTACTTTGTGGCACAAAGCCTTGTATGTCCGATATCGAATTGTATGTTTTCTCTAGTAGAGGGGCAATTATGTCTTGAAAATTCTTAAAAAATCTGGCAGTGAATCCGTCAGGTCCTGGACTTTTGCCTGGCACTAGTTCTTTAATCGCTTGCTGAATCTCTTCTAGGGAAATATCGGTTTCCAGTTTTTCCGATGTTTCTTCAGAGAGTCTGGGGAGAGCGGTTTCATAGATATATTCTTTAATTTTCTCTCTATTCACATTTTCCACCCCATTCTCTTTTGATGTTTTAATATTATATAATTTGGAGTAGTATGTATAGAATTCTTCCATTATATCTTTAGGGTCATATGTATATTCCCCGTTTGCTTTTAATATTTTAATTATAGTTGTTGAGATCTGTTGTTCTTTTAGTATCTTAGCAAGCGTCTTTCCTGTTTTATTCCCATATTGGTACCATTGTGCCCTTCTACGATCTCTAATCTTAAGGGTTTCTTCATCGAGCAGTGCCTGTAATTCCAGCCTTTTCTCTTTTAATTTTATTTTTTCTATTGATTTTAAGTTCTGTTTATGTTTTTTATCCAATTCCTCTATTTCTTTTGTCAATTGGGATTTTTTTTGCTCCTTTTTTCTTTTTAATCTTGAGCCGTGTTTGATGAATGTCCCTCTTAATACGCATTTTAATGTTTCCCATTGTATGGGGATTGATGTTTCGTCATTCTCATGGATCTCTATAAACTCCTTTATTGTTTTACGTATATCCTCTATACAATCTTTATCCTTTAACAGGTTATCATTTAGTCTCCAGTTCCTTTTTATTTTTTCTCGTTCTATTGCCTTGATTTCTAAATATATCGGGGCGTGATCTGACCATAAAAAACCTCCTATATCTGATGATGGAGTCATTAACATTCCATAATGATTGATGAAAAAATAGTCTATCCTATGATATGAGTCATGTATATTAGAATAATATGAATAGTTTTTTTCTGTTTGATGTTGGGCTCTCCAGATATCCACCAGCTGGTGTTTCTCCATTGTCTCCTTAAATTCCTCTATCTGGCTTTTGTTTCTATAAGCGTGTTTATTAGTTGTATCGATTTTCGTGTCAATAACAAAGTTGAAGTCCCCACCCATAATCACTATACCTTCAGCTTTTTCCATGCTATTGTTTAGGGCTTTTATTCCCACCCTTATCTGATCGTGATTTGGTAGATAAAGGTTAATAATTGTGAATATTTTCCCATATAACATGACCCTTATAATCAAGGACCTTCCGTCATTGCCCATATATTTTTGTGTTATTTGGTGAGGTACATTCTTGTGAAAGGCAATAGATACCCCTCTTGATTTGGAGTAAGGAAATGTATCGTGTATCCAAAAATTATAATTACGATCATTAATTTTTGGAATGTGATTCGAATGAAAATGAGTCTCCTGGAACAGTATAACATCTACTTTTTGTTTATTAAACAAGTTCAAAATTTGATTTCTTTTATTGGGAGAGTTGAGGCCTCTTGTATTGAACGAACAGAATCTAATCTCGCTCATTCCGTAGAGCAAGGAAAGGACAGAGGAACAAAAAAAAAAAATAATAACCAAGCACTCACACAAAATTATACTCTCACTCGCACACTGTTTCTACCCTATTACTACTTGACTTAACTAAAGTCTTCCTTACTGTCTATAGTAAGTTCCCTAATCCGAGGGTTTTGAGCCTGCTAACCAGGAAGTTATCGCCCATTCGTCTTTTTCATGCCGCTTTTAGTTATACATACAGCTGCATTATAGGACCGTGGGGGGAAAAAGGGGGAAGGGGGGGGGAGGGAGAGGAGAGGGGGAGAGAGGGAGAAAAAAAATAAATAAATAAATAAGTAAAAAAAAAAAAAAAAAAAAAACCCTCTCTCCCTGTTTGTATGCGTCCGTAGTCCTCAATTGGTTATTGTATTCATCTTTTTCCCATTTCCAATATTATCTTGTGAAAACCTTGTTGTTACATTATACATTATTATAATCTATCAAACTCTACATAGCATTAAAAACCTTCAACTTCAGTTCCTTAATGAATAAACCCTAGAGAGAACACGAAACAAGAAAAAAAAAAAAAACATCATTAAATGTTTACGATAAACGAATTATAAATATCTTTTTTCATTTCCCTAGTGCCTAAATCATAAATTGTTATAAACAAATACGACTTTCTCCAATTCCATTTCTTAATAGTGCTTAAACCATTAAACCCTTATATATTCCCCTTAATTCAATATTATTGATTCACAACAAAAAAAAATAAAATAAAAAACCATCATTAAGTGTTTATGATAAGCACATTATAAATATCTTTTTTCATTACCCTAGTGCCTAAATCACAAATTGTAATAAACGAATAAAAATTTCTCAAATTCCATTTCTTAATAGTGCTTAACCCATTAAACCCTTATATATTTCCCTTAATTCAATATTATTGATTCACCTCCAAAAAAACAAACAAAAAAAAAAAAAAAAAAAAACCATCATTAAGTGTTTATGATAAGCAAATTATAAATATCTTTTTTCATTTCCCTAGTGCCTAAATCACAAATTGTAATAAACGAATAAAAATTTCTCAAATTCCATTTCTTAATAGTGCTTAACCCATTAAACCCTTATATATTCCCCTTAATTCAATATTATTGATTCACCTCCAAAAAAAAAAAAACACATTAACCCCTTATTATTTTCTTCCCTTTTCCTCTTCCTTTCAACCTTCTGAGTATTCCATTAATCAAACAAAGATATCCCAGTTCCATCTCCCTTTAAAGCATTAACTCCTTATTATAAATCATTAATTCATTATTACATTAACTCCAGAAGAGAAAAAAAAAAAAAAGAAGGGGGTATTACGATAAACAAAATTAAAAATATCCTTCTTCAATTCCCTAGTGCCTAAACCCTAACGTGTTATAAACGAATAAGAATATCTCAAATTCAGATTCAGTTTCTCCATAGTGCTTAAATCATTAAACCCTTGTATGTTCCAATTAATTAATTAAATAAAGGGTGTTCCAAAAAAAAAAAAAGATATCCGCATTTCATCTCCCCATAGTATATTAACTCTATATTATAACCCTTTTTGTGTTCTCATTAATTCATTATTTTGTTTTTGATATCCTAGTGCAAATCCTAAAAGTGTTGTTATGATCAAAAAAAAATAAATAAAAATAACTCAAATCCCCCTCCCCCATAGTGCTTAAACCATTAAAACCTTTTGTACTTCATCTATTTTATTATTATTGACCCCCCCCCAGAAAAAAAAAAAAAAAAACCCTAATTCCCCATTCCCTCCATTCCTCTCCCCCCATCCCCCCCACCCCCCCTATGTTTTTTTATGCTTTTTTTGCTGTCTGCATGTACATGATAGGCCAGTCCGGCAGTGCTATTTCTGGAATTTTAAGAATGTCCAAGAATTTAGGCAAGTCTTCCATATCTCTGAATGATGTAATATGTCCATCCCTTTGAACCTGCAGTTGAAATGGAAATTTCCATCTGTATTGAAGATTGCTCTTAATTAGTTGCTCCACCAAAGGCCTCAATGCTCTTCTGCGATCTAGCGTAAATTTTGATAAATCTTGAAAAAATAATAAGGGTTCTCCCTCATAATGAATATTTTTGTTTTGACGAGCCGCGGCCATAATTTTATCCTTTATGTGGGCAAAATGCATTTTACAAATAATGTCCCGGGGTTTTTTTAAATCTGTCTGCCTTGTCCCTGCTACTCTGTGTGCCCGATCGATAATTAGATCTTTTATTTCGATGTCTTGAGCAACCGCTTGAAAGACTTTTTGTAGCGTTGTTACAAGATCTTTTGAGCTTACTTCTTCTTTTAATCCTCTGATTCTTATATTTGATCTTCTATTTCTGTTTTCTTGCTCATCTAAATTACTTATTATTTGCTTTAATTGTTTATCTTGCTTCTGTATTTTTTCCTCCATTCTTCTAATTTCTTGTTCTGTTTTTAGGACTCTCTTATCCACTGTGTCTATTTTTTCTTGTGCTTCCTTGGTGGATTCTTTTAATTCTTGTATCTCTGTTTTATATGATTCTTCCAATCTGTGAATATATTGATCCATGTCTGCCCGAGTAGGGAGTGATCGAATATATGCCCTTATATCCCATTTCTCCTTATCCTCCTCCTTTTGTTTGTTTGTTAATCTTGTTTTGTCAATTGGTGAACTATTTCTAGGATGGCTTATTTGATCTTCTCCTGATGACCTAGATGTTGCAGATGATTCAGCTAAGTTAGATAGTTCCTGTGATGTTTGTAGATCTTGTGTCGTATGAGGGGATTGTGACTGCAATTGTTGGAAGAATTCCTTAATGTCTGTTGTTTGTATTGATTGTGCCCCTGTGGTGTTTTTATTATGAGCTTCACCTTTATCTTTTTTACCTGCTTGGTTCTGCGGTGTTTTGTTACCTTTCTTAGGTGCCATTATCCCTCCTTTTCTTTTTGTTTGCTGGACTTTTAACTATTATCCCAGGGTACGGAGGGGGAATGCTAAAAGAAAGTCCTCTTTCTTTATATTCTTTAAATTACATACAAGACACTAGTCTCTCCTTTATACAGTAAGCAATTCAGTATCCGTTCAGTGTAACACACTTCTCCTTAGGTTATTAAATAATAAGTCCTTCTTATTTCCAGAGTTAAGTATTATATTTGCAACAAGAGGAAAGAAAACAATAAAAAAAAATAAAAAAAAAAAAATTACTAGATTTATCCTTTGTATATTGCTATTGTTGCTGCTTCCAAAGTCCTACCTGTGAGCGGGTTTGGAGAGGGTTACTCACTTTTCCTTCGGCGGCTATGACTTTCGAGTATGGGTGTTCCTGAGTCTCTTCAGTCTGCCTGATCTCTGCCGTTCCGTTCCCAGGACCTCCGCCGCGGAGGGCGTCCACAAGCGAGTGACCCCGCCGTCTGCACTGCAGACTCACGGGGGTTCCCGCTCGTCCTCGCCCGTTGTCTCTCGGCTCTGTCCTGGTAGTAGTCCCGGCACTCCACAGGCAAGTTCTCTCGAGTCTCCTAGTTCTCGCGAGCGCCGCTATTCTCGCTGCCCCTTCCTCCTCTCCTTCTCTCCTCCTCCTGCTCTCCCCGCTCACTCCGCTCAGTTTGTTGCGCTCCGATATCCGAGCGATCAATCTATCTTCAGGTATGCTCCCGCTTGTTGGTTAGTTAGCGTTATCAGCTTATGGATAATATATTTGCTTTTTCAGCTTGTTTGCTTCTCCTCGTATCTGCCTCTCAGCGTGTCTGCTTGTTAGAGTGGCGGCATGCCACTATCATAGCAATAGGTAGTGACAGGTACTCTTTTTTGAAAAAATTGGGGTCTATTAGACCCTAGATTTCTCCTCTGCCCTCAAAGCATCAGACCACACCAAGATCGGTGTGATAAAATGCTTTCCCAATTTCCCAATGGCGCTGTTTACATCCGGCGAAATCTAAGTCATAAAATGCTCGTAGCTTCCGGTTTCTTAGGCCATAGAGATGTTTGGAGCCACTCTGGTCTCTGATCAGCTCTATGGTCAGCTGGCTGAATCACCGGCTGCATTTTCAGGTTCCCTGTTGAGACAGGAGAGCCAGAGAAAAACACGGAAGACGTTGGGGGGGGGGGCATTCCCTCCCACGGCTTGTAAAAGCAGTCTAGAGGCTAGTTAGCCGCTAGGATTGCTTTTACATGAAAGCCGACCGCTGGCTGAAAAGAATGATACCAAGATGATACCTAAACCTGCAGGCATCATTCTGGTATAACCACTCAAAGTTGTGAATGGCGTACCTGAAGACAAAAAAATGGTTAACAATAAAGCACAGTAAACGGTAAAGTACAAAAAATTGCATACCTGAAAAGCAAACATGATAAAACATAACAACAATAAAACATTGCAGAATAGAATACAGTAAAAAAGAGCAGAACAATAGAGAGAATAGAGAGAGAGAGAACAATAAAACAACAACTATTTTTTTTTATTTTATATTTTTGTATGTGTTTTTTTTTTTTTACACTTTTTTTTGTAACTGTAACTTTTATAACTGTAACCGGTTCCAGGTTCGGGTCTCTCAAAATGCGATGGCATCTTGGGAGACCCTGTGAAAGTGTGCCTAGTCTGTGGAATGCTGTACCCTACGCTAATACTCAACTAGTGAATGGTAGCGTTCAAAACATTCACCAATGCAAAGACCAGGATTGTCAGGACAGGAGGGACAATAATAGCGGGTGTCACGCCTATATCCGCACTTGCTGCAGACACGACATCTTTTTTTGGGGGGTTCGTTGGGTAGGGGTACTCGGGAGGACATAAAGAAAATGCCTCTCATGCAGCCGACTGCATTTGGTTGGGGATGTGAATGGGGGAAGTACGGGCGCTGCAGAAGTGGTGGGTTCCCAATTAGGATTGGCGAATGCAGCAGGAAGGGCACTATGGGCACGACGGGCCTGTGTTTGTCTTTTTGGTGGCAGCGGGACACTACTTGTGCTTGCCACCTCACCAGCTTGAACTACACTTATGGGACTCGCCACGTCACCAAGTGTTACTGCAGTGCTGGTTTGACTACGACCGGGGTGTACTAGGCCGCTGGTGCTTGCCAGTTCACCAAAACGCTACCAAAAAAACTGTTAGCGATCGCAGGATCAGGCCTGACTCTTTAGTTTAGTGTTTTGTAACTGTCAGTGATCGATCGATACTGCACTTGGGTGGGCTGGGCTGGGCCGGGCGGAGGGGCAAAACGCAGGTGCTAGCAGGTATCTGGGCTGATCCCGCTAACACTGCGTTTTTGGGAACCCTAAACTGCTGGGGACGCTAGTATAGATCTGATCGGATCAGATATTGATCCGATCAGATACTATACCACTAAGGGAGGTGTACGGTGCGTGCGTGGGTGTTAGCGGTACTGGCGCTAACCTGACACTGCCTGGGGCTGGTGCTTGCCAGTTCACCAAAACGCTACCAAGAAAACTGTTAGCGATTGCAGGGATCAGGCCTGACTCTGAACGCTTCAGTTATGCGTTTAGTGTTTTGTAAGTGACAGTGATCGATCGATACTGCACTTGGGTGGGCTGGGCGGAGGGGAAAAACGCAGGTGCTAGCAGGTATCTGGGCTGATCCCGCTAACACTGCGTTTTTGGGAACCCTAAACTGCTGGGGACGCTAGTATAGATCTGATCGGATCAGATATTGATCCGTTCAGATACTATACCACTAAGGAAGGCGTATGATGCGTGCGTGGGTGTTAGCGGTACTGGCGCTAATCTGACGCTGCCTGGGGCGACGCATAGCACCACCGGGCGATCAGGGGGCTAAACCTTTATTCGGTAATAAACGGCGGGTGCCCTGACACTATAAAAAATAAACGAACTAACCAGCGTCACCCGTAACAGTTATACGGCGATCAGTGGTGAAAGGGTTAACTAGGGGGCAATCAAGGGGTTAAAACATTTATTAGGTAGTATATGGGGGTCCCTGTCGCTATAAAACGCTGACGGCGAACCTAAATATTTACGTCCCTAACTAGCGTCACCAGCGACACTAATACAGCGATCAGAAAAATGATCGCTTAGTGACACTGGTGACGGGGGGTGATCAAGGGGTTAAAACTTTATTAGGGGGGGTTAGTGGGGTACCCTAGACCTAAAGGGGGGTAATACTAACTGTCCCAACACTGTAACTGTCACAAACTGACACTATGCAGTAATCAGGAAAAAAAAAAAAAAAAAAACCTGCTTGGTGTCAGTTTGTGACAGGGGGGGGGGTGATTGGGGGGGATCGGGGGGTGATGGGGGGGGGGGATCGGGGTGTTTTGTATGCCTGGCATGTTCTACTGTGTTGTGTTGTGTTTGTGCACTTACATTCCAGTCTTCTCTCCTCGGCCCGGAACGGAAAATACCGAGCCGAGGAGAGATGACATCATTTCCTCTGCCTCTGTGTACAATACAGAGGCAGGGAAATGATCCCATTGGCTGGGAGCGATCGCGAGGGGGGGGCCACGAATGGATGGCCTCCCCCTCACCACCGATCGCCGGGGAAGATTTGCCGACCGCCGCAGGCACCGGGGGGGGTCCGATAGGACCCCCCACCCGCGGGCAGGCAGGGACGTACAGGTAAGCCCTTTTGCCTGCCCGTGCCGCTCTGTCGACGTACATCTGTGTGCGGCGATCGACAACTGGTTAAAGGAAAAAATCTCATTTAAAACTGCTTGCGGGTTTAATGTAATGTCGGGTCCTGGCAATATGGATGAAAATCAGTGAGACAAACGGCATGGGTACCCCCCAGTCCATTACCAGGCCCTTTGGGTCTTGTATGGATATTAAGGGGAACCCCGCACCCAAATTAAAAAAGGAAAGGTGTGGGGCCACCAGGCCCTATATACTCTGAACAGCAGTATACAGGCGGTGCAAACAAGACAGGGACTGTAGGTTTGTTGTTAAGTAGAATCTCTTTGTAATTTTGAACGGGTACATTTTTAACGTGTTTAGCTCCAGCCAAAAAATCTTTTTTGAGCTTTTTGGAAAACATAGGGAAGGGTTATCACCCCTGTGACATTTGTTTTGCTGTCTTTCCTCCTCTTCAGAAGATTTCACCTCACTTTTGTCCCAATGACAAATGTTTTTTGAAAATTAGGGTTTTTTTGTGGAACAAGGATTGGAAAGCATCAGTGGAAAGGAGAAATGTTTTTCCCATATTAACTCTTACAGGAGAGAATTTCCCTTCCTAGGGGTAGATTTCATCTCATTTCCTGTTGTCTCCTTCTGTTTGCAAGTAGGAGTCATTTGTAAGTTAGATGTTTGAAAGTAGGGGCCTGCTCAGGGGCTTATACTCAGCAGAAATTTGGGCCTTAGGTGGTGTTGTGGCCACAACACTGTAAGCCCTCACAGGGCCCTGCTGTGAAATATTAGATCAAGAATTGTAATTACATGCCCCTGTTGAACAGTGGCAGAAAAACTGGGCCTTTGGTGGTGGTGGTGGTGCTGGTGCCACAACACTGTAAGTCCTCACTCGCTCTTGGTGGGTGCAGAAATGGGCCCTGCTGTGAAATATTAGATCAAGAATTGTAATTATATGCCCCTGTTGAACAGGGGCAGAAAAATTGGGCCTTTGGTGGTGGTGGTGGTGGTGCTGGTGCCACAACACTGTAAGTCCTCCCTCGCTCTTGGTGGGTGCAGAAATGGGCCCTGCTGTGAAATATTAGATCAAGAATTGTAATTACATGCCCCTGTTGAACAGGAGCTGAAAAATTAGGCCTTAGGCACTGGTGCTGGTGCCACAACACTGCAACCCCTCACAGACACTCTAGTTGGTACGCAGGAACGAGCCCTGCTGCAAAGTATTGCATCAAAAATTGTAATTACACGCCCCTGTTAAACAGGGGCAGAAAAATTGGGCCTTAGGCACTGGTGCTGGTGCCACAACACTGCAACCCCTCACAGACACTCTAGTTGGAACGCAGGAACGAGCCCTGCTGCAAAGTATTGCATCAAAAATTGTAATTACACGCTCCTGTTAAACAGGGGCAGAAAAATTGGGCCTTATGCCGCGTACACACGGTCGGACTTTCCGGCATACTTGGTCCGGCGGACCAGAGTGTGCCGGACAATCCGCCCGTGTGTAGGCGGCGGCGGACTTTTCCGGCGGACTTCTTCCCAAAAGCCCGCCGGACCTAGATTTGAAGAAAGTTTCAAATCTTTCCGTCGGACTCAGTTTCGGGCGGAAAGTCCGCTCGTGTGTGTGCTGGTCCGACGGAAAGCCCGCTCGTGTGTAGGCTGGTCCGACAGACCAAATACGACACGAGGGCAGGGTATTGCATCTCGCGCTCGCTGCAATAGGAAAAACAAATCTTCCTATTGCGGCGAGCGCGGGGCATACCAGGCCCTTAGGTCTGGTATGGATTATAAAGGGGAACCCCTACGCCGAAAAAACGGCGTGGGGCCCCCCTAAAATCCATACCAGACCCCGATCCGAGCACGCAGCCTGGCCGGTCAGGAAAGGGGGTGGGGATGAGCGAGCGCCCCCCCCCCTCCTGAACCGTACCAGGCCGCATGCCCTCAACATGGGGGGTGGGTGCTTTGGGGGAGGGGGGCGCCCTGCGCCCCCCCCAAAAGCACCTTGTCCCCATGTTGACGAGGACAAGGGCCTCTTCCCGACAACCCTGGCCGTTGTAAGTGGTCCCTAAAACCCCCCTAAAACGTCACAGTCCCAGCATGCTCAAGGACTGTGACATCATATGGGGGCGGGGTCTCCGCCTATATAAGTCACAACGCAGCCCTCAGAGACCAGTCCAGCCGGAGAGAGCGTCGTGTCAACATCTGGGGGAAGAGAAGAGAAGAGAAGCCAAGAAGCCAAGAAGTCCGGACCTCCGCTGGCAATAGAGCTACATGAAGACAGCGGAGGGGCCGGCCGAAGACCTGCGACACCGGGAGAAGAGGCCGGAGAGCGGAGAAGAACCAATCGGACGCCGGGAGAAGATGAAGCGGAGGGACCCCCGAAGCCGGAAGAAGACCCCCGAAGCCGGAGGAAGATCCCCCCCCCCCCCGGAGCTGTTTAATAAAATATTTTAAAAACCTGTGTAGTGTGTTTTATTACTTACACTTTTTTCCTAGGTAAATGGGTAGGGGTACCATGTACCCCATACTCATTTACATAGGGTGGGGGGCCGGGATCTGGGGGCCCCCTTATTAAAGGGGGCTCCCAGATTCCGATAAGCCCCCCGACAACCAACGGCCAGGGTTGTCGGGAAGAGGCCCTTGTCCTCATCAACATGGGGACAAGGTGCTTTGGGGGGGGGGCGCAGGGCGCCCCCCTCCCCCAAAGCACCCACCCCCCATGTTGAGGGCATGCGGCCTGGTACGGTTCAGGAGGGGGGGCGCTCGCTCGTCCCCACCCCCTTTCCTGACCGGCCAGGCTGCGTGCTTGGATCGGGGTCTGGTATGGATTTTAGGGGGGGCCCCACGCCGTTTTTTCGGTGTAGGGGTTCCCCTTTATAATCCATACCAGACCTAAGGGCCTGGTATGCCCCACGACGGGGCTCGCAAGGTGTCAATCTCGCCGATAAAAGCGGCAAGATTGACATCCTTTTCTAGTCCCGTCGCACCTGAGTCACGTTCAAAATGAACGGACTTGTCCGTGTGTGGGCAAGTCCGTTCATTCTGAAAGTCCGCCGGAACTCCGGCGAAAGTCCGTCGGAAAGACGGGCGGACTTAGCCCGCCGGAAAGTCCCGGCGTGTGTGGGCAAGTCCGTCCGTTTTAAAGTCCGGCGCACCTGGCAGACAAAGTCCGTCGGAAAGTGTGCCGGACTAAGTAGGATAGAAAGTCCGACCGTGTGTACGCGGCATTAGGCACTGGTGCTGGTGCCACAACACTGCAACCCCTCAAAGACACTCTAGTTGGAACGCAGGAACGAGCCCTGCTGCAAAGTATTGCATCAAAAATTGTAATTACACGCCCCTGTTAAACAGGGGCTGAAAAATTGGGCCTTAGGCACTGGTGGTGGCGCCCAGAACCAAAAATGTTCTTACAAGCTATCAGTGTGATCATTGAGGAGGAAGAGGATAATTACTCAGGGATAGTCACTCAGCATCAGCATAGGCAGTCTTTGAAGGGATCTGAGATTTCAAAAAAAATTATTCGGTTACATCAGCATCAGGTGCTTGGTAGCTGGTGGTGATCCAAGACTGATTCATTTTTATGAAGGTCAGTCGATCGACTGAGTCGGTGGACAGACGCACCCTGTGATCGGTTACCACGCCTCCAGCAGCACTGAATGTGCGTTCCGAAAGAACGCTGGATGCAGGACAGGCCAGTAGCTCAATTGCATACTGTGCAAGTTCTGGCCAGTGATCCATCCTCAAGACCCAGTAACCCAGAGGATTTTCGGTGGGAAAGGTGTCCAAATCTGATCTTGCCCCTAGGTATTCCTGCACCATGTAAAACAGACGCTGGCGATGGTTGCTGGAACCGATCATACCTTGGGGCTGCGGACCAAAAAATTGTCTGAACGCATCGGTCAGACGGCCACCTTCTCCACCGCTCCTTCTTTGACTGACTGAAGCCTCAGCAACACGTTGTCCAGAAACAGGAGTTTGTAACCTCCCAGTCTCTGGGAACGCGTTGCACAGACCTTTCTGCAAGGCCTCCCGAAGATGTTTCATCCTCTGCTCCCTCTGCGATGGCAAGATAAGGTCCGCAACCTTACCCTTGTAACGTGGATCAAGGAGGGTTGCCAGCCAGTATTGGTCCTTCTCCTTGATACCACGAATACGAGGATCCTTACGCAGGCTTTGCAGGATCAGGGAGGCCATGCAGCGTAGGTTTGCTGAGGCATTCGGTCCGGAGTCCTCTGGGTCACTAAGGACGACATGGTCCGCAGCCACCTCCTCCCAGCCACCTACAAGTCCTGCTGATGCTGAGTGCCAGGCTCCAGCTCCATACTGACACAATCTTCCTCCTCCTCCTCCTCCTCCTCGTCCTCTTCCTGTGTGATCGGGGGCACGCAGGAACACTGTCTGGATAAAGGGGGCCTTGAGAGCTAAGGAAGTCCTCCTCTTCCTGCCTCTGTTCTGCCTCAAGTGCCCTGTCCATTATTCCACGCAGCGTGTGCTCCAACAGGTGGACAAGGGGGACAGTGTCACTGATGCATGCACTGTCACTGCTCACCATCCTCATGGCCTCCTCAAATGGTGACAGGACAGTACATGCATCCCTGATCATGGCCCACTGGCGTGGGGAAAAAAAAACAAGCTCCCCTGAGCCTGTCCTGGTGCCATAGTCGCACAGGTACTCATTGATGGCCCTCTGCTGCATGTGCAGCCGCTGCAGCATGGCCAACGTTGAGTTCCACCTGGTGGGCATGTCACAGATTAGGCGATTTTTGGGCAGGTTAAACTCCTTTTGGAGGTCCGTCAGCCGAGCACTGGCATTATATGACCGGCGGAAATGCACACAGACTTTCCTGGCCTGCCTCAGGACATCCTGTAAGCCCGGGTACCTGCCCAAGAACCGCTGCACCACCAAGTTAAGGACGTGAGCCAAACAGGGCACATTGGTCATTTGTCCCTGTCGGAGGGCAGAGAGGAGGTTGGTGCCATTGTCGCAAACCACCATTCCTGCCTTAAGTTGGCGTGGCGTCAACCACCTCTGAACTTGCCCCTGCAGAGCTGACAGAACCTCTGCCCCAGTGTGGCTCCTGTCCTCCAAGCACACCAGCTCAAGCACCGCATGGCATCTTTTGGCCTGCGTACTTGCGTAGCCCCTTGAACGCCTACGGAGCACCGCTGGTTCCGAGGACAAAGCACAGGAAGAGGCCATGGAGGAAGAAGAAGAGGAGGGGGTGGAGGAGAGAGGTGTGTCACAATCATTAGCATTTTGGAGGTGTGGTGGCGGAACAACCTCCAACACTACTGCACCTTGTCCTGCATCCTTCCCAGCTGCCAGCAGAGTCACCCAATGCGCCGTGAAACTTAGGTAACGTCCCTCTCCATGCCTGCTGGACCATGAGTCAGCGGTAATATGCACCTTACCGCTGACCGCCCTGTCCAGCGAGGCATGGACATTGCCTTCCACATGCCGGTAGAGAGCCTGAATCGCCTTCCGTGAGAAAAAGTGGCGTTTGGGTACCTGCCACTGAGGAACCGCACATTCCACAAACTCACGGAAGGGGGCAGAGTCTACCAAATGAAAAGGCAGCAGTTGAAGTGCTAGCAATTTTGCCAAGCTAGCATTCAACCGCTGGGCATGTGGGTGGCTGGGAGCAAACTTCTTTCGGCGGTGCAGCAGCTGGGGCAGGGAAATTTGCCTGGTACAATCTGACGTCGGTGTACCAAAAGCAGATTGCCCACAAGTACTTGGCTGTGACACACCTAATTCTACACCTTCATTCCTCTCAGTGCAGGTCTCAGAGAGGACTGAAGGTCTAGTGGGGTTGGAAATCTCAGCTGATGAGGAGCAAGGAGAGGTCCTCTTTGTTCTTTGGTGTGGGTCTTTTAGATACGCTTGCCAACGAACTGCATGGCAGGTCAACATATGTCTGGTCAAGCATGTGGTACCCAAGCGGGAGATGTTTTGGCCACGCGAGATACGCTTGAGACATATGTTGCAAATAGCAGCGGTGCGATCTGATGCACTCGTCTCAAAAAAGGCCCACACCAAAGAACTTTTTGAATAACGTGCAGAGACTGCAGCGCCCTGCACATGTGGAGCTTTGGGGTGTGATGCAGTCAATGTGCTGCCCTTAGGCTGGCCCCTGGAGGGCATCCTGCCTCGTTGGTGATGTGCCGCCTCCTCCTCCTCCTCCTCCTCCTCCTCCTCCTCTCTCCTACCAGGCACCCATGTTGAGTCAGTGACCTCATCATCCCCTCCCTCCTCATCACTGGAGCAAACCTGGCAGTATGCTGCAGCAGGGGGAGCATGACTGCCAGATTGCTGTCCTTCTTGGGCACCCCCTCTGTCCGTGCTCATGTTACTGCCTTCATCGAGCTCAGTATCATCATCAGAGCCTTCCAAAAGCTGGGCATCCTCCTGGAGCATGTACCCAACACTGTGGTCAAACAGTTCGAGGGACTCCTCAGGAGGACATGGTGGGGCTAGGGAAGGAGTCACTGATGACATTGAGCCGAGGCAAGAGGCCGCTGCTTTGCCAGACAAAGTACTCTGGGCATGGGTGAGAGAGGATGAGGAGGATGAGGACGGTTTGGTCATCCACTCGACCAAGTCTTCCGCATGTTGCGGCTCAACACAGCCAGCTGCCGAAAAAAAGGCCAAGCGTGTCCCACGGCCACGTGCTGATGAGGATGCACCGTCTCCACGACCAGCACTAGACACAGAGCCTGCTTGCCCTCTCTTATTGGCTTGTGAATGTCTGCCTCTCCTTCTTGGCCTTCCAGACATACTAATGGCCTGTAGCTGCACTAAGCTGGGATATATATATATATATATATATATATATATATATATATATATATATATATTTACTGATACTGCAGCTAGCAAAATCAACTGCCTGCCTGTAGTATGAGAACACCACCAACCTTCTACAGGTAGCTTTAGCTGAACACTGTGCAGAGCTCGCAAAAAAATAACTTGTAGGTTTAGCTGAACACTGTGAGGTGGACGCACCACACTAACTTGTAATTTTAGCTGAACACTGTGAGCAGGACGCACTGCACTAACTGTAAATAGTCTAGATGCCTGACTGTGGTACTAATAGGATCAAAATAACACCAGCAATTTTATTCAGGTAGCTGTAAATACTGTAACAAGACAAGCCTGCCTGTCAGTAAGAAGATAACAGGAACGGATCTAGCTGAACACTGTGAGCAGGACGCACTGCACTAACTTATAGTTTTAGCTAAACACTGTGAGCAGGACGCATTGCACTAACTTGTAGCTTGAGATGAACACTGTGCAGAGGTCTCACTACACCAACTTGTAGTTTTAGCTGAACACTGTGAGCAGGACGCACAGCACTAACTTGTAGTTTTAGCTGAACACTGTGAGCAGGACGCACAGCACTAACTTGTAGTTTTAGCTGAACACTGTGAGCAGGACGCACAGCACTAACTTATAGTTTTAGCTAAACACTGTGAGCAGGACGCACTGCACTAACTTGTAGCTTGAGATGAACACTGTGCAGAGGTCTCACTACACCAACTTGTAGTTTTAGCTTAACACTGTGAGCAGGACGCACAGCACTAACTTGTAGTTTTAGCTGAACACTGTGAGCAAAACGCACTGCACTAACTTGTAGCTTGAGATGAACACTGTGCAGAGGTCTCACTACACCAACTTGTAGTTTTAGCTGAACACTGTGAGCAGGACGCACAGCACTAACTTGTAGTTTTAGCTGAACACTGTGAGCAAAACGCACTGCACTAACTTGTAGCTTGAGATGAACACTGTGCAGAGGTCTCACTACACCAACTTGTAGTTTTAGCTGAACACTGTGAGCAGGACGCACAGCACTAACTTGTAGTTTTAGCTGAACACTGTGAGCAGGACGCACTGCACTAACTTGTAGCTTTAGATGAACACTGTGCAGAGGTCTCACTACACCAACTTGTAGGTTTAGCTGAACACTGTGAGCAGGACGCACAGCACTAACTTGTAGTTTTAGCTGAACACTGTGAGCAAAACGCACTGCACTAACTTGTAGCTTGAGATGAACACTGTGCAGAGGTCTCACTACACCAACTTGTAGGTTTAGCTGAACACTGTGAGCAGAACGCACTGCACTAACTTTAAATAGTCTAGCTGCCTGACTGTGGTACTAATAGGATCAAAAGAACACCAGTAATTTTCTTCAGGTAGCTGTAAATACTGTAACAAGACAAGCCTGCCTGTCAGTAGGAAGATAACTGGAACGGATCTAGCTGAACACTGTGAGCAGGACGCACTGCACTAACTGTAAATAGTCTAGCTGCCTGACTGTGGTACTAATAGTATCAAAAGAACACCAGCAATTTTCTTCAGGTAGCTGTAAATACTGTAACGAGACAAGCCTGCCTGTCAGTAGGAAAATAACAGGAACGGATCTAGCTAAACTGAATACAGTGTATATATATATATATATGCAACACCTGGGATGCATATATATATATACACAATACACTGTAAGTGCAGCTAAACTGACTGACTGTTCTGCCTAATCTATCTAACTCAAATCAAATGTCACTGTCTGTCTCTCTCTCTCTCTGAATGAACGCCGGAACACACACTACACAGGGCCGCCGTGCAGGCGGCCTTATATAGTGTGGGGCGTGTACTAAATCCCCTGAGCCATAATTGGCCAAAGCCTCCTTGGCTTTGGCCAATTACGGCTCTCTGTTCAGAGGGCGCTGTGATTGGCCAAGCATGCGGGTCATAGTGCATGCTTGGCCAATCATCAGCCAGCAATGCACTGCGATGCCGCAGTGAATTATGGGCCGTGACGCGCCACAAGAATTTGGCGCGAACGGCCCATATCGTTCGCAATTCGGCGAACGGGCGAACAGCTCATCCCTAATCAACATGTACAAATACATTAGTGGTCCATACAGTGAACTTGGTGTTCAATTATTCACTTTAAGGTCATCACAGAGGACAAGGGGGCACTCTTTACGTCTAGAGGAAAAAAGATTTCATCTCCAAATACGGAAAGATTTCTTCACAGTAAGAGCTGTGAAAATGTGAAATAGACTCCCTCCAGAGGCGGTTCTGGCCAGCGCAGTAGATTGCTTTAAAAGGGGCCTAGATTCTTTCCTAAATGTACATAATATAACTGGGTACTAACGTTTATAGGTAAATTTGATCCAGGGAAAATCTGATTGCGTCTCTGGGAATCAGGAAGGTATTTGTTCCCCTGCTGTAGCAAATTGGAGCATGCTCTGCTGGGGTTTTTCACCTTCCTCTGGATCAACGGTGGGTGAAGTATTTTGTATATGGGAATGTATTTTTCTTGGTTGAACTAGATGGACTTGTGTCTTTTTTCAACCTGACTAACTATGTGACTATATACAGTATGTAACTATGCAACTGTCTTGGCTGCTGGAGGTAAACTGTCAAACAAACCCTTGATTTTCTTGAGTTTTGTGAGTGCTTTTAATTGACGCTGATCTCAGACAAGTGATCCATGTGTTAGTTTCTCTTGTAGGAGGAGACTACAAATAAAAAAATAGATATATTCTTGAACATGAAAGCAAATTTTAATCCACATTTCTTCCCAAGACTGCTGTTTTTTTTTAAATACTGCTTTCTTTTTTTTTTTTAGGACTCTCACTATCAGTTTTCATTTGAAGGGAAAGATAAAATAAAGAAACTGGAGCAAGAGGCAGGAAAAAGAAAAAAAGCTGAACTGACAGAAATTTCAAAAATGTTAGAAAAGGTGTATTCTTTTTCTTTGTATACTGTATGTACTTGTATATACATTATGTGAGTCTAGAATCACATCTATGTGTTTGCAGTTTCAGGTGCGTTTTGCGGTGCTTTTAAACCCGTTTTTATATGCGTTTTTGCATGCAGTTTTCATGCATTTTGCCTTCTTTTTTCTCTTTAAACACACTGTATATACCTGGTTGCTAAGGAGCAGGCTGAAAATCCGGCTGCCGTGTCCTTAAAGCGGAGTTCCACCTATTTAAAAGTCAGTAGCTACAAAAAGTGTAGATACTGACTTTTAATAATCGGACACTCACCGGTCCCACGGTCCAGCAATGTGGGTGAACAAAGCCTCTCCCCCTCCTCTCTGCGCCTCCAGCATTGTAACTGTGGGCGCCCAGCTGTGGCCTCACAGCCAGGCACGCACTGCGCATGTGCAAGCAGCGCTGCACGCTGTGAATGGCTGGGCAATCTTCTGGGACCTGTGACGTGTCACAGAAGATTGCAGGGAAGGAAGGGGGAGGTGTGAACTTCCTTCCGGCACCCTGGAGCCCCAGGATCAAGTGGGAGCTGGATACCTCTAAGAAGAGGGTAACCGCTCCCCCCCCCCCAAAAAAAATGTGGCATGTCAGGGGGTCACCATCACTTAAAGCGGAAGTTCCATTTTTTTGGTGGAACTCTGCTTAAACAACCGATGAGTCATCAGCTGTCATCAACATGGGTAGGGGTGCTTTGGGGTGGAGGGGCAGAGCTACAGATTTGAAATTGAGTACAGTTTAACCAGGTGCCACCCGCCGCACGCCGATGTACGTCGGCAGGGCTTACCTGTACGCCCTGCCTCCCAGCTTACGGACGGGCCGATCGGGCCCCCCCCCGTGCCTGCGGCGGGCGGATTCGTTACAGGAGCGATCCGTGCTGAGGGGGAGGCCTCCGATTCATGGTCACCCCCTCACGATCGCTCTTGACGAATGGAATGCTTCCTCTGCTTCTGTAATGTAAACAGAAGCAGAGAAAGTGATGTCATCTCTCCTCGTGTCGGTCTTTTCGTTCCGGCGCCGAGGAGAGAAGACATCAAGTAAGTCTGCACCAACACTACACATACAGTAGAACATGTAGGCACACAAATCACCCCCCAATCACCCCTGATCACCCCCCCTGCACCCCCTGTCACAGTGACACCAATAGCAGTTTTTATTTTTTTTACTGATTACTGCATTGGTGTCATTTGTGACTGTTATATGTGTTAGGGCAGTTAGTGGTAGGCCCCTTTAGGTTTAGGGTACCCCCTAACCCCCCCTAATAAAGGTTTAACCCCTTGATCACCCCCTGTCACCAGTGTCACTAAGCGATCTTTTTTCTGATCGCCGTATTAGTGTCACAGGTGGCGCAAGTTAGCCAGGTAAGTACTTAGGTTCACCGTCAGCTTTATATAGCGTCAGGTACCCCCATATACTACCTAATAAAGGTTTAAACCCCCTGATTGCCCCCTAGTTAACCCTTTCACCAGTGATCACTGTATAACTGTTACGGGTGAGGCTGGTTAGTTAGTTTGTTTTTTATACCCGCCGTTTATTACCCAATAAAGGTTTAACCCCCTGATCGCCCGGCAGGTGATATAAGTTAGGTTTAAGTGTCAAATAGGGTCTGCGTCGCCCCAGGCAGCGTCAGGTTAGTGCCAGTAACGCTAACACCCACGCACGCAGCATACACCTCCCTTAGTGGTATAGTATCTGAACGGATCAATATCTGATCTGATCAGATCTATACTAGCGACCCCAGCAGTTTAGGGTTCCCCAAAACGCAGTGTTAGCGGGATCAACCCAGATACCTGCTAGCACCTGCATTTTGCCCCTCTGCCCAGCCCAGCCCACCCAAGTGCAGTATCCCTTGTCACTTACAAAACACTAAAAACACATAACTGCAGCATTCGCCGAGTCAGGCCTGATCCCTGTGATCGCTAACAGTTTTTTTGGTAGTGTTTGTTACATTTGCTGACAGTCTAGGAGCTTTTTTACCTGTGAGTCTCACTACTGTACCAGTGAATTTAGAGCCCAAAATGGCAAATCGAAGGTACACTAGTGAAGAGGCCTACATGTTTCTGAGCAAGACAGATAGTGAAGAAGAAGTCACTCATCTGTCAGATTCAGGCTCAGAATATGAATTACGATACGGTTTTATTGTTCTCTCTCTCTCTATATTCTCTCTCTTTTGTTCTGCTCTTTTTTACTGTATTTTATTCTGCAATGTTTTATTGTTTTTATGTTTTATCATGTTTGCTTTTCAGGTATGGAATTTTTTTATACTTTACTGTTTACTGTGTTTTCTTGTTAACCATTTTTTTGTTTTCAGGTACGCCATTCAGCTGCAGCGCAGATTTATCCATCTTGACAGCATCAGCGTTTGCTCCCACGATACATAAAGCCGTGACTCCAGCGCTGTCGGAGGTGATTTCACCACCACAGTTAAAAAAAGAGCATATATGCTGAAGCATGGGTGCAGCAGGGGTGGAGGAGCGATTTGCTCCTAACTTTTGGGGCGGATGCCCCTATGCTTTGGCATATATATTTTAGGCACAAGTTGCGTTAAAAAATGTTTTATTTTTTACTATGATTTTTTTGTATTTGCTTTGCAGGTATGGTATGTCTTACTGTTATACTGTAATGTTACTTTGTTTTATTGTTAACCATCATTTGCTTAGCAGGTACGCCATTCAGCTGCAGCGTGGATTTATTTATCTTGACAGCAACAGCGTTTGCTCCCACGATACATAAAGCCCTGACTCCAGCGCTGTAGGAGGTGATTTCACCACCACAGTTAAAAACGGTGCATGTATGCCCATCATTAGAAGTGGGTGTGGGTGGATAAAGGGAGGTATTCTAGTGGTGGGCATACCCACCGAACAATCTCTTTTTTCATGCAGCCCACAGGCTGCATGAAAAAAAACATTACAATATATGCCCAACAAGGACCAGCAACGTACTCGTATGTTGCTGGACTCTGAATGGTTATACCAGAATGATGCCTGCGGGTTTAGGTATCATCTTGGTATCATTCTTTTGCAGCCAGCAGTCAGCTTTTATGTAAAAGCAATCCTGGCGGCTAATTAGCCTCTAGACTGTTTTTACAAGCAGTGGGAGGGAATGCCCCCCCCCACCATCTTCCATGGCTTTCTCTGGCTCTCCTGTCCCAACAGGGAATCTGAGAATGCAGCCGGTTGTTCCGCCAGCTGACCATAGAGCTGATCAGAGAACAGAATGGCTCCAATCATCTCTATGGCCTAAGAAACCGGAAGCTACGAGCATTTCATGACTTAGATTTCGCCAGATATAAACAACACCATTGGGAAATTGGGAAAGCATTTTATCACACCGATCTTGGTGTGGTCAGATGCTTTGAGGGCTGAGGAGAGATCTAGGGTCTAATAGACCACATTTTTTTCAAAAAAGAGTACCTGTCACTACCTATTGCTCTCAAAGGGGATATTTACACTCCCAGAGATAACAATAAAAATGATAAAAAAAATATATAAATGAAAGGAACAGTTTAAAAATAAAACAAAAAAGCAAAATAAATAATACATTTTTAAAAAAAAAAAAAAGCACCCCTGTCCCCCCCTGCTCTCGCACCCCTGTCCCCCCCTGCTCTTGCGCAAAGGCGAACACAAGCGTCGGTCTGGCGTCATATGTAAACAGCAATTGCACCATGCATTTGAGGTATCACCACTAAGGTCAGATTGAGGGCAGTAATTTTAGCAGTATACCTCTTCCGTAAATCTAAAGTGGTAACCTGTAAAGATGTTTAAAGGCTTTTAAAAATGTATGTAGTTTGTCGCTGCTGCACGTTTGTGCGCAATGTTAAAGCATGTCGTGTTTGGTATCCATGTACTCGGCCTAAGATCATATTTTTTATTTCATCAAACATTTTGGCAATATAGTGTGTTTTAGTGCATTAAAATTTTAAAAAGTGTGTTTTTTCCAAAAAAAATGTGTTTGAAAAATCGCCGCGCAAATACTGTGTAAAAAAAAAAATTAAACACCCACCATTTTATTCTGTAGGTCCTTTGCTTTAAAAAAAATGTATAATGTTTGGGGGTTCAAAGTAATTTTCTTGCAAAAAAAAAAAGATATATTTTCATGTAAACAAAAAGTGTCAGAAAGGGCTTTGTCTTCAAGTGGTTGGAAGAGTGGGTGATGTGTGACATAAGCTTCTAAATGTTGTGCATAAAATGCCAGGACTGTTCAAAACCCTCCCAAATGACCCCATTTTGGAAAGTAGACACCCCAAGCTATTTGCTGAGAGGCATGTCGAGTCCATGGAATATTTTATATTTTGACACAAGTTGCGGAAAAAAGAAATTTTTTTTTTGCACAAAGTTGTCACTAAATGATATATTGCTCAAACATGCCATAGGCTTATGTGAAATTACACCCCAAAATACATTCTGTTGCTTCTCCTGAGTATGGGGATACCACATGTGTGAGACTTTTTGGGAGCCTAGCTGCGTACAGGACACCAAAAACTAAGCACCGCCTTTAGGCTTTCAGAGGGTGTAAATTTTTGATTTCACTCCTCACTGCCTATCACAGTTTCGGAGGCCATGGAATGCCCAGATGGCACAAAACCCCCCAAATTACCCCATTTTGGAAAGTAGACACCCTAAGCTATTTGCTGAGAGGTATGGTGAGTATTTTGCAGATCTTGCTTTTTGTCACAACGTTTTGAAAATTGAAAAAAGAAAAATAATTTTTTCTTTTTTTTCTTCATTTTCAAAAACAAATGAGAGCTGCAAAATACTCACCATGCCTCTCTGCAAATAGCTTGGGGTGTCTACTTTCCAAAGTCATTTGGGGGGGTTTTGTGCTATCTTGGCATTTTATGGCCTTTGAAACTGTGATAGGTAGTGGGGAGTGAAATCAAAAATTTACGCCCTTTACGAAATCCTGATGGCGGTGATTGGTTTTCCGGGGCCCCGTACGTGGCTAGGCTCCCAAAAAGTCCCACACATGTGGTATCCCCATACTCAGGAGAAGCAGCAGAATGTATTTTGGGGTGTAATTGCACATATGCCCATGGCATGTTTGAGCAATATATCATTTAATGACAACTTTGTGCAAAAATAAAGTTTGTCATTTTCCCGCAACTTGTGGCAAAATATAAAATATTCCATGGACTCAACATGCCTCTCAGCAAATAGCTTGGGTTGTCTACTTTCCAAAATGGGGTCATTTGTCTGGGTTTTGTGCCATATTGGCATTTTATGGCCTTCAAAACTGTGATAGGTAGTGAGGAGTGAAATCAAACATTTGCGCCCTGTGTGAGCAATATATCATCTAGTGACAACTTTTTGTAAAAAAATCACTTGGGACAAAAAAATAAAATATTCAATGGGCTCAACATGCCTCTTAGCAAATAGCTTGGGTTGTCTACTTTCCAAAATTGGGTCATTTGGCTCGGTTTTGTGCCATCTTGGCATTTTATGGCCTTCAAAACTGTGATAGGTAGTGAGGAGTGAAATCAAACTTTTACGCCCTGTGTGAGCAATATATCATTTAGTGACAACTTTTTGTAAAAAAATCACTTGGGACAAAAAATAAAATATTCAATGGGCTCAACATGCCTCTTAGCAAATTCCTTAGGATGTCTACTTTTCAAAATGGGGTAATTTGTGGGGTTATCTACTGCCCTGCCATTTTAGCACCTCAAGAAATGAGATAGGCAGTCATAAACTAAAAGCTGCGTAAATTCCAGAAAATGCACCCTAGTTTGTAGACGCTATAACTTTTGCGCAAACCAATAAATATACGCTTATTGACATTTTTTTACCAAAGACATGTGGCTAAATACATTTTGGGCTAAATGTATGACTAAAATTGAGTTTATTGGATGTTTCTTATAACAAAAAGTAGAAAATATCAATTTTTCAAAATTTTCGGACTTTTTGTTTATATCGCAAAAAATAAAAATCGCAGAGGCAATCAAATGCCATCAAAAGAAAGCTCTATTTGTGGGGAAAAAAGGATGCAAATTTCGTTTGGGTACAACATTGCATGACCGCGCAATTACCAGTTAAAGCAGCGCAGTGCCAAATTGTAAAAAGTCCTCTGGTCTTTGGCCAGCCAAAGGGCTGAAGTGGTTAACAGTTTAGAAATTGAAATACCTAAGATTTGGAAGGTGCTGGGGGCATTACTGAGGCCAAAGGGCATGTGATTAAACTCGAACAGTCCCAGGGGTGTAATATAGGTTTTACCCTGGTCTTGGTTCCATACCGTGACAGTAGCCACTACCAGGTCCAAGGTCATTGGTGGAGAAGAGCTTGGCTAGTCCAAGAGCCATTAAGGATTCTTCAACCCAAGAAAGGGGGTAAGCGTCCCTACGGGTATATGCATTAAGCTTTGATAGCCCACACAGAACCATAGACTGTTGTCTTTCTTGCACACAAGTAGAATTGCTTATTGCCCACCTTCCACAACACTACCTTATATCTCTATGGACACTTTCACACCCATATTTGCAGCTCCGTCACGCCCTGCAGGCGCAACCTGGCACTGTTTTCTTGAAGTAAATCCATTTCGGGTGCTAACAATGGTTACATCTGCAACATTGACAAAGAAAAGTTTCATAGGGGATCTTTATTTTGCTATTTTGACTGCTAATAGTGCCAGTGTTTCTTTGAGGTGTGACTAGAGCTCAGGAGCAGTGGACAGAAGCTCTTGAGGTTTTTCCCCTAGTTTCCGTATCTCCATCTTAAAAACGTACTTTATTGTAGTACATAGACTTTATCATACTCCACAGAAGTTGCACTTGTGGGGGCGTGCATAATCTCCTAATTGTGGTGTATGAACAATTTGGGTATATTGATACATATGTTGTGGAGATGTCTGAAGCTATTTCGGTATTTAACATGCATTGGTGATATACAGTTTGCCTATCGAACATTCTGTTTTTTGTTTTCTTCTTTATTGTTTTAAAAATCAGTAAAACTGATTGATTTAAAATAAAAAAGTTCTGAAGACCAACGGCAGCCTAATTAAAAAAAAAAAAATAAAGCTACAAATTAAATTTAGTAATTCAAAAAATACTAATGACTTTTTTTTTGCAGATATCCAATGACCTTGAGAATAGTATCTTTACAACTTACTTGCTTCCAGTTCTTCATTCATCAATACTCTCACAAAAGGTACAGTTGTATTTTTTTTCAATTGGTAATAGGTTTACACCTAAGAAAGATCTAAAAAATTTAAGTATATAGCACAATTAACAATATTAGCAAAGCAATGTTTGAAAGGGAGAAATAATTAATTACCATATTTAACAATATGGAAATTAGGGAAAACAAACTAGATGCTAGATAGTTTGCACATATAAAATGTATCTATTCAATGCTGAACGACAATAGTCAGCATGTGTACTGGGACTGTAAGAAAGGTTCAGGTTTATTTTGCTGCTTTGGTAACTTTTTTTTATCACAAACAATTTCATCTTATTGATATATGACTGCACTAATGACTGACAGCACAATAACCAGTGGCGGCCCGTAATGCAGGTTGCCCCCCCCCCCCCCAATCCATGCGTCTGGCCCCTAATCTACATGTGGGGTGCCGGACGCATGGATTCCAATGGGGTTTTTTTAATTTTTTTTTAGAAGCATGTGATTAGAGCCAGAGGCTCTTATAGGCTTTAAAAAAGGGTGGGCTCGGGTGCAGAGCACTGTGCCACAAGCCCACCTAGTTGTGTGAATATTAATTCGCTATTGTCTTCCTGATTCCCCTCCTAGCCAATCAGGAAGCGGGGCCTGAGACCCGTCACCTGATTGGCCAAGTGGAGAAGCGATCCTATTGGCCGCTAAGGAGGAGGGAGGAAATGCAGGGGAATCCGCCGTGAAGCACCAGGAGGTGGGGACGCCACCATTGCATTGCTTGTGACCTAGATGGGCTAGTGACTGACTGGCTGACTGACCTGGGGGGGTGGGGGGGCATCAGGTGGATTGTTTGCCACCCCCCACAAAAAATATACCACCAGCCACCACTGACAATAACACCAGAATTTAATCTATTCAAAGTATATTAGTTCTGTGCAAATTCATCTGCTGCTGGTGTAAATATTTTTTGTGGTATCACTGGCCAACAAATTAGAGTAATTTAAATGGGTTACTTAGAACCCCCAAACATCATACATGTTTTTTCTAACACCCTAGAGAATAAAATGGCGGTCTTTGCAATACTTTCTGTCACACTGTATTTGCGCAGCGGTCTTACAAGCGCACTTTTTTGGGAAAAAACACTTTTTTTAATTAAAAAATAAGACAACAGTAAAGTTAGCCCAATTTTTTTTTATATTGTGAAAGATAATGTTATGCCGAGTAAATTGATACCCAACATGTCACGCTTCAAAATTGCGCCCGCTCGTGGAATGGCGACAAACTTTTACCCTTAAAAATCTCCATAGGCGACGTTTAAAAAATTCAACAGGTTGTTTTGAGTTACAGAGGAGGTCTAGGGCTAAAATTATTGCTCTCACTCTACGGATCGTGGCGATACCTCACCTGTGTGGTTTGAACACCGATTTCATATGCTGGCACTACTCACGTATGCGTTCATTTCTGCACGCGATCTCGGCGGGATAGGCGTGTTTAAAATTATTTTTTTTTTTCTTATTTATTTTACATTTTATCTTTTATTTTTAACCAAAATAGACAGAATCCAGCGAGCCACCGTGAACTAATTGCCTAGAGATTATCACTAATCAGCGGCATGCGTAGAACACGTCTCATATAGCGTTCTAACAATCAGATAAATAGAAAAATACGCTGCGCTAGAAGTATGCTGTATTACGCTATGTAATAAAAAATGTGTGTGTTTCCAAACTAAAACACATGACATTTTTTTTTTAAGTATGTGCCCTCCCAAATCAAGTACCAAGTATTGGTGAATAAATGATTAAATAAATAAACAATTATAAAATAGTTGCTTCATAGTCGCACAAAGTTGTCGGAATTTCTGATCGCCAAGAATGTGGTGACGTACACCACGTACAAAGAGACTAGAAAAGGCCAGTTCAGAACCAAGCGCGGCACCCTTTGGGCTCCTTTTGCTAATCTCGTGTTAGTAAAAGTTTGGTGAGAGACGCTACGCGCTTTTTCAGACTCGTGGTTTTCAGATAGTTTCCTGCTGTTCAGTTTGTGCTTGTGGGTTTGTATCTGCTCTTCAGTGCATGCAGCAATTGACGCGTGACTCTTGTCATTCTGTTCTTGTTCGTTCGTTACTGTTTTTCAGGTCGCTCTTCACAGGCCTTGCTGTTCTTCAGTGCGTTCTGTTACTTCGTTCTGAGCAGCCGACCGTTTTCTAGCCATGTTGCTTATACGTACTCCTCGTAGAGTTCGTGCTGTGCGGAGGCTTGGTGTTGGGGTCCTGACATTGACACAAGTCCAGTCCATGAACAGGGTAGGGAGGAGTTCATGGACCAAGAATTGGTTGCTTCAGCGTGACCAGTTCTGTCATATGCCTTTGCTCCATGAGATCCGTGAGAATAATCCTGATGATTTCAGGAACTTTCTCCGGATGACGGACCCCGTATTTCACCTTTTGTTGGCTTTGCTGACCCCCTATATCAGCAGGCAGGATACCTGCATGAGGCAAGCCATCACTCCGGAGCAGAGGCTCGTCGCCACCCTGCGGTACTTGGCGACGGGGAGAAGTTCTCAACAGGCATCTCCCCCCAGGCTCTGGGGATCATTATCCCAGAGACCTGTTCTGCCATCATCCAGGTCCTGCAGAAGGAGTATATTAAGGTAAGATTTTTATCCTTTAACATCACATTTTATTGTATTTAATGTTTGATAATATATTGTATTTCTTTCCTCATTCCCTTATTACCATGATTGGAATATGCGGTGAATGTCCCCTTTGTCCTCATTCATGCTGGATTTTTATGTAATTATTTTTTTGGCCTTCATACATATTTGCCTTCACTAACCTCCCCAGCATGGTCTCCTGCCCTATATTCACCTCATGTAGTCACTTAACAATGTATTTTATCAGTTCAATAGTAGTGCTTTACCCCAAACACCCCTAAAATGTTTTGAAATGTGATTGGTGTTTCAAATACAGGCAGAGTGCCAGAGGCTTTTTTTGGGTGTCCCTAAATCATTTTGAACCCTCCCTCCCCCCAACTGCTAAGTCAGCTGATAACTGTTAAGTCGCCCCTATTTCTCCTTTGAACCCGGGTTGAACCTATGGGTGTATGGATAGAACTCTCTGATCGATCGGGTAATCAAGACACACACATGGGATGGTGAATCAAAATTACAATGGTTTACTGGGTTTGCATATATCTTATACACTTATGCCCCGTACACACGGTCGGACTTTGTTCGGACATTCCGACAACAAAATCCTAGGATTTTTTCTGACGGATGTTGGCTTAAACTTGTCTTGCATACACACGGTCACACAAAGTTGTCGGAAAATCCGATCATTCTGAACGCGGTGACGTAAAACATGTACGTCGGGACTATAAACGGGGCAGTGGCCAATAGCTTTCATCTCTTTATTTATTCTGAGCATGCGTGGCACTTTGTCCGTCGGATTGTGTACACACGATCGGAATTTCCGACAACAGATTTTGTTGTCGGAAAATTTTATATCCTGCTCTCAAACTTTGTGTGTCGGAAAATCCGATGGAAAATGTGTGATAGAGCCTACACACGGTCGGAATTTCCGACAACAAGGTCCTATCACACATTTTCCGTCTGAAAATCCGACCGTGTGTACGGGGCATAACAGAGAGAGAGAAAAACCTCCCTCTTATTATCAGCCAATGAGATTGAAGCATAGACTTTATGAAAAAATCAGCATAAATTGTCATAAATTGCATATTCTGCCTAGAGATATCCCTCAGGCTATATCTAAATATAAGTTTATATATATATGTGACCACGTATGCTAGGCAATCTGCCAATGTTCCAGACACCCAACTTCTAACATGTTATAACTTTGTTATTCATTGTCTATATTAAAATGTCAGGCTAACCACACGTACATCCTGTTCAAGTACATAGCTCGCAAATAATCTTTGCACTTCTAATTTTCTGTATAAGAAAGCAAAATACATTTGTTCTTGTATAACATATCTTAAAGCAGCACTCTAACATCCTTACAATCCCTCCTTTGATCATAACAGACGGAAAGTCTGTATTGATCACCAATATTATTCATTATACCATCTCTGTTTTGTGTAAAGCATAGAAACAAAAGAACATATTATACATGTCATTGAAAAAGCTGATAGGCAGATTGATAAGTTTCTTTTAGGGGGGGAAAGGGGGAAAAAGGATCTGGAAAGTCACTTCACCCATTTGGGGAACAGGGGGAGAACCAGAGTCTGTAGGGGGTTCCTGTTATTGAGAGAATTAGAGTTCCATTGTTTCATCTGTGGACATGTATATTTTTCAGTGATCATGGGCTTTCTTTATCCTTGATTTATGGATCCATTGTGGGCTCTGGTCAGTCAGGACTGCTGTTCTTGCAACTTTCAATACTTCAAAAGATCCTTGGAAGATCAGGCCCGTGTGTCTTCTTGCTGCTGGTTGCTTGACCAACACCCTGTCTCTGGGTATAAAAGGATGTGTTGGTTCTGTGGAAAGAGGAGGAAAGGTGACATCTACCTTGTCATAATTTTCTGTAAAGCTACTTACCAGGTTTTTCACGTACTCTTCCTGTAAAAAATATAAATTAGGTTCCTCTCCTATTTCTATCTATTTCCTCTGTGTTGGTTTTCCCATTAATATCTCATAAGGGGATAAGTCGTTTCTGGAATGGGGTGTGGTACGGATTTGGAAAAGTATTGCGGGAAGAAAAGCTAACCAGTTTATCAAAGTTCCTCCTGTCGCTTTCTTTAGTTTATCTTTATTATTTCTGTTCATCTTTTCTACTACTCCTCCTGCACTTTGGGGATAATAAGGGATGTGTAGTTTCCATTGAATACCTAACAAATCAACCTATCAGCGAGTGCTTTCCCTTTTGCTATTTCTGTTTTATCATATGAGTGCCCCCGAACCTTAATTACATTAATGTGGCAAGGAAGAAGGAGTGCTTTCAATAAAGCGTCCACATGCTATCTGTGTAAACATTCACATCCTGTCCTTCAAAGAGCTGACATGCTCTAGTAAGAGCAATTAGTTCTTCTTGTTCCGCTGAAGTTACTCGCAGTGGTTTACTTTCTAAGATAATGTCTGGGAGCATGACAACTGAGTAACCAGTCTTGTATGTGTGATCGTCAGGACGTGTACAGCTACCGTCTACAAATACATGTAAGTAATCAGGGTTGGGGGTGTCTTTTAAATCAGAACGTGGTGAAGTAGATTCTAAAAGCTGTTGATTACAGTCATTTTGAGGAATAGGATCAGTTTCTGAAAGATGCAAGAGAGAGTGTAAAAACCTGACTTGTGGTGTAGTCTCTGAATATGATTTGATTTCAAGATGTTGTATGTTAAAGAGTATAACTTCATAGCCACTTGTATGTTGTGCTGTCATGTGCTGAGTACTCATGTTCTGCATAAGGTGAACTACCGGATGTGTTGTGTATAATGTTGTCTGCCCTCCCAATGTTAATTTGGATGCCTCCTTTACAGCCATTGCACAAGCCCCGAGAGCTTGAAGGCAAGAGGGCATCCCCTGAACCTGCACGAGTAATTTTTTTTACAGATATGCAACTGGTCTCAAAACCCCACCATGTCGTTGTGCTAGAATTCCTGCAAACGCTGGACCTGAGACTACACAATATAAACAGAATAGTTTATTATGGTCAAGTAGACCTTGAGAGGGACACAGTGAGGGTGGCAAATGCTTGTAGCATTTCCTCAGTCCAATTAATCATTTTTGGAGAGCCCAACAACGTAGCTGCTCTAAGGATCGAATCCCAGTGTGAGCAATCAGGTATCCATTGTCTGCAGTAGACAATTGAGCTGAGGAAGGAGAGAAGCGCGGCCTTCTCCTTCAGGGGACTGAGGCATGTAAGTACTTTGACCCGAGCCGGTGACACCAAACGTTCCCCTTGTTTGATTATACACCCCAAATACTCAACCTGCGACCTGCATCACTGGATCTTTTTGCAAGACACCAAATGACCTTCGGAGGCGAGGCGATGCTCAGAGTTGGACTCACAGCGTCCCTGGCTCTCACTACACAGCAGTAGGTTATCTACATATTGAAGCAGTATGGAACCCTGAGGAGGTGTCCAGTCGTCAAGGGATCGTTTCAATACCATAGAGAAGGCTGCTGGGCTGTCAACAAATTCTTGTGGGAGCCGTGTCCAATTGACCCGGCCCCAAACAAAACCAATGATCCTTTGTGCGTCCTCCCCAACCGGTACACTAAAAAAAAAAAAAAATGTGTTCCATGGACTAACTATTTCCTTTAGTATGCCTTCCTTTTTGTATTCTTCAATCAATGGTGAAATGCCCTGCAGTTTTTCTTCTGTAAGGGGATATTGTTTTTGGAAGTGTGATATTGTGTTGGGTTTGAAAGTAGGAGAGTAAGGTGTACGATTAAGATGTCCTACAGAGGTTTTGTCCTTAGCCCAAATTGGGTGATTTTCTAGCGGTCCAGGTAGAAGCATGTAATGTCCCCTGAAGTCTTGATATTTAGGATCAGTCAAGTCACATAGTGGAGACTTTGCTGTCAATCCACCTTCTTGTTTAAATCTTATATTGATTCTTAAAGCAGACATTAAGTCTCTTCCCATTATGGAAAGGTCAGTCAGTCAAAACAGCAAAACACATAGTTGTAAGAGGTTCGTCCTGTAATGTACTAACTTGTAATGGAGAAGTCACTTTAAGTTGGACATCAGTTCCATGAATACCCATTGAGCAACCCTCTGTACATTCTGGAGTGATAAACCTACAATCAGTGAGTTATATATTTTATGTAGAGTAAAAATCTTCCCCTGGATTTTGTTTGCAAGACAACATAGAGTGTACACTTATATGCTTTCTGCCAAGCTAGTCCTAGTTGGCCCCAAAAAATATCCCACCCTTCAGGTTTGTCATAGGGATCTGCCGTGATAAAAGCTGCCGCTACATCAAATTCCACCATGGTTTCAAGGTATACTGCTTGAATAATGATTTGGAGATCTTCTGCACTCATCCTAGCTCCTGTACAATACCTTTTTAAAAAAGCTGTAGCAGCTCTAGGTGCCTTTCTAGGTTTAGGGCAGGTGTCCCTTATGTCTTTAATTAGCCGACGGGGAGGGGGATCTGAACCTGAGTATTACCTATCGTGATCAAAGGAAGTTGTTTGCAGAACGAAGGATTATCTGACCCGCAGCCTCTACTTCTTGTAATGCTATAGCTAGTTCTTCTGATTTTTTTTTTTTTAGCCTCTTTGCTTCCCTCACTTCTTTCTCCCTGTCTTTCCCTTAGTACATTTTACAACATTTCATCATATATTTACAATTCTAGTCACCCGGGGAGTAATTGTGTCGATTATGCGTCCCACAAATTTTCATTACCTCCTCCCAATCTTCCAGGGAACACGGTCCCAATGACCCCAAGCCTGAAAGATACAACTGATGTGCACGAGTTTGTACATTTTCCCAAAAAGGATCGACACAATTTGCCCCACAAGTGCCTTTTACAAAATCATAGGGGGAAGGTTGGTCCCGCTCACCTTCGGGAACTTCCTTCCCTAACTTATTTCCCATAATTATTTCACAATATCCTTAATGTCACAATGATACTTATAATACTTATTACTCCTCTTACTGCTAAACTTTCTTCAAATATAAAATTATTATGTATATTGAATCTCAAAGTTTGAACCCTCGGGGTACCCTTTCCCAGTTTAAGATGGTAATACACTCAGAACACCTTTGTGACATTTGTTTAACACACAACAAACACAATAACACTGATATAACTCTATAACTCTATGTATATCACTTATCAAGATCAAACCAAATAGTAAATCAACTCCCTTATGTCGAAGTATATATTCACATATGCATATGATCACAACAAAATAAAGAGCAATATATTCATAAAGAAACAACGTTAAATTGTGTGCACACAATTTCCCCTTCTTTTTTTTTTTAGAGCTCCATACACCCGTCCTGTATTTTAAGAAAGCATTAAATGCTCTCTATAATCCTATAAGTCCGGCCAGCCTAGCGGGACTTCATTTAACCATTAAAACTATGCGAATTCTTTATCCCAGGAGAGCCAACCTAGCAATCTTCGAGATTATACTACCTCTTTATCCCAGGAGAGCCAACCTAGCAATCCTTGAGATTATAAAATTAAAAAAACAATAGGGGTCAATCGTGCTAGGATAAGTGAAAAGGCTTCGTAAAATAAATTTACAAAGTTTCCACTCACCTTGCAGTCGATCGCCACCACTGGTACCATTTTCTGTTAATTTGCCCCTATTTCTCCTTTGAACCCGGGTTGGACCTATAGGTGTATGGATAGAACTCTCTGATCGATCGGGTAATCAAGACACACACATGGGATGGTGAATCAAAATTACAATGGTTTACTGGGTTTGCATATATCTTATACACTTACAGAGAGAGAGAAAAACCTCCCTCTTATTATCAGTCAATGAGATTGAAGCATAGACTTAATGAAAAAATCAGCATAAAACGTCATAAATTGCATATTCTGCCTAGAGATATCCCTCAGGCTATATCTAAATATAAGTTTATATATATGTGACCACGTATGCTAGGCAATCTGCCAATGTTCCAGACACCCAACTTCTAACATGTTATAACTTTGTTATTCATTGTCTATATTAAAATGTCAGGCTAACCACACGTACATCCTGTTCAAGTACATAGCTCGCAAATAATCTTTGCACTTCTAATTTTCTGCATAAGAAAGCAAAATACATTTCTTCTTGTATAACATATCTTAAAGCAGCACTCTAACATCCTTACAATAACAATTCTCTATCTATCCTAAATCATCTATCTGCTGACTTTGCCAAACCCATACACACTATACCCACCTCTTTTGTGGTCAGATTTATGGATGAATTCCCCAAAGCATGTATTGCAAGGGCCTGCCTGTATACTTTCAAATGGTACTGTTTAAAGTTTTGGTATCCTATTATTATTACAGTGTGTATTTATATCTTTGTATTATGACACTTCTTACCTGTCCAGTGGGCTGCCAATAGTGTAACTAAGGAGGGTATGTTCAAAGTAATACACATTATATAGGCATTCATCTCTCAATGTAGTGGAGAGGGTTACCTGTCCAAGAGCCCCCCCCCCCCTATAATGTTAGAAATGGCCCATGAGAGGGGGGGGAGGGGGAATCTGATAGGTGTACCTTATACTTTGGTCTTTAAAAATTCCCATAAATAAATGGTATCTTGATGTGGGCCAAGAATGTTTGTGTCTAATAAGCTTTCCATGTTTATGTGAAAAAAGACTAATTTGTTGTTTTTTTTTTACTCCACAGTTTCCTTACACTTTGACCAGTGATGGGACTTTCCTAACTGCGGAGGGGCAATTGATGGGAAACACGTCCACATCATCCCACCACCCAACTCGGGGTCGTACTATTATAATTATAAGGGGTTCAATAGTATTGTGATGTTGGCGGTGGTGACGGCTACTTATGAATTTCTGTATGTGGACGTGGGGAAGAATGGCCGGATGTCCGATGGTGGAGTCATCGCCCAGACGGAGTTCTACAGGCATCTCCAGAATGGCAGCTTGGACTTGCCACCTCCAGAAGACAATGTGTAAGGACTCCCATTCGTCTTCATTGCGGATGAAGCTTTTGCGCTGGGGGACCATCTTATGCGGCCATTCCCGATGAGGACCCTCACCCCGGACCAGAGGGTTTTTAATTACCGGCTGGCCAGAAGAGTGGTGGAGAACACGTTTGGAATCATGGCCAGCCGGTTCTGCCTATTTCTTACACCCATACATATGGCGGAGTACAAACTGAATCACATTATCCTGGCATGCTGTGTTCTACACAACTTTTTACAGCAACATTCTGCCAACTATGCTAGCTCAGTTGGGCCTGAGGCTGGAATTCAAAATGAACCAACCCTGACGTCGCTTGAAAGTGGCCGTCCTGGCTTGCCCCCCCTGAGTGCCCGTGATGTCCGGCTAAGATACCTTGAATACTTTGCGGGGCTATCAATATGCCAGGCAATGTGTAAAACCTTTTTCAAATAAAAAAAAAAAAAGCAAATCTTTGGTGACATTTACTGCTTGTGTTTGTTTTAGCTGACCCTTACAGAAATGTGGTGAGTCCTGAAAATGGCGTGATTGTGTAACCTTACAAAGCACTGTTGGGTGTTATATACTAAAGGCAAAAAAGTGGATTTGCCCTTAGGAAATAACACCCGTTGTCACAGAAAGCACCAATTAGTGCACCACAAAAGTGTTGGAGCGTTGAGACAATAATCCACACATTCTTGATTATAAATCTTTTTAATACCTGCACAATCACATGTGCATTTAATAAAGGTTTTTAAAACAAACCAACATGTTTGTTGTATAACTATTTTTAGGGTCACATTAGAAAAAGTAGAAATGTTCATTTAAGATAAAACAGGCATGTTTAAAACCAACAAGAAAGACACAAATCTTGAACTTACAAAGTTCACATTTGGTAGAACTTGAAGGCAATATCAGACATGAGTATTTAGAAACTGTGTTTGATATTGCGTTCAGATGGGGTGAAGTCAACCCCGGAAAAGTCAAATTTTGAAGATGCACACAAATAGCCAAATGTCAACATGTGCTACCTGCCATCACGGGGGATCAAGGGACGTGTTTTGGGGGTGCAACCCTTCCTTTTAGCTACTTTATTATTGAGGAAGGGGTTGCACCCCCAAAACGCGTCCATTGATCTCCCGTGATGGCAGATAGCACATGTTGACACACTGTGTGCCTCTTCAAAATTTGGCTTTTCTACAATTTGACACAAAAAGTTTAAAAATTGTAGCAAAAACAAAGGGATTTGGAGGGGTTTTAAACTCTCCCCAAAACATCAATGATGTTCTTACTTATTTTTTTGAATAACATCATTGATGTTTTTCTTGATGTTTTCCAAGTCCCTATTACACCCCATGATCTCCCCGATCAGGATCTGTGCACTTTCCGAGGTGAAAGGATCTGGATCCACAACATCACAATCACCTAAAAAGATAGAAACCAAAAAAAAACATGTATTATAAATAAGCCGGCATCCATCTCTTACCTGAGCCTGTGGTCGCAGACACTCACCTGTTGTGGTGCCAATTTCCACCACGTCTTCCTCCTCCTGCTCTGCGTTGCTTGGGTGGATTTCCCCTTCTTGCAGAGGTGGGGGGTCTCTGGTCTCCTCGGATGAGGAGTGTCCTCCGAGTCTTTTCTCCCCATGTAAAAAAAAATGGTATACTTAGCACACAGATATTTGATGGCAGAACTATAAATATGAAACATTGCTTGGAAGTGGGGTACAATTGTCTGTTTTGGCAGAGTTCCAAGATGTAGCATTTTTCTTGTCCTTTGTCAAGCTTCAATACTTTACCTGTTTTGTACAAGCTTCACAGATGGAGACACCCCTATAGTATCCACTGGAGCACCTGTGTGGGACCCATAATAAAAAGGGGGTTCTTGTGTCGCACACTAGTGCTCCAGCGTCCAGATGTGTAACCAGCTGCTGAGTGTCCTCTCCTTACACAGAATCTATTTTGCATTTCATTCTAGTAACAAACACATCTACACAACCAAATTAGTTTCAGACAAGTAGGCCCTAAAAAATGTGGACAAATGCATATGGCAAAAACAATGGTGTTTTCTAGGCCGCACGAAAAAGGTTTGATACGAACGAATAATGTGCCCATGAACATGAAAGTTCACATTTAGAAATGGATAACAGTTAAGAAAAGCACATGGAGCAGCACGAACGTAATAAACATAAAAAGAATCGGAACACAGGACAACTACTTACTTTTTTGTAGCACTCTCCGGATCTTTCTGTACTGCTCATGCTCTCTTAATTTGAGGTCCGACCACCGTTTCCTGAGCTGATCTTTCGATCGTCGTACCCTGAAATTCTGGTGCAGACACTTGACCACTTTCACCATGATCTTGGCCTTTCCGACATTGGGGTTGGGGTAAGGTCCATACTTCCCGTCATAGTCGGCCTTCTTCAGGATGTCCACCATCTCCAACATCTCCCCAAATGATATATTTGATGCCTTCATCTCCTTCTGGATCCAGACGTTTCAGGCTCCGGGCTTTCCTCCCCCTCCTCCTCGTTGCTATAATTAGCACGCACCTGCTGTGTCTCCGCCATGTGCTCTTCCCCCACTGCGCCGAACGAAAAAGGGGCAGGGAATACACTAGAAAGACCGTCAGGGGTTGGGCGGAGTTACACGCATGCGCAGTGTGTATAAAGCGTAACACGCGTGCGTAATACGTACGATCTGTGAGCGGAGGAAGGAGTATCGGAGGCGCCGATCATGAGAACGAAGGTAAGATCTAAACTTGGGCCTATACTGCTTCTAGATTGAGGCCTATATTGTAACAAGATTAGGAGAGTTTTGCCTGACATTAGGGTTTGTCTCGTGTTGTGTTTTGCAAAAAGAGGGGGGATGATTAATGCGCTACCCAGAAAAAAAACAAAAACGAAAACACCACAAGCTGCTACAAACCATATGACAAAAATGCAAGCAATTACTAAATAAATTGTAGCGCTAAAACACACATGTGCAATATGAACAGAGTGTCTCTGTAAACATAAACATAATGTCCCAATGGTGACGTGTTGTCAAAGCAAAATTAGTCCACAGTGAATGAGTGTAATCAGTGTGACGGTTCTTTCTGCTTCCCAACTGTCAGCTCAGATGTCATCAAACTTAACGAATAGATGGGATACGCTTACCGGAAATGTTGGATTCTACTGCCATGAGCATAGAATCAATCGGGCTTTTTGCCACCAAGGGCAGATGTGTGGAATGATGGAGGCAAGGTAGAGCCTCTGCAGGGCCAAGATGTCACCTCTAGATCCACAGGAACAAGGCAGGATTGGTTCCAAAGTAGAAGTTGTTTCTCAGTTCCCGGAAGTATGTGGAAAGAAAAAGGGATGCTTCCACATAGTGTAACTCAGGGTATTTTATTACTAAAAAACCACAATACATAAAAAGTGATCACGAATAAAAAGGCAGTGTGCAGGGTATATAAAAGCCGCCCTACGCGTTTCGATCCAACGACCTTCAACAGGGGCATCATGCCCCTGAGGTCGTTGTATAGAATTCTTCTACAGATTTCTGGTCAATAAATAAATGATTTAAATAAAGTAACACATGCAAGAGTTAACACAGCTGCACACCCCAAAATGCATTGCAAAATTACCGTAGTGGAAAAATTTCCCCAGGGGGCTTTAAAGCAGCAAAATATTTCTGAAACAATGTTTAGTAACCATGTTTAGTAAAAATATTATTTAATTCAGACATAGAATGCATTACATAAATACAATCAATATCACATAAAATTTCCAGTAGTCGACATCAGCAACAACAAAGGACCATCTCCCATGGCAATCAATTAATTGAAAAAGTTCTAATTGTCCAGTTACATTGTATCAATACTATCCATATGAATCCCCATGAATACCCCAATGCATTTCGACCCTTTTTCCTTTTCTGGTCTTCTTCAGGGGGGTTTTAACTTCTAAAGAGATACATCAAAAAATTCCATTAGGATTTTCTACAAAATATAAAACATAACAGATCATTTCGTAATATTTTGAAAGTTTTTGAAAGTACATCTCCATACATATGGCGAAGTACTTACCATTTGGTAATAGGAAAGTGGGCTTGTGTCGCATAGTTTTAATTAATAAATACCGTTGCGTGCGGTGGTCCCACAATGTTTGCTCATTCCCTCTGTCGCCTCTGGGCGCGTCCATAGTCCACGGGGCTTGCAAGGAGCCACGTATTTGGACCCAGTGGGGAAGGTGTAGGGCGAGGCACCTGTAATTTGATATTTGTAAAAATGAGTATATAGTCAGCGGGTGTCGGGTGGGTGGTCCGTATTGTCCTATATAGCCAGACTGCTTAATATTCATAACAAATAATAGAGTGGTCTCGACTAATATTGTCCCTTTGCTCATATTTTAATAATTTTTGGATCTAAATTGTGATATGTGAATGTATGATAAGTTGAACTAAGTGTATAGAGTACTTCATGAAAAAATCACTTTAAACAAGCTCTATATTTTCATGCCTCACCTTACAAAGGTGATAATACTGGGTGGTGGGGTAGTGTGTGTAAAAAAACTAAGTGAAGGGATCTATGTGATAAAGTGTGACATAAATAAAATGTTGTTGACCAGTGCCAAAAGCATGGGGTCTGTGTAATGAAATATAGCATAATAAAGTGTTGTTGATGTGTTCCAAAAACAAAAAACAAACAAAGACTTGTAAAAAAATATAACAAACATGTGAAAAAGGGAAAAGAACTAAGAAGGCTAGTGATGTGTGATGGTGAAAACAATCTATACAAGGTGAAGTAATGTGAAGTGCCTAATAAAGGAATATCCAAGGTTATAAACAGGTGGTGAAAATGATAATACTGTTATTATTATATCAATATGATAGATGTATTCAGAAACCTAAATCATAAAAAAAATGAATGTATTCCATACTGTGTGAGCTGCAGCTGACAGGACTCATCCAGTACAAGCACTTACTTGTTGGTTCTGACCCTTCCTGCATGTGTTGGCAGCCATCCAGGGATCACCTCAAGATCCTCAGCAAGCTGCACCTTTATTTATAGGAGTTAATTGCCTCTTGGTCACAGGTGCTCATCTCCACCCCACAGCAGCAATCCGGGGATCATCTGAAGATCCTCAGGAAGCTGCACCTTTATTTAATAGAGTTAATTGCCTCTTAATCCCAGGTGCTCATCTCCCCCCCACATCCTCCCCCTGATACTGGAGACCCAACCGCAGATTGGCGGTATTAATGTGGCCCCCTCGGCGTTCCGGAAGGCAATGCCCCGGCGACAGCCGTCATCCCCAACGCAATATGCGTGACGTCATGACATTTCACGCATGCACAGGTCAAACCTCGCATGCGCGAAACCCCTAAACGTCCGGGGTGATCCAGGAACAAGCCCACTTTCCTATTCCCAAATGGTAAGTACTTTGCCATATGTATGGAGATGTACTTTCAAAAACTTTCAAAATATCACAAAATGATCTGTTATGTTTTATATATTGTAGAAAATCCTAATGGAATTTTTTGATGTATCTCTTTAGAAGTTAAACTTTCCCTGAAGAAGACCAGAAAAGTAAAAAGGGTCGAAATACATTGGGGTATTCATGGGGATTCATATGGATAGTATTGATACAATTAAACTGGACAATTAGAACTTTTTCAAAGAATTGATTGCCATGGGAGATGGTCCTTTGTTGTTGCTCATGTCGACTACTGGAAATTTTATGTGATATTGATTGTATTTATGTAATACATTCTATGTCTGAATTAAATAATATTTTTACTAAACATGGTTACTAAACATTGTTTCAGAAATATTTTGCTGCTTTAAATCCCCCTGGGGAAATGTTTCCACTACGGTAATTTTGCAATAAATAAATGATCTTTACTAGATGTTATTATTGATCACTAATTGCTGATTTAAGAAAGTGTTTTACATATCAATAGACAGTAGTGGCCAAAAATAATTGGGACAAGAATGAAAAATGCTGGGCTCAGAAGGATAGTCTGTTATATTTGTGCAACAATCATGAGATGAAAATTGTGTGTGATTGATGAAGAAAAAACTAAAACTATGTCCCTTTTTCATACACAGGAAGACCTCAGCCAGGACGAGGCTGTGGAATGTGGCACACAGGAGGAGGCTGTGGAATGTGGCAGCCAGGAGGAGGCAGGGGTTAGTGGCAGCCAGGAGGAGGCGGGGCTAAGTGGCAGCCAGGAGAAGCCTGGGACCAGTCGGAGCCTGACCGAATCGCAGGTTCCTCCCCTCTGCCTTCCATGCAAAAGACCCAGGAAGGGGAGTCACGTTCAGGATTCAGTGCTCAGGCTCATTCAGGAGGCTTCTGCGTCCCTCAGAGCCTTACCCACTCCTGAAGAGGCCTTTGCCTGCATGGCTGCCACCAAACTGAAGGGCATGCAGGAGGGTCAACGCCTCATGTGTGAGAAACTTCTTTATAAAGTCCTAACTAAGGGGGTGAGTGGCAAAATCACACCCAATACCGACGTGATTGAGTTGGACCATCCTCCTCCTCCTGCTGCCACAACTCCACCACCACAGCCACAGCGTGGAAGGAAGCGTGGAAGGAAGACCAGAGAGTGATGACCCTGGGTTCAGTCTGGTCTGGCCAAAGATGCAGTCTCTTGTATGACCACAGCCTGGGGACACAGATGTCATCTGCTGCTTTCAGGATCTCTTGGACTTCTGGACCAGACTGCACTCCCTTAGATATGGACTCCTCAGGCCACCAATTTTGCTGTAAAATAATTGATGTGTGCCCTGGGGGCCAAAGGCTTCACCAATTTCTGCTGTTTCTCCAGCGTTGCCTCTCTCTTTGTTTGGTTGTGAGCCCTTAATAAAGGAATTTTTGTTTCAATTGTACTCGCCTATGTGTGTTTTCCTTAAAAAAAAACAGTTTGTTGGTGAGGAGGCAGGTACATTTCAAAATACAATGTGAAATTAACAAGGGACACCAACACCAAACAATCTCATTGAGATTAAATAATACAAGATATCAATGGTGTTGTGGTAACTTGACACACAAAACACACACAAAAATATTCTGGAGTAAAAACCAAAAAAAAAAAAACAGTCTTCAAAAAAATACAAACCCCCCAAAAAAAATAAAATAAACAGCCTTGAAAATTTTTTTAAAAAAATTAAAAACAACCAAAAAAAAAATTGGTCAGATGTGACAAATCAAAATATATTGAGGGAATCCCGATAAATAATAAAGAAATACGTTTGTGAGAAGTCTGTGTGAATATGAGCAGCAAAACTACTTCATTCTTCCCACATTATAAAGATGAACAGAGTGCGCTGTATTAAACTATTTAAAACATTGCAGCGTGACGAAAGTGCTGTATCCGAAAGTGCTGTATTATAACGCTCATTTTACCAGACCGAGCTGTTCCGTCTTGGAACTTCTTATGAGCATGCGTGGCACTTTGTGCGTCGGAACTGGCCACACATGGTCGGAATTGACGTGATTGGATTTTGTTGTTGGAAAATTTTATAGCCTGCTCTCAAACTTTGTGTGTCGGAAAATCCGATGGAAAATGTCCGATGGAGCCCACACACGGTCGGAATGTCCGACAACACGCTCCGATCGCACATTTTCCGTCGGAATATCCGACCGTGTGTACGGGGCATTAGAGAGCCTGACTTATAAAGATTTCTCACTAGTAGGGATGAGCCGAACACCCCCTGGTTCGGTTCGCACCAGAACCTGCGAACGGACCGAAAATTCGCACGAACGTTAGAACCCTAGTGACGTCTACGGGACTCGTTCGAAATCAAAAGTGCTCATTTTAAAGGCTAATTTTCATGGTATTGTCCTAAAAAGTGTTTGGGGACCCAGATCCTGCCCCAGGGGACATGTATCAATGCAAAAAAAAGTTGCAAAAACTGGCGTTTTTTCGGGAGCAGTGATTTTAATGATGCTTAAAATAAAATAAAAAAAGTGAAACATTCCTTTAAATATCGTACCTGGGGGGTGTCTATAGTATGCCTGTAAAGTTGTTTAAGCATGATATATGCATTTTTTCATTTTTCTTTTGGATCTTCATATGACAATATTAATATTAATAGTCTTATTTTTATCTCCACTTTTTCGTTTTTATTTTTACATTTATTTCATTAATATTCACAATTTTATTTTCATTTTCGTTTTTAGTTTTAGTTTTGAATGAGCAATTCAATATACATATTTTTTATGTAAACACCTTTCAATATATCCTTCAACACATTGACGTCCAATTATACACTTATGCTTTGGGATCATTGTCTAGTTATATGGCGCATAGATTTGTGCATGTAAACTTTCATATGCTGCAGTTATGTGTCTAGTACCCGTTTTGCTTGCTTAGTGTTATAGTATGATATAATTTGTTTCATTACGATGTTCAGCATAATGATACATTTTATTATTTCTATAGATTGGATCCACTCCGACTTCTTATGTGCTTGCTTGTGTATTAAATTGTTTTACTTGCCGGTAAAATCATCATTTGAGCAATGTATTAGTGAGTTTATAGTATTTCCCATTTAGTGTCAGTAACAAGATTGCTAGTCGTTCAGCGGTTTCGGCATCTGCTGACATTTATAGATGAAGATATATTTTTATATGGGGCACTATGGGTATATTACCCATCGTTATACTTTACATTTACCATTATTTGGATGGGGTCCATTATCCCAGTTTAGCTTTACTCCTTTTTCAAATTAGCAGGCTTCTGTATATCCACCGTAGTGTCCAACCTTTAAATAGTCAGTCCGCACTCCGCACATACAACTATCATCTTCACAGTAACATTAGATCACACTGTTGTGATTTTGATTGGCGAAGTTCCATTTTTTCGGACTTCATCATTCATTCTCTACCATTAAACAGCTCTATAATACACTCTGCTCGCAGCTAGATTATCATCTACTGCACATGATTTTATGTTACATCGCTAGGGACTTCATTCCAACTTTGATCGTTTCGGCACACCCATACACACGCCGATCTTTATTCACAATTAATCATCGTGGTCGGCAGACACAAGCACCATAATATTATCCTTGTTTAGTCATCTTTAATCCACCAATTCTCACACAATTTTTGGATATTTTTCTGCAATTTATACCATATATATACATATGTAAGTTTCATTTAATATTTTTGTGGTCAATCACATTATAGCTAATTTTATAGTATTTATTGGTACACACATTTTTGTCTTCACTTTACATTTTTTGTTTTCATTACACCCATATCGCTACATTTAATGATTGATTCATGCACTCATTTAATTCAAGATGTAGTATACATATATTATTATGTTTATGCACAATTTTTACACATTCATAACACACATTTTTTCACCTTCTTCACACACATTTCTCATTGATTTATTATCTCATACTTTATTCCAACACAATTATATTTCATCACACTTTATTGCACACATAAATACGGTACTTTTATTCCTTATCCACACACACACATACACTTTCATTCCTATTGATTTAGGTTATTTGTTGCGGCTTATATGTCATTTTTATAAGAGTCTTTTCCATTGGATAGCATACTTATTTGACAGCAGATGCCGAGACCTCACAAAATTGGTTTTCAGCTGTGGTATCCTTCTTAAGATATATATATGCTAGTCATTCCAATAATTGTCAGCTATGAGTAAGCACTCAATCTCGAGTGTGAAACGCATCAGCTGAGCCTGTACATCCTGCCTGATTGTCTTGTATTTTTGATGATCCAATTTTTATAATAAAGACAAGTTTTCAACTTTATCCCGTGTGCGGCATCCAGATTCTCCTGCTCAAAGCTATGCCTGTAAAGTGGCGCGTGTTTCCCATGCTTAGAACAGTCCCTGCACAAAATGTCTTTTTTAAAGGAAAAAAAGCAATTTAAAACTGCTTGCGGCTTTAATGTAATGTCGGGTCTTGGCAATATGGATGAAAATCAGTGAGACAAACGGCATGGGTACCCCCCAGTCCATTACCAGGCCCTTTGGGTCTTGTATGGATATTAAGGGGAACACCGCACCCAAATTAAAAAAAGGAAAGGTGTGGGGCCACCAGGCCCTATATACTCTGAACAGCAGTATACAGGCGGTGCAAACAAGACAGGGACTGTAGGTTTGTTGTTAAGTAGAATCTGTTTGTAATTTTGAACTGGTACATTTTTAACGTGTTTAGCTCCAGCCAAAAAATCTTTTTTAAGCTTTTTGGAAAACATAGGGACATTTGTTTTGATGTCTGTGCTCCTCTTCAGAAGATTTCACCTCACTTTTTGTCCCAATGACAAATGTTTTTTGAAAATGTGGGTATTTTTGTGAAACAAGGATTGGTGATAAAGCATCAGTGGAAAGGAGAAATGTTTTTCCGATATTAACTCTTACAGGACAGAATTTTCCTTCCTAGGGGTAGATTTCATCTCACTTCCTGTTGTCTCCTTCCGTTTGCAAGTAGGAGTCGTTTGTAAGTTGGATGTTTGAAAGTAGGGGCCTGCCCTACATACTCAGCAGAAATTTGGGCCTTAGGTGTTGTTGTGGCCACAACACTGTAAGCCCTCACAGGGCCCTGCTGGGAAATATTAGATCAAGAATTGTAATTACATGCCCCTGTTGAACAGGGGCAGAAAAATTGGGCCTTTGGTGGTGGTGGTGCTGCTGGTGCCACAACACTGTAAGTCCTCACTCGCTCTTGGTGGGCGCAGAAACGGGCCCTGCTGTGAAATATTAGATCAAAAATTGTAATTACACGCCCCTGTTAAACAGGGGCTGAAAAATTAGGCCTTAGGCACTGGTGCTGGTGCCACAACACTGCAACCCCTCACAGATACTCTAGTTGAAACGCAGGAACGAGCCCTGCTGCAAAGTATTGCATCAAAAATTGTAATTACACGCCCCTGTTAAACAGGGGCTGAAAAAGTGGGCCTTAGGCACTGGTGCTGGTGCCACAACACTGCAACTTCTCACAGAAACTCTAGTTGGAATGCAGAAACGAGCCCTGCTGCAAAGTATTGCATCAAAAATTGTAATTACACGCCCCTGTTAAACAGGGGCTGAAAAATTGGGCCTTAGGCACTGGTGCTGGTGCCACAACACTGCAACTTCTCACAGAAACTCTAGTTGGAACGCAGAAACGAGCCCTGCTGCAAAGTATTGCATCAAAAATTGTAATTACACGCCCCTGTTAAACAGGGGCTGAAAAATTGGGCCTTAGGCACTGGTGGCGGCGCCCAGAACCAAAAATGTTCTTACAAGCTATCAGCATGATCATTGAGGAGGAAGAGGATAATTACTCAGGATAGTCACTCAGCCTCAGCATAGGCAGTCTTTGAAGGGATCTGAGATTTCAAAAAAAAATATTCGGTTACATCAGCATCAGGTGCTTGGTAGCTGGTGGTGATCCCAGACTGATTCATCTTTATGAAGGTCAGTCGATCGACCGAGTCGGTGGACAGACGCACCCGGTGATCGGTTACAAAGCCTCCAGCAGCACTAAATGTGCGTTCCGAAAGAACGCTGGATGCAGGACAGGCCAGTAGCTCAATTGCATACTGTGCAAGCCCTGGCCAGTGATCCATCCTCAAGACCCAGTAACCCAGAGGATTTTCGGTGGGAAAGGTGTCCAAGTCAGATCTTGCCCCTAGGTATTCCTGCACCATGTAAAACAGACGCTGGCGATGGTTGCTGGAACCGATCATACCTTGGGGATGCGGACCAAAAAATTGTCTGAACGCATCGGTCAGACGGCCACCTTCTCCACCGCTCCTTCTTTGACTGACCGAAGCCTCAGCAACACGTTGTCCAGAAACAGGAGTTTGTAACCTCCCAGTCTCTGGGAACGCGTTGCACAGACCTTTCTGCAAGGCCTCCTGAAGATGTTTCATCCTCTGCTCCCTCTACGACGGCAAGATAAGGTCCGCAACCTTACCCTTGTAACGTGGATCAAGGAGGGTTGCCAGCCAGTATTGGCCCTTCTCCTTGATACCTCGAATACGAGGATCCTTACGCAGGCCTTGCAGGATCAGGGAGGCCATGCAGTGTAGGTTTGCTGAGGCATTTGGTCTGGAGTCCTCTGGATCACTAAGGACAATATGGTCCGCAGCCACCTCTTCCCAGCCACGTACAAGTCCATGTGTTTCTTGGGACTGATCCCTTAAAGACTGCTGCTGATGCTGAGTGCCAGGCTCCACCTCCATACTGACACAATCCTCCTCCTCCTCCTCGTCCTCTTCCTGTGTGATCGGCGGGCACGCAGGAACACTGTCTGGATAAATGGGGCCTTGAGAGCTAAGGAAGTCCTCCTCTTCCTGCTTATTTTCTGCCTCAAGTGCCCTGTCCATTATTCCACGCAACGTGTGCTCCTACAGGTGGACAAGGGGGACAGTGTCACTGATGCATGCACTGTCACTGCTCACCATCCTTGTGGCCTCCTCAAATGGTGACAGGACAGTGCATGCATCCCTGATCATGGCCCACTGGTGTGGGGAAAAAAAACCCAAGCTCCCCTGACCCTGTCCTGGTGCCTCTGCTGCGTGTGCAGCCGCTGCAGCATGGCCAACGTTGAGTTCCACCTGGTGGGCATGTCACAGATTAGGAGGTTCTTGGGCAGGTCAAACTCCTTTTGGAGGTCCGCCAGCCGAGCACTGGCATTATATGACCGGCGGAAATGCACACAGACTTTCCTGGCCTGCCTCAGGACATCCTGTAATCCCGGAAACCTGACCCAAGAACCGCTGCACCACCAAGTTAAGGACGTGAGCCAAAGAGGGCACATGGATCATTTGTCCCTGTCGGAGGGCAGAGAGGAGGTTTGTGCCATTGTCGCAAACCACTATTCCTGCCTTAAGTTGGCGTGGCGTCAACCACCTCTGAACCTGCCCCTGCAGAGCTGACAGAACCTCTGCCCCAGTGTGTCTCCTGTCCCCCAAGCACACCAGCTCAAGCACCGCATGGCATCTTTTGGCCTGCGTACTTGCGTAGCCCCTTGAATGCCTACGGAGCACCGCTGGTTTCAAGGACAAATCACAGGAAGAGGCCATGGAGGAAGAAGAAGAGGAGGGGGTGGAGGAGAGAGGTGTGTCACCATCATTAGTAGTGGCATTTTGGAGGCGTGGTGGCGGAACAACCTCCAACACTACTGCACCTTGTCCTGCATCCTTCCCAGCTGCCAGCAGAGTCACCCAATGCACGGTGAAACTTAGGTAACGTCCCTGTCCATGCCTGCTGGACCATGAGTCAGCTGTAATATGCACCTTACCGCTGACCGCCCTGTCCAGCGAGGCATGAACATTGCCTTCCACATGCCGGTAGAGAGCCGGAATCGCCTTCCATGAGAAACAGTGGAGTTTGGGTACCTGCCACTGAGGAACCGCACATTCCACAAACTCACGGAAGGGGGCAGAGTCTACCAACTGAAAAGGCAGCAGTTGAAGTGCTAGCAATTTTGCCAAGCTAGCATTCAACTGCTGGGCATGTGGATGGCTGGGAGCGAACTTCTTTCAGCGGTGCAGCAGCTGGGGCAGGGAAATTTGCCTGGTACAATCTGACGTCGATGTACCGAAAGCAGATTGCCCACAAGTACTTGGCTGTGACACTCCTAATTCTACACCTTCATTCCTCTCAGTGCAGGTCTCAGAGAGGACTGAAGGTATAGTGGGGTTGGAGATCTCAGCTGATGAGGAGCAAGGAGAGGTCCTCTTTGTTCTTTGGTGTGGGTCTTTTAGATACGCTTGCCAACGAACTGCATGGCAGGTCAACATATGTCTGGTCAAGCATGTGGTGCCCAAGCGGGAGATGTTTTGGCCACGCGAGATACGCTTCAGACATATGTTGCAAATAGCCGCGGTGCGATCTGATGCACTAGTCTTAAAAAAAGGCCCACGCCAAAGAACTTTTTGAATAACGCGCAGAGACTGCAGCGCCTTGCACATGCGGAGCTTTGGGGTGTGATGCAGTCAGTGTGCTGCCCTTAGGCTGGCCCCTGGAGGGCATCCTGCCTCGTTGGTGATGTGCCTCCTCCTCCTCTCTCCTATCAGGCACCCACGTTGAGTCAGTGACCTCATCATCCCCTCCCTCCTCATCACTGGAGCAAACCTGGCAGTATGCTGCAGCAGTGTCATGAGAGGGTTTACGCGTTGGTGGCGCTATCGTTCTCTTGGATCGCAGTACCAGTGTCCACCAGTGGGTGTCTTCCAACACCTGGGACCTGTAGTAAGAGGTCTCTCCTGCTGGTGGCACTGTTGCATCCTTGGGCCGTAGTACCGGTGTCCACCAGTGGGTGAACTCCAGCAGTGTGGAGCAAACAGCACCCTCTGTGCTCAGCTGTAACATGAGGTCAATTACCACAGCCTTATAAATACCCGGCAAGACCTCACAGGCTTGCCTTGGTATCTTTCTCCCTGCGCCCTGACCTTTCTGCCTGTATCCTGATCGTGAAACCTTTTTCTGTCCTGCTCTGATCTGATCCGATCCCTATCCCAAGCCCATCCTGTTCTTGTCCCTCCTGATTCCCTTGGATCCCTGCCCTGCAGCCTAACCATCTATCCTCTCCCTGTCCTGCTGGTTTCCTGTCCTTGCCCATCTGCTGACCTCCCTGTGTATGACCTTGGCCGGGCTTTGTTTACGATTCCGGTATCTCCATTTACTTGTATATACTATTTGTTGTTTGTGGTTGGTTTTGCACTGTTTATATTCCTCTTACTTGTCACTTGTTTAATAAACACCATTATTTTTTCACTTACATGTGTTTCTAGTCTCCTCTGTGCAATCCACACGGTCTGGTCAATTAGATCCCCTGACAGTATACCAAGGCCATCCCTAACCAGACGTGGCTGCATTGAGGAAACCATCCTGGTTTGCCAGGTCTGCTAAGATGGATTTCAATGAAATAATTTATTATTCTCTGCTAGCAGAAGAGGATGGTGAATATTGTTGCCAGATTTTAAAAGGGTGGACTAATGACCAGCTGATGGAAACTATCCGATCAGCTCATTCCCTAGTGGATCAGGGGTATAAGTCATTTGAAGATGTTCAGCCCCTGATCCAGTTATGTGCAAAACCAGCCCTGTCATGCATTCCCGAAGGGAGTGATGATTTTTCACTCCCCTTCAATTATGGCCAAGTTGAATCCCTGGTTTGGTTGTTAGAGGATGATCCAGCCTAATTCATGGAACATTATTCCTCCTGTTCACAGCAGGTGTTGTCTAATTGCATCCAGTCGGTGCAATCCTTGGTTAGGCAGGCTGTGTGTGAATCAGCGTTTGTTCAACCTGTGCTGCAGGCATGGTCAGATCTCCTGTCTTTAGCTAAGCCACAATATTCCAGCCCTGCCATTAATCATCTGCCTTACCAAAAATCTATCTCCCCGTCGCCTACGGCAACTTCAGCTACAGCCCAGTTTAATCAGCCCCCTACCAAATACTACTACCCAGTCTCCAAGTGTAGCACCCATCATGCCTTCAATCTACCTGTCTCTTCTCCTCCACCTGTAACAGTCCCACAAAACCCTCCTCCAGCCACAGTTCCTTGGTCTTCCTTCTGCCCAGCTACTTTCTTTTCTTACAGCCCTGCACCTACATACAAAACTGCACGGGCTAAACCAAAAAAGAAACAAAAATTCTTCCTGACCCACACCATCTTGCCAGTAACCCAACCTGCCCTCGCTGTCCAGTCTGATGTGCCCGCTGTCCAGTCGGATGTGCCCACTGTCCAGTCTGTCCTGATGCCTGCCTTCCAGCCCGAAGTCTCGGTGCCCACTTTTCAGTCTGATATCCAGTCTGATGTGCCTGCCTCCCAGTCTGATGTCTCGATGCCTGCCTTCCAGCCAGATGTCTCGATGCCTGCCTTCCAGCCGGATGTCTCGATGCCTGCCTTCCAGCCGGATGTCTCGATGCCTGCCTTCCAGCTGGATGTCTCGATGCCTGCCTTCCAGCCGGATGTCTCGATGCCTGCCTTCCAGCCGGATGTCTCGATGCCTGCCTTCCAGTCGGATGTCTCGATGCCTGCCTTCCAGCCGGATGTCTCGATGCCTGCCTTCCAGCCAAATGTCTCGATGCCTGCCTTCCAGCCGGATGTCTCAGTGCCTGCCTTCCAGCTTGATGTCTCTGCCTTCTAGTCTGATGTGCCCGCTTCTCAGTCTGATGTCTTGATGCCTGCCTTCCAGCCGGATGTCTCGGCACCTGCCTCCCAGCTTGATGTCTTTGCCTCCCAGTCTGATGTGCCCGCTGTCCAGTCTGATGTGCCCACTGTCCAGTCTGTCCTGATGCCTGCCTTCCAGCCCGAAGTCTTGGTGCCCGCTTTTAAGTCTGATGTGCCTGCTTTCCAGTCTAATGTGCCTGCTTTCCAGTCTGATGTCCTGATGCCTACCTTCCAGCCTGATGTCTCGGTGTCCGCCTTCCAACCGGATGTCTCGATGCCTGCCTTCCAGCTTGATGTCTCTGCCTTCCAGTCTGATGTGCTCGCCTTCCAATCTGATGTACCAGCTTTCCAGTCTAATGTGCCTGCTTTCCAGTCTGATGTCCTGATGCCTGCCTTCCAGCCTGAAGTCTCGGTGCCCGCTTTTCAGTCTGATGTCTTCATGCCTGCCTTTCAGCCTGATGTCTCGAAGCTTGCCTTTCAGCCTGACCTCTCGGTGTCTGCCCTTCCACCTGATGTCTCCATGCCAGCCTCCCAGCCTGATGTGCCAGCCTCCCAGCCTGATGTGCCAGCTTCCCAGCCTGATGTGCCAGCTTCTCAGTCTGTTGTCTCGGTGCCTGCCTTCCATCCTGATGTCTCGAAGCTTGCCTTCCAGCCTGATGTCTCGAAGCCTGCCTTCCAGCCTGATGTGCCAACCTCCCAGTCTGATGTGCCAGATTCCCAGTCTGATGTGCCAGCTTGCCAGTCTGATGTGCCAGCTTGCCAGTCTGATGTGCCAGCTTCCCAGTTTGATGTGCCAGCTTCCCAGTCTGTTGTCTCGGTGCCTGCCTTCCAGCCTGATGTCTCGAAGCTTGCCTTCCAGCCTGATGTCTCGATGCCTGCCTTCCAGCCCGATGTGCCAGCTTCCCAGCCCGATGTGCCAGCTTGCCAGTCTGGTGTGCCAGCTTGCCAGTCTGATGTGCCAGCTTGCCAGTCTGATGTGCCAGCTTCCCAGTCTGTTGTCTCGGTGCCTGCCTTCCAGCCTGATGTTTCAAAGCTTGCCTTCCAGCCTGATGTCTCGATGGCTGCCTTTCAGCCTGATGTGCCAGCTTCCCAGCCTGACGTGCCAGCTTCCCAGCCTGACGTGCCGGCTTTCCAGCCTGACGTGCCGGCTTTCCAGCCTGATGTGCCGGCTTCCCAGTCTGATGTGCCAGCTTCGCAGTCTGATGTGCCAGCTTCGCAGTCTGATGTGCAAGCTTCGCAGTCTGATGTGCCAGCTTCCCAGTCTGATGTGCCAGCTTCCCAGTCTGATGTGCCAGCTTCCCAGTCTGATGTCTCAATGCCTGTCTTCCAGCCTGATGCCTCAAAGCTTGCCTTCCAGCCCGATGTCTCGAAGCTTGCCTTTCAGCCTGATGTGCCAGCTTCACAGTTTGATGTGCCAGCGTCCCAGTTTTATGTGCCAGCTTCCCAGTCTGTTGTCTCAGTGCCGGCCTTCCAGCCTGATGTCTCGAAGCTTGCCTTCCAGCCTGATGTCTCGATGCCTGCCTTCCAGCCTGGTGTGCCAGCTTCCCAGTCTGATGTGCCAGCCTCTCAGTCTGATGTGCCCACTTTCCAGCCTATTGTCCTAGTGCCTGCCTTCCAGCCTGATGTCTCAGTGCCAGCTTCCCAGACTGATGTGCCAGCTTCCCAGACTGATGTGCCTGCTGCCCAGCCTGAAGTGCCCATGCCTGCTGCCCAGCCTGATGTGCCTGCTGCCCAGCCTGAAGTGCCCATGCCTGCTGCCCAGCTCGAAGTGCCTGCTGCCAAGCTCGAAGTGCCCATGCCCGCTGCCCAGCCTGATGTGCCTGCTACCCAGCTTGAAGTGCCTGCTGCCCAGCCTGATGTGCCTGCTGCCCAGCCTGATGTGCCTGCTGCCCAGCTCGAAGTGCCCGCTGCCCAGCTTGGTGTATTCCTGCCCACTGTCTGCTCGGATGTGCCCGCTGTCTGCTCGGATGTGCCTGCTGTCTGCTCGGATGTGCCCACTGTTTTCTCGGATGTGCCTGCTGTCTTCTCGGATGTACCCACTGTCCAGTTTGATGTACCCGATGCCCAGCCTGATGTACCCTCATCTGTTCGGTTTGAGGCCACAAACTTTGGACAATTTCATCTTGTTGGAGCGTCCGGAGGCCGCTCCTTTGAGGGGGGGTACTGTCATGAGAGGGTTTACCCGTTGGTGGCGCTATCGGTCTCTTGGATCGCAGTACCAGTGTACCAGTGTCCACCAGCGGGTATCTTCCAACACCTGGGACCTGTAGTAAGAGGTCTCTCCTGCTGGTGGCACTGTTGCAACCTTGGGCCGTAGTACCGGTGTCCACCAGCGGGTGAACTCTGGCAGTGTGGAGCAAACAGCACCCTCTGCGCTCAGCTGTAACATGAGGTCAATTACCACAGCCTTATAAATACCCGGCAAGCCCTCACAGGCTTGCCTTGGTATCGTTCTCCCTGACCTTTCGGCCTGTATCCTGATCGTGAACCTGTTTCTGTCCTGCTCTGATCCGATCCGATCCCTATCCCAAGCCCATCCTGTTCTTGTCCCTCCTGATTCCCTTGGATCCCTGCCCTGCAGCCTAACCATCCATCCTCTCCCTGTCCTGCTGGTTTCCCGTCCTTGCCCATCTGCTGACCTCCCTGTGTATGACCTTGGCCTGGCTTTGTTTACGATTCCGGTATCTCCATTTACTTGTATATACTATTTGTTGTTTGTGGGTCTGTGGTTGGTTTTGCACTGTTTATATTCCTCTTACTTGTCACTTGTTTAATAAACACCATTATTTTTTCACTTACATGTGTTTCTAGTCTCCTCTGTGCAATCCACACGGTCTGGTCAATTATATCCCCTGACAAGCAGGGGGAGCATGACTGCCAGATTGCTGTCCTTCTTGGGCACCCCCTCTGTCTGTGCTCACGTTACTGCCTTCATCTAGCTCAGTATCATCATCAGAGCCTTCCAAACGCTGGGCATCCTCCTGGAGCATGTACCCAACACTGTGGTCAAACAGTTCGAGGGACTCCTCAAGAGGACATGGTGGGGCTAGGGAAGGAGTCACTGATGACATTGAGCCAAGGGAAGAGGCCGCTGCTTTGCCAGACAAAGTACCCTGAGCATAAGTGAGAGAGGATGAGGAGGATGAGGACGGCTTGGTCATCAACTCGACCAAGTCTTCCGCATGTTGCATGTTCTGCATCTCCTCAGCAGAGGTTCCTATATCTCCAAGTTCCAGCCTCCTGCCTGCAGGCACCTGCACTCTTTCGTTGCCCTCGCACTCCCTGTACCCACCACCAGGGGTGCTTGGACCGGAACCGTGCAAGAGGCCACCTTCATCATTTTGGGCTCCGCTGTAAGGTACGTGACACTTTAGCTGAACACTGTGCAGAGGTCGCACTACACTAACTTGTGGTTTTAGCTGAACACTGTGCAGAGGTCGCACTACACTAACATGTAGTTTTAGCTGAACACTGTGAGCAGGACGCACTACACTAACTTGTAGCTTTAGCTGAACACTGTGCAGAGGTCGCACTACACTAACTTGTAGTTTTCGCTGAACACTGTGAGGAGGACACACTACACCAACTTGTAGCTTTAGCTGAACATTGTGAGGAGGACGCACTACCCTAACTTGTAGCTTTAGCTGAACACTGTGCAGAGGTCACACTAAACTAACTTGTAGCTTTAGCTGAACACTGTGAGGAGGACGCACTACACTAACTTGTAGCTTTAGCTGAACACTGTGCAGAGGTCTCACTACACTAACTTGTAGTTTTAGCTGAACACTGTGAGGAGGACGCACTACACTAACTTGTAGCTTTAGCTGAACACTGTGTAGAGGTCGCACTACACTAACTTGTAGTTTTAGCTGAACACTGTGAGGAGGACGCACTACCCTAACTTGTAGCTTTAGCTGAACACTGTGCAGAGGTCACACTAAACTAACTTGTAGCTTTAGCTGAACACAGTGAGGAGGATGCACTACCCTAACTTGTAGCTTTAGCTGAACACTGTGCACTACACTAACTTGTAGCTTTAACTGAACACTGTGAGGAGGACGCACTACACTAACTGTAAATAGTCTAGCTGCCTGACTGGTACTAATAGGATCAAAAGAACACCAGCAATTTTCTTCAGGTAGCTGTAAATACTGTAACAAGACAAGCCTTCCTGTCAGTAGGAAGATAACAGGAACGGATCTAGCTAAACTGAATACAGTGTATATATATATATATATATATATATATATATATATATATATACACTGTAAGTGCAGCTAATTCACTGACAGTCCTGCCTAATCTAGCTAACTCAAATGAAATGACACTGTCTCTCTTTCTCTCTAAGCACGCCGGAACACACTACACAGGGCCGCCATGCAGGCGGCCTTATATAGTGTGGGGCGTGTTCTAAACCCCCTGAGCCATAATTGGCCAAAGCCACCCTGGCTTTGGTCAATTACAGCTCTCTCTACCGATGGCGCTGTGATTGGCCAAGCATGTGGGTCATAGTGAATGCTTGGCCAATCATCAGCCAGCAATGCACTGCGATGCCGCAGTGAATTATCGGCCGCGACGCGCCCCACGAATTTGGCGCGAATGGCCCATATCGTTTGCAATTCGACGAACGATCGAACAGCCGATGTTCGAGTCGAACATGCGTTCGACTTGAACACGAAGCTCATCCCTACGCACTAGTTTCTATGTACACAGAACGATCATCGGTTAATACAACCGATATCGCACCGTGTATGGTGAGACCAAAAAATATATATTTTGTATATGTATAAAAAAAATATTTTTTTGTGTATACTAAAATATCAGATAATATTAAAAAAAATAATATACATATATAGATAAAATTAATGAAAAATAGAAAATAAAAATAAAAAATAAAAATAAAAAGTATATAAAATATAATGAAATAAAAGATCAAAAATGCCTAAAATAAAAAAATACTTAAAATAAAAAAGTCACATTACAGCAGTGTAATAATGATCTATAACAGAGCATATGGATCTGCTCAATGTTACGTCTATACAACCCCAATGTTAGACAAGATGAGCAAATAATGTACGTAAACATACAATACAAAGCCACATATAAACAATAGGGTATGAATGACCCAAACCACTGCATATGGAAAAAAAAAAAAAATATATATATATATATGTGTCTTTCGTCTAATACATTGGAACCATGTGAAATATTAATAAAGTGTATATATATAATCAAAATGTAATCAATATGAAACGTTATTAAAGTATAAATGTAATCAAAATATAGAAATAATAAATGAATCTTTGATTTATATTAGAAATATGGTTACAGCTCAGACAAGCTATCAATAATTGCTTAAAAAACATCTGAGATCGAACTCTTTGTTCAATCCGCTGGGTGCCAGTGAGCCAAGTTGGTGTATCCACCAAGACTCACGTTTGCTAATTTCCCTAGTGTAATTAGAGCCCCTCCAATGATGCTTCGGCGCCTCTATGCCCCGAAATTGCATCCCTACCGTACTCTGGTGATGAGCCTCTTTAAAATGTATGGATAGAAAATGCTTGTAAAATCCCTTCCATATGTTTCTGACATGTTCCTCCATCCGATCTTTGAGAGCTCTAATTGTGCGACCGACATAGTAAATTGCAGGGACATTTGACCATATAAACAACTCCTATAGTATCACAAGAGATAAAATCCCTGATAGTATGCACCTGTCTGGTATGTGGGTTACAGAATTCTTTTACTCTCTTAACATTAGTGGGAACACTTATATACCATCTTCCACACCCATTAAAACCTTTTAAATCCCAAAACATCTTGGGTTTCGGAGGGGTGTTGTTGAACAGACAAAAATATTTTTTTCCTATTTTTAATTCTAACATTATACATCTAGTGACGTTTGTCATTGTACAGCATATTGGATTACTTGTACTTTACACGAGCTTATAATATTGGCATAGATACGATTTGGTTTGCTGTCCACCTAGTATTTTGTAATATCCGACACTATAATGTTCGCGGTCCACGAAAAAATGGCCGCAGGCGCTGTATATAAACGATAGAGCGGCCGTCCAGTCATAATCCCCCTGATGAAGACATGTGATCCCTGTGTCGAACACGTGTAGGGGAGGGGCCAGGACAGAGCAAGCGGCAGCATTATCTGCTAGTGATGAGACGCCTATAATACCCCCAGATTGTTGTACTATCTGAACGCTTTCTATAGAGCGGTGCACCTTAAAAGTGTGATTATCCCATTTGGGGAGTGTGTTTTTTACAGTAATTAATAAAGTTTTAAACGATATCACACTATCAAGTTCTCTTTCTCATGCATCTTTTTGGAAACTGTATTGGAGCCTGAGACCCGGTGATGTGTACTGAGCCCTGCTGTGGTTCAAAAGCGTGTTTTGACTCAGTGTAGCAGCTGTGTCACACGCTCTGAGGTGAGCACATTACCTGGGGGGCCACCGGATCACACCTTTGGCATGCTTTTAGGCACAAGAGGAAGTTATAAGCACGCTTGATATTAATTTAAGTGGACGTTTACCACAACACTTTTACCACTATTCATTTACAGGACTCCACTTCCACTTTTATCACATTACAATTAGGACTTTTTTTCATTTATGTTGTGTGGCACTTTGGCACTTTTTTTGCATTATATAATATTATCTATGATGCATTTCAGCATATTTATTTGATTTATAGTGTTTGTTGCACTTCGTTGTGTTCACACTTTTAATTGTGTATATTTATGCTCAGTATTTTTTTATGACTATGAAGCAACTATTTTATAATTGTTTATTTATTTAATCATTTATTCACCAATGCTTGGTACTTGATTTAGGAGGGCGCATACTTAAAAACATTTTTTCATGTGTTTTAGTTTGGAGACACACACATTTTTTATTACATAGCATAATACAGCACACTTCTAGCGCAGCGTATTTTTCTATTTATCTTTTATTTTTACACTGTTCTTTTAAAAAAAAAAGTGTAACTTTTATTCCTATTACAAGGAATGTAAACATCCCTTGTAATAGAAAAAAAGCATGACAGGACCTCTTAAATATGATATTTGGGGTCAAAAAGACCTCAGATTTCATATTTACACTAAAATGCAATAATTAAGAAAAAAAGTTGTCATTTAAAAAAATAAAAATAAAAAAATGTTCCTTTAAGAGCTATGGGCAGAAGTGATGTTTTGACGTCGCTTCCGCCCTGCAATGGTATGGATAGGGGTGGGGGGGCACCTTCCCCTCACTCGTCTCCATACTCAGCTAGGGACAGCATCTGATTGCCTCCACTGCTGCAGACGGCTCCGGTAAGCGGCAGAGGGCACCGAATCGCGGCGGGGTGCCCTCTCCCACCGCCGTTAAAAGTAATCTTGCGGTGAATCTGCCGCAAAGACCACTATTATCGTAAACCGGACCGCCCGCCGAAGTAGCGGATACCAGGGTTATGGCAGCTAGCTGCTGCCGTAACAAAGATATCCCTCTTCAAAGTTAGGGCGTGTGGTGGTCCAGAAGTGGTTAAAGCAGATTAAACAGCACAGTGCTTGTGCTGTGTAATCTATCCCTTATCTAAACTGTAAAAAACCTGCCTGATCCTGCCACTTCCTGTATCCCCCTCTCTGCACTGACCACGAAAATCAGGGCTGCTGAGCCCTGACCACCATGGTCAGAGTACGTCCCTTCATCATCCGCAGTCCTGCTCTGCTCTCCTCTGTAACCCCCCATGCCCTCCCCCTTGCCTGTCAGCTCTGTGTTCTGTGTCTCTGCCCCCCCCCGCCGCTATTAGTAAAATAAACAATGGTAAATGCTCACTGCCAGCCCCTCTATTATAGCCTGGTATAACACACTATCAGTCTTTTATAAAAACGAGGCTTGTAAATACCTGTTTAGAGCAATCTTCAGGCTGGTCACGTGATTCTCGGACGGTTTCCAGGGCTACTGCAGGAGGGGCTGAGTGCCATGTGACCTCTCCGGCCGACGTCAGAGGGAGATCTCGGCCCCTCCTGCAGAAGCCATCCATCGGAGCTATACAGTATCTGCGAGTCATGTGACCGGTCTGAAGATAGCTCTAAACTGGTAGTTACATGCTTAGTTTTTATAAAAGACTAATACAATGTGCTATGCCAGGCTCTAATAGAGGGGCTGTCATAGACTTAAATTAATAGGTTAATAAACACATTAATTTATTGTTATGTAATATTCTTGTGATATGTGTTGAGATTGCACTTTTAGGTGGTAGCAACTCTTCATGTGGAGTATTATTTTTTGAGTTTTATATAGTCGTATTGTTTTGTTTTCTATTTTTTTATTTCTTTTTTTCTATTTTTGGGTGTTTATTTTGAGCAAAATAATAGCGTGGGAGTTACTATACATTATATATGTATAGAAAAAATGGCAGCTTGTTTCTAATCATATCGAGAAACCACGCAATTTTGTGCGTTGCGGCTGAATCTAGCCCAAAAAAGCCCCCATGTGGCAATGCCCATGCCTAGTCAGAATTACCATCTACAACTCATTCAAATTTCTTGCAGGCTTCCTTTAAAGTATGAGTATAGCCAAAAAAGGTATTTTTGGGTTTTTAATTATTATTATTATTATTATCCAGGATTTATATAGTGCCAACAGTTTACTCAACACTTTACAACATAAGGGCAGATAGTACAATTGCAATACAATTTAATACAGTAGGAATCAGCGGGCCTAGAGTAGGGAAGAGGTAAACTCTCTGGGGGTCATTTACTATAGCGCCACAAAATTCTCCTGCAGTACCAAAAAATAACTCTCAAAAAAGGCCAGAAAGACTTCAACTCTCAGAAAGTCAGCGCTAATGCAAATGGAAAGCAGCGCTATTGCGGCAATAATGCCTGTCAGATCACATATGCTGGAATAGTGGAAGTCAGTGGGGCTCGAACCTGCAAAATCCAAAGTTCTCACTGAAGGCTTATATGCAAGTTCTTTGCCATAAAAAGTGTTTGGAGACCCAGGTTCTGCCCCAGGGGACATGGATCAATGCCAATTTTTTTTTTAAAAACGGCCGGTTTTTCGGGAGCAGTGATTTTAATAATGCTTTGAGTGAAACAATAAAAGTGTAATATTCCTTTAAATTTCGTACCTGGGGGGTGTCTATAGTATGCCTGTAAAGGGGCGCATGTTTCCTGTGTTTAGTACAGTCTGACAGCAAAATGACATTTGAAAGGAAAAAAGTTATTTAAAACTACTCGCGGCTATACTGAATTGCCGGCTCGACAATACACATAAAAGTTCATTGATAAAAACTACATGGGAATTCCCCACAGGGAAACAACCAACCAAAATTAAAAAAAAAATGATGTGGGGGTCCCCCTAAATTCCATACCAGGCCCTTCAGGTCTGGTATGGATATTAAGGGGAACCCCGGCCAAAATTAAAAAAAAAAAATTGGCGTGGGGTCCCCCTCAAAATCTATACCAGACCCTTCAGGTCTGGTATGGATTTTAAGGGGAACCCCGCGCCAATTTTTTTTTAAAAAATGGCGTGGGGTACCCCCAAAAATCCATACCAGACCCTTATCCGAGCACGCAACCTGGCAGGCCGCACTAAAAGAGGGGGGGACGAGAGAGCGGCCCCCCCTCCCTCCTGAACCATACCAGGCCACATGCCTTCAACATTGGGAGGGTGCTTTGGGGGTAGCCCCCCAAAGCACCTTGTCCCCATGTTGATGAGGACAAGGGCCTCATCCCACAACCCTGGCCCGGTGGTTGTGGGGGTCTGCGGGCGGGGGGCTTATCGGAATCTGGAAGCCCCCTTTAACAAGGGGACCCCCAGATCCCGGCCCTCCCCCCTGTGTGAAATGGTAAGGGGATACAAAAGTACTCCTACCATTTCACCAAAAAAATGAAAAAAATGTTAAAAATGACAAGAGACAGTTTTTGACAATTCCTTTATTTAAATGCTTCTTCTGTCTTCTATTTTCTATCTTCTTTCGGTTTCTTCCTCCATCTTCTTCTTCTTCTGGTTCTTCTGGTTCTTCTTGTTCTTCTGGTTCTTCTGGTTCTTCTTGTTCTTCTGGTTCTTCTTGTTCTTCTGGTTCTGCTGGTTCTTCATCCGGTCTTTTCGTCCGGCATCTTCCTCAGCGGCGCCGTCTTCACTTCATCTTCTTTCCTCGGGCCGCTCCGCACCCACGATTGGATGGGAGGCTCCCGCTGTGTGACGCTTCTCCTCTTCTGACAGTTCTTAAATAACGGAGGGCGGGTGACCCCGCCCCCTCTGACGCAGGGCGGGTGACCCCGCCCCCTCTGACGTCACGGGAAATGCCACAGGGAAGTCCCCGTGCGTCAGAGGGGGGCGGGGTCACCCACCCTGCGTCAGAGGGGGGCGGGTTCACCCGCCCTCTGTTATTTAAGAACTGTCAGAAGAGGAGAAGCATCTCACAGCGGGAGCCTCCCATCCACTCGTGGATGCGGAGCGGCCCGAGGAAAGAAGATGAAGGGAAGACGGCGCCGCTGAGGAAGATGCCGGACGAGAAGACTGGATGAAGAACCAGAAGAACAAGAAGAACCAGAAGAACAAGAAGATGGAGGAAGAAACCGAAGGAAGATAGAAGAAAGAAAATAGAAGAAAGAAGAAGCATTTAAATAAAGGAATTGTCAAAAACTGTCTCTTGTCATTTTTAACATTTTTGACATTTTTTTGGTGAAATGGTAGGGGTACTTTTGTATCCCCTTACCATTTCACACAGGGGGGAGGGCCGGGATCTGGGGGTCCCCTTGTTAAAGGGGGCTTCCAGATTCCGATAAGCCCCCTGCCCGCAGACCCCCACAACCACTGGGCCAGGGTTGTGGGGATGAGGCCCTTGTCCTCATCAACATGGGGACAAGGTGCTTTGGGGGGCTACCCCCAAAGCACCCTCCCAATGTTGAGGGCATGTGGCCTGGTACGGTTCAGGAGGGGGGGGCGCTCTCTCGTCCCCCCCTCTTTTCCTGCAGCCTGCCAGGTTGCGTGCTCGGATAAGGGTCTGGTATGGATTTTTGGGGGTACCCCACGCCAATTTTTTTTTAAATTTTGGCGCGGGGTTCCCCTTAAAATCCATACCAGACCTGAAGGGTCTGGTATCGATTTTGAGGGGGACCCCACGCCAATTTTTTTTTAAATTTTGGCCGGGGTTCCCCTTAATATCCATACCAGACCTGAAGGGCCTGGTATGGAATTTAGGGGGACCCCCACGTCATTTTTTTAAAATTTTGGTTCGGGGGTTCCCCCGTGGGGAATTCCCATGCCGTTTTTATCAATGAACTTTTATGTGTATTGTCGGGCCGGTGTTCTGCCGAGAAAGTTCCTCTCGGCGGATAAGGACCCCCCTCTACTGCGCAGGCGCAGCGCCTGCGCAGTAGGAGCCGGCGGAGATAGCCTAAGCAAAATAGAGAAGAAATCAGCTGTACACGGCGCCTGTAAGAGGGTCCCCCGTGGGCTCGCTTCGCTCGCCATGCTTTGGGCACGGCCTCGCTTTGCTCGGCACTTTTTTATTCCCCCTCTAGGTCCACTTGGATGGTGGGGCTTCAGCCTGGACCCAGGGCGCAGGTGCCGTGTACAGATGATTGAAGATTTTCATCTTTGGCTATTTTCGGCGGCTGCTAGTGGTTGGTACTGCGCAAGCAGGGGTGACCTTACCCGCCGAGGGAACTTTCTCGGCAAGGCACCGGAGGGTGGCGGGAGGGGGGGGACGTCCCCTCTCGCCTCCTGTTAGAATGATCAAGAAGTGGAACAGCCACTATGATCATTCTTATGGTGTGCAGATGCGCAGGCTCTAAAAGACGATATCTGGATGATGTCTGTAGCTACAGGCATCACTCAGACATCCCCGCTCAAAGCCGAGGACATCATTTGGCGTACGGCGGGAAGCGGTTTTAATGGTGTTCACACAAATTTATTTGTCTGTTCGCATGTTCTGCTGCGAACCGAACAGGGGGGATGTTCGGCCCATCCCTAGTTCTCATTAAGAATCATGGGGGTACAACTTGTCAAGCAACTCGGAAGTCCAAAGTCGCCCAACTGTGAAACAAGTCATATATATTTTAATAGAAAGGAGCTCTCATTTATACTTGCATTTACATCAGCAGAACAAATGCAGGAAGGGATGTGTGCACATGGGCCAGAAGCAAATGTGTGGGGATGCCAAACAAATCAATGAACCCCACCCACACCAAATCTAACTACCAAATCCACCCCCGCATTGATTAAGCACAAGTACATATCATACCCTTATCCGGAAAATGAGCCGCACCTCCTCTTTGCTAAAGAGGGACCTCGCCATGTCCACCTAGATGGAGATCTTGACCAGCACAGGGACTTCCGGGTGATTACAATGACTTATTTCTGGGTCAGAAGGCGAAACTACACTATTTTGATCGCAACCACTATTAGAATTTTATTATTTTTGTTTATTTGCAGATATGCAAATTTGTATTTCTACATATGATATTTAAAGGCGTTCGATAAGAAATGGTGTCCCTGGGTTAGCAGCAGGAGGAAATCGTTCAGCTGAAATCACACACTTTCATTCCCGCATGTCAGTCCCGACTGCAGGGGCAAGTTCAGAGACATCTGTGCAGGTTTTCTGCACTGATATCAATACAAATTGCACCCCAAAGTCACACCAATTAAAACAGTGCAATTGTCACCGCTTTGACATGTCAAATCGCACCAATGTGAGCTAAAGCTGACACAAACACTGCCTATCCACCAGCTGAATTCATTACCTGCAATTCTCCACAGCTGTTATATATAAAGATTCTACCTTTTATCATTTACTTGCAGGTGTGCAGAAGCCTAGGTTTACATTGGAGCAATTTGTCATGCAATTTGAGAGATCAAATCGCATGACTATTGGCACTGTTCCAATCGATGCAACATTTTTTTTGTGGCACCGCACCAATTTGCTAAAGTAGTTCCTGCACTACTTTTGCCGATTTCTGGTGCGACTTCAATAGACATTTGTGTATGAAGCCACACAGATGTCTATCAAGTAGCACCTAAAATCACGCTGACCTTGCTACTTTGAAATCGTGCTACTTCAAGTGAAGTAGCGCGATTTCAAAGTAGCATCAATGTGAACCAGGGCAAAGAGATTCGTTTTTTGGTGCACAAATACATATTGAAATAAAATATAAGAGATATTGCACTTTCCCAAAACCACCACCCACAATCTAAAAGGGAAAAAAGTAGAAGAAAACACCACAACAAAGCTCAATGTATTTTTATTTTACCAGCAGAAAAACAAAAAATTACATTCATTTACTAGCTTCAAAAAATTTTGGACAGGACATATGGTGCTACATTTAGCAATGAGATTTTAAGGGCCCTGCTCATAGGAGCTTACAATCTAAAATTAGACAAAACCTTAGAGTGGACACAGCTTTAATTTCTGTGTATAATGGGCAACACATCACATTGTTATCTGCAAGATTATAGAAACATACTTAACAGTCATTCTTACAAAGCATTCCCACATAATATTACAAAAGACTTATTCAAAACAACTACCACCAGCCCACAATCCACACATACATACATTGGTGACCATATTCTGCTGGAAGCTGCATTTTCGGTGTACACGATTAAACGAGATAAAAAAAAAAAAAGTGTAGGTCAGCAGATGCTTCCAAACGATGTTTGCATGATCAGACAGGAACAATACACACACAACATTGACAGCATGGCCACATAAACCCACTTTTGATTGAAAAAATGCACAAGAATTTCATCAAATCTCCCAATAGCATTCCTTCTCCCCCACAAATCACAGCAAAAAACCTGACCTTCTCAGGCCAAACGAACCCTCTACTGCAGGCCTTTATATAAGAGAGGTTGTATTGTTAGCACACTGACACACCCAATAGAAGTACACGCCCACCAGTATCTTTCAATCTGTCTCTTCATGTATGTCTAAAGTGATTGCACCTGATGGGCAGGAACACATAATAGTGTTCGCAACTCTGTTAGCCTTGGCTATGTGCATCAAATCTCCAACTACAGGCCAAAGATCAAAGTCCATTTGCATCCACATAAACAAAGCAACAGTTTTCTAATCATATGTACCCGTGCAGTGTAAACCCTAAAATTTTAATTGTCCAAGTCCCTGGGCATGATTAGTGCTAACAAACATTAACATCAGTCCCTGGCTGCAATGAGCTTCCAATATAAAGTCCAAAATTAATGTTCTTACATTAGAACCTATTTCGACAGGAGACAAATAAGATGCCAGCATGTCTTTGGATTGTGGTGAGAAACCCACACAGGGAGAACATATAAACTTCAACACAAGGATTAGCATGTTGGGGAATTGAACCAACATCCCAGGTGCTGCTAGACAGAACTGCTACCCACTTAGCCACCAGGCATCCCCACACATGTTCTCTGCATCTCTGTGGTGTGAACCAGCCCTAAGTCCATAGCCATGCTCAGTGTCACAAGCAATATACAATATATTGGCCTAAGTATTGGGATGCCTGCCTTTAAACGCACATGAACTGTAATGGCATCCCAGTATTAGTATTGGTTTCAAAACTCATTTGGCCCACCCTTTGTAGCTATAACAGCTTCAACTCTTCTTGTCCACAAGGTTTAGGAGTGTGTCTATGGGAATGTTTGACCATTCTTCCAAGTGCATTTGTGAGGTCAGGCACTGATGTTGGACGAGAAGGCCTGACCTACAGTCTCCTCTCTAATTCATCCCCAAGGTGTTCTGTTGTGTTGAGGTCAGGACTCTGTGCAGGCCAGTCAAGTTCCTCCACCCCAAAATCACTCATCCATGTCTTTATGGACCTTGCTTTGTGCACTGGTCCAAATGATTTGGTGGAGGGGTAATTATGATTTGGGGTTGTTTTTCAGGGGTTGGGCTTGGCCTCTTAGTTCCAGTTAAGGGAACTCTTAAGGCATCAGCATACCAAGACATTTTGGACAATTTCTTGCTCCCAACTTTGTGTGAATAGTTTGGGGAAAGCCCCTTCCTGTTCCAACATGTTTGCACACCAGTGCACAAAGCAAGGTCCATAAAGACATGCATGAGCAAGTTTGGGGTGGAGAAACTTGACTGGCCTGCACAGAGTTCTGGCCTCAACCCAATAGAACACCCTTTGGCTGAATTAGAGTAGAGACTGCGAGCCAGGCCTTCTCATCCAACATCAGTGCCTGGCCTCACAAATGCACTTCTGGAAGAATGATCAAACATTCCCATAGGCACACTAAACCTTGTGGACAGCATTCCCAGAAGCTGTTCTAGCTGCAAAGGGTGGGCCAAATCAAATTTTAACCCTACCGACTAAGACTGGGCTGCCATTAAAGTTCATGTGTGTGTAAAGGCAGGTGTCCCAATACTTTTGGCTAAATAGTGTATCTGGAAAAGACTTACAATGGTGGTGGAACCCTCCTACACATAACTACTACATTTAGACATAATTATAGGACCTGGGAGATGAGACAACTTCTCCACATGAAGTAACATGGTTGGGATTTGAATCCAGACCCTCAGAGATACTAAGCAGAAGTTCTAACCTCTAAGCCACGGAGCTGCCACATGTGAGTGCCTCCTACACATAAATACACATAAAAACACATAAATACTGCATTTCTATGGACATACAAGTGATGGAATTACATTACTCAAGAGTTATTCTTCTTGATTTATTCTGTGATATTTGGTGTTTTTTTGTGGGTGAGAGTAGAATATTACCCTCAAATTTTTGGGAATTACATTTTAATTTCTGATGTTGGTACACATATCACATTTTTTGGGCTCAAATTATGAATATTTGGAAATAATAAAAAGCACAAAAAAATGTGATTCATTTTAAATTTGCATCAGCAATGGTATTGTTTGTGGATTATGAAGACTCCTGTGTGAGTTTAGGTTAAAGATTGTTGTGAGATGAAGAGTAACAAGTGAAAGTGACAGAGAAAAAAAGGAAAATTTATTATCAAATACTTACCGTAATTTTCCTTTCCTGACGGACTCCACGGCAGCCTACGTGTGGGTTAACCCCGCCTCCTCTCCAATGCTATAGGACCCCCTACCCTATAAGAATGAGCTCACCTGTACAGACTGTGTTCCGTAACTAGCCTACTCATTGACCGATGGGTGGGAACTCCGTCTGCCATGGAGTCCATCAGGAAAGGAAAATTACGGTAAGTATTTGATAATAAATTTTCCTTTTTCCTGACAGACTCCATGGCAGCCTACGTGTGGGAAATAACTAGCCATTCCACACGGGTGGGTATGCTGAACAGCAATAATATAATTTGACCCGTCAACCAACAGGATTTATAAACCAAAGCTCACAGAAGAAAGCGAAGCAGGCTCAGTAAAGTAATCTGACATTAAGGTTTTAATAGGGGCCCTTGAGGCCGCTTGCAGATAACGCCTGAACACACGTACCGGGCTGCTGCCCATGAAGCCGCTATACCCTTGGTGGAACGTGACGTCACCACCTCCGGAGAAGTCAGGATCCTATCTCTATAAGGCTGATGAACAAATTGTACAGTTCTGGACGAGGCTTAATTCAGTTTGTTACTGCCGAAATGCAGGATGGACAGGTAGACAGAATGTCCAAAAGGAAGGAAGTAGCTTGCAGGTATACCTTCAGAATTTCGTCTATGACCAGAGGATAGGACGATTTCCTGGATCCTATGGAACCTTGAGGTAATTTTTGGATTTGAGCTGAGCATGGGAAAAAGGACCATCTGGTCCGGGAAGAAGGACAGAAAAAAGGTTCTTCGTAACCTAGGGACGTGACCTCCGAGACCCTCTAGCCAAGGTAATGGCTACTATGACATTGATTTTAGTTAAAAAGGCCTCCAATAGAAAGCGGGGAGGACCCCGTATTACTGAGTTCAGACAGTGAGCCAATGACAAGGGGAAGGTCTCAATTTGGAAATCTTGGTCTCCTTTTTGAGGGCTAAGCTTTAGCTGCCCATGGGATGATTGGTGGACTAAAGGGTAAACAGCCCACGAAGTTCTGGAGAAGGCCAACAAGGCTGAGACTTGGACCCTAAGAGAGCTGATGGATAGAGATAAATCTAGGCCGAAAAAGCTGAAGATATCCTGAGCTTTTGGATTTCTACATGACCTGCTCAGAGAATGAGAACTCAACCGACTTGTCCTGAATTCTCCTGTCGACCTAATTCATGCTCGTCCCAGTAGAGTTCATGAGAGTGGCAATCACCCTTGAAGCGCATCCGAGCCGGACAAGGGTGCAGAACTGTCCCTTGAGAAAGAAGAACCAGCCTGAGAGGGAGAGACACCGGATCCCGGAAGCTGAGCTGGCTCAGGAGGGGGAGTCAAGGGCGATTGGCCAGTAAGGGGCTACTGCCACCACTTTGACTGCTTCCTCATGAGATCTTCGTAAGAACCTGAGAATTATTGGGATTGATAGAAAAGGCGTATGCCCTCTTGAAGCTAAAAACGATCTGTCAGGGCATCCACTCCAGAGGTCTAGCTGTAATGACCCCGGGTTGTAACACCTCACCAGCTTGAGGTTGCCTGTGAAGAAAAAGAAAAAGATCCACCTGGAGATTGACTCCTAGGAACAGAATCCGCTTGAATGTCTGCACACGAGAAGACCATTCTTTAGTGTTTGCGCATAGAAATACAATCAGACGATCTAGATTCGAGGAATATAGGCCATTGAAAAGCCGGTCAGGCTCTACTGGGCCCAAGATGTGATGGGCTCGATCTTCCGGCATAGTGTGGAGCTTCGAGTGCCCCTATGACTCTTCACATAGAAGATCGCCATTGTGTCATTCATTCTTTATAATACTGACTCTCCCTTCCGGAGATGGGAGAGGAACTGAAGGGCACACCAGGCTGTCCGAAGATCCGGGACATTCTAGCCCGGGTTGAGAAGACGCGTACCCAACTTGCCTTAAGCCAGATCCTAACTGCAGAGGGCTCCCCAACCGGAACCGCTGGCATCAGTCGTGACCTTGACCATGAGATGGGGCAATGAAGTGGCAATTGAGCAGATTTTGCGCTGAAGACACCAGAAGAGGCTGCTCCACGTCGTTGACATGTAAATAGGTTGACTGTTGCCCCTTGATCTCCCTCGCTGCAGAAAACCTGACTGGAGCGGGTATAACCTCTGCAGAGACCACTTGACCATAGGGGTCGTGAAGACCGTCGAGGCGGTAGTTCTTTTTTTTTTTTTTTTTCTTTTCTTTTTAGGAGCCACCTGAAGCTGGTCAGGGTGGAGATAACCAGTTCCCTGAGAACCAGCAACTGGTCTTTGTGTTAGGATAGCAAGGCGAGGTCACCGAAATAGTGATAAAGACGTACCCCTCTCGTTTAAATGAGGGCCACTATTTTTTTTTTTTAAGAAGACACGTGTGAGGTCATCAGCCCGATAAGGAAGAAGAAGAACTGTAGATGGTCTCGCCCAATTTTGAACTAGAGGTAAACATCTTTTAAGTAAATTGGGATTAGCCAATGTCCTGGCCGTATAGAAGGTCGACAGAGCCTTCCAACGTATCTACAAATTTTATATACTTGTATAGGTAAGATAGATCTAATACTAGACACCAAAAACTGTTACTTTTGTGTTGAGAAGAGGGGAGAGTATACCCCTGGAATTCTACGTCCCTCGGGGCGTGTACAGTAACACCTGCTCCTGCTCTTCCAACTGAGTTAGCAGAGTGGAATAAATCTGGGGAAAGGGGTATTAGTGAAGGACCATGTGTGGTTCGATAAAACCATCTTGACAGTCCATTAACCAGTGATGGAGGCCACCCAGACGTGCCGGAAGAGGAGCAGACGAGCCTCCCCGCCCAGGCACCCGTGGGCGGGTGTAACCCAAAAGTTTCGGCTGGTTCCCGACCATCAGACGCCCTACTCTTAGCGGGTTTTACGGAAGGATGCTTGCACTCTGCTCCAGTTCTTTATGAAGACCCAGCCAGGACTTAAAACACAAGCTTCTCACGAGCGTTCAACACCTCCCGTACTGGGGACTCTTCCGACCGAGCAGACGCTTAATCTGGGGAAGGCGTAACTATAAGGCCCGTTGAACCATGACCGAGGATCATTTAGTCCAGGCCAACAGGTGAAGCAGATTGTCGCCGGCTTCAGCTCCTTTACTGCTAAACTTCTGGAGAACTCTTCCGAAGCTCCCCTGAGTACGAAGACTGCAATCTCTGTCCAGGCTTCCATAACCTTTGGACATAGCTGCTAGGGCAGGGTTACAAGCCATACTGGCAAACCTGTAAGCTTCCTTGAGATCTTGATCTGACTTCTCTCGAGCCTGTCCTGCAGGACACGGCATCTTCTAAGGTAGAGCAACCTGTAATGTCAGACGCAACAACGCTGCATTTATAAGGGGAGTGTTTCCCCGACACTCCACTTCTTCTGTCTTGAAGGGATACACTCTGGAGGTATAGTTTGATGTGGAAGTTTTCTCGTCCACTTAGTTGCACTCCTCATCCTTTCATCCGTGAGGAGCAGAAAGAGAGAGAGAGAGAGAGCGCCCTTCCCCCAGGTGCTTAAAGAACTACTATGCTTAGGGGGGGAGGAAGGGTCTACTCACTTAAGGGCTTCCTTAATCGCTTTGACTCGTGAAGGAATCAGAGAGACATCAGAGCTTCCGACACATTCATCCCCTTCCAACTTGATGTCAGAAGAATCCGGAGAAGCAGCGTAGGGCTGGGAAGGAGCCGGGTGGGATGGACAACTGGCTCCATGTGAGGGATGTCTCCCATCTCCTAGGGATTGCTTCCTCACCTCTTTCACAAGAGACTCCATAATCTTGTTTTCTGTTTCTTATCCCCAACCGCCCAGGCTCAACAGTGGACACATACAGACTTGCCTTCCGAGACTCGTGTCCCACATCTCCAGCAGGCTCTGCCATCCGAGCGGCTGATAGGGCGGTGGGTATGGTGACTGGAGGAGGAATGGCACCATCTCCTCTAGATGGAGGAGGAATGGCACCATCTCCTCTAGATGGAGGAGGAATGGCAACATCCCCTCTGGATGGAGGAGGAATGGCAACATCTCCTCTGGATGGAGGAGGAATGGCAACATCTCCTCTGGATGGAGGAGGAATGGCAACATCTCCTCTGGATGGAGGAGGAATGGCAACATCTCCTCTGGATGGAGGAGGAATGGCAACATCTCCTCTGGATGGAGGAGGAATGGCAACATCTCCTCTGGATGGAGGAGGAATGGCAACATCTCCTCTGGATGGAGGAGGAATGGCAACATCTCCTCTGGATGGAGGAGGAATGGAAACATCCTCTCTGGATGGAGGAGGAATGGCAACATCTCCTCTGGATGGAGGAAGAATGGCAACATCTCCTCTGGATGGAGGAGGAATGGCAACATCTCCTCTGAATGGAGGAGGAATGGCAACGTCTCCTCTAGTTGTAGGAGGAATGGCAACGTCTCCTCTAGTTGGAGGAGGAATGGTGACATCTCCTCTTGTAAATGTTGTGGCCTGGCAAGGTCTCTGTCATCTGATCTCAAAAAGGGCTGAAAAAAGAATGGGGGGGGGACAAAACGCAATCTCAATCCCTTGAGACTTCAACCTCGGCCCCTCCCCTCGCCTGCACGTACCTTGTGCATGAGGGCTGGCTGTATGAAGGCAGTGACCTATCCATAACCACTGGACAGAACGTCACCATGACACTGATGGTCTACAGATGACCCGGAAATGCTACACAAACCGAGCCAACCGGAAATATTATATAAGATATATATACACTACCGTTCAAAAGTTTGGGGTCACATTGAAATGTCCTTATTTTTGAAGGAAAAGCACTGTACTTTTAAATGAAGCTAACTTTAAACTAGTCCTAACTTTAAACAAATATACTCTATACATTGCTAATGTGGTAAATGACTATTCTAACTGCAAATGTCTAGTTTTTGGTGCAATATCTACATAGGTGTATAGAGGCCCATTTCCAGCAACTATCACTCCAGTGTTCTAATGGTACAATGTGTTTGCTCATTGGCTCAGAAGGCTAATTGATGATTAGCAAACCCTTGTGCAATCATGTTCACACATCTAAAAACAGTCTAGCTCCTTCCAGAAGCTACAAAACTGACCTTCCTGTGAGCAGATTGAGTTTCTGGAGCATCACATTTGTGGGGTCAATTAAACGCTCAAAATGGCCAGAAAAAGAGAACTTTCATCTGAAACTCGACAGTCTATTCTTGTTCTTAGAAATGAAGGCTATTCCATGCGAGAAATTGCAAAGAAATTGAAGATTTCCTACAACGGTGTGTACTACTCCCTTCAGAGGACAGCACAAACAGGCTCTAACCAGAGTAGAAAAAGAAGTGGGAGGCCGCGTTGCACAACTAAGCAAGAAGATAAGCACATTAGAGTCTCTAGTTTGAGAAACAGACGCCTCACAGGTCCCCAACTGGCATCTTCATTAAATAGTACCCGCAAAACACCAGTGTCAACATCTACAGTGAAGAGGCGGCTGCGGGATTTTGGGCTTCAGGGCAGAGTGGCAAAGAAAAAGCCATATCTGAGACTGGCCAATAAAAGAAAAAGATTAAGATGGGCAAAAGAACACAGACATTGGACAGAGGAAGACTGGAAAAAAGTGTTGTGGACGGATGAATCCAAGTTTGAGGGGTTTGGATCACAAAGAAGAACGTTTGTGAGACGCAGAACAAATGAAAAGATGCTGGAAGAATGCCTGACGCCATCTGTTAAGCATGGTGGAGGTAATGTGATGGTCTGGGGTTGCTTTGGTGCTGGTAAGGTGGGAGCTTTGTACAGGGTAAAAGGGATTCTGAATAAGGAAGGCTATCACTCCATTTTGCAACGCCATACCATACCCAGTGGACAGCGCTTGATTGGAGCCAATTTCATCCTACAACAGGACAATGACCCTAAACACACCTCCAAATTGTGCAAGAACTATTTACAGCAGAAGCAGGCAGCTGGTATTCTATCGGTAATGGAGTGGCCAGCACAGTCACCAGATCTGAACCCCATTGAGCTGTTGTGGGAGCAGCTTGACCGTATGGTACGCCAGAAGTGCCCATCCAACCAATCCAACTTGTGGGAGCTGCTTCTAGAAGCGTGGGGTGCAATTTCTCCAGCTTACCTCAATAAATTAACAGCTAGAATGCCAAAGGTGTGCAATGCTGTAATTGCTGCAAAAGGAGGATTCTTTGATGAAAGCAAAGTTTGATGTAAAAACAATGTTATTTCAAATACAAATCATTATTTCTAACCTTGTCAATGTCTTGACTCTATTTTCTATTCATTTCACAACGTATGGTGGTGAATAAGTGTGACTTTTCATGGAAAACACAAAATTGTTTGGGTGACCCCAAACTTTTGAACGGTAGTGTATATTTACATATATATTTTATTTATGATTATTATTATATATATATATATATTATTTTTTTTTTTATTTTTTTTTTATTTATTTTTTTTACTCACAATCCAAACAGGAGTGTAGATACATGCTGTATAAAGTAAGAACGAGTATATAGAAGTATAAAGTCCTCTTTTATTTCTTTATTTATTTTCTTCAATATATGCATATATGTTTATAAATTTTTATTTATTTTATCTTCAATTTTCCCCTTTAAGGGGAGAAAACTCAGTTAGACCAACACTGACCAGGCTGGGGGAAGTTGCCGCTCACTGTCTGTGGGAAATCCCGTCCTTGACAGGCGATGACAGACAATCAAGTCCCCCACCTGAGTGACGTCACTGCTCCTCCACCACGCGCCTGCGCCGTGGGAGACAGCCATATGGCGCCTGTGCGGCCGCCGGAAGATTCGCCACTCCGCGCATGCGCGAGCCAAGCCTCGTTTTCACGAAGGCCCCGCGCATGCGCAGAACGACTGCGGCGGCCTCTACCCGGAAGCACCGCAGCGGCCTGGAACGCAGATGCGTTCCGAATGCCATGAGGGGACACAGAGGTACCGGGGAGTACCGCGGAGAACCGGGAGACAAACAACATAATAGTATATACAAAGAAACGACTGCCATGGAAGAAGTAAAAAATTTGCAGACCTTGCCAGCCGATGATGCGTCCACCTTCAAGCATAATGAGGCATCCACCCTCCACGAGTGGGGTATTTTAGTGCCATGAAAGCTACTCGCCCGCTCATAGCTGGGCCCTGAGCCACACCGTACCATGGTATGCTAGATTCTGGAACAATCCGACCGGACGCCAACAGGAACAATCGTGATGTAGGTCCATGGAGGAGGACAAAAAAGGAACACAGTCTGTACAGGTGAGCTCATTCTTATAGGGTAGGGGGTCCTATAGCATTGGAGAGGAGGCGGGGTTAACCCACACGTAGGCTGCCATGGAGTCTGTCAGGAAATATATTTTATCAAAACATCAAAACATTCCACATTGTAGCATTCTTAAAATCAAAATATTTTAAGTAGAAGCAACAATGTTGCAAAGGAATATTTATTTCACAGAAAGATACATTTCATCTCAACATTAAAAGGTTTTTTTTGTGAAAGTTAGAATTGTTCCATTAGAATCGGTGACTGAAACTTCATTTGGACTAAATTAGAGCAGATTTTAACTTCCAAAAAATGTTCTCTAATTAGCTCTCATTTTGGTATTTACTATACCTCCAGGTAAAAAAGACACTGGTGATAAAATGAGAGTTATTTTCAGGTCTGAGCATGCTCAGTTGTGTTGGCACCTAGTTGTCCAAAACGGGGAATTTTTCACTTTTCAGACTTTTAAAGATATTTCAGTGTAGAAATCACTTTTTCACACAGTTTAAAAGCAGATAATCTTTAAATAATATACCGCATATTTCAGTACCATTTAGGCAATTATATCATGTTCTAAACATTATTCCCATGTGCAATTCTCTAGGTTTTAGCAGAGTAAGGGTTTGGGCACTATTTAGATTCAGGGAGCTATAGTAAATTCGATTTTGGGATAATTTTCTCACCAGCGCTTTAGTGAATACCGTTTTAGCGCGAATTAGCGCTATTAGCGCTAAATCGCGCTAAATTGCCGCGAATTAGCGCCGTGGCGCTATAGTAAATGACCCCCTCTGTCTCTTATTTTTTGCTGCCTGTGTCTTATTGGAGAGATTTCTCTTCACTTTCTGTCTTAGAGAGGTGTGAGGAAATCCGTACAAGTGAAGGGACTTACTCCCTAAGGCTCCCTGTACACTGGTCTACATTTATTGCCGGTAGGCCAGTGATTTTGCCACATTTTGTGTTTTTCCGTGGCCAGCGGTCAAAACGTTCTTATACTGAACAAAATTTTTCCATGTTCAGGAGAGGGAGGTTGAAGCTCACCTAAAGGATGAGCAGCTCCTAAACTCTGCTAAAAGCCTATTTGTACATTGACACCTAGGGGGTCATTTACTATAGCGCCACAAAATTCTCCTGCAGTACCAAAAAATAACTCTCAAAAAAGGCCAGGAAGACTTCAACTCTCAGAAAGTCAGCGCTAATGCAAATGGAAAGCAGCGCTATTGCGGCAATAATGCCTGTCAGATCACATATGCTGGAATAGTGGAAGTCAGTGGGGCTCGAACCTGCAAAATCCAAAGTTCTCACTGAAGGCTTATATGCAAGTTCTTTGCCATAAAAAGTGTTTGGAGACCCAGGTTCTGCCCCAGGGGACATGGATCAATGCCAATTTTTTTTTTAGAAAGGCCGTTTTTTCGGGAGCAGTGATTTTAATAATGCTTTGAGTGAAACAATAAAAGTGTAATATTCCTTTAAATTTCGTACCTGGGGGGTGTCTATAGTATGCCTGTAAAGGGGCACATGTTTCCTGTGTTTAGTACAGTCTGACAGCAAAATGACATTTGAAAGGAAAAAAAGTTATTTAAAACTACTCGCGGCTATACTGAATTGCCGGCTCGACAATACACATAAAAGTTCATTGATAAAAACTGCATGGGAATTCCCCACAGGGAAACAACCAACCAAAATTTTAAAAAAAATGATGTGGGGGTCCCCCTAAATTCCATACCAGGCCCTTCAGGTCTGGTATGGATATTAAGGGGAACCCCGGCCAAAATTTAAAAAAAAATTGGCGTGGGGTCCCCCTCAAAATCTATACCAGACCCTTCAGGTCTGGTATGGATTTTAAGGGGAACCCCGCGCCATTTTTTTTTAAAAAAATGGCGTGGGGTACCCCCAAAAATCCATACCAGACCCTTATCCGAGCACGCAACCTGGCAGGCCGCAGGAAAAGAGGGGGGGACGAGAGAGCGGCCCCCCTCCCTCCTGAACCATACCAGGCCACATGCCCTCAACATTGGGAGGATGCTTTGGGGGTAGCCCCCCAAAGCACCTTGTCCCCATGTTGATGAGGACAAGGGCCTCATCCCACAACCCTGGCCCGGTGGTTGTGGGGGTCTGCGGGCGGGGGGCTTATCGGAATCTGGAAGCCCCCTTTAACAAGGGGACCCCCAGATCCCGGCCCTCCCCCCTGTGTGAAATGGTAAGGGGATACAAAAGTACTCCTACCATTTCACCAAAAAATGTCAAAAATGTTAAAAATGACAAGAGACAGTTTTTGACAATTCCTTTATTTAAATGCTTCTTCTGTCTTCTATTTTCTATCTTCTTTCGGTTTCTTCCTCCATCTTCTGGTTCTTCTGGTTCTTCTTGTTCTTCTGGTTCTTCTTGTTCTTCTGGTTCTTCATCCGGTCTTTTCGTCCGGCATCTTCCTCAGCGGCGCCGTCTTCACTTCATCTTCTTTCCTCGGGCCGCTCCGCACCCACGATTGGATGGGAGGCTCCCGCTGTGTGACGCTTCTCCTCTTCTGACAGTTCTTAAATAACGGAGGGCGGGTGACCCCGCCCCCCTCTGACGCAGGGCGGGTGACCCCGCCCCCTCTGACGTCACGGGGAATGCCACAGGGAAGTCCCCGTGCGTCAGAGGGGGGCGGGGTCACCCGCCCTGCGTCAGAGGGGGCGGGGTCACCCGCCCTCTGTTATTTAAGAACTGTCAGAAGAGGAGAAGCGTCACACAGCGGGAGCCTCCCATCCACTCGTGGATGCGGAGCGGCCCGAGGAAAGAAGATGAAGGGAAGACGGCGCCGCTGAGGAAGATGCCGGATGAGAAGACTGGATGAAGAACCAGAAGAACAAGAAGAACCAGAAGAACAAGAAGATGGAGGAAGAAACCGAAGGAAGATAGAAGAAAGAAAATAGAAGAAAGAAGAAGCATTTAAATAAAGGAATTGTCAAAAACTGTCTCTTGTCATTTTTAACATTTTTGACATTTTTTTGGTGAAATGGTACGGGTACTTTTGTATCCCCTTACCATTTCACACAGGGGGGAGGGCCGGGATCTGGGGGTCCCCTTGTTAAAGGGGGCTTCCAGATTCCGATAAGCCCCCTGCCCGCAGACACCCACAACCACCGGGCCAGGGTTGTGGGGATGAGGCCCTTGTCCTCATCAACATGGGGACAAGGTGCTTTGGGGGGCTACCCCCAAAGCACCCTCCCAATGTTGAGGGCATGTGGTCTGGTACGGTTCAGGAGGGGGGGCGCTCTCTCGTCCCCCCCCTCTTTTCCTGCAGCCTGCCAGGTTGCGTGCTCGGATAAGGGTCTGGCATGGATTTTTGGGGGTACCCCACGCCATTTTTTTTTTAATTTTGGCGCGGGGTTCCCCTTAAAATCCATACCAGACCTGAAGGGTCTGGTATCGATTTTGAGGGGGACCCCACGCCAATTTTTTTTTTTTAATTTTGGCCGGGTTTCCCCTTAATATCCATACCAGACCTGAAGGGCCTGGTATGGAATTTAGGGGGACCCCCACGTCATTTTTTTAAAAATTTTGGTTCGGGGTTCCCCCGTGGGGAATTCCCATGCCGTTTTTATCAATTAACTTTTATGTGTATTGTCGGGCCGGTGTTCTGCCGAGAAAGTTCCTCTCGGCAGATAAGGACCCCCCTCTACTGCGCAGGAGGAGCCGGCGGAGATATAGAGAAATAGAGAAGAAATCAGCTGTACACGGTGCCTGTAAGAGGGTCCCCCGCGGGCTCGCTTCGCTCGCCACGCTTTGGGCACGGCCTCGCTTTGCTCTGCACTTTTTTATTCCCCCTCTAGGTCCACTTGGATGGTGGGGCTTCAGCCTGGACCCAGGGCGCAGGTGCCGTGTACAGATGATTGAAGATTTTCATCTTTGGCTATTTTCGGCGGCTGCTAGTCGTTGGTACTGCGCAAGCAGGGGTGACCTTATCCGCCGAGGGAACTTTCTCGGCAAGACACCGGCAATTCAGTATAGCCGCGAGTAGTTTTAAATGACTTTTTTCCTTTGAAATGTCATTTTGCTGTCAGACTGTACTAAACACGGGAAACATGCGCCCCTTTACAGGCATACTATAGACACCCCCCAGGTACGAAATATAAAGGAATATTACACTTTTATTGTTTCACTTTAAGCATTATTAAAGTCACTGCTCCCGAAAAAACTGCCATTTTTAAAACTTTTTTGCATTGATACATGTCCTCTGGGGCAGGACCCAGGTCCCCAAACACTTTTTATGACAATACCATGCATATAAGCCTTTAAAATTAGCACTTTTGATTATTCATGTTCGTGTCCCATAGACTTTAACCACTTGCCTACCAGGCCAATTCTGACATTTCTCTCCTACATGTAAAAATCATAATTTTTTGGCTAGAAAATTACATAGAACCCCCAAATTTAGCAGAGACCCTAGAGAATACAATGGCGGTCATTGCAACTTTTTATCTAGCACGGTATTTGCGCAGCAATTTTTCAAATGCGTTTTTTTGGGAAAAAAAACAGTTTTGGGCTTTAAAAAAACAAAAACAAGAAAGTTAGCCCAATGTTTTTGCATAATGTGAAAGATGAAGTTACGCCAAGTAAATAGATACCCAACATGTCACGCTTCAAAATTGCACACGCTCGTGGAATGGCGACAAACTTCGCTATTTGAAAATCCCCTTAGGCAACGCTTTAAAATTTTTTACTGGTTACATGTTTTGAGTTACAGAGGAGGTCCAGGACCAAAATTATTGCTCTCGCTCTAACGTTCATGGCGACACCTCACATGTGTGGTTTGAACAACATTTTCATATGTGGGTGGGACTTATGTATGCGTTCGCTTCTGCATGCGAGCTCACAGGGACAGGGGCACTTTAAAAGTTTTTTTTTTTTGACTGTTAATTTTACTTTTTTTATTTTAGCTTGACACTTTTTTCCAAAAAAAATTTTTTTGATCACTTTTGTTTCTATTACAAGGAATGTAAACATCCCTAAGCATGACAGGTGCTCTTTACAGTGAGATGTGGGGTAAATAAGACCCCACATCTCACCTCTAGGCTTAGAAGCCTGAAATAAAAAAAATAAAAAAACGATCTCTGCTTCCCAGCCGAAGCGGCACCGTTTTTTTTAATACAGAGGCCGGGCATGACGTCATAACATCACGTCCGGCCTCCGAACGATCATAGAGATTCCGGCGACCATCTGGTCCACCAGAAATCTCTATGCTAAGCATCCGGGGCTGGCGGGTCCTGTGACCGACTCACCGATCGTAGCGGTAAGTCAGTACAAGCACCGGAGGGTGGCGGGAGGGGGGGGACGTCCCCTCTCGCCTCCTGTTAGAATGATCAAGAAGTGGAACAGCCACTATGATCATTCTTATGGTGTGCAGATGCGCAGGCTCTAAAAGACGATATCTGGATGATGTCTGTAGCTACAGGCATCACTCAGACATCCCCGCTCAAAGCCGAGGACATCATTTGGCGTACGGCGGGCGGGAAGCGGTTTTAATGGTGTTCACACAAATTTATTTGTCTGTTCGCATGTTCTGCTGCGAACCGAACAGGGGGGATGTTCGGCCCATCCCTAGTTCTCATTAAGAATCATGGGGGTACAACTTGTCAAGCAACTCGGAAGTCCAAAGTCGCCCAACTGTGAAACAAGTCATATATATTTTAATAGAAAGGAGCTCTCATTTATACTTGCATTTACATCAGCAGAACAAATGCAGAAAGGGATGTGTGCACATGGGCCAGAAGCAAATGTGTGGGGATGCCAAACAAATCAATGAACCCCACCCACACCAAATCTAACTACCAAATCCACCCCCGCATTGATTAAGCACAAGTACATATCATACCCTTATCCGGAAAATGAACCGCACCTCCTCTTTGCTAAAGAGGGACCTCGCCATGTCCACCTAGATGGAGATCTTGACCAGCACAGGGACTTCCGGGTGATTACAATGACTTATTTCTGGGTCAGAAGACGAAACTACACTATTTTGATCGCAACCACTATTAGAATTTTATTATTTTTGTTTATTTGCAGATATGCAAATTTGTATTTCTACTTATTATATTTAAAGGCGTTCGATAAGAAATGGTGTCCCTGGGTTAGCAGCAGGAGGAAATCGTTCAGCTGAAATCACACACTTTCATTCCCGCATGTCAGTCCCGACTGCAGGGGCAATTTCAGAGACATCTGTGCAGGTTTTCTGCACTGATATCAATACAAATTGCACCCCAAAGTCACACCAATTAAAACAGTGCAATTGTCACCGCTTTGACATGTCAAATCGCACCAATGTGAGCTAAAGCTGACACAAACACTGCCTATCCACCAGCTGAATTCATTACCTGCAATCCTCCACAGCTGTTATATATAAAGATTCTACCTTTATCATTTACTTGCAGGTGTGCAGAAGCCTAGGTTTACATTGGAGCAATTTGTCATGCAATTTGAGAGATCAAATCGCATGTCTATTGGCAGCAATGGCACTGTTCCAATCGATGCAACATTTTTTTTGTGGCACCGCACCAATTTGCTAAAGTAGTTCCTGCACTACTTTTGCCGATTTCTGGTGCGACTTCAATAGACATTTGTGTATGAAGCCACACAGATGTCTATCAAGTAGCACCTAAAATCACGCTGACCTTGCTACTTTGAAATCGTGCTACTTCAAGTGAAGTAGCGCGATTTCAAAGTAGCATCAATGTGAACCAGGGCAAAGAGATTAGTTTTTTGGTGCACAAATACATATTGAAATAAAATATAAGAGATATTGCACTTTCCCAAAACCACCACCCACAATCTAAAAGGGAAAAAAGTAGAAGAAAACACCACAACAAAGCTCAATAATGTATTTTTATTTTACCAGCAGAAAAACAAAAAATTACATTCATTTACTAGCTTCAAAAAATTTTTGGACAGGTGCTACATTTAGCAATGAGATTTTAAGGGCCCTGCTCATAGGAGCTTACAATCTAAAAATAGACAAAACCTTAGAGTGGACACAGCTTTAATTTCTGTGTATAATGGGCAACACATCACATTGTTATCTGCAAGATTATAGAAACATACTTAACAGTCATTCTTACAAAGCATTCCCACATAATATTACAAAAGACTTATTCAAAACACCTACCACCAGCCCACAATCCACACATACATACATTGGTGACCATATTCTGCTGGAAGCTGCATTTTCGGTGTACACGATTAAACGAGATAAAAAAAAAAAAAAAAGTGTAGGTCAGCAGATGCTTCCAAACGATGTTTGCATGATCAGACAGGAACAATACACACACAACATTGACAGCATGGCCACATAAACCCACTTTTGATTGAAAAAATGCACAAGAATTTCATCAAATCTCCCAATAGCATTCCTTCTCCCCCACAAATCACAGCAAAAAACCTGATCTTCTCAGGCCAAACTAACCCTCTACTGCAGGCCTTTATATAAGAGAGGTTGTATTGTTAGCACACTGACACACCCAATAGAAGTACACGCCCACCAGTATCTTTCAATCTGTCTCTTCATGTATGTCTAAAGTGATTGCACCTGATGGACAGGAACACATAATAGTGTTCGCAACTCTGTTAGCCTTGGCTATGTGCATCAAATCTCCAACTACAGGCCAAAGATCAAAGTCCATTTGCATCCACATAAACAAAGCAACAGTTTTCTAATCATATGTACCCGTGCAGTGTAAACCCTAAAATTTGAATTGTCCAAGTCCCTGGGCATGATTAGTGCTAACAAACATTAACATCAGTCCCTGGCTGCAATGAGCTTCCAATATAAAGTCCAAAATTAATGTTCTTACATTAGAACCTTTTTCAACAGGAGACAAATAAGATGCCAGCATGTCTTTGGATTGTGGTGAGAAACCCACACAGGGAGAACATATAAACTTCAACACAAGGATTAGGATGTTGGGGAATTGAACCAACATCCCAGGTGCTGCTAGACAGAACTGCTACCCACTTAGCCACCAGGCATCCCCACACATGTTCTCTGCATCTCTGTGGTGTGAACCAGCCCTAAGTCCATAGCCATGCTCAGTGTCACAAGCAATATACAATATATTGGCCTAAGTATTGGGATGCCTGCCTTTAAACGCACATGAACTGTAATGGCATCCCAGTATTAGTATTGGGTTCAAAACTCATTTGGCCCACCCTTTGTAGCTATAACAGCTTCAACTCTTCTTGTCCACAAGGTTTAGGAGTGTGTCTATGGGAATGTTTGACCATTCTTCCAAGTGCATTTGTGAGGTCAGGCACTGATGTTGGACGAGAAGGCCTGACCTACAGTCTCCTCTCTAATTCATCCCCAAGGTGTTCTGTTGTGTTGAGGTCAGGACTCTGTGCAGGCCAGTCAAGTTCCTCCACCCCAAAATCACTCATCCATGTCTTTATGGACCTTGCTTTGTGCACTGGTCCAAATGATTTGGTGGAGGGGTAATTATGATTTGGGGTTGTTTTTCAGGGGTTGGGCTTGGCCTCTTAGTTCCAGTTAAGGGAACTCTTAAGGCATCAGCATACCAAGACATTTTGGACAATTTCATGCTCCCAACTTTGTGTGAATAGTTTGGGGATGGCCCCTTCCTGTTCCAACATGTTTGCACACCAGTGCACAAAGCAAGGTCCATAAAGACATGCATGAGCAAGTTTGGGGTGGAGAAACTTGACTGGCCTGCACAGAGTTCTGGCCTCAACCCAATAGAACACCCTTTGGCTGAATTAGAGTAGAGACTGCGAGCCAGGCCTTCTCATCCAACATCAGTGCCTGGCCTCACAAATGCACTTCTGGAAGAATGATCAAACATTCCCATAGGCACACTAAACCTTGTGGACAGCCTTCCCAGAAGCTGTTCTAGCTGCAAAGGGTGGGCCAAATCAAATTTTAACCCTACCGACTAAGACTGGGCTGCCATTAAAGTTCATGTGTGTGTAAAGGCAGGTGTCCCAATACTTTTGGCTAAATAGTGTATCTGGAAAAGACTTACAATGGTGGTGGAACCCTCCTACACATAACTACTACATTTAGACATAATTATAGGACCTGGGAGATGAGACAACTTCTCCACATGAAGTAACATGGTTGGGATTTGAACCCAGACCCTCTGAGATACTAAGCAGAAGTTCTAACCTCTAAGCCATGGAGCTGCCACATGTGAGTGCCTCCTACACATAAATACACATAAATACACATAAAAACACATAAATACTGCATTTCTATGGACATACAAGTGATGGAATTACATTACTCAAGAGTTATTCTTCTTGATTTATTCTGTGATATTTGGTGTTTTTTTGTGGGTGAGAGTAGAATATTACCCTCAAATTTTTGGGAATTACATTTTAATTTCTGATGTTGGTACACATATCACATTTTTTGGGCTCAAATTATGAATATTTGGAAATAATAAAAAGCACAAAAAAATGTGATTCATTTTAAATTTGCATCAGCAATGGTATTGTTTGTGGATTATGAAGACTCCTGTGTGAGTTTAGGTTAACCACTTGAGCCCCGGACCATTATGCTGCCTAAGGACCAGAGGTCTTTTTCCAATTTGGCACTGCGTCGCTTTAACTGCTAATTGCGCGGTCATGCAATGCTGTACCCAAACGAAATTTGCGTCCTTTTCTTCCCACAAATAGAGCTTTCTTTTGATGGTATTTGATCACCTCTGCGGTTTTTATTTTTTGCGCTATAAATGGAAAAAGACCGAAAATTTTGAAAAAAAATGATATTTTCTACTTTTTGTTATAAAAAAAATCCAATAAACTCAATTTTAGTCATACATTTAGGCCAAAATGTATTCGGCCACATGTTTTTGGTAAAAAAAATGTCAATAAGCGTATATTTATTGGTTTGCGCAAAAGTTATAGCGTCTACAAACTAGGGTACATTTTCTGTAATTTACACAGCTTTTAGTTTATGACTGCCTATGTCATTTCTTGAGGTGCTAAAATGGCAGGGCAGTACAAAACCCCCCCAAATGACCCCATTGTGGAAAGTAGACACCCCAAGGAAATTGCTGAGAGGCATGTTGAACCCATTGAATATTTATTTTTTTTGTCCCAAGTGATTGAATAATGACAAAAAAAAAAAAAAAAAAATATTTACAAAAAGTTGTCACTAAATGATATATTGCTCACACAGGCCATGGGCCTATGTGGAATTGCACCCCAAAATACATTCTGCTGCTTCTCCTGAATATGGGGATACCACATGTGTGGGACTTTTTGGGAGCCTAGCCGCGTACGGGGCCCCGAAATCCAATCACCGCCTTCAGGATTTCTAAGGGCGTAAATTTATGATTTCACTCTTTACTGCCTATCACAGTTTCGGAGGCCATGGAATGCCCAGGTGGCACAAAACCCCCCCAAATGACCCCATTTTGGAAAGTAGACACCCCAAGCTATTTCCAGAGAGGCATATTGAGTCCATGGAATATTTTATATTTTGACACAAGTTGCGGGAAAGTGACACATTTTTTTTTTTTTTTTTTGCACAAAGTTGTCACTAAATGATATATTGCTCACACAGGCCATGGGCATAAGTGGAATTGCACCCCAAAATACATTTAGCTACTTCTCCTGAGTACGGGGATACCACATGTGTGGGGCTTTTTGGGAGCCTAGCCGTGTACGGGACCCCGAAAACCAATCACCGCCTTCAGGATTTCTAAGGGTGAAAATTTTTGATTTCACTCTTCACTGCCTATCACAGTTTCGGAGGCCATGGAATGCCCAGGTGGCACAAAACCCCCCCAAATGACCCCATTTTGGAAAGTAGACACCCCAAGCTATTTTCTGAGAGGCATGGTGAGTATTTTGCAGCTCTCATTTGTTTTTGAAAATGAAGAAAGACAAGAAAAAACTTTTTTTTTTTTTTTTTTTCAATTTTCAAAACTTTGTGACAAAAAGTGAGGTCTGCAAAATACTCACTATACCTCTCATCAAATAGCTTGGGGTGTCTACTTTCCAAAATGGGGTCATTTGGGGGGGGGTTTGTGCCACCTGGGCATTCCATGGTCTCCGAAACTGTGATAAGCAGTCAAGAGAGAAATCAAAAATTCACGCCCTTAGAAAGCCTGGAGGCGGTGCTTGGTTTTCGGGGTTCCGTACGCGGCTAGGCTCCCAAAAAGTCTCACACATGTGGTATCCCCGTACTCAGGAGAAGCAGCAGAATGTATTTTGGGGTATAATTTCACATATTCCCATAGCATGTTTGAGCAATATATCATTTAGTGACAATTTTGTGCAAAAAAAAAAAAAAATTGTCTCTTTCCCGCAACTTGTGTCGCAATATAAAATATTCCATGGACTCGACATGCCTCTCAGCAAATAGCTTGGGGTGTCTACTTTCCAAAATGGGGTCATTTGGGGGGGTTTTGAACTGTCCTGGCATTTTATGCACAACATTTAGAAGCTTATGTCACACATCACCCACTCTTCTAACCACTTGAAGACAAAGCCCTTTCTGACACTTATTGTTTACATGAAAAAGTTTTTTTTTTTTGCAAGAAAATTACTTTGAACCCCCAAACATTATATATTTTTTTAAAGCAAATGCCCTACAGATTAAAATGGTGGGTGTTTCATTTTTTTTTTTTCACACAGTATTTGCGCAGCGATTTTTCAAACGCATTTTTTGGGGAAAAAACACACTTTTTTAAATTTTAATGCACTAAAACACACTATATTGCCCAAATGTTTGATGAAATAAAAAAGATGATCTTAGGCCGAGTACATGGATACCAAACATGACATGCTTTACAATTGCGCACAAACGTGCAGTGGCAACAAAATAAATACATTTTTAAAAGCCTTTAAAAGCCTTTACAGGTTACCACTTTAGATTTACAGAGGAGGTCTACTGCAAAAATTACTGCCCTCGATCTAACCTTCGCGGTGATACCTCACATGCATGGTGCAATTGCTGTTTACGTTTGAC